>JANAVB010035418.1:8042338-8642338 GCA_029216955.1 Iris pallida
ATTGGATATCCATAGTTCTGTTAGTGCACTTAAGCTGTAACAACTTGACCTAATAAATGAATGATGATCGCAAATATAGGAGATCCTGAAGAAGTCTCTTACTAAGGCATCCCAAAAGTATATGACTCGCCTGATTTGAATGCTTAAATGTTTGAGTTATTTCAAGGAAAGTGGTGTTGTGTGTTTCATGTAGACTCCACAAGTACTACTACTATAGTAGGTGGTTGACTCAAAATATAAAACGACATGCTCTATAGGATATGTTATCCAGATGACCACCTCTAAACTTGATTGTTCAGTTAGATGTGTTAGAAATGGAGAATGGAAAGGGATGGATGGGCACTGTGCCATCAAGGGGTATATATACCGTGTCAGTCGGAGGCATTCCTCCCAGCCAATATGGACTAAATCTCTAGTACTACGAACACCCCCTCAAACTCGCGATGCTAGGACGATATGAGTTTGACAAGAGTGAAGTGCAAATGAAAAAACAACTACAAACAAGTATCAACTAACACCCCCCTCAAACTCACAAAGATCAACATCGAGAGTTTGCCTAGTAGGAAGGAGTGTCTCTGAAATTAATGAGCCTTCGTCAAGATATCCGCAACCTGGACAAGTTCTATGTGTTTCGTCCTCTCGTGAAACACGTGGTTGCAGGCAATCTGGACATCACTGGTACTCTCACAATGTAGGGTAGGACCAAAAAGGTTCAAAGTATCGGTATCGGAATCGGTATCGGACCATTCCTATGAGTATCGGGATCGGCGGTATCGGCAGTATCGGCAGTATCGGAGGTTTCAGATCGGAGTATCGGATTTTTGGTACCGGAAAACAAATAATTATTAATAAATTATTAACATTTTAGAAAATATATTTTATACATTTAGGCATAATTTTTAATATTTTCAGTGTTGTTTCTTAGTAGTTTTGAAATTGAATAAAATAGTAGTCACCCTAACCGATTGATTTACATACGATAGCTAAGTTTTCTTCTTTTACATGCTTTTATAATCTTTCTATGCTTTTACACCCTTGTTAATTGGTCTTTTTCATTCAATTTTATTTGTCGAATTGACCGAAAAGAGACCTCCAATGTCGGTATCAGTCTGTATCGGGTATCGGTCGGTACTGGATCGGGACTTGCCAAACTGTATCGGTATCGGCCATATCGGATCGGTACCGGCCGATACTTTATCTTAAACCAAAAAATATACTTTATCAAGTATATCAAGTATCTCACCAATGAATTTCTGTTGAGAGAGAACATATCCGTGAGGAGAATGATCAACTTCTAAACCAAAAAATAACGGAGAGGACCAAGATCCTTTATCTTAAAGTGTGTATGTAAGTGTTATTTGACTTGCATAATTTGTGCAAAATCATCACCAGTAATAATCATATTATCAACATAGAGTAGAAGTAGTGTCCCAGAACGGTGTGTTAAAGCATGATTATAATTACTCATACATAATCCGACAAGATGAATACTAGTAGTAAATCTGGAGAACCATGTATGAGGTGCCTCCATATAAGGCCTTGTGGAGATGACAAACATTGCCAACAAAATGAGTTAAACCAAGAGTCATGTAGACGTCCTAAAATAAATCACTGTGAAGAAATGCATTCTTCACATCTGAATAGGCTAGGTACGGACATAAGCAACAACAAGAAGAGTTCGAAAAATAATCATCTTCACAACAAGAACGAATGTCTCATCATAGTCAAGACCATAGTGCTGACGTGCAACTAGCCTGGCCTTGTACCTATCAGTGGTACTATCATCAAGTCTTGATCTTTTATATCCACTTGCAGCTAATAGGAAACATGCCATTGAATAAGGATACAAGATCCCATTATCCATATATGTGTATGTTCCAAACTTCATAACTCCTCAGATATGGCTGTCTGCTATTCAGGAAGGGTGATAACCTCTTAGTACGTCTGGGACTCCCAATGACTAGAAGTAGTATTAATAAAAGACTGAAATGCATGAGTCAAGACGATAAAGAGAGTCGAACAATCAGGCAAGCGGTACGGTGAGTGTAGTGGCACAAAGGCATAAATATACCCCTGTTAGTCGGAGGGAGGCATTCCTCCCAGTAGATATGGGACTAAATCTATAGTACTACTTACAGGATGACATCCTATCATCATCACCGTTTCCATCATACAAGCCTTCTTCTGTCAGAATGGGGTTTGCTATGGAGCATAGATGGCAACCTATGCATGCCACAAGTCAATAGTGGTCAATATCACCTTCTGTGGTCTATATGGCTGTAATAAATTTCCTAGAAAATAAGTGGAAGGGAATTTTCTATGGAAAGTGTTGTGCTAGGGCTAGGAATTGCAGAGACCAGTAAAATTTAGCAAATATTTTGATATAATTTTTTCCCTTCTACATGTCTTCTTCTTTGTTTTATTCTTGAAAGTGAAATTGAATTTTTTTTTTCCATCTGTGGAATAGCACTCCATATATCTCCATTTGAGAACCAGGCAATCTGGTTTTTGATGGAAAGGATAATTTTTCTAAACCCTTATCAAAGTGTTAAGACGAAAGCACAAATAATTCTGTACTGTAGGAGTATGATATGGGGAGGGAGGCTTCACTTGAAGTTCTTAATGCAGGAGAGGCTCCACTGAGTTTTTGATGCAGGACATAAGACATTGGATTTCCCTTTGAAGATGGGTTTGTACTTGATTCTGAATTTAAATTAAATTTGATCCAAATTTATCTTTCTTTGAAGTTTACCTTTAGTTGTTTTAGATAGGATTAGTTAGCTTGACTTTACCTTTAGTTGGCTAGAATAGATTTGAACTCTTAGATGTAAGCCTATACAATGACATCAATATTTTTAATTGATTTACTCTATAATTTGGATATAATGTCCTTATCCTTGGTGTGATTCCAAGATAGCCTTGGTGCGATGACGTTGCTACAGGCGGTGTATGATCATCTATCCTCCGAGTGATTCTGCTGTTACCCAACGGTGTGAAAGTCATCAATTTTCATGTCGTGTGATTCGCTAAAAATGTTATCTTGAGTAGTCTTCCTGGATTGTGTGTTTTGGTTATAAAGATGGTTCCCCGGTCTAGGGACCATTTTGCTTAGCTAATATTTTTCTCGTCTCAATTAGTTTGCACTAATGTTAGAATGTACAATTACTTTGAAATGCTATCTACTGCTGAATTCTCTGTGCATTTTCATCTTACTCAATTCTTCATGAGGTCAGAGTCTTGGGACAACACTCTGTATCCTCATGTTAGGTATTATCAATACAATTAAATTATTCTGTTCGCATACCTCATTGTTGGATTGTGAAAATCGATGCTGTCATCCTTTTTTTGCCTGACAACAGTTATTTAATAACTTAGTATCAAGGTTTTGAATAGACAGGGAGTGAGATGATTGTCTTATTCTTGTATTTATAGTTTATATGTTCTTTTTATTGCAGGTCAAACTTGAAAATGGTTGATTTGGTCAGTCATCAGGTGCCCATGCTAGATGAGGGTTTCATCCTTTCAGACACAAGTGTCAAAAGCAAAAGATGTACTGCAAGGAGTGCATCAATGTGCATACCGATAAACTCATCTCTTGAAATTGATGATGCTTTTGTATCCCATACTGGTCCTTTGCATGGCGGAAGGTCCTCCCAGCTTGTACCCATGAGTGGACCTCTATACGGTAGTGAGAAACATGAGAATGTTTTTGAATCCAAGTTCGACACACAATATAGTACACCGTCTGTGGTCATGCATGAAACAATGGGTCGGAAGGGCTCAAGCTATAGTGGTCACAGAGGAGGAAATGAGCATCTACTTATGTCAGGGCCATTGGGATTATGCAATAACCCAGATTGCGTTAATTGTCCTGCAGCTTATAAAACTAAGCAGAGAAATTATAAGCGTTCATCATATCTTGATAACAAGGTTCTTTGCTTTCAATTTCTATCATGCCATGGTCTTTTTAGTCGATGTTATATGGGTAGCTATTGTAAGTCATTCCTTTTTTACTCTTTTGCTTAGTGTGTAAGAGAAGAGTGCAATCCCCTATTACATATCATAGCTCTTTGTCTAGACTCTCTGTTATCAAGGGGAGCTTCGAGGGCATTCCTTGGTTACATGAGCTTATATTGCATAGCTGAAAGGTAGGTCTACCTACTCGCCAATTGTCCGTCTAGGTTCTATGCTTTGCCCTCTGTTGATGTATTTAGACTGAGAATATGTTATATTTAGTATGGGAATATCCTGAGGATATATTTAGAATGAGAATATGTTATATTTAGTATGGGAATATCCTGAGGACATATTTGGGATGCCAGAATATGCCACAGGATATTCCATTGGATATTCTATCATGTAAAGGCTATATAAAGCCTATGAGATTATCAATGAAATTAATCAATCAATCTCAACATGGTATCAGAGCCACCTTTCCACAAACCCTAACCCTAGCCGCCACCAAAACTCTAACCTAACCTTTCTCCCCTCTCCCTCCCTCTCTCCCTCCCCGCTGCCGCTGCCGCTCCTGCTGCTGCCGCCGCTGCTGCTGCGCCGCTGCAGCTACTGCTGCCGCTGCTGCTGCCGTTGCTGCTGCTGCCGTGGCTGCCACTGTGCGCGCCACCCCCCCTCTCCCCGCACGTAGGAGAGGACGACGAGGACAAAGGATACGCCGATGCCTAGATATGATAAAATCAGACATGTTCGGATCTAGGAGAGGACGACGAGAACGAGCGTGAGTCGTGGAGCAAGCGTGACGTGATCGGAGAAGAAGCATCGATGGAGGCGATCCTCAAGAAGCTGGATGCTACAGATGTTGCGACGTTGATGAAGTTGATGAAGATGTCGGCTGGTGAGAGCATGACACGAACTTCGCCAAAGTTGGAACTTTCCTCCATCGATCTGAAGCTGGACGGACCAGCCACCTATCTGAGTTGGTCACGGCCGGTGAGAAGAACCCTTGCAGGAAAGAACCTGGAGGGATTCTTGATGGACGAGAAGACAGAGCCGGACGAGGGCTCGGCAGGACGCGACGAGTGAAAATCCACTCATATGGTGATTTACATCTGGCTTCTTAATTCCTTAGTCCAATCTATTGCCTCCACAGTAGATGACATTGAGATGGTGAAAGACGTGTGAGAGAAGTTGAGGAGAACCTATGATGGTGTGGGAAACAACTTACGGATCTTCCAGATAAAAGGGGAGATCGACGACACCGTACAGGGAGAGAAGACGGTGCAGGAGTACGCCACAGAGTTGGAGCGTCTCTGGCTGGATTATGATCACTCCTCAAAACGGGCAAGCTGCGCGGACCCAAAATGCAAGGAGAGACATGTGTGTCTGCAGGAGAGGACGATAAAATTCCTCAAAGGGCTGACTACAACATTCGCACAGAGGACATGCTTACACCTCGCCCAACCAGAGATTCCTAGTCTCGAGGAGGCTATCTCAGCCATGATCTAGGAGGAGACGCTCATCAGACTACAGGCGGGGACAGGTGGTCCCCCCGAAGCAAAGTCAACACTAGCGGTTACTAGCTCGGGCGACACAGGATCCAAGGGAGAGCCCTGGCAACACAATCGGCAGTGCTACAACTGCGGAGAGATGGGCCATCATCGGTATGCTTGTACCAAGCCACTTAAGGAGGGAGACTCAGGTGGTGGACGTGGACGAGGATATATTGGACGTGGTCGTGGTCGAGGGGCTCGACGAGGCGGCCGAGGAGGGTATCGGGCAAACCTGCTAGTAGCAGAAGGGAATGGAGGAGCTGCTGGCACCTTTACTGCGGAGGATCAGGCACTGCTGGACATGCTGGAGAGAAAGCAGAGAGCGTCAGCCGAAGGAGACAGGAGGAGTGAAACAGAGGAGGCATCCACCCCATTCTTCGTTGGAGGCAGCGTCGCTATATATGCCCATCCATCAGAAGGTACTGACGAGTCACTTGCTCTTGGATCTATGTCTTCCCTTAAAACGTCAGACTGGATTATCGACTCAGGAGCATCTCGGCATATGTCCGAAAATGCTAGTGAGTTTTCTTTATACACTCACATAGCATCAGCAGACACCATTCAGACTGCAGACGACACTTTTCAGCCAGTGGTCGGTAAGGATACTGTTAATTGTACAGGTTCAGTAAGATTATCCAATGTTTTACATGCTCCATCCTTTCGAGTCAGTTTTCTGTCTATTAGTTCTATAATTCTTCAACTTAAATGCGTTGTTTTTTTTGATATTTCTAAGGTGATCTTCCTGGAGAAAGGGACGGGACGAAGACTTGGGACTGGCACTTGGCATGAGAGATTGTGGTACCTAGATCGAGAAGGATTGGACTCAACATTGGTATCTATGGCAGAGAAGGCTGGAATGGAAGAGCTGCAGCAGAGAACTGAAGATACTTTGATACTTCATCATAGGAGGATGGGACATTCTTCCTTTGATACTCTAAGTAAGTTGTATCCAGAGATTTATGCAAAAACAAATAAATAGAAATTAGTATGTGATGCATGCGAGTTAGGAAAACTTACTAGAAGCTCATATGTTGGTACTGGTCATAAGAGCTCTTTTGCTTTTGAGGTAGTACATTCTGATGTTTGGGGTCCATGTGCTATTAACACTATGAATGGGTATAAGTACTTTGTTTCCTTTATTGATTGTGCATCTCGTGTCACCTAGTTGTATCTGATGAAAAATAAGAGTGATGTATCTGCCTGTTTTTGAGATTTTCATAAGCATGTCCAGACTCAGTACAATGCAGTGGTGAAGGTACTGAGATCTGACAATGGAACGGAGTATACTAATAAGACGCTTGCAGAGTACTTGTCAGCACACGGAATACAGCATCAGACCACTTGTGCATACACACCAGCACAAAATGGAGTAGCAGAAAGGAAGAACCGACACCTTCTGGAGACCGCAAGAAGTATGATGATCGACATGAATGTCCCACAAAATCTATGGGGGCATGCAGTATTGACAGCAACTCAACTTATCAACAGGATGCCTTCAAAAATCCTGGGATGGAAGTTCCCATGTGAAGTATTGCGAGGCAATAATAGTGGGATACTTCCACTAAAGGTGTTCGGATGTGTGTGTTTTGTGAAAGACAACAGACCATCAGTTGGAAAACTTGACCCTAGAGCGGTCAAGTGCATCTTTGTTGGCTACTCAACAACTCAAAAAGGGTATGTGTGCTGGAGTCCAGTAGAGAAGAAGTTTGTTAGTATGGATGTTCACTTCCGGGAGCATGAGCCATATTACCGCCAGAAGGAAACTTCACAGAACACGCCTAATACTACCAGTATAAGGCGAGAGGGGGAGATGGAGAACTTGGTGGTAACCGATTTAGAAGTTTGGCACAGAGGCACGGCTGAGGAGGAACATGAAGGTGAAGCGGAACAGGGGAAGGAGATGAGAAGTGTTAGGCCTACGACTCAGGGGGAGTTACCTATAGCAGAAGGGAGAAGCAAACTGCATGACCAGTACCTACAGTGCCAGTGCTAAGTCCCCTGCCTGCGTCTGTCCCAACTCCCGAGACACCTACACCGCCATCCTTCTCATCTACACCACCATCCTCCTCAAGTGATATCATTCCTCCTACATCTTCCACACCACTATCTACACGAAGGACTACACGCAGTAATGCGGGAAATCCTCCGGACAGATATGGTTGGGATCTTGCTAAGTTTGTTTCTTATGACTATATCTCTTCTTCTCATGGAGCATTTATAGCATCTTTGGATAGTATTACTGTACCTAACAATTGGCAGGTTGCCAAGAACGATCCAAAGTGAAAAGCGGCGATGTACGAGGAGTTGGGAGCTCTTGAGAAGAACCACACTTGGGAGCTGGTGAGACTGCCAGAAGGGAAGAGAGCAGTTGGATGTAAATGGGTTTTCACGGTGAAGCAGAACCCAGATGGACAGGTTGAGCGCTACAAAGCTCGACTGGTGGCAAAAGATACAGTCAGACGTACGACATTGACTATGACGAGACCTTTGCATCAGTGGCAAAGATGAGCACTGTCAGGACCTTGATCTCTCTGGCAGCCAATGAAGGATGGAAGCTACACCAACTGGATATGAAGAATACATTTCTTCATGGGGATCTAATGGAGGTGTACATGGAGATACCACCAGGATTCGGCACCAATCAGACAGAAGGCAAGGTCTACAGACCGAAGAAGTCCCTCTCTGGACTGAAGCAGTCTCCTCGAGTATGGTTTGACAGGTTCAGGAGAGCAATGATAGGGATGGGATATCAGCAGATCAATGCTGATCATACTGTCTTCTTCAGACGAAGTGGAGGCCACATCACCATGCTTGCGGTGTATGTAGATGATATGATTATTACAGGCGATGATGAGCAGGAGATCGTCCAACTCAAAGGAAAATTTGGCAAGGAGTTCGAGGTGAAGGATCTTGGCCCTCTTCGATACTTCCTCGGGATTGAGATTGCTCGAGATACAGAGGGAATTGTTCTTTCTCAGAGGAAGTACGCACTGGACCTGCTTACGGAAACAAGGATGATGGGATACAAACCAGCTACGACACCGATAGACCAGAAGTTCAAACTGGATGCTGAAGCTGGAGAACCAGTTGATCGGGATAGATATCAAAGATTAGTGGACAAGTTGATCTACTTGAGCCACACTCGACCTGATATCAGCTTTGCGGTCAGTGTAGTGAGCCGCTATATGCATGGCCGCCGGAAGGGTCATATGGACGCAGTGTACCAGATTCTGAGGTACTTGAAGGGAGCCTCCGAGAAGGAACTGATTTTCAGAAGAAATAATCATGTGAGCATCGAGGACTATTGTGATTCTGACTGGGCTAGCTGTGCTGACGACAGGAGATCTACATCGGGAAACTGCATATTTGTAGGAGGCAACTTGGTCTCTTGGAGGAGTAAGAAGCAGTCAGTGGTTGCCAAATCAACAGCTGAAACAGAGTATAGAGCTATGGCCTTGGGAGTCACAGAGCTATTGTGGTTGAAGAATATGCTGATGGAGCCGAAGCTGGACCAGGGAGCCAAGATGAAGATATGGTGTGACAACCAGTCAGCTATTAGTATTGCCAACAATCCAGTATAACATGACAGGACCAAGCATATCGAGATTGACAGATTCTTCATCAAAGAAAAGCTGGACGGTGGACTACTAGAGCTGGGCTATGTTCCAACCAAATATCAGGTAGCAGACGGATTGACCAAGGGGCTTAACTCTATCAGCATGATGAGAGGATGTGACAAGATGGGCTTAGTGAATATCTTTCGCCCATCTTGAGGGGGAGTGTTGATATATTTAGAATGAGAATATGTTATATTTAGTATGAGAATATCCTGAGGATATATTTAGAATGAGAATATGTTATATTTAGTATGAGAATATCCTGATGACATATTTGGGATGCCAGAATATGTCACATGATATTCCATTGGATATTCTATCATGTAAAGGCTATATAAAGCCTATGAGATTATCAATGAAATTCATCAATCAATCTCAACACCCTCTGATGCTCATAGCTACAGCTAGGAATCTGGCACCAACAGGGTGGCTAGTTGGCGCCAGGTTGATAGCCGGTCATAAAACTTTGTCAATTCTTTTATGGATTATTGTTATGCTCCATAGTCGACCCCATTCTGGTAGGAGAAGACTTGGACGATAATACTGAATTTTTAAGAAAAATGTGAAGACAATAAACTTGTTCACTTATATTAAGCCAGAGAAAGTATATCATAGAGTAAAGAGAAACATAATCATCTTAGAATCATAAATTTGAATATCGGCATTGAGGCAAGCAATTGTGAGTTATAAGTTAAATTTTAATAGTGGATGGATAATATACTGGTGAGCCTATACTCAGGTAGACTGTTAGCTTTTTTCCAACACTAATCATGAAAATTTAACATCATTAATTTAGAGAAAACCTTGGTGCTCTAGCTAAATCAACTTTCCAGCAAGAATATATCCCACTGTAAGCATTGGAATGTATGATTACAAACCATTCTATACATCATATTTTCAAGATATTCTTCCATTTGATTTTTTAAAGTACACATACATCTTCATCCTATAGGACACTTTCTGTATTGGAAAGGAATGAAACATACATTTTCTTTACATGCCTCAAAATATGCATCATCTGAGGGAGTGTCTCGCATCAAGAAGGCTTGATGAGAGGAGGCTTACAACAAACTTTAGTACATTGGATATATAATATGAATATGTTGAGGCATTAATATATGGATCCGATCCTTGACTTACTGGTGGGGGGGGGGGGGGGGGGGGGGGTCCCCTTTTAAGTCATATGGGTTGGGCCCTATACTGTGTCTCAACTCAACTTTCTCTTTTCTGGTCTTGGTCCACCTTCCCAACAATTTACTTCATTGTCCTAACAATTTGCTCCACTGTCCCAACAATTGGTATCACAACCAATGGTTCTTTTGGCCTCTTGGCTGCTTGCTAATTCCATATTTGTTTTTTCACAACCATTTCTTTCCCTCCCAGTTGTTGATTGTGTGTTGAGCCCAAGGTGTGGGCCTTAAGGTGGAGCTCCTCACCTTTGTTATAGGTAATCCTGGTGTGACCTTTGTTACACATAATCCTGGGGTGACACTATCTCTGTTGGTGCACGGAACCACGGTGGGGATTTGTTGGGGTGTCTCACTTCTCATAAGGTTTATAGGAGACTTATAGCAATAGTAGTCCCACATGGGATATGAGTCATTTATATGTTTGGTCTTTGACTTCATCTGGTTCGGGCCCTATATTGTCTCATCTCACGTTGTTTTTTTTCTCTGTGGTTGACCATCCAACATTATGGAGATCTTTAAAATTGATAAACACTTGGCAATAATGTTGTTAAAGACCCTACTAGTACACAAAAACTCTAGAGATGTGATGAGAGTTAAATATTTATATTTTTTCAACACGTTCTCGCAGGTCGACAATCTATTCTGGACAGAGAATTGGATTCACGCGACAATGGATTCAAACATGGGTTGCTCTGATATCATGTTAAAGTCCCCGACAGTGCTATATCTAGAGATATAATAAGGGTTTAAGGTTATATATTTATATTATACCTAACACGCCCCGTAGGTCGAATGCCTATTTTGGGCAGAGAACTAGATTCACGAGGAGGTCCAATTTTTATCAAATCCACTTGTAGTGCATGTCACAGGATTCAAACATAGCTTTGCTACCATGTTTAAGTCCCTTTTATTGCACCAAAGTTCTAGAGCTATAGTGAGGGTTATATATTTCTATTATCCTAACACGCTCCCGCATATTGAAGGCCATTTCGGGCAGGGAGCTGGATTCACATGACGGTATAATTTTCTTATAGAATCTGCTTATAATGCATGCCAGAGGAGGATACGAAACTGGGTTGTTTTGGTACCATGCCCAAATTTCTACCTATACACCAAAACTATGAGCTGTGATAAGGGTTGATGTTTAAATATTTATATTGTTTAAACGAATGTTAATTCAACTGTGAAGATACAATACTGGAGTAGAAATAGAATATAGATCAAGAAGTAAATACGATTGTTGACGTCCTGCTTTTACTAATTCAACTTAAAGATAGATTATTTGGCTGGCAGTCAGGTAGGGGTTGCATGATTTTTTTTGGATGAGTTTTACTGTTGTTTATTTATCATTTTTTTCCTTGTGAAAGGTTCTTATCAAGAATAATGACTTTTTCCTGAAGCCTTCCTTTTACTGTTCAATGTGCTAAACGATTTTTACAATATGCTAAATAATATGTAGATGGATCGGTCTGGGAGTTTGATCCCATCTTGCTTTTTTCACTAGTATCATATCTTGGAGATGAATGCATCTCCCCTTTGCAGAACTTGAAACTATTGTCTTTAATCTTCACCTAAACTTTTTAATGTGTGAGAAGCTCCACATTGCACGAACTCAACATTGTGTTAAAAAAGTTGGTCTTGCCACTTGCCAACTGGTCTTCTAGGTTCTATGGCAAGATCCTCTTGCAATTGTTGCTCTGGCCATTAATTATTCAGCAATGGAGTAGAGGGTTGCAAGATGGTTGCGATATTTCGTTCAACTCTTTGTGAAGCTTTCTTGACTTTGAATCATGCTCCTTAGACAAAAGAGGGCTTGTATGATAATGATTATGAATTTTGGAAGAGTGTCTGAATTCAGAATCTTAATTTGTTTATTGATTTTTGGTCCTTGAAGCAGTATATTTAACATTGTATTAAATACAGATCCATACTATTTTGCAGCTGCACGATCTTTATGGGGATTCTGGAGGATGGGGAAAGAAACATTTTTCTTTAAATTCATATTTTCCAATTATGAATCCACATACCAAGGTTGTTCAACAGTGGAACAAATTCTTTGCTATTTCTTGCTTGGTGGCAATTTTCATCGATCCGTTATTTTTCTTCTTATTTTCTGTAAAGAAGGTATGTGTTTTTCCTTGCGGCCTTTTGTGAAGCACCTAATTCATTGAGATTATGTGCTAACATAGCATATCCTTGCATAAACTATTCTTGTGTTCATAGTAAGTCTCTTGGTGTCATAATATTATCTATTATTTCTTGACCGAGTATAATCTGGTAAAAGCACTAGACTCAATTTTTCAACTAGTATCGTCTAGTTAATTGGATATGTACCAGATGATTAGACAATTAGGTGGTCTCTTTGATAATGGTTTTAAGCTCATGAATAATGTCAGAAATGTGTATATATTGTGTGCTAAATGTTTGCAGTAGCTTGAAGAATTTAGCCTATGAAGCACAGGTACTCCATCTAGGAAGCAGTACCCATACCATGTGTCCTTTTTTTTAAATACACTGTATGGGCACTCCTTCCTAGATGGAGAACCTATGCTTCATACTCCCTGGGTACTTACTATATAAGTACCCCAAAATTTTTTATTTGTATTTTCAATTTCAGTTATGGGTACTTTGTGGGTACTATCTAATGCAACTCAATGGATATGACCTTATCTTTTAGAATATAGCTTTTGTACTCTTGTTTTATAAATCAATCATTCTTTACTTCTAAACTTAAACTACATATTTTCTGACTAAACTTCATTAGGTGATTAAGGTGAAGAAATTTGGAGACTTAGTTTTACTTATGAAGTCATGTAGATGCATTACTAGTCTTTGGTCTTTATGCACACAACCATACCTGTACCATGGATTTAGAAATTTTCATATCGACGTACCGGATACTTACCGGTACCTATGCTTCATAATATATACATTTCTTTACCTATAAGAGATAATCTAACTAAACAATTTAGACTCCGGTACCTATGCTGCATTATATATATTATCTCCGAGATTTTTACTGAACACAAACTACAACAGATACTAGTTTAATTGCAGCATTATTTGTGAGCTTAAAACCTACTATCTTATCATTTGTTTAAATCTATTATCAATTCATGTTAAGGTAAATTATGGGAAACCACCTCAACATTTACCTTTAACTGGTCAACCCCCTTAAATAACTTATTAAAAGATTACACACCTTCCATTCACAGGCTAAGTTCGGTGTTCGGAAATAATTTGGCAAGGAATAGAAGTTCGGTGTCGGAGAGACATTCGGCTAAAGTTAAGAGTCAATATAATAAAACCATTATATTGACATTCTCCAAAAGTATTTAAATTCTAAACTTAAATATATTTTCAAAATTTTATATTTATACACCGATCTCTGAATAATTCATTACTTTTATAACTATCAGTGAAGAAACATCATTTGGCTGATTCTTCATGGATACATTTGTTTCCTTACTATTCACGGATTCATCATCATCATCATCCAAGCTTCTCCCATCAGAATGGAATTGGTTATGGAGCATAAAAATCGAAAAAATTTCTTGCAAAAGGTTGTTTATTTATAATTTTATTCATCTTATTCATCTTGTTTCGTTTTTTTTTTTGTTTTCAATTTGTAATGCTTTCCATGCCAAACAGTGAGGAAATATTTCTTCTATAGAAGGTTTTATGAGTCATTTTTTTAGGTAAACTTAAGTATGTTTTGTTCATGAACTTTGTGATTTGATCAGACATGATTACATAAAGTGCACTTACCGAAATTTACTCGATGATATGCGTTGACCAGTATTGTTTTTCTTTAAGAGCAGAATCACAAATGCATAGTGCTGAATTGGTCCTTGGCAACAGCAATAGCAGTTGTGAGAAGTCTGACTGATTTTGTTTACTTATTGCACGTGTTTCTTCAGGTAAGCTGCAGTTATGCCTCCAATATTAGTTAATAATTTTTTTTTGCTCGGCGATTACTTCTTGAACATTTCGTAACAGTTCTATGTGATCTTTATTTTATGTAGCTTTATTATTGCACGACTAATAGTTACCTTCTATTTGATATATTATGTTGTAAATGTGTTAAAACATAGAAACCATGACTGAGAGTATCATTGAGATTGTTGACCAATTCAGTTTTATGCAGCGTTTAATATAACCTTTATTATTATAATAGTTACCTTTCTGTTATATATAATGCTTTTAATGTGTTAAAATGTAATTTTAAGGGGATAAGGGAACTATAAAATAGAAACAGTAACTGAGAGTATCATCGGGCTGTTGGGTTGATAGGATTGAAAGAGCTGATCGACTTCTCATTCATTCAATTCCAATATATGCGATTATGAATTTTATTAGTTCTGTAGGGAAACATGAACATAATATATATAGATTTGTAGTTAAAGTGGTGCTTATAAGATCATTTTTTTTTTCTTCCACAAGCTATTGCACACTTCATGGAAGTCAAGATAAATTGGTGAAGGTGATGGATCCTATGTTGAAAAAAGCTAGTTACATTTGCAACTTGCTTTGGCACACCTTGAAGCTCAAGTCTAGCACCTTCAGAGAAAAGCTTTAATGTATAAAGCTTCTGCCATGCTTGACGTTCTGTGCATCAAAGCCTGTGTCTCAAATCTGAAAGCTTCTTAGGCCCCTCACCTAACTTCACTTTAAGTGATTTAGGGTGTCTTTTGGTTACAACTACCAATACTTGGCACCTCCAAGCAATTATAGGCTTCCCACTTCTCGTTTTCTATAATTTCACATATTAGGCATCCGTTAACCTGCAATTTGCTGACTACCCTTGCACAAACCATAGTGTCAAACTACTAAACATTCTCCCGAACACTATCTCCTCTATCCTTTATATTAAGTATCCATGTGCTCACTGAAAATTTGAATCATTTGGTTCCTTTCTACTGGCAAAAGCTCGAGGTCGAGAGAAACAAAATACTCATTTTTTGTTTCGCTTTTTTATGATTCTTGTGGTTTGTTAATTATAATTATGCAAGATTTTGGCAATAGAAGAGAGGTAAGTATGCAATAATTATGCAAGACCTTACACTTCTATTTTTGAAGCTAACCCTTCTGTTTGCTTAATGGTTGAGTAGCTTTATATTTTCACTTCTTAAACATAGCTATGTATGTATATATGTATATAATTAATGTGTTATGTATGTATTATGTTTTAAAAACTATTATAACTTGTAATTTAAAGTAAGAATTTATGAAGCTTAAGTTCTGCTTTGTAATTTTTGCGCCCCCCCTTACGTTACGGAAGAATTTAGCCAATTGCTGGCTGGTTATTCAGACCCCGCGCAATTGGCTGCTTTGTCCCGTCCGTAGCGCTTCGTAAGTCAGTGGCGTGGCTGAAAGTAGAACACTCCACTCAGGTTACACCTCCTTTGATCAGTAGATTATTTATCACTTCGGAAGATGATCAAGGTAGCTTGCTCTTCCAACTGACCCCTCTATATGGCTTCCCGTGCCATTTTGCTGGGCCTTTCTTGCAACATCCGTGTACAAACCCTCTACAGCCGATCCAGCTATATATTTTCACTTCTTAAAACATGGATATGTATGTATATAATTAATGTGTTATGTATGTATTATGTTTTAAAAACTATTATAATTTGTAATTTAAAGATTAAGAATTTATGAAGCTTAAGTTTTGCATTTTGTAGCTTACACTTCACTATGCCAATGGATGTGCCTAGTACATCGAACATCGGACAGATTGATGATGTGCAGATATGCATGCATAAGTTTGGCTATTTGTATAATGGTGTAGGGTTTATCAACATTGTCCTTCTCTTGATAAGTTTCCTTGTGATTGGCAATCTTCAGCAACTTTTCCAATACCTTTGGAATAATTAGACGAATATACATATCTCCACCCATATGTAGTCATTTTAAGCTCCTGAACATAGCTTCTACCGAAAACACTTTGCAGCTAGGGACCATTGCAGTGCACCTTTCCTTGCATGCCAAATTGGCTGATTCAATCAAAACATGGCATATGTTTTATGAGGGTGCACTTCTTGCAAGCCTGTCTAGAGGCGCCCCTTAGACTCTCATGATGCCAAAAACGTACCAGACTGCTGACTACCATGCTAACAAAAAATAGGAAGCAAACAGAATGTATGAATACTTCAAAGTCAAGTAATGCTTCTGTAAACAATTGCCGCAACATTAGAAAGAAGAAGAATAGGAATGATAGTTAACGGGTAGGAACTGGTTGAATTTTTTTTAGCATATTAGTATATCTTCCACTTAATAGTTCCAACATAGAAATGCTAGATATTTAGAGTATAACCACTGACTGAATGTCTAGCTATACAGGATTCTTCTTTAACCAAGTCCGAAAGGGGATGAAAGCAATGCTTGTACACATAGACGGGAGCAAGAGTTCTGCTTCCTGAGCAGTTGTTTGTTCCTTATTTCTATGATAAGTGTTTCTTCTTTTGAGAAAAAAACAACACTTAGGTTTGACCTTCCAAGGTTTAAACTAGGCGTCTTCTCTTCCAAGGATGGCTCTTGGCCACTACAAGAACTGGTTGATACCTTCATTTTTTAAAATCTGCTTTTTGCAATGTTTGGATTATTACAACCACTACGTTTGTCTTTTCATCGACTTACAACCTGTACTTAAAATGTCCTTTTAGTCTACTTGTGCGATCAATGAAATCAAATTATGTGCTGCAGTTCAGGCTGGCTTTTGTGGCACCTGAATCTAGGGTGGTGGGCACTGGGGATCTAGTTGATCAGCCAAAGAAAATTGCTCTTCACTATATTCGTGGTTATTTTGCGCTTGATCTATTTCTTGTATTACCACTTCCTCAGGTAACAAATTTTCGTGCATCCCACTCTTAATGTTAATTGTTGTAACTCCTAAACCTGTCTTTTTATGGACTACAAGTATTACTTCTGTGTAATGCCGGTTGTTGCATTTTCTCTCCAATACTGGCTTTTATATGTGTAAAAAGTTCAGTAAAAAGAGAGAATTAGCTGAGATCCTTTATTGAGGAGGTTTTAAATATACGATTAGTTGGTTCCTCTGTACATTATTGGATGTTCACCCCCTCAAGCTAGAGCATATATGTTCCAGCTTGTTACATAAAAGTACAAAACTAGTAGAGAGTTCAACATCGTAGCAGAAACAACATTGACACTTGACAGAAGAGCCAAATTACCATGAGTTGAACTAGCAGTGGAGAAGATGACCGAGAAGTGCCTTGATTCACCCAGAAAAGAAGAATCAAATAGTTATGTTCGACAAGTCCAAAGAAAAGAGCATCATAAGTTGAAAGTGGTAGCAGAGGTTGACACACGTCAACCCGAGAGTAGCAACAATAGTAAACAATCATATCAAGACTGCAAACAATAGTAGACAGTCAACTAAAGACCTTAGACAACAGTAGATAGTCAAATGAAGACTGCAGGCAGAATATACAATAATAGAAAATCATATAAGGACTGCAGATAGAGTAAAAAAAAAAAAAAATCAAATATAGAAAATAGTAGTATATAGGTAGAGATTGATACAAAATTACTTTGGTAAATACCCCCCTCTAAAGTTGGATGTGGCTAGCATGTACAATTGTTTTTACTTTTCTTGAAAAACACATGATCAATTAGGGCAGCAACAATGGGCAAGAGGAACTAGTTTTAACATAAGTAGAATAGAGCAACTCATGAAATAGAAGCCCCAAAACAAAACTTGAATAAAACCTTATTTTTTAAAATTCTTTTGGAAGATCAGGGTTTTGGGAAGGAAAGATTTTTGGAGTCGTTCGATCAACTTCTCTTGCATAGGATGATAGTAATTGATCAACGGATCGATAGGTCCATCTGGGTGCTCATTTTAGTTTATTGACTGGGCTCACTAATGTAGCAAATAAAGCCATAAATGACAATAGCCATGTTGGCACTTACTTGGGGCCATTTTGTATTACAGTTACTTTTCATTCGGAACTCCATTTGGTGTCAAACACAAACAATCCAAATGGGTTCCATTCTGGATGAGTGTTTTTTTTTTCCTTTCAAACATGCAATTCATTTCGAGCTTAAATGGGTGTTTCCAAAAACACTAGCCCAATAAGCGTTTTGGAAATGGACGTTTGAGCAAATGTGATGAAATGTAACTAAAATCAAGACTAGCCCTTAGATGTATTTATAAATATTCATTTCACTTTGGGTTAGGGTTTCCCCTTTTACATTCGCTTTATATTTCCTCAATGTTGTCTTTTTAGAGGTTAATCACTAATATAATAACACTTCCCTCTAGAAGAGTGCTTCTCTTTAGATCTCTTGGTGGGCTCCTACATGCCCCCGTCGATTCAAGATATCCCTTGTGGATTTAGAAAATCATGGTGTTGCTTCGGCTTATCAACTCGTCGTTTCAGCATCCTCGTCCTCGACAACACCCTCCTTCATTATTCCTTCATTGTGGGGATCCATCTCCCACATCATAGGAGATAAAGAGTATAGGAGAGGAGAAGACAGTACAATCTTGGGCTGGTATTGCTGTTTATTTTTGTAGTATAAATAACTTGTTTCTAAAAACAAGTGCTTTCCCTTTTACACCTCCATGAATAGTAAAATGTTGACTGTTGCAGGAAGAAAGAGCAGTATGGGCAATGACTTTATGTTTGCAGGTTAAAATTTCATTTCCCTCCTTTGTATCCTAAGAAATTATGTTCTGGTTAGCTAAAAGAGGAGGAAGTGTTGCTGACTAGCATTGACGTTGGTATATTGGAATCTTTCTTGAAAGGGCCCCTTCATACATCTTGGTAACACATTTGCGATCATAACGATCGGAACTTTTTTTTGTTTTTGGGAATACTCAAGTCGAATCGAGTTTACAAGGTTGCCCATCTAATACTCTGAGTAATGTGTTATATTGGGGTGACCCTAATTCCATACCGCCATAGGGTCCTTGCCCATAAAATAAAAGAAATGATAAAATCACATGTAAAGTTTGGGCATTTGATTACTCTATGGGAACTGCTTTAGTAATTACCTAATCGGATAGTTAAGATTTCTGCCTTCTATTTCTAATTTTTTATACTTCTTAAGTGATTATTGAATTCTGTTATACCACTATGTTACAACCAAGCTTTCCTAATCTGCACATAACTTGTCAGCTATGCATTTTTATCTTTATTGAACCTTTGCCATGTGATATTCTGGTTTTCAGGATTTGTGTTTTGACTTTGTATATGTAACAGCTGAACTGGTTGATACTACTAACATTCCTCAACCATTTATAAATTGCTGGTAGCATAATCCTTTTTGGTATCGCAGTTGACTATTGATAAAGCTTTTGGCATAGGAAATTGTAGAGAGTGATGTCCAAATAAAGAAATCCTTGAAATTTGGTACTCAATTGTTATTAGTGCTCTCGTAGGCTTTACTCGTTTTGCTTAAGTTCTTCTTTTGTTTTTACTGAAGATCATGATATTGCTAGTCATACCAGACACTTTCGGAAGTACTGCTGCAACCTATGCAAAAAATCTTTTACGTGCTACAGTCCTTCTCCAGTATATCCCAAGGATAATCAGATTTCTACCTCTGCTTGCTGGCCAGTCTGCAAGCAGTTTCATTTTTGAGTCAGCATGGGCAAATTTTGTGATCAATCTTCTCATGTTTGTATTGGCTGGACACGTGGTAGGTTCATGCTGGTATCTCTTTGGGTTACAGGTTAGTGAAGGTGAAACATGGAAATTTGATTTCTTGGTGTTATGTGTCTAATATGTTGCTTTATAGTTATTATGTCTCCCTTAGATATCCGATTCTCTAGTTCTTTTTTAATTACTGATATTGTCATTTGCAGAAACATGTTGTTGTTGATCAATGCTGAGAGTTGGCATATCTCTCAAATGTTGTCCATGACTATGCATGTATATACATCTTAACTGTAAAGAAAACATATAATGCATGATAATAGGAACGAAAGTAAATACGTCACAGTTCTGATTTGTTTTGCCACATCTCCTTGAGCCGTAGATCACAATACCAACTGGGCAATCCAGGGACTCATCTTGCCCAATCATGGAATTATCTTCAGTGTTACCATATAGCCTTCGAGCCGTAGCTCGATATACTCATTGTCCAAGTCCTGGGACTTTCATTTCACCTGCCCAACATTATTACAACACCACACAATCAAGGTTCTAAACGGCGGTAGGCGGGTGCACGACGGAGAGAATCTGCCTACCGCCTAGGCGGTCATTTCATTTTGATTTTTTTTTTACTATTTTACCACTGTTTTTTGTGTGTGCATAATATGCACATTTTAAGGGTGTTCCATGCATAACTAAGTTGTAGAATGAAGATTTATAAAGTTTTAGTTTTATAAAAGTGAACTGTAGGCTCATAATGCTTAAAAAACATTTTTGGCCAAAATATCTTGTTAGGTATTGCTCCGACTAGGAATCTGCCTACACCGTCTCACCTCCGCATATGCCGCCAACCTCCGCTGACCGTCTACTCCACCGCCTACCGAAAAGCGGTGCGGAGAGAGACCGCCTACCGCCTAGGCGGCAGCCATTTAGAACACTGCACACAATTCATCATTTGATTCACAATGAGTTACTAGCCATGCGATTACTTATCTTTCATTATCTTTCTTGGTTTCATGTTAGGTATCAATTGCAACATAACATGTAAGCATAAAACATATAATCCTTTTTATTAAGCGTGAAACTAAAGGATCTTCGAAGGACTCACACTACTCACATTATCAAGATGATTTTCCACCACGATTACATAGTCTTCTAAGCGATCCCTCCGCATAATTCCAAGTCCAAACAAGACTTCTTCGAGCCAAACAACTATCATAATGCACGGCGCGGAGCCATTACAGACATAACCGAAATCGAACCAAACCGAATAATCGATTCGTTTTATTCATTTTGTTTGGTTGGGCTATTTCTATTGTTTAATGGGCCAGACCCAAAGTTGATATTGTGGTTAAATTATAATTTTTATACACACATTTGTTGTATTTCAAAGTAGTGTCCAAAGTTGAACTAGTTAGTAAATTACCAAAGTTAGGCTTCAAAACACGTACATAGAATTGTTGTTTTCAAAATATACACAAAAATATATACATTTTTAATCATAAACTAATCATAGAATTGAAGGAATTTACATAATTGCATAATCCTTATTCGGTTTTCGGTTTTATGCCAAAACCAAAATCCAAAATCGAAACCGAATAAGGAATTTTAGTATTTTTCAAAACTGAAACTGAACCGAATTTTTTTCAAATAGAACCGAATCTCTTATTCAGTTCGGTTTTTCGGTCCAAAATTGAATAATGCTCACCCCTAATTGTTCCTTGAGAGACAAAATTCATCACCCCATCGGAGTTTTCTCCCATCAGAATGAGGTAAGATATGGACTATGGACCATGAGAATGATCCACAAAAGAATCGACAAAGTATTATGACCGGGTAATGCCAACCTCTATCATGATGCCAAAGAAAAGACACTGTTGTGAACCTAGAAGTCCAGTTGACGGTTAGAAGACCTACCTTTTTGTCATGTAATTTAAGATCATCAATCACATGAAAAACTCACCAAGATGTCCTATATTGGGGAAGAGTCCTGATGAAGAGGTAATAATAGAAAAAAAGGTTAAAATAGACAGAATTTATGAAGTATATTCAGAGGCCTGTAGATTCTTGTAGGATTGTCGCAGATTGGGAAGAATCTGACTGCTGCTTAAGGAGGACAATTGAGTTCAGAATGTGGTCGGTCGATGCTCATGCGTAGCACAATTACCATCCTGCAGTTCAACAACGCGGCCTAGAGATCATCTTACCGGTAGCATATGGTTTTCTACCAGTGGAGAAGAAAATCTTGTATTTTGAGCTTAGTTATGTTATTTCATCTCTAACCCATGGGAAATTTCAAATGGAAATTTCCAATTATTAGGTTGGTATCATCCTGAAGAGGTTTTGCTAGAGAAGTGAGTGGATATCCAAAAATCTGGAAAAAGAGGAAAGAGTGAAGGAAGTTCTTGAATCTAACCCTTCATAGGCTCCTCTAACAGAAGTGTTTAATGGCAGTTGGAGTACCATTAAGAAGGATGTGTTGGTGACTTGGGAGTCTGGTTTTCTTCTTAAGGTAAGGAAGTTGGTCTAGAGATTTCCTTATGTTATTGCCTAAGTTCAACATTTCCTTATCTTAGTGCCTAAATACAATATTGGTTACAGTATAAATCAATGTAGGTCTATAGCTCGTTGCAACGTCTTTATATGTTCATTACTACAATTATCGAGTAGGCTTATGGAGGTGATAGATGGTGTCCTTGCTGCTAATCAGGCTGCATTCATTGTAGGAAGACTGTTACCTTATTGCAATCTCTTAGCCAATGAGCTATGTAAGGATTCAATAAGAATATTCTGGTTAGAAAGACTTTATTGAATTCTAATCACTTATGACTGTCAATTGGAAGAGATATGTAGTATATGTATTTCTGTGATGTTTTCTCTATGATCATCAGTTAGAGTTACTTGTAGGGTGGAGGGTCTGGATTTCTGGTCCCCAATTTACCATGTAATCTATTTAGCTGTTTTATGAGTCTGCTTCGGATAAGTGAATTATGGGTGCTTTGGACAAGTTTTTATAAGATTGACAATTAGAATGCACTTGGAATAGCAAAGAGGAGAGTACTTTAGTTTATATCTTAGCAGAGGATGAACTTATAGTGGCGGACTGTCATTTTTGTTATGGTTGAATCAACTATTCTTCCAATCAAATATTCATGGCTGTAGAAAATCAAGAGACTACAAATTTTCTATTCAATGGGATAAGATTTATTTAGGGCTCTTGGCCAATATTTATAGGATTACAAAGGATATGAAAAACATCAATAACCCTATCTAGAAATGGAAAATACAAGTCATAAATGCATAAAACAAAGACATCAATAACCCTATTCTAGTCTTGCTAAATCAAAGCTACTGTCTTAGGCTGATTGAAAAATGTAGGAAGCATTTGGTACTGAAGTTACTAATTTTTTTTTTAGGTAGAATGGATTTGGTGAGAACTTTTATTTAGAGTATTATATCATTATCAGTGCAATCACTATATCTGTTATAACAATGCATCAAGTGGAGAATATATGACTCTATTCTGTAAGTTCATTTGGAGAATCAACCGATTATTTATTTGTTGGAAAAAAAAGTAGACCTCGAGATAAGAGTGATATATGATTAAGAAGTGGGAGATATGGAGATTGACCGGTCGCTTATAAGTTATAACTATGTGGAGCTTGAAAAAAATCAACAATATTGATTGTATTGATGGATAAATCAAAACAAAAGAGTCATACAACTGTGTATTTATATATGGAGAACAAATCTGAATTTGTATAGAAGGAATCCACATCCGTACAGGAGAAAGAATCTATATCCATATGTAGAAGATACGTAAAGATATAATGTTAAAGTCTGATTATATCTTAACACTCCTCTTCAAACTCATGGTGGGTCAAACAACATAAGTTTGTCTAATAGAAACTGAAACCGCGGTGTGGGGATAGGCCAAATAACATCAGTTTGCCCAATAAAAACTGAAACCGCGATGTGGGTGTGACTTTGTAAAGAAATCTGCCAGCTAATCAACGGAGGTCACATGTGGGAGAGAAATAATGCCTACCAAAAAAATGCTCATGAACGAAATGACAATCAATCTTAACGTACTTTGTCCGTTCATGAAAAACCGAATTCTTTGCAATCTGTATAGCACTTCTGTTATCACAGTAAAGATACGTAACTCCTGTAGGAACAATGTCCATATCATAGAGCAATCTTCGTACATGAACGATCTCCATGGTGGTGACAACCATAGGTCTGTACTTTGTCAACAACTGTTTGTTTCTTGCTTCGCCATGAAATCAACGAATCATCAAGAAACAAACAAAATCTTGTAGTAGATCGTCTGATGGTCGGATCTCCTATCCAATATGCATAAGAAAATGTTCGAAGCTGCAGAGTAGATATAGAAGACATGAATAATGAGCGCGTAATAGAGCCCTGAACATGTCGGAGAATCTGGAGTAAGACACTATAGTGAGCTAATCGAGGCACGAAGACGAACTGACTAACAACACTAATTGCATCGGAAATATCTGGCACGGTCAAACAAAGATACACAAGTTGATCCACTATCCGTCTGTAGCGAGTAGGATATGTGAGAGGCTCACCATCTGTTGTACGAAATTTCACATGAAGCTCCAAAGGAGTATCAACTGTCCGACTATTTGATAGACCTGCAGACACAATAATCTGTGAA
Organism: Iris pallida; assembly: GCA_029216955.1. Classification (NCBI taxonomy): domain Eukaryota; kingdom Viridiplantae; phylum Streptophyta; class Magnoliopsida; order Asparagales; family Iridaceae; genus Iris; species Iris pallida. The sequence goes on from JANAVB010035418.1 coordinate 8,066,960, forward strand.
TTATACTTCTGCTGAGAAACAAATATCCCTCTGTCACTTTGTGCAATATCAAGTTTAAGAAAGTATCGAAGATAACCAAGGTCCTTCATCTGAAACTCCTGATGAAGGTACCTCTGAGTAGCTACAAACCCTGTTGAATCATCGTCAATCAAAATCATGTCATAGAGTAAGAGAAAAACTCGCCCCTGCAGTGACGATCGCACAAACAGAGAATGAACCTGAGACTACTGCTAAAAACCAGCCTCATGAATGGTACTTCGGAAACACTCAAACAAGCTCGGGAGCTTGCTTGAGACCATAGATAGCACGACGAAGGCGACAAATCACTGTTCTAAAAGGCGGTCTAGGCGGCACCTAGGCGCTAGGCGTCCAGTGTGTCACGCCCCGCTCCCGTAGGAGCGATCGTCCTCGCTAAGGCGTGATGCCGCACGAGGATAAATTGTGCTCGTGCAAGGCGGGTTCCATAACGGCCGATTACAGCGGCTGCGACGGGGTCGTCGCACAGAAGTCCCAAGCAGAGATATTGAATAAGCCAGCGGAAATTTAGAACAAAACACAAGTCATTCAAAAGATGTATTTTATTGATATTGAAACAAGGATTACAATAGGGCGCAAGGCCGAGATTACAAATAACTCAAGCTCACTCTTCTCACATTACAAGTCACTCAGCTCTCTCTCCCATCTCTCATTACAAGTCTTGAACCAGCGGATGCTTCGGAAGACGACGTCCATACATTATGTCCCGTATAAGTCCAGACTCGACGCAGCCGCACGCCTCGAATCGCCAAGGAACTCTGTGCCTCGACGCATCCAAGCGAGCTCCGCGCCACGAGCTTCTACCTGTGCCTGCACATGAAAACTGTGTGGATGTCAGTACTCAACTGTACTGGTGGAATGAGCTCCTCGCCCACCCATACAAAATCGAAACGTTCATTTACTTTGTGCAACATAACCCTTTTGATTGTCTTTCTACTCTTGTCTTAGGATCAGTTTTAGGACCGACGCCTTGACCTATTTTGAGTCTCTAGACCATCCCGTGCTTGTAACAACAACGTTAACCTATCAGGTCGTGCTTGCCTTTCGGCACATCATCAGAGACGCGACTACACGATAAGACTCAATTTTCACGCGACCGTGCTACAGTCCATAGTGCTGTGCCTCGCAAACTTGGTGTGACTTAACCATATCGCCGTCTCGTGGCCCTTGCTACTTTAATCACCGACTGACCCAATCAAGACTTGTGGACTAAGTGTCTTTCGACCGACTTTGCCTTGCGGCATTTCCTGACTTAAACTCAAGATGACTCAAATCTAAACTATGCAACTTATATGCCGACACTTAAGACTCGACGTCACATCTCGTGCCGAAGCACGTCACCTACGTTGAAGCCAAATCTTAGGCCCAACATTTTGTTCTAACTGTACACACATCCAACTCGACTCAATCCAAAGGCACGCACGTGGGTTGCCGCCATGCCGACTTATCTATATGAACTAGTCACTAGCGTCCGGCGCTATTATGGACTCCCTTTATAGCTTTTGTTAACGGACGCCCCTTGCCAGCGCGAGTAGCGAGCTCCGCTGCAAGTCTCCGCCTAATCCGTGTGGTCATCCAGTACAGCTATTATGTCTACCATCGAAACGGTCCCGTTGGCCGCCTCGGTCGCCGTTCGAGAAACTTTTATTTTACCTTGTACAAGTTGTCCAATGACCATGCAAGACTCGACTCGAACTGACTTCTCACACAGTCATTCTACTTCTAGTGTTATCATCTCTTTCAGGGCCAAGTTCAACACTTCTCACATCTGAGACCTCGTCTCGACGACCCATGGTCGCGAGCATTCTTCTTTTTTGCCCTATCATTTCATTCGACTCAGGAACGACTATTTGAAAGCCCTCCTTCCAACTCAATTAAATCAACCGTGGCCCGTGCCTTAAAAACACTAAGTCCGTGACATCGTGCCTTAGACCAACTTGAACTCTATGCGACACCACCGTCCAAGTCATACTCTATATGATCGTGAAACCAAGTAATATCGATAACTGTAGAAAACGTGGGACAGTGCTTGGAAAAGACTTCGATAGCCTAACATAACTCAGCCTAACTTAATCGTGCAACAACTTGACGCGCAAGGACTGTGTCAAGCCTTGGACGATGGGACCGTGCATGCTTTATGAAGTGTTTCTGCGGGCGACGCTTATGACTTAGGCTAACTCTTAGCTTGTGACGAAGACCAACTTTTCCTTCTCCTAAGCCACGGGACGAAGGACCGAGTGTCATTTTCAAAGCACGCCGTGCACCAACTCTAAGCCGACCGTTGGACCTTTCCATATTCTTACTCAATTCGACCCGACGAGATTATTTCCTTAGCTATGTGGATTTGTCTATTTTATTATCAAGCCTACTGGTGCAAGTTGAAAACATGCGATTTATTATGTGAATGCTAAGATGAGGCAAGTTCACCGAAACTACCCCACCTGAGCGAGGAGTCGCCTCGACCGAGCGATGTCTTCGAGCAGTCGTTGCAAGGCTAAGTCCGAACGCCGTCGGCGTTTCGATTCCTCCGATTGACTGAGCGGCACGGGGCACTACATCATACACCACTCAAAAAAAATTTCGTCCTCGAAACTAACTGAGTACACTTATCGACTTATCACTTTATTCAACATTCAAGGACTCTCGCACACACTACTCCTATGCGTTCTCTCAATCCGAGCCACGCTTGCACTACCATCAATCTTTTCCTTGAAATAGTATTTTGAAATCCTCGACACTTTTTCATTTCTTTAGTCTCACTTGATTCAACGTATCACTTAGTTGGATAGTGCACATATTCCAGACGTCCCCAAAATACATACATTTCAGCCAAGCTTCGTGATAGCGAATTCCGCCATTACCACTCGAGTCGGATCGTGCACATATTGAAGCGTCTCTGATATACGTGCATGTCAACCGAGCCTCAGTGAGTGATGCCTCCACAATTCCTATCGCTCCGCATCGGGACGTCTGCCTAACCGCTAAGCTATGTCTCTAGACTATCTTTTTCAGTCTAAGGTCGATCGTCGGTATTGGAATTATAGTTCCCAAACAACAATATCAACACTGACCCCATCCTAAGATCAAACCAAGTTGATAGTACGGGATTTTCTACCCAAGCTCGCATCACTCCGATTTCTAAACTTCGAGCATAGATTTCCTATACACATCCCAATATTCATCGCACGGGGTCTGAGTCATTTAGCAAAGCCATCCTACTTCAAGTTCTACTCAACCAAGTCTATTGCACGTCCAAATTTACAATTCGCATAGTCTATCTCTTCGAACACGTTCGACATAATCCACCTATCAATCCTTCTCAAGTCAAGCACGCTACGACACTATTCATCGCTAAACCATAATTCACATTTCATACTCCCTAAGTCATTTATCCCAATTCACGTAATCGATCACAAGGTCGTCTGACTTAACAATATGCCACGTCCTGATCTCACACGAGTCGATTATCTACGGTGGGCATGAAATCACCATACAACGCTCTCGTGGGATAATCATCCTCATCGGAACGTAACTCTTGTTTTGTATCTAGACTAATTCATTTTCGATACGCGGATTGGACCTACTTAATCCTCAAGTTTATTCAATCGCCAATCACAATTTCGACTAATCCTCAAATTCATCTTTGCATCAAACCGACAAGTCGAAGCAATCCAAATTTGCTACGTCCTGATTTTTCCGAGTTCGATCATTCCCGCGACGTGAATCACCATGTCAGCGCTCACGCGGAACGATCGCCGCAAATCCGACGCGACGCATGTGCGAGGCTAAAGTTGCACTCGTGCAAGACAAGAATGTCGACGCTGTGGTTATCCGCGTAACCATCAAGACACTTCTGTTTTCATTCATATTTATTTCAATCAAAATCCTAAGTATAGCATCCGTAAGAACAATAACACTTGCACGATCGTCATTCCTCGAATTAGAGTGCCCCCAAGTTATCGCATATCGATCTTTGATACGCCTCAATACCATCGATGATATGCGTAACCTGACGGTCTTCCTTTGCAACGAATTTCCAGTCGTGCGAATGATGCTATCGTCCGACTGGATAATCTTCTCAACATTCAAATTCAAATTCGATCATTATCCCTCGAATCATTCACAACATCAATTTCCTCAAACCCAAATTCACGTATTGTTCATCCGTCTATCTTAAGTCATCGAGCAACATTCATTCCAATCCTTAGAGTCCTTCTCAATTATATTCGAATCATTTCCATGCACGCTATCATCCAATCGTGCTAACTTTTCGTATATGATTCTTATCGATTTTCTCGATCGACTCATCCATTCGCACACCTTAACTTTTCTTCGATTCAGTTTCGCCTACTCAATCATTTTCGCGTTTCATACTTGCGCAATCCTCAATCTCGTGCACGTTCCGTGCGCGTCAATTTCTAGGTTGTTCGAATCAACATCATCAAATCTCAAGACTACAACTTATTCAACGGTACTCAATCTACGACTTTACACACACACGACACTTGCTGATAGACTCATCGACACCCCGTATCCTCAATCGATCGATCGACATCCCTGAGGCTATCGCATACACCACTCAGGGATGAAGTCATTTAACAAATCCTCAACTTATCATTCGATTCACAATCTATTTCCTCAAATTTTCGTCCGAATGATTCATTAAATTTTAAGCACGCTCATCTATATCACACCGACATTATCGTCGCTCGATAGTACCCCTATCGATAGTCATCCCGCTTACTCAATCGATTCCAACTCATTGTCATTCGAGACGGATCGAATCTCGCACTCGACTCTTCTAAGGTCGACGCAACTTTGGTGTATATGCCCAGCCCGACTTAGCCAACCGTGCTTACGCGAACCATCTTTTGTTTTGTCAAAAACTGTTCTCCTACGTTTTGCAAATTATATAGACTTATTGTATGGACATCCCGTGGGACATTTGAGAGAGAGCGTACCAACGATATCAATTTGCGGAAGCAGCATTCAGAGTTCGCGGAAACATCGGAGTTAAAGAATTCAATCGAAAGTCCAAGGACGTAAAACCATGCTCTGATACCATTATGTCACGTCTCGCTCCCGTAGGAGCGATCGTCCTCGCTAAGGCGTGATGCCGCACGAGGCTAAATTGTGCTCGTACAAGGCGGATTCCATAACGGCCGATTACAGCGGCTGCGACAGGGTCGTCGCACAGAAGTCCCAAGCAGAGATATTGAATAAGCCAGCGGAAATTTAGAACAAAACACAAGTCATTCAAAAGATGCATTTTATTGATATTGAAACAAGGATTACAATAGGGCGCAAGACCGAGATTACAAATCACTCAAGCTCATTCTTCTCATATTACAAGTCACTCAGCTCTCTCTCTCATCTCTCATTACAAGTCTTGAACCAGCGGATGCTTCGGAAGGCGACGTCCATACATTATGTCCCGTATAAGTCCAGACTCCACGCAGTCGCACGTCTCGAATCGCCAAGGAACTCTGTGCCTCGACGCATCCAAGCGAGCTCCGCGCCACGAGCTTCTACCTGTGCCTGCACATGAAAACTGTGTGGATGTCAGTACTCAACTGTACTGGTGGAATGAGCTTCTCGTCCACCCATACAAAACCGACACGTTCATTTACTTTGTGCAACATAACCCTTTTGATTGTCTTTCTACTCTTGTCTTAGGATCAGTTTTAGGACCGACGCCTTGGCCTATTTTGAGTCTCTAGACCATCCCGTGCTTGTAACAACAACGTTAACCTATCAGGTCGTGCTTGCCTTTCGGCACATCATCAGAGACGCGACTGCACGATAAGACTCAATTTCCACGCGACCGTGCTACAGTCCATAGTGCTGTGCCTCGCAAACTCAGTGTGACTTAACCATATCGCCGTCTCGTGGCTCTTGCTACTTTAATCACCGACTGACCCAATCAAGACTTGTGGACTAAGTGTCTCTCGACCGACTTTGCCTTGCGGCGTTTCCTGACTTAAACTCAAGATGACTCAAATCCAAACTATGCAACTTATATGCCGACACTTAAGACTCGACGTCACATCTCGTGCCGAAGCACGTCGCCTACGTTGAAGCCAAATCTTAGGTCCAACATTTTGTTCTAACTGTACACACATCCAACTCGACTCAATCCAAAGGCACACACGCGGGTTGCCGCCATGTCGACTCATCTATATGAACTAGTCACTAGCGTCCAACGCTATTATGGAATCCCTTTATAGCTTTTGTTAGACGGCCGCCCCTTGCCAACGCGAGTAGCGAGCTCCGCTGCAAGTCCCCGCCTAACCCGTGCGGTCATCCAGCACAGCTATTATGTCTACCATCGAAACGGTCCCGTTGGCCGCCTGGGTCGCCGTTCGAGAAACTTTTATTTTACCTTGTACAAGTTGTCCAATGACCATGCAAGACTCGACTCGAACTGACGTCTCACACAGTCATTCTACTTCTAGTGTTACCATCTCTTTCAGGGCCAAGTTCAACACTTCTCACATCTGAGACCTCGTCTCGACGACCCATGGTCACGAGCATTCTTCTTTCTTGTCCTATCATTTCATTCGACTCAGGAACGACTATTTGAAAGTCCTCCTTCCAACTCAATTAAATCAACCATGGCCCGTGCCTTAAAAACACTAAGTCCGTGACATCGTGCCTTAAACCAACTTGAACTCTATGCGACACCACCGCCCAAGTCATACTCTATATGATCGTGAAACCAAGTAATATCGATAACCGTAGAAAATGTGGGACAGTGCTTGGAAAAGACTTCGATAGCCTAACATAACTCAGTCTAACTTAATCGTGCAACAACTTGACGCGCAAGGACTGCGTCAAGCCTTGGACAACGGGACCGTGCATGCTTTATGAAGTGTTTCTGCGGGCGACGCTTATGACTTAGGCTAACTCTTAGCTTGTGACGAAGACCAACTTTTCCTTCTCCCAAGCCACGGGACGAAGGACCGAGTGTCATTTTCAAAGCACGCCGTGCACCGACTCTAAGTCGACCGTTGGACCTTTCCATATTCTAACTCAATTCGACCCGTCGGGATTATTCCCTTAGCTATGTGGATTTGTCTCTTTTATTATCAAGCCTACTGGTGCAAGTTGAAAACATGCGATTTATTATGTGAATGCTAAGATGAGGCAAGTTCACCGAAACTACTCCACCTGAGCGAGGAGTCGCCTCGACCGAGCGATGTCTTCGAGCAGCCGTTGTAAGGCTAAGTCCGAACGCCGTCGGCGTTTCGATTCCTCCGATTGACTGAGCGGGACGGGACACTACACAGTGTCTGCCTAGGTGCCCGCCTGGATCCCCCGATGTCACGATCCGCTCCCGAATAATCGGACACGTCCAGCCTTCGTCGATGGACACGACGAAGTAAGCTGTACAGTACTAAGGAAAACTCCAAGTCACAATGTAATGTAAACATCCACAGCTTTATATATAACGTTTCCAGAATGATCACCAATATCCATCAAGTCATTTTTAGTACAAAGTCATCCGGAGACGAATCCGGTCAAATAAAATATACAATGAAGAAATCATAAAAATACAATCTCCAGAAAAACAAATAAATAAATCCTGCAATATCCAATGCAATCACATGCTCAATGTGGCCTCAAGCTCACCTGCAACGTATCCTGTCAGGAAAAGAGCAAAGTACAACCCCGACAAGAACAATATACAATATAATCTGTAATACAGAATACAAGGTGAAACCAGAATACCAGAACTGAAAATGAAACTATGGTACCAGAAATGAAATGTAAACTGCAGGCAATGGACGCGACAATCAATATGCAAGACAATGAACACGACTATCAATGAACAAGACAATGAACACGACAATCAATATGCAAGTGTGACATTTTGAAATATTAAACTAATGTGTGACCGGCTAAGGACCACAATCAATCAATGAGTCAATCAATTCTACAAGATCCGGCTTCATAGTACGTGAAGTGTACGATTATGCTATCCACAATGCCTATGTTGGGTGTGGTCACACAAAAGCTAATATTTCTTCCAATCTCCGCAATAAACAATGACTCACGATGCAATGAACAAGGTACAAGACAATCGTGTGTATCTCGTGTCCGATATGAGAACATGGCACATGAATGTAAGACAGAAATACAAAGTAAAAGTCAAGTCGGTGTACTTGCCTCGCCTTGGAAGCACGGGAGTAGTACTGCATGGATGTAAAAGATCACCTGTTATATTTTGTACAATTTTGATTAGGGTTTGAAATAAGACAATTATCTAATTATTTCTAACTGGTTGTCTACTCATCTAGCTAGTCATAATATTTTGAAAATAATAATATTTAGAAGAATAATATATAAAAATGATAGCAAACTTAGCAATTTCTTGTAAAACAGCTAATTTAGTTCATATATTTAACCAAAATATATTTTACTAATAAATGTTAGAAAATAGCTTGCTAATTATAGAATCTAGCTAACATTTTGCAAAATATTGATAATATGATTTTTATCTAATACTTGCAGATAGTACTTTGTAACAAAATATATATAGAGTTGTTAACTAACTAGAAGCTAGCAAGTAATATGCATACTAAAATAAAATATAAATATTATATTCTAACAAAACATATACTTTAATCAAAGTATTTAATGACAATTTTTTATAATAAAAGCAATTTAATAATGATATTAATAATACTATTATTCGAAATATTGTTAAGGTCAATAAAATTATCACTAATTCAATACAAAAAATCATTTATATAACTAAACATTAATTAATTAGATACTAATTAAACTAAATTACTAATTAGATTTAAATCAATTAGAAAACTAAAAGCAGGTCCAAACTAACCCAACTACAACTCCTACCGTCTAGAAGCTCTGGCTCGGCCTGCATTAGGTCAGCCCAACACTCAATTGGCCCAAACTAAAAAATTCTAACCCAGATCTCAATACTGTTAAAAAAACAGTCAGCCATCTCTCTCTGGCTCGGCCTGCTTAGGCCCAGCCCCCACTTCTACCACTGCTGCTACCCCTGATTTCTTCTCCCTTAATTCTTTCCTAAGCCCACATCCTTAGCCCGGGAACCCAGCCCAACAATTCAATTCTCCTCAGTTCAAAATAAAACACTTGATAAATATTATTGGACTAAAGCCCAACCAATTTCATTAATTCAGTCCATAACCCGGCCCAACTCCTCACCATATAACCCTCTTCTCTCTTTCTCTCTCTTCTCATTCACTTCCCAGCCAACCGAACATTCAAAACCCCCAATTTCTTCTTCCCCAAGCGATTCCCAATCCGAAACCCTAATTATCATCTTCTCCACCTAAATACAAAAGCTCACACACTCACCCACAGCCATCTCTCTCTATATTACTCTCAGCCGCACACTAACAAACCCCCATTCTCTTCTTCCCCAAGCGATTCCCAATCCGAAACCCTAATTATCATCTTCTTCCTACCACAGTATCCAAACCCTAGAAACAAGAAAAAGAAGAACAGATAGAGCAAGAGGAAGAATGGAAGCCCACCTTGACGGCCAACGATGGCGGCCACGTCTCTCAGGCGGCGGTTACCTCGGCGGCATCAGGATGCCCCAGCCAGGAGGGCGGCCAGGCGACATGGTGGTCCTCACGGTCGGCAGCGGCTTGATCGACTCTGGCTTGACGAGACCACCTCTCATGGTGGTGGCAAGGATCTACGGTGGCGGGCCCCGATCCGCAACATAGATGGGTACACCGGACTCGGGAGGGCGAGGCGGCTCCGATTGGTGGCTCCTCAGCTCGGTGGCGTCGTGGTGGCGTCGGATCCCGACAGTGGCGGTGGCACAAGCCACGAGGAGATGGCTCCTCGATTCTCGAGGAGGCAACACGTAGTTCGAGGGAAGCTCGAACGTCTAGGTGCTGTCTCCGCGGCGACTTTGGTGGTGGTGCTGTCCGGTGGCGGGTTCAGATCTGAGATTGACGTCGAAGACAGCAAATCTATGGCGATGAAACTGGAACGGCCAGATCTAGTCGGGGTCGACAGATCCGGTCGGCGAAGGGTTTCGGGAGGCTGGCGAGATCTGGAGACGATGGCTCGGGATGGGCTCCGGCCGGCTTCATGGCGGATCTCGACTCCTTGGCTCGGCGGAGTGACGACGGATCTGACGTCTCTGGTGTAATCTCCGGCGAACTCGCGGTGGTCGACGGTGGATGGCCGGCTCTAACAGTCGGTGACAGAGGAGAGAGAGAATAGTGGAGAGAGTTTAGTGTATTGGAAAATGTGTCAGTGATGTGATGTGCATTGGGCTGTGTGTGTACTATTTATAATAAAATAATATGTGTGTCTGTGCAGTAGTGGTAGTGGCAGTGTGGTAATTATGGACAGATCTGGGGGCACACAATAGCATTAGTAACAGAAAGCTAACTGAATTAGTTATTTAATAACCAACTATAACAATCAATTAATTAAGGATCCACAAAATAATTAACTACCAAAATTTAGTTACTGACCTCTGCCAAATAGTAATTGTATAACTAATTAACAGGAAAATATAGGACAACTAGTCTCCTGACATTGTATTACAACATTTTGATCTTTGAAAAAGTACTCCTTAATGCTAACTAAAATATTATATAACATGAGGCCCAACCACCAAAATATTATATGCTAATTAACTAAAATACAATGTCAACAGAATAACCAGAAAAATCAAAGTTAATTAAGAATATCTTTCTCAAATAGAATTTTTCTTACCTATAGTCAAATTAGAATGGTTTAATGATTTACAAGGATCTGCCACATAATTAAGAATTCATAAACCAACCAAGAAATCTATAACTAATCATTTATAAAAATCATATTTATTACTTAAAATTGTATTTGTTAACAAAACTATAAGATTTTTAAATAGAAAATTCAAAAAAGAAAATCTGTAAACGATTTTTGAGAGTTACACCCGATGTCCGACTGCATATTTTGGGGGTTTATGGACTTTTTCTATAATTTTTACTAGGTTTTTGGAATTTTTTAATTTATTTTTGAACCGCCTAGATCTAGGCGGTCGCCTAGGTGACTACCTAGGCGGGCTAGACGTTAGGCGGCGAGTGCCCGTCCGACTAGAGCCTAGTGCTTTTCACAACCTTGCGACAAACATGTCCCGACGGAGTAGAAAGACATGGAGGGGGCTGCGTATAAACAACATCGGACCATGAAGAAAGGTATTCTTCACATCCATCTGATTGAGTGGCTACCGACGAGCGACAACAACATCTAGTAATGTACGAACTATGATCATTTGAGTGACGGGGGCAAATGTCTCGTCATTCTCATGCTCCTGTGTAAAACTCCAGTCAACAAGGCAAGCCTTGTGTTGCTCAATGGATCTATCAAGTCGATACTTGAAGAGCCACTTGTAACTAATAGTTTGGATCTCGTCTGGAAGCGGAACGACATCCTAAGTGCATGTCTGCTAAAATGTTGAAACTCCTCTGTCATAGCCTATGCTACTCAGGATGCTGGACAACCTCTTCATAAGAATTGTACTCTCGTGTAGTATGGATAACAGTAAAGAAGGAATGAAACTGTGAAGAATATGAGACTAAGGTAGTAAAACCAAACTTATCTGGTAGACCGGAACGGTCGAAAGTAAAACGAGCGGCAGGTTGTTAAGTACGTTGAGACTGACTGAGAGGCTGTGGTGGAGGTGTAGATGGTGTAGCTGAGGTTGGTGGAATATGTGGAGGATCCTCATGACGTAGCGACGGAGGAATTGGAGGAGTTGTACTAGGAGAGGGAAGCAAATGAGTAGGGTTAATGGAAACACTAGACGACGGAGCTAGGGGAACAAAAATGAACATCCGAAGGTGAGACAGTAAAGTAAGGAGAGTCCTCTAGAAATCTTACATGGCAAGATATACGAAGACGACGAGCCAATGGATCATAACAACAATATTCCTTGTGCTCAAAACTAAAATCGAGTAAGGAACACTTGGCTGATCGAGCTGTCACCTTCGTGCACTCAGTCAAAGGAAGAAGAACAAAACAAGTACACCCAAAAGTGCAAAGCATACTATAATCAGGAGGACACGAAAAAAGACTATCATGAGATGTCCGACCAGACAAAATAGAGGAATGATTGATATTAATAAGATTAACAGAGGTAAGAATGGTCTCTGTCCATAACTTTTGAGGAACAAAAGAGGATAACAAGAGAGCACGAGCAGTCTCAAGAATATGACGATGTTTGCGCTCGGCTACCCTATTCTGTTCATGAGTGTAAGGGCATGATTGTTGAAAAAGAGTATCGTAAGATTGTAAGATAAATCTCATTGTAGCAGAGAGATACTCACGAGTACAATCAGAGCGAAACATCTTAATCCTAGCATTGAATTGAGTATGAATCATAGTAGTAAACGTCCTATTGGTAGGGAGTTCGGAACGGTGACACATAAGATATACCTAAGTATAACGAGTGTAATCATCAATAAACCTCACGTAATAGAGAAAATCAGTCATAGATGGGATATGAGCATGTCATGTCATGATGAATTAATTCAAAAACACTACTGGGTTTAGATAAACTCTGAGAAAAAATAAGACTAAGCGTTATGACAACTTACAGTTCGTACATGTGGATAGAGAAGAGAAATGTGGATAGAGAAGAGAAAGAACCATTTCCAAGAGCTCTGCTATGGAATAAACTCTTTAGGTTGGACCCTGAAATATGGCCTAAACGTATGTGCCACAAGTTGCTAGCAGACATGATGATAGCAACATGACTAGAATTCAAAGGTCAAGATAATAGAAAATGAAGAAACTCTAAGTAGTACAACCGTCCTTTCCTACGAGCACGACCAATCATTTGACTCGTATGAGGATCCTTCACAGAATTGTGAGGAAATAAAAAAACAATAGTAAACCCACTACAGTAAGACTACTAATCGATATGAGGTGTAAAGTAAGATGAAAAACATGTAAAACAAAAGAAAGACTCGAAATGTCGAAAATAGTGGAAACGGATTGAGTGATGATCAACTGTGAACCATCAGCTGTGTGTAAAGAGATATAGTGGAATGGTAAATGTGTAATACTAGATAAGAGACTAAGATCAGAAGTTATATGATGAGAAACACTAGAGTCTAATATCCAAGAAGTAGACGTACCAGCAGAGTCAAAAAAAGCAAATGCATAGGAGCCAACAAAGACAAGCTGGTACTGGAGCTGTGGCTCTAACTGAGTAAGACGTTACTGAATATCTGTCGATGTTTGTGTACTATCAACAATGTGAGCCTGAGGTACCAGAGAACGAGTCGAGGAGGAATCCTGTCTTTATCCGCTCAAGGAATTGAGTTTTTAAAATTGGTTATAAAGCAGAAAACAATCGTTAACCGAGTGACCAGACTTATGGTAGTGAGAACAAATCAGACCAGACCGCTAACGAGCATAGCAGGTAGTAGTAAATGGTCAGTATTCTTGTACGTAGAGTAAGAGAAGCAGTTCTGGTCCTTCTGGAAGCACGAGCCTTTTCGAAAGTGGAAGAAGGAAGAAAATCTCGAAACTGCTCAGTTAAAGGCTTTATTTTAACAAATCAAGGAGAGAAGTACTTGCTGGTCTTGGCTAAGAGAAGTACCGATGGCGTTGGCTCGTGCGCTTATGGATGACGGTATAGGAGATAGTGGTGTTGAAGGACTGGATTTCGAGATCCTGGTGGCAAGTTGCCTCGTAGGAGCTCAGCTCTTTGGAAATATGGACTGTTCATTCATGATCGTCATCAGTTTAGAGTATTAGAGAATAATTAATTAGCGCCATCTCCTTCAAATCTCGCTGGCAGAAGCTCCAGAATCTATGACTTGGAGGAAGGGATGAACATGGCGACGGTAGAATTGAAAAATCCAACGCTCTAATACTATGAAACAAATCTACAATATTGATCTTAATGGATAAAATCAAAAGAGCCAACAACTATGTATTTATAGGTGAAGGATAAATCTTAATCTGTATAGGAGAAGGAATCCATATCCGTATAGGAAAAAAAACCTATATCGATATAGGAGTAGAAGATATGTAAATATCCTAAATCTGATTATATCTTAACAGAACTAATCATTTCTGATTCCTTATGGTTGAGCTCAGTGGAGAGTATATACTTTGTTAACTCTGGGAGGAGAAAAATTGCCTTTTGGTATTCACTAGGAGATTTTTGGACTCAACGTTTCTTGTTTCTCCTAGGGTACCAGATCAAAATATTTTTTGTTGTTGGGTGGGATTCTTGGCAGTAGCAACATTACATGATTGGTTTGGAAGGTACTTGTAAGGTAGCGAGTTGATTGTCCTGGATTCCAGGGACATGATTCATTTTGCTAACAAATTAAGAAGTTCTAGCAACCTTTAGCGGCAGGAAATAAGTAGAGATGGACTGCCTCCATTGTATTGATTGATGGAGAACAACTTAAATTTTCGGTTATTTTTGTTTTTTAGTTTGTTTGTTAGGATAAACCAAAATAAAGAGAATTCTATCTGTCGGGTTGGTTAGGGATTGACTTATCTTATGGATAAAAACTTAGAGATTTACTTTATCTTTTTTTGATTGTTTTGTAGCTTATAAATAGTTTGTAATTTCATAAGGTATGAATCGAAGAATTGAGAATGAGAAATCTATTTTGACTTTATATGGTGCGATGTCAAAATCTTAAAGTGGATCTCTCTATCTTAGTTGCTTCTTCGCTTTCGACGTTGACGTCTTCAACGTAGCTTCTCCGCTTCCGATATCCAACGCTTCTCCGCTTCCGATCTCCAACGGTAATCCAAATTATTATTTTCTATTTCTATTATAATTTTTGTGATAAAGTTATAATAGTTGTTGTTCACTCTTCAATTAAAGCTTTCACACCCAAATTTTCTCAAATCCCTAATTTCATAATAATAATTTGTTTGTGGGTCTTTGTCCCGCGTCAAATTGGTATCAGAGCTAAACCCTGATTTAGAAATAGTTCAAGAATGTCTACACAAAATTTCTCGCAACAACTTTGTGCGATAATTTATAATATATATGATAAGATGCTTGCTGAAATGAAAAATGTGTTTGAAATTTTTTTCAATAGAAATGAAGTAAAAACTATTGCTAACAGTGATCCTATATACATAAAAAATTCATTAGTGAAACCTACTGAGTCTGTCATAGACGAGTCAGAAGTTAAATTCAAGTCTGAGTCTAAGTCTAGATTTAAACCAGTAATAATTTTTGAGCTTTATAAGTCTAGATTTAAACCATTAATAAAATTTGAGCGTTATATATCTTCATTAGAAGAATTAAATAGGTCATATGATGAAACAAATAAAATTTAAAAACCTATTAAGTCATCTAAATATTTTAAACGTATCCTAATAATTAAACCTGTGAACAATTTGTATTATATATTTCTTACAAATAATTGTAATAGTTTGTAGGAAATAATAACTGATTGTAGGGGCGATCATTTTACGTTTCTAGAGACATCGAGACATATACAAGTTGTTAAAGTGCCTGATTGGTTCCTGTTGAATATTCTACTTCTTTCACTTCCACAACCTCCAGTACCGCCATAGAGTTTTGTCGTTTTGTCAGAAGCTTCAATGTTGACTAAGTTGTCAAAGCAAAGACCTATGTCATGGCCGAATTGGAGGGCTTCAACAAGAGCATAATTCTCGGATTTTACACTTAATTCACCATGAGGTCATTTTTGAAAGCCGAGGAGAGTGATGGAGAACAACTTAAATTTTCGGTTATTTTTGTTTTTTAGTTTGTTTGTTAGGATAAAGCGAAATAAAGAGAATTCTATCTCTTGGGTTGGTTAGAGATTGACTTAGATTTAGTTTATCTTATTTTGATTGTTTTGTAGTTTATAAATAGTTTGTAATTTCATAAGGTATGAATCGAATAATTGAGAATGAGAAATCTATTTTGAGTTTATATGGTGCGATGCCAAAACCTTAAAGTGGATCTCTCTACCTTAGTTGCTTCTTCGCTTTCGATGTTGACATCTCCAACGTTTTTCTGCTTCCGATCTCCAACGGTAATCCAAATTATTATTTTCTATTTCTATTATAATTTTTTTGATAAAGTTATAATAGTTGTTGTTCACTCTTCAATTAAAGCTTCCGCACCCAAATCTTCTCAAATCCCTAATTTCATACTAATAATTTGGTTTTGGGTTTTCGTCCCGCATCATTGATGCTTTCACATTTTCCTTTACTTGAGACAGGTAGAATGTGAAATTTTGAGGGTTAACTTTGTACTCTACTTTTTTATATCTAAATGAGACGGGCCATAGCCCAGCTCTTCAGTGCCAAAAGAGGTAGAATGTGAAAATATGTCAAAGTGGGCTATAAAGAGGTCTGATTTAACTTATCTGCTTTGAGCTCTCCTTTTTCACTTGGAAGTCATCATGAATTAGTTTTTGGCTGTGAGAGGCATGATCAAACTTGAGTTGTAGACATGTGGAAGACTGAGATAAGCCAATACAGGATTAGAAGTGGCGATGATGGGAGCAATTCGACCAGGCTGGAGGACTTTTTAGTGAAACTGGGTAATTCTGTTTGGGACATCTGGCGGCTGTTATTATAACTCAGCTGGCTAGTTGGGTCCTTTCATGTACTACATAGTAGTAGACTGGTTATTGTAACAGCCGCTGAGTTATAATGAGTATTCCAAACATATTCTGTTTGCACAAGGATGGATTCCAGACTTTCCCATGTTAAAATGAGGATTTTAGGATCTTTCATGTATGGCATAGTTGTAGACTGGTTGTAGGAATAAGGAGCCTTGTATTTGTTCAAATTGGGATTTGATAACCTACAAAAGGGTTTATATTAATATGTTTTATTTATACAAAATTCTGTGGCGTTGGTGCTTGATACGGAGACCATATAGTTGAATTTGTTATATTCCAGATAACTTATGTAATTTTAACTTCTGGGTATCTGGAATGCATCGGTTAAAATAAATATTTGGGATTTTGAACTATTAAATTGAGCTGAGATCTATTTTCAAGAGTGAAAATTGTGAGAAATATCCATGTAAAACATCAGAACGCATGCATAGATTTCATTGAAAGAGATTCAATTTGTTTGATCGGTGACGCTTCATGTGAACTAAACTTACCATTTTGGTATCTGATTGGTTATGTTCATGGTCACGCTTTCTGCATGTTATACATCCAAAACTTCCTTTCTTGTGGATGCGTAAGTTTTTGTTGTTCTTTCTTACAATTGTAGCTTATTCTTGACGATATGGAAAATGTACCTAAAATTGAATCCTGTAAAGTGGGGCATATGAGAAACCATTCTTGAGGATATGAAAATGTATGAACCAGTTACCTTTTAAGTTTGCAAGTGTTATTTACATATCTAATTCCATCTTCCTTCCTTTTCTATTTCAGAGGGTAAATCAATGCCTACAAGATGCTTGTTCCAACTTGTCTTGTAGGAAATTTATAGACTGTGGTGATGGGCATAACATTGACAAATTTCAAAATATGCTGGATTGGCAAGATTGGATAAATGACTCAAGTTCTACTGATTGCTTTAATTCCCAAGGTCATTTTTCATATGGAATTTATAGTCAGGCTGTCCTCTTAAGTACAAGAGGGAGTATTATCACACGTTACTTATATTCCTTATTTTGGGGTTTCCAGGTATTTTTCTTTTGTTTTAAGCATCGTCTTATTGTGCAATTATGTTTCTGTCATTTTCTGGGTTATAAATGAACTAAATTGTTGGAGGTAATAGTTTATTGGTTGCTATGTACATATGTACATTTACTTGGTGCTAGCTTCATTTGTTCACTTGTTATTATGTCTAAATCTGTCATCTAGACCTTGTCGATAAGACTTCAACCCAATCTGCCCTTCTCTTCCCCAAATTTCCTTGTCCAGGAATATATCAAAAGATTAATGTTAAATTCACATTTGGTTTGAAATTTTGAATTATTTTCTGTTGTCGTCAAAAACAAGCCAACCTCATTTGATTGGAAGACTTATTTATTGTTGGTGATGAATAGAGGATATCAAGGACAGAGGAGTAGTACTTACTCGAGAGTAAAATCAGAGTGTACAAATATTTTTCTTTAGGATAACTATTTTTTTATATCATAATTGACATTGTAGCTCTTTTATTCATAAGAATAAAGTCAAACATCAAATGCATACAATAGAACTATCTCTATAATGTGGATGGGTGATAGGGATGGCTTAAACACTCGATTTGGGTAAGAGTTTAGCATTTTGAGCTAGACTAGATAAAGTTTGGTATGTAAGAACTAAGAACTACAAACAAGTGCATACAACGGAGGTGACAATGATTATTGGCTAATCATTGAGAATCAAATTAGGTGGGTAGTCTATGCGTTAGGACTAGAGGAGACTCCCATATTCAAGGATTTCAAATGTTTGTAGAAGGAGACTGAGATAGTTAACTGGTTCCTGAGCTATATGTGTTCCAGATCTTAAACTATGAAGTTCAACAAGGATATCAATCAAACAATAAATCTTAAACTATGAAGTTCAGCAAGAATATCAATCAAACAGTAATAAAAAAACAAAAAAAATAAATTTAATTGTCAAATGAATCACACATGAGTATATCCTTGTAGGATTCAGTATGGACTTTCCCCTACTAGATACGAATACATATAAAAACACAGTCGTCCCGCCCTAAAGCAGAGTGTAATCCTATACAATGTGCCAGTTAACCCTACCCTATACTACATAAAAGGAAAAGTACTGTACCCATGACATTCCCATACCAAACACCACTGTGAACCGCGCCGCATGTAATGTTGGGAGAAATCAGGAAGAACCTAGAAAAATGTTACTGGAAAGTGTTGAGATGTCTTGCATTCTTTGAATCCTTAACAAGTAGAATGTCAAGAAGGTTTATAAGAGTTGATATCACAACTTAGACATCCATCTTTTTCTCACTAAATTCTAGGTGATGTGCAAAACAATGGCAGTTATGTACTCATTGCCTGAAATTTCAGATCATTATCTATTTGTTTATTTGTTGTGGTCATGTACATTAACTTTATCTACAAGCATAATGCCCATTAGTATAATATCTTAACAATGAAGGATACGGTGTTTCCTTGTATTGTTTCAACTTTCAACAAGGTCTCACGTACGCAAAAGTTTCTTTTTTAACTATTTTGTATTTGTGTCAGTAGCAAATCAGTACTTTAGCTGGTAACCAAGTTCCCAGTTATTTCGAGGGGGAAGTTCTTTTCACTATGGCTATCGTTGGACTGGGTTTGTTGCTATTTGCCTTACTCATTGGAAATATGCAGAACTTTCTCCAAGCTCTTGGAAGGAGGTATGCGAAATTTTAATATTATATGCTAATAGTGTAAATTCTGTTGTCACAATTGTTTTCTTAGTGGCAGAGCAATCCAAATAACTTGGTAAACAACAAATAACCATATGAATTCCAACTTGGTAATATATATTTTGGTACGTGCATTTGTTTAATATATGGAAAGAATGGAAAAAGAACTGTTGACATCAATTAATATTTGTTACTAATATATAGTATATCTTTGAGATGTGTTAGTTAAAATGGGATCGTGAGAGTGAAACATGCTGTCAAGGCCTGTTTGGATAGCGAGAATTGTGAGGGAGGTCAGAAAGTGGGAGTTCTAGTGTTAAGTCATTGGACTTTCTTATCTTATCATTCTTCAAAATTGTGTTCGGATAACCAATATGGAAGGAAGTAAAAAGTGCATGATGATTTTAGTATAAAATGTTTAACAGCCAAGTAAATTGATTACTAATTATTAAATTTAACTTGATTACTGAATCACAATAATAGTTAAGCATTGTTAATTCATTAATAGTATTGAATTATCTTACTTATTTGTTAATAATTAATTTGTGATAATATATTAATTAAGAATTATTAGTTATTTAAGAAATATTAATTACTTTTTTTTTTAATACAACAACAAGAAGGAAATCCCAAATTTCTGGGGTGTCGGCTAGTTGAATCCTCTTTTTTCCATTCAGTCATGTTATGGGTCATGTCCGCTTTAACGCTAACAAGATCCACATGCATCTTTAACACTTCAGACGATGTTAGTCTAGGTATACCTCTAGTCCTAGCGACCCCTTTAACTTACTATAGTATTACTCCTCCTTATAGAAGCATCTATTGGTCTGTGTTGCACATGTCCAAACCACGTAAGTCGTTTTTTTTGTATATTGCCCTCAATTTGCGTCACTCTGACTTCCTACGAATACACTCATTTCTTATCCTATCATTTAATGTATTGTCACTCATCCATCTTAACATTCTCATTTCATCTATACTAACTTTATGGACATGTTTCTTAATTGCTAAATACTCTGATCCATTAAGCATAATTGTTCTTATAGCAATCTTAATAAAAAAATTCTTCCAACTTTAGGGGTATCGTGTGATCAAAGAGTACTCTGGAAGCACTCGTCCATTTCAACCATCATGTTCTAATTCTATGCATATCATCCTTCTCAATCTCTCTATAATGATGAATGATTGATCCTAAGTACCGAAAGTTATCGCTCTTAGGTATTTCTTGTCCGTCTATATGCCATCATTTCTCTTTGACTTGGGGTTAATATTATATTTCATATATTATATTTTTGTTCTACTAATTCTAAATCTTTTTTATTCCAAAGTCTCTCTCCACACTTCTGTTTTATGATCCCACCCTTCTCTACTCTCATCAACCAACATAATATCATCAACCAACATAATACATCACAAAATCTCCTCTTAGATATGCCTAGTAATTTCATCCATAACTATTGCAAAAAGATAAGGACTCAACATTCATCCTTAATGTAAGCCAATGGTAATAGGAAACATGTTACTATCTCCTCCAATATTTGCACAGTCATTGTAACTCTATCATACTTATTTATGAATACAACTTATTTTAATTTATTATCAATATTAATAAATTATCCTAACTAATTGCACATTAATTAAGAATTACTAATTCAATATTAATTATATTTATTAATTATCTTGATTAATACATCATTAATTATCGTAATTAACTACAGAACGTTAATTATCTTAATTGGTTATTTTTAATACTAATTCGTATCAATTATTGATCAGTTAATACTTATTACGGAGGTAGGAATTTAATTGTCTTAATTACTTAATATTAACTAATATACTAGTTCTCTTAAGAGCAGTTTTGGTATATGTGTGTACCATTTGATTAGACCTAGTGGCTAGTTCATCCGGAAGACTTAGTATCGAGCTCTGCAATAGCTTCATTTTGACAATTAATTGATTGCTTTGTCTTCTATTTTACCATTTGATTAGACCTAGTTCATCCGGCTTGTCACTATTGGCTACCTGAATTGGGAACCGTTTTCGCATTTGGGGTCATGGGATACCTAGCATGTTTCCTGGTAACTTTGATACTGACAATCCAGTGACTGATGCTATTGAAATGTAACAAAAATCGCTAGAGTACCATGTTCTCTATGAATAGAGACGAGGCCTGTAGTTCATAGTTGCTTCCCAGTTTGAACAATAAACCAAAAAGTAAAATGTGAATGCTTCTCAGTCTGAACAATAAATCAAGTAGTAAAATGTGGATTTTCTTTATGTTAATCGTATCCGCGGAGTTAAATTTTCTATTTTTTGTCTGTTTACAATAACATGTATGTCTATCATAGAATGGTAAGATATAAATTTCTAGCTGTTTATTACGGATTATAACTTCATAATTACCATGGTCTGGTTCTCGATAAAGTATCATGGCAAGATATTAATTTACGTTTTTTTTATATTTGAAGCAGTTCCGACATTTAATGGTTATGTTGTAATACTTTAGGAATTGCTCATGGGAATTTTCTGACAGAAGAAATTGCTCACGGAGTCATGGGTAGATGGTGCTAGAAGGTTAAGGCATGGGTATAGACTCCTAAATTGCAAGATGTCACAGACTCCCTCAGTATATGTGTAGATTGAGTGCACTCATGCTACTCAGGAAGCACTGCTTTGTAACGTGAAGTAATTTGTAGAAGTTTGATAACAATGAAAGCCGTTCATGCCTTGATCTTATGAGTTTAACTACTGGTATTGTAAGTCATTTTTTTTATCATCATCATCCAAGCCTTCTCCCATTAGAATGGGGTCAGGTATGGAGCATAATTAAGAAAGTTCCATAAAAGAATTGATAAAGTTTTTATAACCGGTTGTCGACAAAACGTCAACGCTTTATGTTGGTCCAAATTCTTACCAAGGTTGCTATGAGCATAAGAGGGTCATGCCATAAAACCTAGACGGCTAGATGGCCAGTTGGTTGGTAGTATACCTACCTTTTTGCAATCCAGTTTAAACTCCTGCAACGAAGGAGCATCCTTCGAGTTCTCCTATACTATAAAGAGTCTAGACGAAGAGGTACAATGATACCAAGGAATGGCATTCCCACAAAAGTTATTTGTATATAAATAACAAAATAATTAATTACTAACAATTTTCATCTCAAAATACAGTGAGCAATTTACTCTATTTGGCTAATTTTCTTGTGGAATACTTCTAGACTTGCATTACAAATAGATCTCACTTTTTTGAACTATATAGTCCTGATAACCTAGCTTTTTGTTCTTTCTTGACAACAATGTATGTACATGGTCATTAATTTTTGATGCTCACTGTGTATTGATAGGTTCTGCGTCAATATATGTTTACTTCTGTACATTACTTATGACTCCAGCAATCATATCTGATTTTCATTTTTTAAAAAGGAAATTGGAAATGCAGCTAAGACGGCGTGATGTTGAACAGTGGATGAGCCATCGCCGTTTACCAGAAGGGCTTAGGAGGTTTGGTTCGATCACATTTTATGCAGAAAACATGAATTCAAATTTCTTGCTCTCGTGGTTTTCTGATGGTCTAGTTTTCTGTATGACTTATTATTATTTTTTTGTGATATTCATGAGTATTACAACATTGTGTTTATAAGAGTTATTATCATTAACTTGTACCACTGTAAATTACTCAATTCACCTCAGTAACTCTCTGAAGTGATATTGATGTTTTCTTTTTTGGTAGTCGCTAAGGAACTTTATGTTTGCCGGTAAATTATAATTTATAAAAAAAAGTCAGCACAGGGTGATTATAGCTATGCCAAGGAAAATTATGACATAAATTTGCTAGCAAATGAACTGCGTCAATCATTCATATCAATCATCCTTGGTTCTAGCATTGTGTTATCAAGCCCTCTTACTAGCACATTCATATTGAATCAATTTTTCCTGTTTTCCTCTCATTTTCATACCTTTGCATTATTGCTTCCATTTTTGGTTGGTAGGAAATTGGCAGTGGAAGGATAACATTGACCTTGTCGCTTTTGCGTTAGCCAATTGTGCTAATGTTTTTCTTCAAATGCCATCTAAGGCACAAACGGAGTGATGAGAAATGCCTTTTCGACTTTCCCACTTTTTTGAAAAATGATGACCATTTTAAAATGATCGTATTGATTCTTCTCTTTTATCCATAATGGGATATTTGTTTGATGGTGTTTCTTTACCTAACCAACTCTTTCATCTTCTCATTTCTTAAAGTCCTTACCACTACAACAAGACTCTAGAGTTGTAGTGAGGTTGAGGGTTATATATTTCTATGCCAATACAACCCTGCAGGTCAAAGGCTCATTTTGGGTAGAGAGCTAGATTCACACAGCGGTATTTTTATATATATATATAAAATCCACATAAATTGTGCACACCATAAGGGATTCGAAGGTTGCTCCGATACCATGTTAAATTTCCCATCACTACACCAAAACTCTTGTAGTGAGGAGGGTTGAGGGTTCTGTATTTATATTCTAGTATCATCAAAATTCATAATTTAGCCTACGCTAATCTTTTCAGTAGAAATGGTTGTGTGTGATTTATAACAAGCAAAAAATTGCAGAAAAGAAAATGGTTATGGTTCTGTTCTAGTAGATTTCTTGTGCTTATGTAATTGTAGAAATGATCTCTCCTATGTTCTTTCTTCGCCTTCCTTTTCTTTTGCCAGTACACTAGGAGTCTAGCAATCAATACTAGGCTGCTGCCGACACCATAGACAAATCCTTTGTTGCAGGAACATGTCGACGATGTCACCGGCTCCTTGCCGAGACTCACTTGACATCGGTTCCAATCCAGGTCTGACCACCAGACTCATCTGCCCTTCTACCTTCAATCTCCATGCCAGCTCTCTCCATTGCACCCACCCCCATTTCAATCTTGTCTCCATTGCAGCGCCAGTAACAGGCTAAGAATCAAGGGTGTAACTAAAAATGCTTAGAATGACGTTGCTACAGACCTCTACTGACTTCACCTGCGCTACCATATCACCACAACTCAATGACAACCTCAATCTCCCGCCTGATATTAGATCCACCTCTGACTTTGCCTTCCACATCACATTCTTGCCATCTGTGCTGCCGACGCAATCTCTTCACCTCATTGTCATCCCAATGTCCTGATCAGTGCCAGAGCGGGACCAACGACTGCATTCATCTTTGTTATTGGCATCATCTCTTGTCTTCCAAAATTACTTCCCAACTTATGCCCGAATTTAGAGGGAGATTCCCTGTGCTTCTTTGCAGTTTGTTGGATGTATACTTGAACCCATGCATGAGGGTACTATTTGGCTGATTGTTCTTGTGCAGTTAGCTTAGGTTTGCTGTCGTGGTCCTTATTCCCTGTATTGGTAGGATAAAATACTCACTGTGAGCCATCAGCTGACCCGAGTCAATTCACATTTAGAATTCGAGTTTTCCTAGCTGTTTCTGCATAAACCTCTGGATAGGATCCTCACTGAGGCGTTTGTTCTCCCCTCCTAGTCACAACAAGTTTATTCTAGTATATACTATTTCAATTGGCCATAATTACTCTCAGAAATTTTCCTAGGCAAACTATAGCATTGAAGCGCTACCTGTGATGGTTCTGTTATATTTGACTATCAGTACTCGTAGGGTAAAGATGATGCACACATGGATGCCGCGTAGCATAGTGGTAAAGTCTTATTGTGGTTGTGCAAGAGTCCTAGGTTCAGACTCACTTGCATCTAAAAGCTGTCTTATGTCTAAGACAGAAAAGAAGAAAGATGAGTCACACGTCTCTCAAATCTTTAGAAATTTGAGGTGTAGTAAGTTCAATGTAGAGTACATGTTAGTCATTGTGTTCCTAATTTTCACATTTATAAATTTTCTTTTCTCTATTTAATGATAATGCTATTGGGTCACATCACTCAAATCCCACCTGTTACTGGTTTCTTTTTTCATTCTTATCTTTTGAGTTGTAATTTAGGCAAGTACGACAAGCTGAGAGATTTAGTTGGGCTGCCACTAGAGGTGTAAACGAGGAAGAGCTACTTGAGAATTTACCAGAAGATCTGCAAAGAGATATACGCCGCCATTTCTTCAAATTTCTCAAAAAAGTGAGTTTTCAAATTATCTTGTGACTTATTCTGTACAAAAAGAATGCGTCTTTGTCAATTCTTTTCTTGAATTATTGATCTACTACATTTGTCATTGTTGATTCTGCCTTGGAATGTCATTTTGATTCCACTTGATGCGTGGGTTTGAACTATCAAAAACACTGTGTGTATACCACAATGATTGGTGCCAATCATTGATTTGATGGCTGAGATCTACTGTGTAGTTGTGCAACTCCATACTATAGAAGGCATGGCCTTGGGAAGGTCAGGATATATGTGTAATATTTTCTCTACATGATGTAGCAATAATAACCCCAAAACTTGAATCAATAGGGAGATTGGAAGATTCTTTGTTGAGGTTTCTGTATATTATAGATCAAATTATGCATCCAGATATGTGAAGCATGGAAGTGTTGCTTTGTAGTTGGAGCAGTTATGGCTATTCCAAGCCATAAATTTTGGTTACCAAACTTGTAGCTGGTCATGTTTGTTGGATTTAAAAGACTGATATTACAACAACAACAGAACAACAAAGCCTTTATCCCAAATTTTTGGGATCAGCTATTTTAATCCTTTTCTTCCATTCAGCTCTGTTAAGGGCCACGTGCGCTGTAACATTAACAATATTATATAAGCAAGTAAGATGGTTTGCTATATCGCGGATTTGTGGCTCCCAAAAGCCCCTCTTTGACAAAATTGTGTAGTTTGGCTCTGGATTGGCTTCCTAATAGTATTGGCGTTCTAGGATTTGTGGAACTCCATCTTGCCATTGTTTCCTTGGTCGTTAAATTGACACCAAGAGGGTTGATGTGTAGAAAATTGATCGGAAATTTTGTTAATCTTGTGGAGAAAACTTTATCATTATGCATTTATGCTCATGATGACTGGTGGATTGCTTAGAGAGATTTAGAAAGAGTGCATGCATTTGAAAGGCTCCCGCGGCATTATGGCGTAGGACTTGAACCGAGGGTGCATTTTGGACCATGCCAGCATAAGGTTCACGCAAGGAATTATCTGGAGTTTCTTTTGTTATGCTGGAGTTGAAGGGATGGTTGCCCTTTTAAGTTTATGCATAGCAACTGATGTATTTTTATGTATGCATTCCTCTTGAAATTAATTTGCATGTTCTGTTCTCTCTTTTTTCCCTAACCCTGACATAAGTTCCAAATTTCACTTGTCCATGTGAGTTATTGAACTAACTTTGAGAACCTGTAGTTTTATGCCAATATGAAGTAATGACTTGTGTTACATATAATTCCCGTACCTTATCCAGATCACGAAAGAAATGGGTCAAACCATACTGAGAAGCTGTATTTTTATGCCAATATGGAGAAATGAGTTGTGTCGCGTATAATTCCCGTATCTTTAGCCACATCACCAAAGAACCAGATCACCAAAGAAATGGGTCGAACCATACTTAAAATGTTGTGTTGTTTATTTAACTTTTGACGTTGGATACTTCATATAATTCTATGATTATTTTTTGCAGGTTCGCCTTTTCACACTGATGGATGAACCCATCATAGATGCGATGTGTGAAAAGCTAAAGCAAAAGTTCTACATAAGAGGAAGTGACATTTTTTATCAACGGGGTCCTGTTGAAAAAATGGTTTTCATTGTAAGGGGTAAAGTGCAGAGCATTGGAGTAGATGGAAATACAGCCTCCTTGTCAGAAGGAGATGTTTGTGGTGAAGAGCTCCTCACTTGGTACCTTGAAAACTCTTCAGTTCATAAAGGTAATCTCGCTTTTGACCTTCATTATAATTGTAGCTTCATTATATGTGACTGGAGCAAGGCACATTTTTGTATTAATTCACAGCTCTAATACCTACAATAGAATTTAGTAGAATATTTGACTTGTTTATTATTGAGGTGGAGCTACACTTATATAGGAGAGGCTAACCTTCTCCCTATTATTCTACTCGATGTGGAACTAAAAGCCCATTAATACTCTCAACACCTTCCCTCAAGATGGGCGATAGATATCAATCATCCCCATCTTGTTACATAGTTTAGAGACTTAATGAATTAAGCCCCTTAGTAAGACAACCTGCAACTTGTTCTTCTGAGCGAACATGATCGAGCTTCAGTATTCCTTTCTCTAGCTTTTCCTTGAAGAAGAACCGATCGATCTCGATGTGCTTCGTTCTGTCATGCTGAACTGGATTGTTAGCTATACTCAGTGCTGCTTGGCTGTCACTCAGAAGACGCAATGGTGTTCCTTGGTCCAGCTTCAACTCTGTCAGCAATGCTTTTATCCACAACAATTCTGGCACTCCCAAAGCCATAGCTCTATATTCTGCTTCAGCGGTTGATCGAGCTACCACAGACTGTTTCTTGCTTCTCCATGAGACTAGATTATCTCCCACAAATACACAATACCCTGAGGTGGACCTTCTGTCATCCATGCAACTTGTCCAATCTGCATCGCAGTATCCCTCAACACTAAGGTGTCCATTGTTCTTGAACCATATCCCTCTTCCAGGAGTCCCCTTTAGATATCTCAAAATATGGAAAACTGCATCCATGTGGCCCTTCCTTGGATCCTACATGTAGCGACTCACTACACTCGTAGCAAATGAGATATCATGGCGAGTGTGACCCAGATAAATCAATCTGCCTACAAGTCTCTGATATCTTTCACGATCAACCGGCTCTCCTGCCTCTGTCCCCAATTTATTTTTCTGGTTAATCGGAGTGATTACCGGACGACATTCCAGCATACCAGTTTCTGTGAGCAAGTCTAGTACATACTTCCTCCGAGAGAGGACGATTCCATCTTTTTCTCGAGCTACCTCGATCCCGAGAAAATACCTTATCATTCCCAAGTCCTTTACTTTAAATTCTTTGGCAAGTTTCGACTTCAGCTGGGTAATCTCCTCTTCCTCATCACCTGTGATCACTATATCATCTATGTATACAACAAGTATGGTAACGTGGCATCTCGCATGTCGGAAGAAGACTGTGTGATATGTATTAGTCTGGTTGTACCCCATGCCCGTGACAGCTTTTCTGAATCTTTCAAACCATGTCCGAGGAGATTGCTTGAGTCCATACAATAATTTTTTCAGCTTGCACACTTTTTCTATTGACTGTTTCGTGCAAAATTCAAGGGGCGTCTCCATGTATACTTCCTCCTGTAGATCTCCATGAAGAAAGGTATTCTTCATATCTAATTGATGAAGTTGCCACCCATGGTTTGTGCAAGGGAGACCAGGGTTCTTACAGTGCTTATCTTCGCTACAGGAGCAAACGTCTCATCATAGTCAATGCCATAGGACTGAGTGAATCATTTTGCAACCAATCTTGCCTTGTATCGCTCCACCTTTCCTTCTGGCGTCTCCTTCACCGTGAAGATCCATTTGCATCCGACTGTCCTTTTTCCTTCAAGTAATGAAACAAGTTCCCATGTCCCATTTCTTTCCAGTGTCCCAAGTTCCTCCGACATTGTAGCTTTCCACCTTAGATCTTCCTTCGCTTCCTGCCAATACTTAGGCAAAGAGGTGGTGTTTAACGATGCAATGAATGCTCCATAAGTAGGAAATAGATTAGAGTATGATAGAAAATGAGCAATATCATGTTCATAACCATAACGAATAGGAGATTTTTCTGCATTACTACGAGAAGATCTTCTTAAGGGAATATGAGATAGTGGAGGAGAGATCATACCATCCGAATCAGAGGAATCCACATCCGAATCAGAGGGATCCGATGTGGAAGGCGCATCTTCAGGAGTTGGGGCAGGGTTAAGCGAGGGACATGGCATAGTTGGCACAGTAGGGGCAATAGGCACAGTAGTGGACTGCTGCTTCCTTCTTCTGTAGACTTGGAGCTCTGTAGTCCATTCCTCCCCCTGTTCTGTAGTCTCCCCAGTACTGGAGCATCATTTCCTTCCTCCTGATTGTATGCATCATCATCACTTTCCTCACTCTCACTATCTCCCCTTTCTTTCTTTGGACCAACTTCCATCATTGGGCATGAAACTGACCCAACAATCACGCTTGGGACTATCTCCCCCTCACTCCTAACACCTCTTGTGTTAGGCGTGTCACTAAATGCGGAGCCTTCACCTGAACCATTGTGGCAGTATGGTTCCATCTCTCTGAATGTGACATACATGCTCACAAAGAGTCTTCGCTCCACTGGACTCCAGCAAGAACATCCCTTCTGAGTAGCCAACGAAGACATATTTTACTGCCCGAGGGTCCAATTTTCCTACTACAGGTCTATTATCCTTCACAAAACATACACAACCAAATACTTTTGGGAGAACAATGTACTTATTCTCACCTGTAAGCATTTCAAACGGTGTCTTTCATCCTAACACCTGAGAGGGCATCCTGTTGATAAGGTATGCAGCAGTCAACACGGCATGTCCCTACAAGTGTTTCAGAACATTCATAGCAAACATCATCGACCTTGCCACTTCCAACAGGTGCCTGTTCTTTCGTTCCGTCACGCCATTTTGTGCTGGTGTATAGGCACATGAAGTTTGATGATGTATCCCATTGGCTGATAAGTACTCCTCAATAGCTTTGTCAGTATATTCTGTCCTATTGTCAGACCTCAAAATCTTCACTTTAGCACCGTACTATATTGAAACCCTACGATGAAAGTCTTGAAAGCATGCAAAGACATCACTCTTATTCTTCATTAGGTATATCCGGGTAACATGAGTATGACAGTCAATAAAGGTGACAAATCACTTAAAACTATTAACAGCAGTTGTAGGACAAGGTCCCCACACATCAGAGTGTATCATATCAAAAGCAGCTAAACTTTTATTTCCAGAACTCACATAAGAGTTTCTGGTGTGTTTCCCAAGTTCACAAGCATCACAAACCAACTTTTGCTTATTAGCCTTTTGATACATAGAGGGAAACATCCGGCTCAGTAGACTAAATGAAGAGTGTCTCATGCGCTGATGTTGGAGTAATAATTCTTCTTCTACGGTACTTCGCGGCTCCTCCGGTTGTGCTTCATCCACCAGTGCTGTATCCAGTCCACCCCTGTCCAAGTACCATAGCCTTTATGCCAAGTGACAGTCCCCAACTGTCTTTCCGTTCCCTTCTCCAGAAAAATAACATTCGGAATGTCAAAGAAAACAACACAATTAAGTTGAAGAACAATGGCACTTATGGATAATAGATTAACAGGAAAGGATAGTGCATGCAAGACATCAGTAAGACTCATCGAAGGGGTGCATTCAACCGTCCCTTTACCCACAATGGGTCTAGCAGTACCATCAGCAGTCTGAATGCTTTCAAGTGTCATCAGGTGAGTGTAATCTTGGAACTCATCACGGACACCCGTGACATGGCAGGATGCGTCAGAGTCAATTATCCAATTTACACTCAATTATCCAATTTACACTTCCTGGTTTGTGGGTAGATCCAAGGGCATGAGCAGGTATACCTGCGCTTGTACTGACATAGTATGTGATGTTTCTTCCGGAGGTGGTTGGAGTCAATGTCCCAGCGGTGTTGGTGCGACTGTCGCTGGTTCCAAGCTTCATGTCCTGTAATGACCATTGTTCGTATCACGTATCTCGGTATACGTGTACGTATTTAGACCCATATTGCATATTTCCTTGGTTGGTTCGGCCCAACTTGACTTGGTTCGGCTTGGTTTGCATGGTTCGGTTTTATGTGAACCACTCCCACCTACCACCACTTTTATTAAATATCCCACCTACCACCACCCTCTTCATTAAATATCCCACTAACATTTCTCTCTCTTCATTACTTCTTCTTCTCCACCATTACTTCTTCAACCACCAGAGAGAGAAAGAGAGAGGGAGAGCTTAGGCAAGTACATCTTGCTTCATGGAGGAAATCTATTTTTATTGTTCCATTGTCTTCCTCATGTGTTTTTAACCCACTTTAGTACTTGGCATTTTTCATTTCCATGGTTAAATTCTTGTAGATGTAGCTTTGTGGTATTTTCGGTTTCCGGGAGTTTCGATCTATCAAACTTGTATATTTTGCGAGTTGATGATCCCAGGTTGCAGAGAATTTCGTATGGATCCAAATTTTACCTATGGGAATTGCTGAGCCGCATGGACATTTTTAGCACTCAGCCGCATGGCCCTTGCTCATTTTGATATAGTGGCAAGCATGCACATTTTAATGCAGTACCAAGCATCAGCTTGCAGGCCTACGTTAAACACTTGGCAGCATGCAAATGAAAAATGAGCCGCATGGCTTCCCTTTAAATATTTCCTTAGCATTTACATTGCATTATACTAATACATGAATTATTTCAATGAATATTTTAATATATACTCAAGTGCATGCATTTAAGAATGCATTCTATATATATACATCCTGTGGCATGCATTTAATGCCTTTAATAAAGCATTCTCTAGGAAGCATTCAGTAGCAATGTAGCATGCGTGTAAGGCTTTTTATAATGCATTCTTTAAAAAGCATTCAAAGCATGCATTTAATGCATCTTCCAATTTCAGCCGCATGTAAAACCTTGAAGCCGCATGAAGAAGCAATAGTCAGCCGCATAAACGAATGCTTATTAGCATTTGCAATCAAAGGCCTTAGGAAATATTTAAAGTGGTTTGTGCAAGCACTCATGCTTGCATGCTATATAAGACATGCTTATATATATATCTCTGCATGCAGATATATATATACGTAGTATGGCCTTAAGCATTCACATGCTTAGCAATAGTCAGCCGCATGGGATGCATGCTTGGCCACGAGCAAACAAAATATATAGCATCAGCCGCATGCCTAATATTTTATGCATGCTTGCATGAATATTTTAATACGTTAGTTGCATGCATGCATTAAAGTTGGCCCTGCAACCTTATTTTTAATATTCATGGCCACAATCTGTCAACCGCATGTACCAGCACTTGGCCGCATGAGCTAATTGCTGGCCGCATGCAAAAGCCAATAGTCAGCCGCATGCATGTTAATGCATTAAACTGATGCATGCTATATACATTTTATATATATTAATATATTGGGTATTAATGTAATATATATTAAATTAAGGAATATTAATATTTATTAATATCTTAATATAATGCATTATGTTAAATAATGTATTTAATGCATCAATGCATTATTTAATGCATTATATATTAATGCATTATATTAAATATATTAAAGGCATTTGCATGCAAGCATGCATGCTCGGCAGCATATGGCCAAGTGACTGCTGGCCGCATGGAAATTTTTCGAGCCGCATGAGTTCCCCCACAGCCCTTGCCCCTTTTAATATTTTATTATTAAATGTGTACTTGTGCTAAATTAGTTGTTCCCTGACACGATGGTGACCCGTTGTGGGGCACTTTTGACATGACGTGATAGTGGCCCGACGTGGCGCACTCCTGACAGTGAACATGACATGACAAGATTGAATGGCCTGGACACCGTGGATGATTGTGTTTGTACAATTGAACCGATAATGTTCGCATCATGTCTAGGACGGGGATCCCTGAGTACCACGGTCAGGGGTACCTAATGTAAATGGCTAAGGCTAATAACTAGAATAATTCAGTAGTCATGAGAGATTTTCCCAGCTACAGGCGATCCTGTTATCCCGGCCACCATTGTGGGACTTGCAGTCTGCCGACGAGTAGGGCACAAGTCCAAACTCACTGATATATGGAAAGAACGATGCACAGTTTAAATGAACCCAAGTCGCCTGGATAACCTGAATTAGCTGCAGGGCTTGTGGCTGGAGGAACATCTCACTGCATGAATGTGAAAACGCTAGTTAGCTAATGTAGAAAGCCGTAGTCACTGATTGGCCGGGTACGATTGTATGGTATAGTTTCAGTGTTCGATTATTGCAGGCTTGATCGCATGATTGTCACTCTTAGCAATAAAGATCAGAGGCTGAGTCTGTTCAGGCGAAGGGTTACAACCCCGGTCCTTGTTTGGTTTAAGGGTTGTAACCTGGCTTCCGGAACAGTTCTAAGTCCTCTCTTCGTTTATTGTCTTATTGCATCCCACGTCATGCTTGTAATGCTTTACCTTACCAACAGGATTGGAGACGGAGTTCTATTCAGGTGAAGGGTTGCAACCCCGGTCCTTGTTTGGTTTAAGGGTTGTGACCTGGCTACTTGAATGGTTCCCTCGTACTCCATTATGACTGTTGTTATTCTTTTACTTTCAGTTCTTTTAACTGCTTTAATATATATTTCTAATGTGCTGGTTTTAGTTCTTAAGTGAAGCCTCCTTTGTGGCACTTGCTCTTTCTGGGATCTGACCCAGATGGTTTTGTGTGGCCAGATTTCGGAGCTACCTCAGAGGATCTACCGACCTTCCAGCCCGATGGTGACCATCAGGCGTGACCAGGGCAACGAGTGGGTTTATTTTTGCTCTCCCACTCTATTGTAAAAATTTCATTTTGAGGCGTTTAGTCGACGAGCACCTGTTAGCTCGTATTGTATACCTTATTATTGTCTGCCTACGGGCTGTAACATGATTGACAGATCCTAGGGTTGATCATGTATGACTAAACTCTTGCTAGTCCTCACATTTTGTAACGACTAGCTTCATGATCAGCTGAATATGTAATGTTTGGGACGCATTATTATTGTATATTTGGTGATCTTACATCTTGTGACCTTACTTGCTTGCTTGAGATTGTGACAATTAGGCTTATTATTGGCCATAGGAGACTGATGGATTGTAGTTAAACCCTCATGTATCTAGACAGCCGTGACCGTATAGTGGGATGGATTTCATTTCATTATACGTAGCTGGCTATGTATGCCCCCGCTCTCCAGTATTTTCGTTGTGGGGCGTTACATGGTTTAAGTGGTGGCCCATGCAGGTCTTGTAAATCAAGATATGTGAGGGTTTACTGAATAGATGTCTCAATCAGCACTCGCCTTTGATCTCTGTCCGACTTTTCTAATCCCTGAGATTCTCGACCTGAACACATGCTTGTATCGTTGATCTGCCTTGGTCCTTCCTTATTGTTCCCTATGTCGTCTTCTTCAGCGGCATTGTTCCTGGACCTGCCGATCAGCAAGGCGACGCACCTCCCGTGGACCAACAGCAACCAGAAGACCAGGCCCAGCACTCAGGAGCAGCCTCCCGGGCCATGCCTTCCGGGGATCCAGAACCCCCGGTGCAGTCAGCCCAGCCCGCAAGGCAGGACGACGGAGCCTTAGTTGGACTTATCAGGGAGTTGCTTGCATCGCAGGACCGTCGAGGAGATGCCTTGCATCAGGCCGTGGCAGATGCTCTGGGCAGAGGTGGACATCATGGGAACAGTGCAGCGAACAGTTTCAAGCGCCTGAACCCTCCATTCTTCGATGGCAGCGAAGACGCTATCGCTGCTGATGCGTGGCTTCAGGATACGGAGGTCATATTGGAAGCAGCGAAGACCCCAGAAGATGAGAAGGTGGCCGTGGTGCGCCTGCAGTTATTAGATCTAGCCCGCAATTGGTGGGCGGCGCAGGCCGTTGGATTGGTGGCGCCTATTGCCTGGACAGTATTCCGTGAGAGGTTCCGGACCAAGTACTTCGATGCGGTGGCTCGGTACGATCTACAGACCAAGTTCACCAATTTGAAGCAGATGGGCAGGACGGTCGATGGGTATGCGGCCGAGTTTTCTAGGCTTAGTCGGTTTGCTCCCACCTTGGTAGCGACCGAGTTCGATAGAGCCCAGCGATTTCAACAGGGACTCCACCTAGTGATTTTGCTGGCAGTGGAGCAGTTCGAGCATCAGACTTTTGATGCGGTATTGAGGGCAGCTAGGAGGCATGAGTATACCTCCCAGCGGATAGTGGACAGGACCGGAGGTCGAAAGCGATCTCACGGCCAGATGAATCAGTCGTCAGCTCCAGCCCCGGCAGCTAGAGCTTTAACCATTGGAGCTCCGAGAAGGGCAGCATCAGTTACGTCGGTTCAGCATTCAACCCCGACGTATCCTCAGCAGCAGAAGCAGAAGCAGTCTTCCCCCATGGGCTGCTCTTATTGTGGGAAGCCCGGACATGTTGTTTCAGAGTGTCGCAAGGCTCGAGGATTGTGTTTGCTTTGTGGAGCACCGGACCACAAGGTAGGGACCTGCCCGTTCAGGACCGACTCATCACCAGCCGGGACCAGTTCATCAGTGAGGGGACCAGCCCCAGTACCAGTCCAGCAGCAGTTTCCTTCCCCGAGGCCATTGCCGACACATGCCCAGACTTTTCATCAGCAAAGGCCTCAGCAGTTTGCCCCGGCGCAAGCCTAGAATAGGCAGAGAGGATTCCAGCAGAGAGGGCCGGCACCCAGAGGACATGATCAAGTGTTGGCTTTGACCATGGGAGAAGGAGTGGCACCAGGTGAGGTAGTGGCAGGTACTATTCTCGTCAACACATTTTCCGCTTCAGTGTTATTTGATTCTGGTGCATCGCATTCATTCATGTCTGCACGATTCGCGACACGGATAGGACTGGAGCCCGAGTCGTTATCAGTAAGGCTCAATATACTTACCGGTAATGGTCTTGTGGGAGTAGATAGAGTGTTTTCCTCGTGTCGAATCGTGGTTAGCGGTAGAGTGTTTCCCGCTAGGCTGATAGAATTCCCGATGGCCGATTATGATATGGTCTTAGGGATGGATTGGTTGAGAGACCAGTATGCTAGAATAGACTGCCATATTGGCAGAGTTGTTTTTAGCATTCCAGGCGAGCCGGAGTTTTCCTTTTCTCGAGGCGACGTTGAACCTTCTCCTCCAGTATTGCGGATGGCCGTAGCAGCATTGCAGTTACCCCGAATAGTCGAGGAATTTCCAGATGTTTTCCCGGAAGAGCTTCCAGGAATGCCGCCAGAGCGGGAGATCGAGTTTACTATCGACTTGATTCCCGGGACAGCACCAGTGTCAGAGAGAGTCTACAGGATGGCACCGTCAGAATTGGAGGTATTGTACAAGATGATTGAAGAACTCCGGACCAAGGGATTCATTCGTGCAAGTGGACCGCCTTGGGGAGCCCCGATGCTTCTTGTGAAAAAGGATGGTACGTCCAGATTATGTGTTGACTATCGTACCTTGAACTCAGTGACAATCAAGAACAGATATCCTCTTTCCAGGATAGATGACTTGTTTGATCAACTCAGAGGAGCGGCAGTATTCTCGAAGATTGATTTGCGGTCAGGGTACCACCAGATCAGAGTCAGAGAGCAGGACATCCCGAAGACAGCTTTCAGATCCAGATATGGGCATTGGGAGTTCCTTGTTATGCCTTTTGGAGCAACCAATGCGCCGGCTGTATTCATGGACCTCATGAATCGTATCTTCATGCCTTATTTGGATCAGTTCGTGATCGTGTTCATAGACGATATCCTGGTCTACAGCAAGAGTGAAGCGGAGCATGAGCAGCATCTCAGAGTTGTCCTCCAGATTCTCCGAGAGCACCAGTTGTATGCCAAGTTCAGTAAATGCGAGTTCTGGCTCGATCACATTTCATACTTGGGTCATATCATTACCAAGGGTGGAGTGGAAGTGGATCCCCAGAAGATAGTGGCTATTGAAAGATGGTCAGTACCCCGCACAGTTGCAGAAGTTCGCATTTTTTTTGGATTGGCCGACTATTACCGGAGATTTGTTTCGGACTTTGCTCGGATTTCAGCACCACTGACGCAGTTGACCCGCAAGGATGTGCAGTTTGCTTGGACAGCAGAATGTCAGGAATCTTTTGAGAAGCTGAAGCGAGGCTTGATGACGGCACCCGTTCTCACACTTCCAGATGGGACCGGAGGATTTTCAGTGTACTGTGATGCTTCAGGCAGAGGACTAGGATGTGTTTTGATACAACATGGGAAGGTAATAGCTTATGCGTCACGTCAACTTCGTGATCATGAGAGGAATTACCCAGCCCATGACTTAGAGCTGGCAGCTGTAGTGTTTGCACTTAAGTTGTGGAGACACTACCTGTATGGAGATAGGATGGAGATTTTCACCGACCACAAGAGCCTGAAGTATGTTTTCACCCAGAAGGACCTTAATATGCGTCAGAGAAGATGGCTAGAGCTACTTGTGGATTATGATGTCAACCTACAGTATCATCCTGGAAAGGCCAACGTTGTTGCAGATGCGTTGAGCAGGAGAGCCGGAGTTTATTTTCTGACAGCGCAACCAGAGTTGTTAGCAGATCTTCAGAAGATGGGTATAGAAGTTGTGCTTCCTACCAATGTGGCATTGATGGCCAGCATGCTAGTACAGTCCAGTATAGTTGAGAGGATCAAGATCGCTCAGTCCTCCGATTCTAAGCTTCAGCGGCTTAGAGCATAATGTGAAGCAGGACGACGACCAGAATTATGCATTCACGACGACGGTACACTTCGACATGGTAAGCGTCTTTGTGTACCCAGTGGAGATATCAGACAGGAGGTGATGGCGGAAGGTCACAGTTCTCAGTATTCGATTCATCCCGGTGGCACGAAGATGTACCGAGATATCCATCAGCACTTCTGGTGGAATGGCATGAAGAGGGAGATAGCTCGGTTTGTCTCTCGGTGTTTGGTTTGCCAACAAGTCAAGGCTGAACACCAGAGGCCAGCTGGACTTCTTCAGCCCTTACCAATTCCAGAATGGAAGTGGGAACATATAACCATGGATTTTGTGACTGGATTACCTAGATCCCCAGTCGGTAGAGATGCTATTTGGGTTATAGTTGACAGGCTCACGAAGGTGGCTAACTTTCTCCCATTTAGAGTGGGTCAATCGACAGCTCAACTAGCAGAGATGTATCTTCGGCAGATTGTCAGATTCCACGGTGTACCAGTCAGTATCACCTCGGACCGGGATTCGAGATTTACGTCACACTTTTGGCGTAGCTTGCAAGAGAGTTTGGGAACTCACCTCCAGTTCAGCTCAGCTTACCACCCGCAGACAGATGGTCAGTCGGAACGCACGATCCAGACTCTGGAGGATATATTGAGATCTTGTACACTCGACTTCGGTGGTTCGTGGGAAGATCGCCTGCACCTGGTGGAGTTCTCATACAACAACAGTTTTCAAGCTAGTATCCAGATGGCACCGTTCGAGGCACTGTATGGAAGGAAGTGCAGATCTCCACTAGCCTGGGACGATGTGGGAGAGAGGCAGATGCTTGGACCAGAGATGATCGCTCAGACAGTTGAGGTGGTCAGGAGAGTCAGAGATCATCTTCGCGTTGCACAAGATCGTCAGCGCCATTGGGCCGATTCTCATCGGCGTCCCCTTGAATTTTCTGTCGGCGACCATGTATTCCTGAGGATCTCGCCTAACCGTGGCGTCATTCGTTTCGGCGTACGGGAAAAGCTTAGTCCTAGGTATATAGGGCCGTTCGATATTCTGGAGCGAGTGGGAGATGTGTCCTATCGTCTCGCTCTTCCGCCGTCTCTGAGTGAGGTGCATGACGTGTTCCATGTATCCCAACTAAGACGGTATATCCCGGACCCGAGCCACATCCTGGATCATTCGGAATTGGTTGTTGGTACCAACCTTTCGTATGAGGAGAGACCCATATCCATATTGGACCAAAGAGAGAAGATACTCAAGAACAAGACTATCAAGTTAGTCCGTGTTGCTTGGGGTCATCACTCTTTGGGAGAGTCAACGTGGGAGTGTGAGGATGATATCCGATCGCGATATCCCGACCTGTTTGACTCGTGAGGTATAATATCTTTCCTATGCCTCATGTCTTCGATTCCTTGCTTGTACGAATAATTGCTTGATTGCTTAACTAGTAAAGCTTGCCTGTGAGTAGTATAGCTTGTCCTTGCGTCTCTAGCCACTTGATTAAATTCCGGGGACGGAATTCTTTTAAGGTGGGTAGAGTTGTAATGACCATTGTTCGTATCACGTATCTCGGTATACGTGTACGTATTTAGACCCATATTGCATGTTTCCTTGGTTGGTTCGGCCCAACTTGACTTGGTTTGGCTTGGTTTGCATGGTTCGGTTTTATGTGAACCACTCCCACCTACCACCACTTTCATTAAATATCCCACCTACCACCACCCTCTTCATTAAATATCCCACTAACATTTCTCTCTCTTCATTACTTCTTCTCCACCATTACTTCTTCAACCACCAGAGAGAGAAAGAGAGAGGGAGAGCTTAGGCAAGTGCATCTTGCTTCATGGAGGAAGTCCATTTTTATTGTTCCATTGT
This sequence comes from Iris pallida, assembly GCA_029216955.1. Classification (NCBI taxonomy): domain Eukaryota; kingdom Viridiplantae; phylum Streptophyta; class Magnoliopsida; order Asparagales; family Iridaceae; genus Iris; species Iris pallida. Next base: position 8,106,551 of record JANAVB010035418.1, read on the forward strand.
CTTCCTCATGTGTTTTTAACCCACTTTAGTACTTGGCATTTTCCATTTCCATGGTTAAATTCTTGTAGATCTAGCTTTGTGGTATTTTCGGTTTTCGGGAGTTTCGATCTATCAAACTTGCATATTTTGCGAGTTGATGATCCCAGGTTGCAGAGAATTTCGTATGGATCCAAATTTTACCTATGGGAATTGCTGAGCCGCATGGACATTTTTAGCACTCAGCCGCATGGCCCTTGCTCATTTTGATATAGTGGCAAGCATGCACATTTTAATGCAGTACCAAGCATCAGCTTGCAGGCCTACGTCAAACACTTGGCAGCATGCAAATGAAAAATGAGCCGCATGGCTTCCCTTTAAATATTTCCTTAGCATTTACATTGCATTATACTAATGCATGAATTATTTCAATGATTATTTTAATATATACTCAAGTGCATGCATTTAAGAATGCATTCTATATATATACATCCTGTGGCATGCATTTAATGCCTTTAATAAAGCATTCTCTAGGAAGCATTCAGTAGCAATGTAGCATGTGTGTAAGGCTTTTTATAATGCATTCTTTAAAAAGCATTCAAAGCATGCATTTAATGCATCTTCCAATTTCAGCCGCATGTAAAACTTTGAAGCCGCATGAAGAAGCAATAGTCAGCTGCATAAACGAATGCTTATTAGCATTTGCAATCAAAGGCCTTAGGAAATATTTAAAGTGGTTTGTGCAAGCACTCATGCTTGCATGCTATATAAGACATGCTTATATATATATCTCTGCATGCAGATATATATATATACGTAGTATGGCCTTAAGCATTCACATGCTTAGCAATAGTCAGCCGCATGGGATGCATGCTTGGCCACGAGCAAACAAAATATATAGCATCAGCCGCATGCCTAATATTTTATGCATGCTTGCATGAATATTTTAATACGTTAGTTGCATGCATGCATTAAAGTTGGCCCTGCAACCTTATTTTTAATATTCATGGCCACAATCTGTCAACCGCATGTACCAGCACTTGGCCGCATGAGCTAATTGCTGGCCGCATGCAAAAGCCAATAGTCAGCCGCATGCATGTTAATGCATTATACTGATGCATGCTATATACATTTTATATATATTAATATATTGGGTATTAATGTAATATATATTAAATTAAGGAATATTAATATTTATTAATATCTTAATATAATGCATTATGTTAAATAATGTATTTAATGCATCAATGCATTATTTAATGCATTATATATTAATGCATTATATTAAATATATTAAAGGCATTTGCATGCAAGCATGCATGCTCGGCAGCATATGGCCAAGTGACTGCTGGCCGCATGGAAATTTTTCGAGCCGCATGAGTTCCCCCACAGCCCTTGTCCTTTTTAATATTTTATTATTAAATGTGTACTTGTGCTAAATTAGTTGTTCCCTGACACGATGGTGACCCGTTGTGGGGCACTTTTGACATGACGTGATAGTGGCCCGACGTGGCGCACTCCTGACAGTGAACATGACATGACAAGATTGAATGGCCTGGACACCGTGGATGATTGTGTTTGTACAATTGAACCGATAATGTTCGCATCATGTCTAGGACGGGGATCCCTGAGTACCACGGTCAGGGGTACCTAATGTAAATGGCTAAGGCTAATAACTAGAATAATTCAGTAGTCATGAGAGATTTCCCCAGCTACAGGCAATTCCGTTATTCCGGCCACCATTGTGGGACTTGCAGCCTGCCGACGAGTAGGACACAAGTCCAAACTCACTGATATATGGAAAGAACGATGCACAGTTTAAATGAACCCAAGTCGCCTGGATAACCTGGATTAGCTGCAGGGCTTGTGGTTGGAGGAACATCTCACTGCATGAATGTGAAAACCCTAGTTAGCTAATGTAGAAAGCCGTAGTCACTGATTGGCCGGGTACGATTGTATGGTATAGTTTCAGTGCTCGATTATTGCAGGCTTGATCGCATGATTGTCACTCTTAGCAATAAAGATCAGAGGCTGAGTCTGTTCAGGCGAAGGGTTACAACCCCGGTCCTTGTTTGGTTTAAGGGTTGTAACATGGCTTCCGGAACAGTTCTAAGTCCTCTCTTCGTTTATTGTCTTATTGCACCCCATGTCATGCTTGTAATGCTTTACCTTACCAACAGGATTGGAGACGGAGTTCTATTCAGGTGAAGGGTTGCAACCCCGATCCTTGTTTGGTTTAAGGGTTGTGACCTGCCTACTTGAATGGTTCCCTCGTACTCTATTATGACTGTTGTTATTCTTTTACTTTCAGTTCTTGTAACTGCTTTAATATATATTTCTAATGTACTGGTTTTAGTTCTTAAGTGAAGCCTCCTTTGTGGCACTTGCTCTTTCTGGGATCTGACCCAGCTGGTTTTGTGTGGCCAGATTTCGGAGCTACCTCAGAGGATCTACCGACCTTCCAGCCCGATGGTGACCATCAGGCGTGATCAGGGCAACGAGTGGGTTTATTTTTGCTCTCCCACTATATTGTAAAAATTTCATTTTGAGGCGTTTAGCCGGCGAGCACCTGTTAGCTCGTATTGCATACCTTATTATTGTCTGCCTACGGGCTGTAACATGATTGACAGATCCTAGGGTTGATCATGTATGACTAAACTCTTGCTAGTCCTCACATTTTGTAACGACTAGCTTCATGATCAGCTGAATATGTAATGTTTGGGACGTCTTATTATTGTATATTTGGTGATCTTACATCTTGTGACCTTACTTGCTTGCTTGAGATTGAGACAATTAGGCTTATTATTGGCCATAGGAGACTGATGGATTGTAGTTAAACCCTCATGTATCTAGACAGCCGTGACCGTATAGTGGGATGGATTTCATTTCATTATACGTAGCTGGCTATGTATGCCCCCGCTCTCCAGTATTTCCGTTGTGGGGCGTTACATGTCCCTCCATATTTTCAGTATTTTTCTCTCACTAGGGGTCACATCGGATGACTGATTCTAACTTCCCCCTTCTGCCAGGTTTTTCTTGTGTCCTCCAGAATAATGTCCTCTGCCACCGACGTAGCCTCCTCTGCCACCTCTGCGCCCTTCACGACCGCGTCCACAACCGCTGGACTGACCTCTCATAGGCTTCGTACAGAATCTGATGAAGTGTCCTGGGTCTCCACAGTTGTAGCAATTAGCATCCTCCCCCTCCTGAAGGGTTTAGGTTAACAACTTCTAGAGCTGATTTCTCTCTCAGAGTGCTAGTGGTGCTGGGCATCCGCTTCAACCGTGCTTCTTCTTGTGCCATAGCATCAATGGCCTCCTCTAGTGATGGCAGTCCGGGTTGTGCGAATAGCACATTCCTCCTTTGCTCGAATGCTGGGTTGGGCCCCTTCATGAACTTCATCATCCTATGTCGCGAGATATACTCCATGAACTTCTGGTAATGTTTCGTAAATGCTGATTCCACTTGCTCATCTTCCACACCAATGGGATCATAGTGGTCGAGATCTAACCAATACTTCTTCAGCACAGCCACATATTCGGAGATGGTGTGATCTTCTTGGACCACCTTATCAAGTTCATCCTGCAGTTGGAAGACTCTCATAGGGTTGCCCTTCCCTGAGTACATGTCCTTTAGCGTCATCTAAATATCATCGACTCCCTCCATTGCTTCTACGTTGTCCAACACTTGGTCGGTCAAGGAGGCTGTCAACCATCCAGCTACAACATTGTTGACGATCTCCTACACAGCAAACTCCCGTGAGGAGTGATCTTCAGGTGCCTTGGTTTGACCATTCACATAGCCTACCAAGTCTCTTGCCTTCAGAGTCCGTATCGCCTGACGCGACCACTTCAAATAGTTGGAAGTACCCTCCAACTTTACTTCCAACTTCGCCATTTTGTATGGTGAAGGATCTATATCTGTGTGTGCAGGACGGAAACTAGTCTCGGTCAGCCTCCTAGAGAAGAGATCGTCCACCAAAGCCTTCATCTCTTTGGCCGTCAGCTTGTCGTAGATCGTCTCCATCATTTTCGTCTTCTTCCATCAACAAGGTAGATCAATACCGTCTGCACCTTTGGTCACCGTCTTCTCCACATCTATTGTGCCTCCTTCAGCGGTAGTGGCGTCTCCGAGAGCCGCTCCTCATGTCCCATGCAGGGTTGCGACTGGAGGTCGCATGGCCGGACGAGAAGGAGGAAAAGGACCGGTAGGGGGTGGAGGTCAACGTGAAAGGAGGGGGGTCGCTGGACGGAGAGGGGGGTGGGGCGGCGGTGGGGCCGGCGGTGCTGGCAGCGGGGGGGGGGGGGGGGGGGGGGGGGGGGGAGGGGGCGGAGAAGGTGGTGAGGGAGTGGCGGCTAGGGTTTTGTGGAGTAGGGTTAGGATTTTGTGGAGAGGGGTGGCGGCTAGGGTTTGGTGGTGAGAGGTGGTGGCTCTGATACCAAATAGAATTTAGTAGAATATTTGACTTGTTTATTATTGAGGTGGAGCTACAATTATATAGGAGAGGCTAACCCCTCTCCCTATTATTCTACTCGATGTGGGACTAAAAGTCCATTAATACTCTCAACACCTACTAACCATATTCTTTGCTTGTTTCATCTAAACAAATCTGAAATTATTATACAAAAAGCTTCTTTTGATTGATGCATGATAAATGTTTATTCATAGATCACATTTACGTATAAAAACTAGTGTGTAGTTGGTCCAGTAAAAAAAAGTAAGTATTTTGTCATTTTCCCTAGTAGGAGAAGTTATAAGATGCAAGGGATGAGAGAAAGTCCAATTTAAATGTACAAGTTATATTCATGAAAATTATGCGGACTAGTTATTTTCTTGAAAACAAATAGTGTTGGACAACAGTTACCTGGAAAGTGGTACGTTATGGTATTGATCGGGAATGGGTAAGCTTCATCTCTTTATTTTCGGTGTAGAAGGTGTAGGGTGAGTTGGTTCTCACCAATTCTGTTTGCTGTGTGCTTTAAAATGTGAATTGGGTCAATTCTAGTTACTTCTTCAGTTTGACTCAGTAATGCATATACAGAATGAATACCTTATATAGATAAGAAAATTGAGAAATAATTTCTTTGAGCAAAATTGTAAAATAAAATGTTAAACACATCGTTCATTCAATAAGATGTAAAGTCAACTTTTTTTAGTCATACATTATCAACTAGAATGCAACATTCCAAAATAAAATTGTACAACATTGCCGAACCAAAGAAAATGTAAATAAACCATAAAACAAAATAAAATTATAAATGACTTACAAGGCGATGAAATGTTAGAAACTATAAAGTCAAATTTCATAAGAAATGCGTGGCTATTGAGTCCCAAATTGACAAGAAAAAAAAGTTCTTTTCACAATTTCTTTGTGTTAAGATTATGGATTTTTTTTTCCTTTTCAAGATATCTCCTGATGTCTCTAGCAAAAGCAAGTGTACTGTGAGATTTCAAAGATTGATTTGCATCGTCAAATTTAGCGATACGGTTTGAGTACAATTCGGATTGGAAATGTACTTCAAAGCAAAATGCTCATACCAGAACATGGTTAGATGGGGGGTTTAGGTGTACGCCGTAACTATGGTTTGGAAAGTTTCTCTTACTCTGTGATATATAATATCAAATCTTTTTTGAGTACATCAGTGTACCGACTGGAGGTACAATACATGGATAAAATGTTTTCAGTTATTTACTTTGGCAGATGGAGGAAAAATTAGGTTCCCAGGACATCGATTGTTTTCTACGAGGACAGTTAAATGTTTAACAAATGTAGAAGCTTTTGCACTCCGAGCTGCTGATTTGGAAGAAGTAACTGTTCTATTTGCACGGTTCCTACGCAACCCTCGTGTTCAAGGAGCAATCAGGTAAATTTCACATGCTATGCAACCATCTCTACGTTCTTAGAAAGATGTTATTTCATTGTCTTATTGTTGAGGTTTTCTTTTCTTTATGAAACTTTATTGACTAAAATTTAATTGTCTTATGCTAAGTTTGGCTATAAAACATTTAATAGATGCCTGATACCCTGAATTAAATGGTATAAGTTTTAAGAGCACCTACTATTTTGATATATGCTAATTCGATAGGTCTAGTGATTTTAAACTGACTTACGATTTTTTTATATTTATCGTATTAATATGTAATATTAAAACCATAAGGCTTGGAATCTCTGAAAGCATGATGCATGCTAGTATCATGCATAAATATCTGTTTTTACTGTAAGGCATAGGTTCAGGTCCAGTACCGGTACGTCGGTACTACAACTTCAAAATAGTAACATTCAACAAAATAAGTCAGTCTTCGAAAATCAAGCAAATGTGCAAAAGTATAGAACACATAGTGATTCTTCCTAAGTAGCATCATCAACACCCTCCTCTTCTTCATTGTCATCACCATTCTCCATGAACAATACAGCTTCCAGATCAGGTTCACCAAGTGACAAGGGCACTTTCAAGAACTCCAGCACCATTAAATAGATAAGATTCATCTCCACCAATGTACCAAATCATTGTCTCGCATCAATAAAAAATTAGGGTTGGTTCTAGGGCTGAGTCAGAAATTATGTCTGTATTGCTTCGTATTGGACACATATCCTCGAGGTGTTGTATCCGTATTGCTTCACATCGGACACATATCGAGCATGTCATAGGCACTATACACTAGGGCGTGTCCAAAGTAGGTATTGTTTCTGTGTCTCCGAATTTTGAATTAAGACCTATTAATTTACAATAATTGTGCATAAAACAGATACGTATAAAAATACATTTTCTTTCCAATTTTGTTGGAGAAAAAGTCTGACATGGGAAAGACAATATATATAACAAAAGTTAGCACGGAACCAGATAAATTGAGAAGTAAAAGGTGGATAAAAAATTTAAGAAATCCATATGAATTCTCTCTTAGTTACAATAGAATTTAGTAGAATAATTGACTTGTTTATTATTGAGGTGGAGCTACACTTATATAGGAGAGGCTAACCCCTCTCCCTATTGTTCTACCCGATGTGGGACTAAAAGTCCATTAATACTCTCAACACTCCCCCTCAAGATGGGCGATAGATATCAATCATCCACATCTTGTTACATAGTTTAGCGAGACTTAATGAATTAAGCCCCTTACTAAGACAATCTACAATTTGTTCTTCTGAGCGAACATGGTCGAGCTTTAGTATTCCTTTCTCCAGCTTTTCCTTGATAAAAAATCGATCGATCTCGATGTGCTTCGTTCTATCATGTTGAACTGGATTGTTAGCTATACTCAGTGCTACTTGGCTATCATTCAGAAGACGCAATGGTGTTCCTTGGTCCAGATTCAACTCTGTCAGCAATGCTTTTACCCACAACAATTCTGACACTCCCAGAGCCATAGCTCTATATTCTGCTTCAGCGGTTGATCGAGCTACCACAGATTGTTTCTTGCTTCTCCATGAGACTAGGTTACTTCCCCCACCCCCTCCAACAAATACACAATACCCTGAGGTAGACCTTCTGTCATCAATGCAACTTGCCCAATCTGCATCACAGTATCCCTCAACACTAAGGTGTCCATTGTTCTTGAACCATATCCCTCTTCCAGGAGTTCCCTTTAGATATCTCAAAATATGAAAAACTGCATCCATATGACCCTTCCTTGGATCGTGCATGTAACGACTCACTACACTCACAGCAAATGAGATATCAGGCGAGTGTGACCCAGATAAATCAATCTGCCTACAAGTCTCTGATATTTTTCACGATCAACCGGCTCTCCTGTCTCTGCCCCCAATTTATCTTTCTGGTCAATCGGAGTGACTGTTGGACGATATCCTAGCATACCAGTTTCTGTGAGCAAGTCTAGTACATACTTCCTCTGAGAGAGGACGATCCCATCTTTTCCTCGAGCTACCTCGATCCCAAGAAAATACCTCATCATTCCCAAGTCCTTTACTTCAAATTATTTGGCAAGTTTCTTCTTCAGCTGGATAATCTCCCCTTCCTCGTCACCTGTGATCACTATATCATCCACGTATACCGCAAGTATGGTAACGTGGCCTCTCACATGTCGGAAGAATACTGTGTGATCTGCATTAGTCTGGTTGTACCCCATGTCCGTGACAGCTTTTCTGAATCTTTCAAACCATGTCCGAGGAGATTGCTTGAGTCCATATAATGATTTCTTCAGCTTGCATACTTTTTCTGCTGACTGCCTCGTGCAAAATCCAGGAGGAGTCTCCATGTATACTTTCTCCTGTAGATCTCTTTGAAGAAAGGCATTCTTTACATCTAATTGATGAAGTTGCCACCCATGGTTGGCTGCAAGAGAGACCAGGGTTCTTACAGTGCTCATCTTCGCTACATGAGCAAACGTCTCATCATAGTCGATGCCATAGGACTGAGTGAATCCTTTTGCAACCAATATTGTCTTGTATCGTTCCACCTTTCCTTCTGGCGTCTCCTTCACCGTGAAGACCAATTTGCACCCGACTGTCCTTTTTCCTTCAGGTAATGGAACAAGTTTCCATATCCCATTTCTTTCCAGTATCCCAAGTTCCTCCAACATTGCAGCTTTCCACCTTGGATCTTCCTTTGCTTCCTGCCAACACTTAGGCAAAGAGATGGTGTCTAACGATGCAATGAATGCTTCATAAGTAGGGGATAGATTAGAGTATGATAGAAAATAAGCAATATCATGTTCATAACCATAACGAATAGAAGATTTTTCTGCATTACTACGAGAAGATCTTCTTAAGAGAATATGAGATAGTGGAGAAGAGATCATACCATCCGAATCAGAGGGATCCGGTGCGGAAGGTGCATCTTCAGGAGTTGGGGCAGGGTTAAGCGAGGGACATGACATAGTTGGCACAGTAGGGGCAATAGGCACAGTAGTGGATTGTTGATTCCTTCTTCTGTAGACTTGGAGCTCTGTAGTTCGCTCCTCCCCATGTTCTGTAGTCTCCTCCTGCACTGGAGCATCACTTCCTTCCTCCTGATTGTATGCATCATCATCACTTTCCTCACTCCCGCTATCTCCTTCTGCTTTTTTGGACTAACTTCCTTCATTGGACATGGAACTGACCCAACAACCACGCTTGGGACTATCTCCCCCTCATTCCTAACACCTCCTGTGTTAGGAGTGTCACCAAATACGGTGCCTTCACCTGAACCATTGTGATAATATGGTTCCATCTCTCCGAATGTAACATCCATGCTCACAAAGAGTCTTCGCTCCACTGGACTCCAGCAAGAATATCCCTTCTGAGTCCCTGAGTAGCCAACGAAGACACGCTTCACTGTCCGAGGGTCCAATTTTCCTACTACAGGTCTATTATCCTTCACAAAGTATACACAACCAAATACTTTTGTGGGAACAATGTACTTGTTCTCACCTATAAGCATCTTAAACGGTGTCTTCCATCCTAACATCTGAGAGGACATCCTGTTGATAAGGTATGCAGCCGTCAACACGACATGTCTCCACAAGTATTTCGGAACATTCGTAGCAAACATCATCGACGTTGCCACTTCCAACAGGTGCCTGTTCCGTTCCGCCATGCCATTTTGTACTGGTGTATAGGCACATGAAGTCTGATGATGTATCCCATTGGCTGATAAGTACTCCTCAATGGTTTTGTTGGTATATTTTGTCCTATTGTCAGACCTCAAAATTTTCACTTTGGCACCGTACTGTATTAAAATCCTGCGATGGAAGTCTTGAAAGGATGCAAAGACATCACGCTTACTCTTCATTAGGTATACCCAGGTGACACGAGTATGACAGTCAATAAATATGACAAACCACTTAAAACCATTAACAGCAGTTGTAGGACAAGGTTCCCACACATCAGAGTGTATCATATCAAAAGCAGCTAAACTTCTATTTCCAAAACTCACATAAGAGCTTCTGGTGTGTTTTCCAAGTTCACAAGCATCACAAACCAACTTTTGCTTATTAGCTTTTTGATACATAGATGAAAACATTCGGCTAAGTAGACTAAATGAAGAGTGTCCCATGCGCTGATGTTGGAGTAATAATTCTTCTTCTACGGTACTTCGCGGCTCCTCCGGTTGTGCTTCATCCACCAGTGCTGCCAGTGCTGTATCCAGCTCACCCCTGTCCAAGTACCATAGTCCTTTATGCCAAGTGCCAGTCTCCAACTGTCTTCCCGTTCCCTTTTTCTGAAAAATAACCTTCGAAATGTCAAAGAAAACAACACAATTAAGTTGAAGAACAATGGCACTTATGGACAATAGATTAACAGGAAAGGATGGAGCATGCAAGACATCAGTAAGACACATCGAAGGGGTGCATTCAACTGTCCCTTTACCCACAATAGGTCTAGCAGTACCATCAGCAGACTGAATGCTTTCAGGTGTCATCAGGTGAGTGTAATCTTGGAACTCATCACGGGCACCCGTAACATGGCAGGATGTCCCAGAGTCAATTATCCAATTTACACTTCCTGGTTTGTGGGTAGATACAAGGGCATGAGCAGATATACCTGTGCTTATACTGGCATAGTATGTGATGTTACCCCCGGAGGTAGTTGGAGTCGACGTTCCAGCAGTGTTGGCACGACTGTCGCTGGTTCCCAGCTTCATGTTCCTCCATATTTTCAACATCTCTCTCTCACTAGGGGTCACATCGGATGACTGATTTTTAAATCCCCCTTATGTCAGGTTTGTCTTGTGCCCTCCAGAATAATGTCCTCTGCCACCGACATAGCCTCCTCTGCTACCTCGACGTCCTCCACGGCCGTGTCCACGATCGCTGGACTGGCCTCTCATAGGCTTCGTACAGAATCCAATGAAGTGTCATGGGTCTCCACAATTGTAGCACCCTCCCCCTCCTGAAGGGTTTGGGTTAAAAACTGCTAGAGCTGATTTCTCTCCCGGAGTGTTAGTGGTGCTGGGCATCAACTTCAACCGTGCTTCTTCTTGTGCCATAGCAGCAATGACCTCCTCTAGTGATGGCAGTCCGGGTTGTGCGAGTAGCACATTCCTCCTTTTCTCGAATGCTGGATTGAGCTCCTTCAGGAACTTCATCATCCTCTGTCGCGAGATATACTCCATGAACTTCTGGTAATGGTTCGCAAATGTTGGTTCCACTTGCTCATCTTCTACACCAATGGGATCATAGTGGTCGAGATCTGACCAATACTTCTTCAGCACAACGCATACTCGGAGATGGTATGATCTTCTTGGACTACCTTATCAAGTTCATCCTGTAGTTGGAAGACTCTCATAGGGTTGCCCGTCCCCAAGTACATGTCCTTCAGTGTCATCCAAATATCACCCGGCTCCCTCCATTGCCTCTACGTTGCCCGACACTTGGTCAAGGAGGCTGTCAACCATCCTGCTACAATATTGTTGACGATCTCCCACACAGCAAACTCCCGTGAGGAGTGATCTTCTGGTGCTTGGTTTGACCATTCACATAACCCACCAAGCCTCTTGCCTTCAGCGTCCGTATCGCCTGACGCGACCACTTCAAATAATTGGAAGTACCCTCAAACTTTACTTCCAGTTTTTCTAACTTCGCCATTTTGTATGGTGAAGGATCCACATCTGTGTGTGCAGGACGGAAACTAGTCTCGGTCAGCCTCCTGGAGAAGAGATCGTCGACCAAAGCCTTCATCTCTTTGGCCGTCAGCTTGCTGTAGATCGTCTCCATCATCTTCGTCTTCTCCTCTTCCATCAACAAGATAGATCGAGACCGTCTGCACCTTTGGTCACTGTCCTCTCCACGTCTACTGTTCCTCATTCAGCGGTAGCGACGTCTCTGAGAGCCGCTCCTCATGTCCCATACCGGGTTGCGACTGGAGGTCGCATGGCCGGACGACAAGGAGGAGAAGGGCCGGTGGGGGGTGGAGGCCGATGTGAAAGGAGAGGGGGTGGGACGACGGTGGGGGGGGGGGGGGGGGGGCGGGGCGGCGGTGCTGGAGGCGAAGGAGGGGAGGCGGGCGGAGGCCGGGCGGTGCTGAGGGGGAGGGGAGGCGGGCGGAGGCAGGGCGGTGGGGGCAGAGAAGGTGGGAAGGGGTTGGGGGTTGCGGCTAGGGTTTTGTGGGGTAGGATTAGGGTTTTGTGGAGTAGGATTAGGGTTTTGTGGAGTGGGATGGCGGCTAGGGTTTGGTGGAGAGAGAGGTGGTGGCTCTGATACCAAATAGAATTTAGTAGAATAATTGACTTGTTTATTATTGATGTGTAGCTACACTTATATAGGAGAGGCTAACCCCTCTCCCTATTATTCTAACCGATGTGTGACTAAAAGCCCATTAATACTCTCAATAGTTACTCTTTCTGATGACAAGGAAAATATTTGCTTAAGAAATGCAATAGGCTTTGCAAAAAAGTCTTCTTTTCTGTTTTATTGATGGGAGATTTCTCATACCATATAAGACATGCAAATATCCTTTTTAGCTGTTTCTATATGTATATATCCTGATTTTCTCTATCATATTCACTCCTCTCTCTTAATTCGCCAGTGATTTCCTCTCTTTTCTCTCTCTTAATCTTACTATTTCTCCTAATTTTCCTCTCTTATATCTAAATGTTCCTAATTTACATAGTATACATGGACTTATTGCTGGGTGGGGTTGGGGGGTGGACCCTAACCACCGATTTTTTTGTATCACGTTATATAGTCTTCTTTGTCCTAATATTATTAATGTATTACGAAAAATTTACATTAGAATGGTTATATAGTTGGTAAGTGAAGGGGTCTTTCATCCAAGAGGTCTCAAGTTCAATTTATTATATTTGAAACTTTTTCTTTATAATTTGTGCCCTGGGTCAATGTACCCACGGAGTACCAAGGCATACAGGAAAAAAAAGAAAAGAAAAGGGTGCATATGCCATATGCATCTAGGTGTACCCTAGTACCAATACCCAGTATGGGTTTGCCTTCCTAATGAAGTACCATGATTCATGCTATAGAAGTTAGAAGACGTGGCTGTTAGACATCACAAACTGCAACAATCTGAAATTCACCCAGTATCTAAGGGCTTGCATAAAAAAAAAGAGAGTCTTCCTTTCCGATTTCTTTTTAGTTAACTATTTAAGTGGAGTTGTTTTTCTTCCCTGATTTTGACTATTTAGCCATCTTTGAATTGCCTTTGTCCAAGGATTTTCAAATGAAGATCTATTTTAGATCTTTATCTGAACAGAACAGGGTTTTAATCTCTCCTCAGATCCCAGGGAGCTATACGTAATATCACACGTCATGTTAGTGATAATGTCTTCAAGATTATTCATCTGTCGCCTCAATTGCCTCAGTTTCAATATATTTTAAGTGCCATTGTGGGAAAAGTCGTTTGTTTTCTCTCATAAATTTGGGACCTAATGATCTTTTTATTCCTTGCACTTTTTTTCTGTATAACTAGAAGCAGAGTTACATGAAAACAACATAGATATTGTTTGCTATTTGTCCCATAATTGTAAATCTAACAATCAAAAACATTCTAGAGGGAGAAAGGATGAAACCTAAGTCCTATTCTAAATCCTAAACCGAATAGTTGTAAGCTGAATCAAATGGTCACACACGATTGGAACGCATGCCAAGGGGTGAGCATTCGGTTTCAACCAAACCGAAATAGTCATAACCGAATGAACCGAAATTCTAAAAATCCAAACTGAACCGAAATTGGCCATAACCGAAACCGAACAAAATCGATCTAATCGATTCGGTTTGTTTTGTTGGGCTATTTTTATTATTTAATGGGTAGGGCCCAAAGTTGGGACTATGGTTAAATTATATTAAAAATACAATTTTTATACATACAATTGTTGTATTTTCAAAGTTGAAACAAAGTTGGACTAGTTGTTAAATTATCAAACTTGGGCTTTAAAATCATACATAGAATTGTTGTTTTCAAAATATACAAAAAATATACACATTTTAATCATAAAATATGCATAGAGTTGAGGGTATTTACATAATTTCATAAGTCTTACTCGGTTTTCGGTTTTTGGTTTTCCGTTGGACCGAAACCCAAAACCGAACTAAGAATTTTAGTATTTTCAAAACCGAATATGAACCGAATTTTTTTCAAACCGAACTGAATCTCTTATTCGGTTCGATTCTCGGTCAAAAATTGAATAATGCTCACCCCTATGCCACATTCCAGAATTATGTTCATTATGCTAAAATGTTCCAAAGAAGCCTACCTCGATCCATAGCAAGTAGGAAACATTACTTGGTGGGTAATATTTTTCATTCCATGTACCATATCTTCTGCATTCCAGGTAACATTGCTTAGAAGTTTAGTTGGCAAGTAGGAAAACCTTATTGGTCATACAGGTTACGCTCATGCAATGGGAGGGAAAACCTTCAAGTTCTCCTAGATTAAGGAGTCTTTAAAGAGAGAGAGTTGATAAATTATGCTAGCGGAAATTGCAGTAATCTCTATGGCATTGTATAAGCCAAAAGAGGCATTGGAAATTTGAAACATAATTCCCTTATTTGGGTTAGTTCTTGTTCCTGATGTAATAACAAGTTAAAAGACATATACCTTCCATTTCCCCAAGGCTAACAAGTCACCAATTAACTGGATTAAAAAGTATATGATGTCAATGGCTTGATATGATGTATTTATCTCTACGTTGACATTATCTTCTGTTGTCGCATGCTAAAACCTGAAAGTTAGGCTCATAGTCTACTTAATGGACAATCTATCCCTCAATAGTTTGATTTCATGTTTCGAACCATCAGTTGCCACCATTGTTTTTCTAATATTAGAGGGACACATCACCTTACCTAGATTCAGTAGGAGCATCAATGACTGATTTTAGTAATTGGCCAACCCTGTTGGATTTTGGCTTTGCAATGTTACCATTTCTCTGGATTATCAGAAAGAAATAATTATGCCATCCTAGTAGCAAGTGGGAGAAGAAGGCATATCGTAACCTCCACAAAGGATGTTCCTTTTGGTGTGGCTCGAGGAACAGATTCCTTTAAATAGTTCATCTCGTATTCACAAGACCCCTTCACCAATTTCATTAGAGAACCTCAAATAAAGATAAGTATAAGAGGTTCGCTTAGCAAAGGATACAAGTCAATTGTCATATGCACCAGTTCAGAGAAAAAATGAGTTTAAAGTACATTATATAAAAAAAATTATGTTCATCTCATCATTATAGATGTATTGATCTTTGAATCCTTTGGAACTGACTACTCTCATTGTTTGGTTATGTAAGATACGAGTCGCCATATTGGAGAAATATAGCGGCAATACGCATTCAAGTGGCATGGAAATACAGGCAGATGCGATTAAAGCGAGGCTGAGAGCCTGAAAGATGGAACCAAACAAACATAATCTCATACTTTGTTGCTGTCAAGGAGCCGGACACTAATGGTAACTGTATATATATATTGCTTTGGGGCTTCTTGTGTACTTCATTAGGATGAACCTCTTCTCTTGTAATTTGTACATTTTTGAGGACTATATTTGCAAGCCACTCATGAATTGCAATCTAAGGCTAGAAAATTATTTGTTGTAAGATAGTGTAACATTTAAGTTGATATGAGCATGCTCAGTTTGCTTTCGCTCTGTAATGTGCTTATGGCCCATTTAATTAGCCTTTTCCTTCAAAATGTTATATTCTAGTTGCCTTCATCTCTACTATTATAAGGGGGCTTCAAAACGGCTCCAAATTAAGCCATGTAAGTCGTATGTATATCATCAACCATTTCATTTGTCCGAGCTCTCTAGCCTAGTGGTATTAGAGCGGACACCAGGAGGGACCGGCAAGGTTCGAGTCTCCCAATTGTGTGTGGGGGGGATTTCAAAAAAAATCAACCATTTCATTTAAATTTTTTTTTATAGAAAAATATAATTTTAATGTTTCTTTCGCATAACCGAATATCTTTTTTATCCACTAAAAATTACGGAAGAGTATAATTTTAAACTCTCATTTTCGTCTCTCATTTTTTTCTGCATAACCGAATACCTTGCTTTTTATCCACATATATCTATAACAAATTATAATTAAAATTTAATTAATTTTTACAAATCATATATATATATATATATATATATATATATATATATATATATATATATATATATATGATTTGTAAAAATTAATTAAATTTTAATTATAATTTGTTATAGATATATGTGGATAAAAAGCAAGGTATTCGGTTATGCAGAAAAAAATGAGAGACGAAAATGAGAGTTTATATATATATATATATATATATATATATATATATATATATATATATATATATATAACAAATCTTAATTTAAATTTAAATATTTAAATAAATTTTTGGTAAGATTAGAAAGAAAGAAAAATATACGCACACGTGCTTTTACTAGTGGGATGAATAATATTGGCAATTGACATTTTTGAGAATTTGATTTGCGGGTGATTTTATCCTGAACGTACCTTTTATACACTGTTTGAACATGTTTTCGACGTCCCCCGACTCAAACTCAAAGCACTCTTTGGAAAAATTGGAAATAGAATGAATCTTTGGACTTTAACACACGTAGTTAGCTGATTTGTCTAATTCTAAATCCAATGCGCTGTCATCAAGCAAATGAAGTAACATAAACCAAAAAAGAACTTGAAAAGGCTTAGTAGACGCAAAAGAAAGGCTTAATTAGTAGATGAAATCATACAAAAAAATAGGGCTAAGGGTACCTCACTTCTTATTCAGGGCTAGTCCAGGATTGCAACTAACCCAACTTAGAGAAAAAATTACTCAGTAGTCCATTTTTTACTTTCCCTCCAAAACCCAATTTTTTTTTTACTTTCATTTCAACCTTTCACTCTCTTCCCAAAATCTCTCAAACCCCTACTTCCTTCTCCACCATTTCCATCTCCAACAAAACCCTAAATTCCTTCCCAATCTTGTTCCCAATTTTAGAAATGGCACCCAAAGCTTCCTCACAAATAAGGTACAAACTCTAATGCTTATTGTATTCGGTTGATATTATTATTTTTGGAAAAAAAATTTGGAAGAAATTATTCCTAATCCTAGGGCTGTTAAAATATTTTGAAAAAAAAATTTATTGTATGGAGAAGATGGAGTTTAGGACTGTCAAAAATTATTGTATACAAAAAATTACCTAGTGGTGACAGATCAAAAATTATATGTATACAGAAATTATTCATAATGTCCTGCAGCATAAAAATTACCTAGGAGTGCCAAAAACTTTGGCAGTCCTAGCAACATGTAGGACTGTCAAATTTTTTGGCAGACCTAAACTGCTGCCAAATTTTTTGGCAGCCCTAAACTGGACTTGCTGTAGTTTAGGACTGTCATGACCCGCACCCGCTTTTCATATACGAGTTCGTAGCCAAGTCCAGCCTACGCTGCAGCATCGACGGTAGTACGTTGTCTAGGTCTCGATATCAATCTAAAATATAACAAAAGCACATCTATTTGCTCATTCACAACAATTTTAAAATACAAATCCAATAATACACTGAAAATGACATTCGGGAACAAACCAACTAAAAATAAAAGAACGATCTAATATAGAATCTAAGGTCAGCATCCAAGGTCTCTATCTCCACCCTTATGGTCTTTAGCACAAAAGTAGGAAGCATGCCAAGTCACCTGCAATGATCAAGTCAGAAAAGAAGCAAAGTACAACCCTATTGCATTAAATAAGCTAGATAGTAGAGATGCAGTAAAACAATAAAGGAACATGTAGATGAAATGGAAACAATAAACATGTACTAGAAATACCTAGCAAGAACATGTATGAACGAGACAACTAGCAATAAAGATGTACAAGTAAACAGACAATATTTAAAATACTTTTCGACATGTGAACGGCTTGGGTTAATACGGCACATCATAGATGGCTACCCATAATAAAAAGGTACGACTAATCCATATGTGAGGTGTATGACTTAGCTATCCACAATAACAATCATTGGACTTTGTTCACATACCTACTAAGCATTTTTTCCTCCCGACTCACTAAACAATCAATAAACGAACAATGATACAACACGCCTATCATGTCACAATCGTGTCTCAACATGATACTCAATGAAACACAATGAAAGATAACATTATAATGTAATAAGAACAATAAGCAATAGTGTACTTGCCTCAAGTTAGGTTACAGTTGAAGTGTGACTTAATCATGTTGGCACAAGATAGTCGTGGATGTCATAACTACGCAAGACGATCCCAAATGATGGAACAGACCGTGCCATTGGGTCCGGAATGGTCCAATTAGCTTAGGGTCGATATGAAGTAGTCACCATCATAAGAAATAGGAACATATGAATAGTCACGGTCAAGATATAAGGAATCGAAGCGGATTTGTTTAGAAAAGATAATTCTTAGTCTATATATATATATATATATATATATATATATATATATATATATATATATATATATATATATTGCTGGCCCAATGATTGTATCATATTTTTGAATATGGTTAATCTGTTAAGTTTAGCATTTCATTATCACTAATCTTCATAATATCACTATAGCATTTCTACTTATACTTATACCTTTGGTGATATGTGCTTATTATTTTACTTATTAGTATATGAGTTTTTATTGTATATGTCTTAAATTTAATTGAGTTACCAAAATCAAAACTATGTTTTGATTATGATTATTCAATTAAGTTTAACATTATGATCTCACTAATATTTATGGTATCACTATAGCTCTTATACTTAAACTTAGCATTGTCCTACTGTGCTTTATCTTATCATATTTGCTACATGTATATTGCTCTGTTTGTCTAACATGTACATACAGAAAAGCAATACGCAAGATCAATGTGGACATATGCAATGAAGAAATCATGGTGGGCTAAAGACGACAGATCCCACAAGATTTCTCCGAACCACCCGACGACATCTGTCACGACCCGCACCCGAATATACGGATACGAATACGTGGGCCACGCCCAGCCTACGTCGCAGTATCGACGATAGAACGCTGTCTAGTACCCAATAAATATATACTACATCTAGAAGGTCCATGAACTACAAATGTACTCAATCACAACCCAATATCTAAAGAAGATAAGACAGGAAAGATAACTAAGGCACAAGAACGATTAGAAACTACTAGAAGGAATCATAAGACAGGAAAATAAAGAAGAAAAAACAAGACAAACTAAGGATAACTACCAGGCAACTCACGTAGAAGAATAGTGAGATCCACCTCAGCTAGTAACATCATGAAGTCCAATAATGGCATAACAACTCCTAAAATATTATCAACGTATCCAGTCAGGATAGGAACGAGTACATAAACTAACAACAGTTTTATAGTATTGATAATGCTGTAAGAGACAATCATAATGGAATACAAGATGATATATCAAGACTGTAAGTAAAACATGATATATAAACTGGAAATCATGTCAAGGTGAACCATGCAGGAAAAGTAAGCTGAACTGTAATATGTAACTGATGTAATAAATGTAAAACGTGCCTCGAATATTATAGCATAATGTGATCGATAAGGGTCAAGATCAGGCTTCCAGCCGACCGGCTACAAGTATGTGGACTCGGCCCGGCCGGGATGGCAAGCTATGAAACAAGTAGTAGCACAGGTCAGGCTATACCCATCGTGAGGTGAGGGTATAGCTATGATACAAGTAGTAACTCAAGATGGCATTGATCACACTATCTATAAAATTTCCCATTTCCCCGAAGAGTATACGGATCCGGACATAGCATGTCATGGCAGGAGATTCCCTAAGAAGGTAGCTACTCCCTCTCAGGAATCGGTGTCAATACAAGTACAAGAACAGGATCGAGCAAGTACCAATATCCCAAGAAAATCCAGGAATGACATCTCATGACAGGAATCCGGTATATACTAGTCCGTGCACCATCGTGTCGAAAATCAAGTAAAATAATATAACTGAATCGGATACAGAAGATATCAAGACAAAGAACTACTATCAGAGAATGTACTCGCCTGCGGTCCTGAGCTGTCAAATGGGGTCGATGCTCAGAGTGATGCCACAGACCTAAAGATAAGATATATATAAGCTAATTAGGGTTCAACAGTGTTAGGCTTGATTCTATAGTATAAGCTACGTAATCTAGGTCAGACTCAGTCAAACTAGGTCACACTGAGTCACACTAGGTCAAACTGGGTCAAAGGTTGACTTACAGTTGACTTTTGGTCAACTGGTCAACTCTAGTCAACTCTAGTCAACTTTGGTCAACTCTAGGTTAAACTAAGTCAAATGTTGACTCTACTTTGACATTCAGTCAAAGTAGTTAACCATGGTCAAACAGGGTCAACACATTCAATTTCAGTGGTCGTGAAATCACTGGAATCGATGGATCTCAAAATACAACAAAAGGAGAATGATTATAATAATAGGGTGAAAATCTACAGATGTTGTCGGATGGTGAAACAACCATCACCAACGTGTCCAGAATGGTCAAATTAGCAAGGATAGCCTATCCGTAAGTCCAATTTGGACACAGGGGCAAAAAGATAATTTCAGATCAAAATAGTGTCCGTGTCGGATCCACTTTGCACCGAAATACGTGCAAGAATACTAGTCGACTAAACCTAACAAATTATATGTCCACGAATCTAGAATGACTATACGAACCCAACGGTATATCCAGAATTAGATTCCGTTGACCCGATCTCAAATTGGTCCGTTGACCAGGATATTGAAATTCTGATTTGCACGAAAAAACGTGTCGGAGTCAATGTCCTCAAAACTCAGCAAATTATATGTCAACTAGTCCAGAGTGACGATAAGAACTAAACGGTATGTCCAGAATTGGATTCCGATGAGCCGATCTCAAAATGACCCGTTGACCCGGATATTGGTATCCGACTTGCACGGAAATACGTGCCGAAACCAATGTCCACTAAAACTAGCAAATTATATGTCAACGAGTTCAGAATGACGATACAAACTCAACGGTATGTCCAGAACTGGATTCCGTTGATCCGACGTCAAAAAGTCCCGTTGACCCGGACTGTAGGGCCTACTTTACACCGAAATACGTGCCAGGGCCCACGTCCTTCAAATTAAGCAAACTTTATATGAAAATGTGTCAAAACGACGACACGAGTCTACTGGTGGTGTCAGAAATTGAATCCGGAGTCCCGGGTTCAAAATTAGGATTTTACAACTTGGAAATTACGAATTTGGACGGCCAACTTTGGCGTCGAATTCAACCAATCAAACGTGCTCACAATGAAATGAAACTTAAGGGGTAGAAAGAGGGTTATACCAGCTACGCATAGGAACCAGTGGCACATCGGACGAAGCTGCGATGGAGGAGATACGTACCGACGAAGTTGGCTCCGCAAAACTGTCCAAAAATAACATAATTTAAACGGTCAACTTTGTGGCCAATTTTGATGTATCAAACGATAAAATTAACGGACGAAAATTGAGGGAAGTGAGATATATACCGAGATTGAGATGGAGCAAAGAAATCGTCGATCCAACGGTCGAATTTTCTAAAAAACGTGTACGAAGTCGCTGCGACGAGGTGCCATTTCTGGATCTCGTTCGCGCGCGCGTCGACGGGACTCCGTGCAAAATGCACGAATCACCTATGTGGCTCGTCGGAGAGGTCGAGGACGGCATAGGGGAGTTTGCCCAGCCCATGCGCGGCTGTGGGGGGCTCGTCGGCGACGGCCGCGGCGGCGCCGTGGCTGCCGTTGCACCGCACGACATGTTGCTCGGCCATTGCTGGCTACTGCTCCTGCAGCGCCGCAGCTGCCACTGCCAGCTGCTGCGCACGGCAGTACGACGGTGGGGCGGCTGCTCGGCGGTGGCCGACGACTGCGACGGGGATGGTGAACGGTGGCGTGGTGGTTAAGTAGATGATGGTGGTGGTGATGTAAATGATGGTGGAGGAAGGAGATGGCTCGGCCATGGGAGATGTGGGGGAGGAGCGCGGGAAGGGAGGAGGAAGGAGTTGCTGGTGGCTGTGCTCGGAAGGAGGAGGAGAGTTGGAGGTGGGGAGCTCGGCCATGGGGCTCGGCTATGGGAGGAAGAGGTGCTGTTGAAAAATAATAAGAGAAGGAGAGAGAAATATGTTGTGTGTGTGTGAGTAATTAAAGGGAGGAGAGAGAGAGAGATATTCTCTACCTAGAATTTAGGGCCGACCACATGAGGTTGGGGGGGGGGGGGGGGGGTTTATGAGTTGTGTAGGAAATATTGTGTGGTGATGATGGTGTGTAGTAGAATGGAAGGCTAGGATTAATGTAGGAAATACATTATTCTTAGGGATTTAAATCAAGGGGGTTATCCAATAAATATTTTAATAGGTAGTCTAGGTATTTAATATATTTTTTAAGGCAATGAGAGTGAGGGTGTCATGAGGGAGGGTAACATGAAGCTTGGGTTGGGTTTGGTTGAGCCGAGTCGGGTCAAAATCGGACATGGTGCAATAATTAAATTTAAATAGGTATTTATGATCATGGGTAAATAAGTAACATGTGGGGACTCAAATAAATGGGACACAAGTGTCAGACGGGTAGTAGACTTCATGTGGGCCATGTTCATATTTTGGGTCGACTAGGTTGGATCGATGTCGGATCCCAAAATTAAATTGGAAGTCAGGTCACATTCTACGGTGGATAATTAATTGGCCTAAATTAACCCAAAAGTTATGCAAAGCAAATGGAGCACAAGGGAACAAGTTCGTGTGGGACATGATATATCAAATTGAAGATAATCTCATCTACTACAAACTTCAAGAAGAAAATTTCCAGAGACTGGCATCCCTGATGCTCTAGAAATCAAAGTCACGGTAAAGAGCATTTAATGATCAAAATTAATTAAATAACAATGAATTATCGAAAATAATTCATTTAGAAAATTCAAAAATAAATTCTGAAATTTCAGGGGGCTTACATCCTACCCACCTTATAAAAATTTCGTCCTCGAAATTAAAGGTTGGTAGTGGGGTTAAAATAGGATAGAAGATTTAGGCAATATTTTAGGCACGATCCAAGAATGACGAGTTTTGCACGATCAAGATAATCAATTCAAAATTGTTCAGGCACGTTGAGGGATTTTGTGTCATAGATGTTTCTCAATAATTAATGTATTAATATTTTATTATATTTCCATCTAATTAAATGTTTTGCTCAATTTTTTTCCAATAATTGATATAATAATAATAATAATTTTTCTTTCTTATTTTTTTTATAGATTTTCATTTAGTTAACCCAAAAAAATATATATATACATATATATTAGAGAGAGAGAGGAGCAGCTCCCTTCACCTCCACCGCCTCTCTCTCCCTCTCTCGAAACCTCTCTCACTCTCTCGATCTCTCTCTCCCTCTCTGGGTCATCTCCCTCTCTCTCGAACTCTCTCTCCCTATTTATAAAAATCTCCCTCTGTAATGCCTGTGTCCGTATTACGTATTTTTGGAATACGTGTACGTATTTTATTCTTGTATTGCATGATTTCCTGACTTGGCATTTCCTTCTTGGCTTGGTCTATTCCTGGTTCGGGTTGGTTGGTTCGGCTTGGCTTGGTTTTGATTGGGTTCATGATGAACCCAAGGTGAACCCCCTACCTACCACCACCATTTTGTATTTATTACCATTCTTCTTTTTCTCTCTTCATAATCATCTTCTTCTTCCTCATTTACTTCTTCACCTACCAGAGAGAGAAGAGAGAGGTCTAGGCAAGTGCAACTTGCTTCATGGAGGAACTCAAATTTTATTACTTTATTCTCTTCCTTACTACATTCTAAAATACTTTAGTACTTGACATTTCTAATTTCCATGGCTAGATTCTTGTAGATCTAAGTTTATTTTATTTTCAGATTTCTTGGGTTTTGATATACTTAATCTTGTTATTTTCGAGTTTTGATGGTTCCATATTGTAGAGCATCTCGTTCTACCCTATTTTGACCTATGGAAGTTCGAATTTGGACTTCGGATGAAGGTTTCATGGGGCTTGGAAGCATGGATTCTTGGTGTTCTTCTTCTCGAAAGCTTGGAGAAGAAGAACAGTGCTAGACTTGACCGTATGACACTTCATGCGGCAAGTGATTCCGAGCCGCATGAGCCTTCATACGACAGTCCTGGCCGCATGGGCTTGACTTGACCGCATGAACACTTCGTGCGGCAAGTGCTCTCTCAGCCGTATGAACTTTTCCCCCGCGAGCCGCATAGACCAGTTACTTGCCAGCCGCATGAGGACTCGAGTCCTCTCAGCCGCATGACTGTCTGGATCCCCGAGCCGCATATGCGCCCTTGCACCTCCAGCCGCATGCGTCCCCTTGTCTTGGCCGCATGGGATCCAGTAACCCTGGCCGCATGCGCTCTCCTAATTGGGCCACATGTGTCTTACCCCTATCCTGGCCGTATGTGCCTTAGCCGCATGGATCTTCTATAGCCCTGTATATTGATATTTTATTAGATATTTAACGTCCATTTTATATCCTTACGCCTTTGTCCTGAACTTGAAAATCATGAATTCATTTGATATGTTTGGAATTGATAGTTAAGCATGACATGACCCGTAGTGGTGCACTCCTGACATGACCTGATAGTGGCCCGTCGTGGCGCACTCTTGACCAGTACACTTGACATAAAAACCTGGCATGATATATCTGATAAGCTGTTGCGACGGCTACCTGACATGACATGACCTGTATAATCAATCTGGACACCGTGGGCGATTGTGCTTGTACAAATAATCCAGTCCTGTCTTGCATCATGTCTAGAAGGGGACTCCTGAGTACCACGGTCAGGAGTACCTATTGAAATGAACTAAGGACTAATAACTAGATTAATACACTAGTCATAAAGAGATCTCCCAGCTACAGGCAATCCCGTTACCTGGGCACGCCTTGGGATCTGTAGCCTGCCGTCGAGTAGGGCATATTTCCAGCACACTGTCATGTGTTGTACCCTTCAAGCTACCTAAGGGTACATTCATTTCCTGGACGATGTACCCACCTGAATTCAACTCTAATTCTTTTAACCCGGGTAACCTGGATGGACTGCAGGGCTTGTGGCTGTGAAAGATTCTTACTGCATCTTGCTAGTAGTTAGGCCTGTGATAATCCTAGTTAGTTAAAGTATCAAGCCGTAATTCTTGCTTGGCCGTGAAATGATTGAATGGAGTCTAACCAGTCTAGTCTTGTCCTGATCCTGTCCCAGGTTACTGCATGACCAGAATGCTTGTATTTATTTTACCGATAAATGGTAAGAATTCCAAGTTCTGTTCAGACGAAGGGTTACAACCCCGGTCCTTGTTTGGTTTACGGGTTGTAACCTGGTTATCTGAATAGTTCCATGGTTATCTCGTCGTATATCATCCTGATGTATTTTCTTTATTTCCAGTTCTTACTTTTATTTATATCTTGTGCTGATTGCTGGTTTTAGTTCCTAAGTGAAGCTTCCTTTGTGGCACTTGCTCTTTCTGGGATCTGACCCAGCTGGTTTTGTATGGCCAGATTTCGTAGCAGCTCCAGAGGATCTATCGACCTTCCAGCCAGATGGTGGCCACTAGACGGAACCCTGGCAACGAGTGGGTTTATTTTTGATCTTCCACTTTATTGTAAAAATATTCTTTTGAGGCGTTTAGCCGACGAGCACCTGTTTAGCTCGATTGCACTTTACTTACTGTCTGCCTACGGGCTGTAACATGATTGACAGATCCTAGGGTTGATCATGTATGACTAAACTCATGCTAGTCCTAATATTTTGTAACGACTAGCTTCATGATCAGCTGAATATGTAATGTTTGGGATGCCTTACTATTGTATATTTAATAATCATACTTCTTGTAACCTTTTACTTACTTGCTTGTGATTGAGACACTAGGCTTGTTCATGACCTTAAGAGACTGTTGGCTTGTAGATAAACCCTCATGTATCTAGACAGCCGTGACCGTATAGCGAGATGGAATCCATTTCAATATACGTAGCTGACTATGTCTGCCCCCGCTCTCCAGTATTCTGGTTCTGGGGCGCGACACCCTCTCTCACTCTCATCTCCCTATTCTTCTCCACTCTTCCTCTTCTCCTCCTTCCCTTCCCATACTCCCGCTACTGCGTTCTGCTGCTACTGCTGCTACTGCGCGCTGCCGCTGCTGTGCAGCTGCCGGCCGCTGCTGGCTCACCGTCGGCGCCGCTGCTGGCGCACTGCCGGCGCCGCCCGCCACCGCTGGCCACCCGTGCGCCCGTCGTCGGCCACCACCACCACTTCCACCTTCACCGCCATCCTCCATCACCACCTCCAACACCATCATCTTTATCTCCATCTCCATCATCACCACCACCATCATCAAACCCTAACCTCCTTATTCTTTAAAAAAAAAGGGAAGAAGAAGGAGTGGAAGAAGATGAAGATGGAACAAAGAAGAAGGAGGAAGTAATTGAAGAAGAAGATCCAAGCCCTAGCCCCAATTCCAAACCCAAATCTATTTTTCCCAAGGCAAGTCCTCTTTTTCCTTCCTCTATCCCTTGAAATTTTTCTTATTTAATTTCCTAACCAAAAGAAGCAAATATGGATAATTTTTAATTCTGAATTTTTTTTTATTCAATTCTGTTGAGTGTAACTGAAAAGTAGAAATTGATATATATATGAATATAGGTGTATGTAATAATTGGACACATGAATGAATGCATTGGACCCAATACAAATATATATGCATATGTTTGTAAAGATATACAAATGATATTTTATGAGAAGAGATTAGGACACAACACTTGGACACAACACAATTGAACCTATCAACTCAATTATGCAATTGTATGTGAATTATATAACTAGGATTTCTATATATTGGACATGTAAGTTGAATGCAATATGTAGGACACGGAAGGAAATGGACACTTGACTTTAATTTAAGCAATATCATGTGGACTCAACCCAAGCATTTCACACACACACACACACACACACACACACACACACACACATATATATATATATATATATATATATATATATATATATAGATATATATATATATATATATATATATATATATATATATATATATATATATATATATAAAATATATATATATATATATGAACACAATATTGTGGACACATCACAATTTAGTTGATTATACTTGGACACAATATTAGGATACGGTTGGAACATGAATGATAGTTGTATGTTTGGACACAACGAAGGGACACTTGACTCTATATATATATATATATATATATATATATATATATATATATATATATATATATATATATATATATATATATATATATATATAATGAGATGAATTTATGTCACAGGTAGAGGGGTAATTGAAATTGGAATTTAAGTGAACATGATATTCATTATGTCCAAATTATTAAAATTATCAAAATAACTTACTTTGATATGGTTGATAGTTAAATTAAGTATTTTGCAAGTTCCCATATACCACAGTAACTTTACATCTATGAATTTCTAACTCCCTTGCATATAAATGCAATGTTACAAGGAGTCTAACATGGTTTTCTCAAGTCATGTCATATGGAAGTAGGTTTAACATCTTTGTTCTACTAATAATTTTATTTTGATACTTGGGATAGTGATTTGCAAGCCACAAGGATCAAGAAAACTTGCTTGCTTAATTTAAATGCATGATTGCTTGCTTGCTTGTATGGTAAGAAGGAATATTATTAAGCATTTTTATTTTTTGATACTTGTGTGGGTTTTTCGGTGTTGGGAGTTGCTCCACCGAAGGGGTCGACGAACCCGATATATACTTGCGTGGTTCCGGTGTTGAGAGTTGCTCCACCGAAGGGGTCGGTGAACCCGGAATTTATTTTATCATATATTGTCTCTTGTAAAATTTTTGGAGTCTCTAAAAACAAAGGAGACTCTGCCGAAATTTTTGAAAATTTCAAGAGAGTTAAATTCCTGACTTTCGAAAAATATCGGATTAGCCCTTAAGACCTAAAATCTTTTAGGAAGCATTGGGCGGGGGAGAACAATCTGGATATTCCTAAATAGTCCCGTAGCATAATAAAATTAAAAAGCTGATCAGTAAATTTCTACTCATTCGTAAGGCCGTGCGAATGGAGTTTGTGAGGCTTAGCTCACGTATTTTTCGTTTGCTCAAGGGAGGCAAACTAAGCCCAATGGAGGCTCTTGTTTTCGTTTGCTCAAGGGAGGCAAACTAAGCCCAAGGGAGGCTCCAGATTATTACATCTATTTCGACAGTAACATCGAATAGGTGATTGTTAAGCCCAAGGGAGGCTCCAGGCCGGATACTAAGCACCGTGCCGCCAAATTCACAGCCTGATCCCAAGTTAACAAAATTGTTGATGGAAAACTATTTTATGAATGTTCAGGGATTGTTCTCCAAATTGTATTGCATTTTGTTCACTAAATTTGCATCTCACTGTAAAAGAAATTGCCCCTATTAAAGGAAGGCAGTTTTTCCGTTTTGCTCAAGGGAGGCAAAACTATATTGTAAGCTCAAGGGAAGCTCGGAATTTGCATCTCACGATGGTAGAAATTTCCCGTTACATGAAGTAAGAATGATGTTCATATTGCTTAAGTGATTAGTACAAAGGCACTTACAAATAATTGTGAATTGTCATATTCCTAATAATTTTTTTAGAAAATCTTTACATTCTTATTCCAAACTTCTTTTAAACGTCTTTGACCCGAGGACTTGCTTGTCGTTTCTAAACGACCTAGTATTGTTCACTAGGTTTTGTAGCAGTGCACCAAGTGAAGCCGCTATCAGGTACTGAAGGACAACTGGAGATCAAGGACGTGATGATACCATTGAAGACGTTCAAGTTAGAACAAGAATTCTTTTTCTCTACTTGTTTAAGGTATAATTGTATTGTTTATAGATGGGTTCAAAATTATACTGGGTAGAGATAGTGATGTTCATGTTTAACTAGTTAGAATGTCTTAGTTTTAGATTATTGCTGACTTAAATTTATGTAAGTTATGACCTGCTTTTACCTATACACGAACCTTACGGGCGACAATCGCGAATATGGGTACTGGCGTATTCGTATGTCGCGTAGCCTGGGGATGATGTTACGTACCCGGCTCGCCATAATTCTGGGAGCGGGGCGTGAGACGTCTTTTAGTGGTGGCCCATGCAGGTCAGACATTTCATAGAGGAATTAGGATAGGATGCAGGTCAGACATTTCATAGAGGAATTAGGATAGGATGTAGGTCAGCAAAGAATGAAAAATCTAGGATAAGATGCATGTCAGACATTGCATAGAGGAAATAGGATAGGGTGCAGGTCTGACAACCCAAGGATAGGATATAGGCCAAGTTCTAGGGAAACCTATACAAGCTAAGATAAGATGTTGGTCAAGATTTTGGGGAGACCCTATAGGCTAAGGTATAAACTTTAAGATATGTTTTAGGAAATATCCAAGAGATACCAAATAGAATTGTTTATGTTAGATTGTATTCCATAGTGTCTTTATAAAATTTCTATAGTGAGTATCTATGATCAGGTGTCCTTACCTAGCTCATGGGTAGTATAAGAATAGACATAATCATTCTAGGCCTATTAAGTCAGGGAGAATAGGACAAGTATTCTCGTCTGAGCTGGTAAAAGAATCTAGAAGACTCCTTAAGAATCTTGGAATTGGTATCTCTAGTAAACCCGGAGTTCATATATATTTTGAACCATTACATAGTTAGAAATAGTGAAGGGATAAGTATAGATATAAATATATTTTGAATGATTACTGGGTAGGAAAGTACTAACAATAACTTGTCTAGGGTTTTGCCTAATAGTTATTGTATAGAGTATTATATACATATTATATTAAGAAGCTAATTCCTTATTCCTTACTCCCTCTAGACTTCTATCGGTGCCTAAGTCCTGACTCGTTCTCCTTTATCTGTTGAATTTTCTGCGGTCTGAGTATTTCGCAAAACCAATCTACTTCAAAATTTTTAATTTTGTTGCTTCACTTAACATTCACTAAATGAAAATCTAGAGTTGTATCCTCAATCTTTTCTTCCATTTACATTCTTTTCTGGCATCCCTATTTCAGGAATTGCCCTCTATCTAATATCCATTGTAATTTACTCTTTTGATATTTTTTTTCTTTTCTGTGAAATGAATGTTTTGATTGGATTTTGTGTAAATGATATTTACATGAATGAATACTTGTGTCTTGAGACCTAAAATTCTCTGATGAATCGTGAAATGAGAAGTTGTTGCAGCCATTCGGACTGGCCATCCAAATTGGCGAGGCACATATTCTCGAAACATGATTCAGGAATTCAATAAAATTTTTGGGGATCAAGACATAAATTTTCATAATGAATTTTTGAACTTGATATTCGAATTTTGATTTCATTTTACCTTGATATGGAATTTGAAAAAGCGTTATTTAAAAGGACATATAGTGCTTTTGATAATATAGATTTATGAGTTTATCTTATGTTATAATATTATCTATTAGTTTGATACCAAGATAAAATAACATTGATGATATTTGGAGAACTTGAAATTAAGTATTGCTTTTTGAATATATTTTGGATTACTAAGAATATCATGATCTATAAAGCTACTTCACAATCATGATTCCTACTCATTCTATGGATATCATTGGCGTGGTAGCAAAAATACTGCAGCCATGAATTTTGAAAAGTGAAATAGTATCTTTGTTGCAGCCATATGCGCAATGGCGAGGCACAAGATTACTATATCATGCCAGAAAATGAGAATAAGGAATATAATTTTGAATTCAAGGATCGTACATCGTTATGGGTTGAAATAACATTGTATCTGACTATTTTATTCGATTATATGGAATTTCAAGAACCTTGAAGATTTCTAGTATTTTCGAATTGTCTCTTTTTCGTAAAGCTTTTGAAAAATAAGTTTCAAGATATTTCATTTAACTGTTTAATAAATTACTACTCTAATTCTGTAAGGTGGGTAGAACATTTTGCTTCTCTTTATATTTGTTTTGAGTACGAGTATGCACCTCACATTTCAAATAATAACAGAAAAGTGCAAGCTAAACAGTTGAAATACTTGAACAATATTTTCCAGCAATTTTCAGCAATACAATATTTGAAACAATATGATTTGAATAGGTAAACGTCTATGACCAGCTTGGGTTGTACAATAGTATCCTAGCGACGCGATACGGCTTATCCCCGTGTGTGAGAGGGGTAAGCTCGCACAATAACAATATGCAATATGAGGGATATTGGTCATAAACGCTACACTATTCCTCCAATATTTCTATAATCAATAACAATCAATATTTGAACTCTAGGAGAGAATTCCGTGTAGCAATGTGGTTTAAACATGCAGCTTGACAATTACTAAATAAAATATAAGATAACATAACCGTAACTTGCCTTTGTTTAATGACTGGAACAGGACGTCGATACTGGGAAGGAAGGTCAAACACACCATCGAAGTCCTACAGTTGAGAACCCTGACTTAGAATATAAAGAAGCCATTCTAGGTGTGCTAGTTGCAATTTCTAGAAGCAGGCCCTAGTCAAGTTTTTAAGTTATTAATTAATCTACCGGAAATTGTCTAACGTCGCAAACTACGTTCGTTATCATTTTAATTGAATAAGTCGGTTACTGATTAATTGAGAAAAAATAGCAATTACCGGTTAATTTGGCAAAACTTTATATTTTAAATATATATATATATAAAACTAGGCTTTTTTTTTAAATGAGAAAACATGAACTTATTAATTATTTACAGAAGTCTTGATTCGTTAACTTAATGTGACAAACCTTATTAGTTTTCATAAAAATAATTAGTACCCATTTTAATTATGCGCCTAGCTATGCCAACAACCAACCCAGAAAAGAAAGTAGAAAATTTATACTACACAATTACAGGGCCACAGAAAATAAAGGAAAACTGGGCTTATGCCCTTACAACTAATTAAATAAATTAAATTAAAAAGTTGAGGCGAGCTCTGAGTGCTGTGAAGCGGTCCATACAGAAGGCCGAGGCCCTGCACCCAAAATACTAAAGGCTAGTAACAAGTTCTAAAGAAAAATACAATTTAAATATAAATTATAGAAAATTGGGCATCTCAGACTTGGTCATGCAATCTCATGTTGCTGGCTAACGCCTCAACGTACAGGAAATCCTGTAGTGTTTGCGTTTCGCCGAGGCTCATCCGACCGATGCGGTCGTCGCCTAACAGGGGATACAACTCACAAAAATCCACGTTTAAAGCTAACAAAAATTTATAAATCGTTTTCAAGGACCGGATTTGAAAAATAGATTTTTATTTACCAATTTACTAAATTTAATTAAATACTTTTATTTTGAAAACCTTTCCGAAAATTTTGGCAGCACCTCCTCTGTAACTGGGATAACCCAATCCTGGGACGATGATAATCTGCAACACAAATAAATATCCCAAACCAGGGATCACTAATTACCAACCCAAAAATGAATATCCAACCCAAAAGCCAACCACAGCACAATATATCCAAAAATAGAAAATACGCCGTGACGTAACCGATAATCTACGTATCATCCAAAAGCAACAATATTTTAAAATAACGATTCCCGAAACGGGATCGAGACCGCGTCATCACAGACTATCTACGGGAGGGACACGGGGACACAGAATTATACCTCGGGTGCTCGGCTAGAGCTCTCAGATGCAAAAATAGGAAAAAGAATCCGCACGGAGGCTCACGGACACGAAATTATACCTCGGGTGCTCTGGACAGCGTCTCGACGAGGTCGGAAAACAACGACGACGGAGGCTCACGGCCTCAGGGCACGGCTCGGGACCGCGGAACAGCGGATCGGGGCCCGAGGGTCGGGTCCAGCGAGGTAGGGGTGCTCGTCCGGCGGGGCTACGCCGGACGGGAGGTCGGATTGCTCAGACAGCGGGTCAGGGCCACGCGGGGCGGAGGCGCCCTGGAAGGTGGCGGCCGATCGGGGGTTGCGCCATCTTGTTGGTGGCCTGGCAGGAAGATGGTTACCGGGCGGGTGGCCTCGTGCACAGAAAGAGCCATGGAGTTGGCCGAAGGTTTTATGTGTGCTGGTAGTATAGTCAGAGGAGAGGAAATGGTAATGGTGGTGGTAGGTTTGAGTGGGAAAGGAAAAGAGTTGGAAAATAACGAGAAGAAATGGGTTTGCTCTCTGATGGTAGTGGTAGTAATGGCTAGGTGGAAAGACCTTGTGAGTGGTAGAGGTATAGGAGTGGCTGAGAGGAATTTAGTACGGAAAGAAAGTGGCTGGGAGGAAAAATGGGGAGGGAATAGGAACGTGTGAGAAAGGAGGGGCTGGGTCATGGGGCTCCAGCTGGGTAGTTGGTGTAGGAAATAGTTTTTTTTTTAATTTAAATTTGAATTTCAAAAGGAGTTTTGAAACGGAAAGAAACATGAGTCGGGTTTGGGCTCGGAATCAGGACGGGCAGGTCGACAACCAAAAATCCTTTCAATAACTTTTAAACATGATTTTCTTTATCCGACTATTAAAAATAATAATAATAGTAATAATAATAATAACTATAATAACAATAATAAACCTAACTAGTTAACCAATTAACTAGGAATACTCTAAGGCAACCAAAATCTAATAATCAACTAAAATTTGATTAATTCCAAAAATCCAATAATACCTATATTGCGGGTTTTACAACCTTTCCCTCCTTAGAAAATTTCATCCTCGAAATTAAAGGATAAGGGCCGGGGTAAGATCAAAATCACTTAACCTTGATCAAAAATTGTAGCACCCAGTTTCCCAAATGAGGGTAAATTTGAAATTTTGTGTTTATAATTATTTTAATAATGATATTTAATTCATGATATGATTTTTGGTGATTTTAAATTATTTTAAAATTATTTAAATCAATGACTTGTGGTTTTGACGTTTTGCTAGTGAAATCCTAGAGACTGTTTGACCTAGAGCCTAACCATGTGATTATAATATTTTAATATCATTTTTGGCCTAAGGATATTTTTGCATTTGACCTCTTTGAATTATTTTGATATTATTTTATTATTTATGATATTGTTTTGGGATTATTCGAGTCGGGTTCGAATTTTATCTCAATCTGACTTGTAACGGGGACCCGGGGGTAGTTTGACTCTAGTGGGACCCACATACTAGTTAGGCATGGCCCACATGATATTAATTTTAGTCCACATGATAGAAATATTTTAGTTAGAGGTTAGACTAATTATTATGGATAAGGTTAGTGTGATTAGAGACTTTAGAATGACTAATTTAGCCCCAACCAATTAGCCCTTTCCTAATACTCATAGAATAGGTTAGTGGGGGCATTTTGGACCTTACCATAATAGGACAAATAGCCCCATATGGCCAGCAACTTTGGGAGAGGATAGGCTCAAGTTCATTTCATTATTCTCATCCACACTCTCTCTCTTGTTCTTCCCCAAATTCCTAGAGAGCAATCCCTAGCAATTTCTCCACCAAATTCTTCCATTTCACCACCAAATCTTCTTCTTTCCTTCTCCATTCTAGCCAAGGAGGAAGCTACCCAAGTTTGGGAGGATTCGGAGCTCGTTCGTGTCCTTTTGGAATCTCTACGTGTCGGTGTCGCTCCGGGAAGGTTTTTCTTCGATTCGATCTATCGGGAGGTATAAATCCCTTTTTCTTTTCATTTCTCATGCATATAGGTCTATTTTGAACCCATAGGAATGACCCCCATGGTTGTATCTCCATTTGTGTCTATTTTGTGTCCATTTGGAGGTCATAGGAGTGTCCTTTGTGTTGTGGTTGTGTCCATGTGGGAAAATCCCAAATTTGGACACACTATGTGTTGTTGTTATGCATGAATGAATTATTACATGTTTAATCTCATATTTTTGTATTGGAGATGTGTTCTATAGTGTCTCATATATATATATTAGTGTAGAGAGTGAGTTCTTGATATATTATGTTATATACTTGTGTTCTTTTGTCTCAAACTACCTAAATTCGTCATGATTTTTATCCACGTTTTTAATTTCAGCCCTAACTTAGAAATGCCATAACTTCTAGCTCAAAGCTTGGTTTAATCTCCCATTTTTTTTAAAAGAAGCGTATTGAAGTTAGATTTCCAAAAACATGTATTAATAGGCCTAATTATTTCTGTAACTTTCTGGAGAATTATTTGAGTGTTAGCTGTACGAAAGACAAACGCGTTCTCGGTGTTTTCACGATTCCGGGAGTTTCCGGAAACGGAAACGCGATCCGTTTGAAGTTTCGGAAAGCTAACACATAGATCTATAACATACTTTAATCCTAGATTTTAATTCATGCTGAGATGGTACAGTATTGATTATTAGTAGGAGTTACTATTCGGCATATGCATTTTGTGCACCCTTGTGTGTAATATAATGTTCTATTTGATTTTAACCCATGTTAATGTATATACATTATGTAATTAAATAGAGAATGCAAGCATGAGTAAATGGTTAAATAAATGATGTATGAGGTGTAAGTATCCTATCTAATGTAAGCATGTATAAGTATGGCTTGTAATGAATATGTAGGTTCCATAGTATGTAATGTATGGTGCATATAGTAGTGCAAGAGAATAAATGAATGATGAATGAATGCAAGCATGAATGTAATGTAATAATAGATGTAATGTATGCAATATACAAGTTAATGAGATGTAATGTTCTATGTTAACACAAATCCTATATTACCTCATGTACCCCTTACACTATGTTGACACTATCACACTTGACACTTTGTTCACTTACACTTTGACACTCTTTGATATGTATACACTATGTATGCCCATTTAACCCTCACTTGCCCATTTGCCATGTTCACATACACACACACAGCCTCTTAAATAAGTATTTATGAATATAGTTAACTTAGCTATGTATGTATATTATATATATGTTAGCATATTGTGTTGTAATATATAAGTTTATATAACCATTTGAAATACCATGATTATAGACCTAATGTTGAATACCAATATATGCATGTGTATATATGTGTAGACATATATAGCTTAAAGTAATAGATTACCTAGTGTATATCTAATGTGAATTCTTGCCTATTTGAGTATTGAATAATTGCATGCTATATAGAGTTGGGTGTATGTTGGCTTGTGTAGCCTTGTATTGATGTGTGCTTGCTAGGATAGTCTTGGTTAGGCCTAGTAAGACTTGCTGGGTTAGGACATGACCTAGTTTGACCTAGTTTGACTAGTGCAGTTGACCAGAGTTGACCAAGGGTTGACTTTGGCCTAGTTTGACCTAGATTCATGTATAATGCATTGTAGTGCCTTATATTACCCTTCTGGACATGTTGTGACTTGTGCTGTTCTAATTAGGAGCCAGACACCTCTCCTCGGACAGTATCTTTACCTTGGACATTCAGATATCAGGCGAGTACGTTCTCTGATCATTTCATATCCTGCTTAGAATTATTTCCTGCATTAAATTACTTTACTTAATACTGTCACGTTGGTCACACGGATTAGTACTATATGGATCCCTTCTTGAGATGTTATCCCTTCAGGGAGCATCGGGTACTCTATGTTCTGTGCGTTTCACTTACATAGCGTATCATATGCTTCTTTGGTTCTTTGATCACTTGTGACATATACCCATATGATCACAGAGTCTTCTTTGAATCCTTATCACCCTTTGGGGACATATCACCCTTCGGGGGCATATCACCCTTTGGAGGCTTATCACCTTTCGGAGGCTTATCACCTTTCAGAGGCTTATCACCCTTTCGGAGGCTTATCACCCTTTGGGGGCTTATCACCCTTCGGGGGCTGTTACATAGAAGCATGTACGTAACATAACTTGTTTGGATCCTTGTGTATTAGTTGGGGGTACGGGGGAGTATAAATAGCCATGTGAACAATTCCAAAGTAGAATAGCCATGTACGCCTCTTTAGTATAGCCATGTACAAATCAAGACGTTCACATGTCGACTTTGTACTCTAAATCACTAGTCACTGGTAGCTCTCTACTTATAGTAGATATTTCTATTACAGCTCTCTCTATTTACATACTACACTTCTTTCAGTACCTGTATCTTACTTTACTGCATGATTATATTTTCTAACCTGCTATGATCTGTTGAGATGTACTGTACTCGCTCCAGTCCTGACTGGACCTGTTGATAAATTTTACAGATAGCTTGGAGGTTGCCTGCTAGCCTAGAGGAGACACTTTAGAGGTTGTTTAGATAGTTATTTCATTTTGTCTGGAGTTGTATTTACTTTGCGGATTACTGTATTTGAGTTTTGAGATGTATTTCTGGGTTTATGTATCTTAGACACTTAGACTTCTATCTCCTATATCTCTTTCGGATTTTATGTTTTATCTATCTTTATCATGCTCTACCTTAGATGTGATTGAGACTGTATCTGCTATGTCACCCCCATTTGGGGAGTATATACTGCTTAGCATTATATTGTTAGATGTTGTGACCTAGGACAGCGTTCTACCGCCGATACTGCGGCGTAGGCTGGGCGTTGTTACGATCCTGTACCCTAACAGTGGGTGCGGGTCATGACAAAAATGGAATTTAAAGCATCAGACACGATCAGATTCTAGGCATGATCACTATGTACAATGATAAAATATCGGCATGATCAGAATTATCTAGATATGATCTGAGATAGGGTTGGAATGTTGTTGTGATCAAAATTATTTTAGGCACAAGAAAAATTTAGGTACAATTATGATCAAAAATAGGAGAAAATGAGGTCTCGTGAAACAGAAAAGGCAAGAAAGAAACGAACGTCAACAGTTTATTGAGAATGCAAAAATGATGAAATCTTCTGAATTAAGGGACTAAAAATTCTAAATCAAATTGGAATGGGATATAAGGGTTTATGGCTAAGGAGAACTCAACAAGTTGTATGATGGAAAGATAGCGAGGATGATTAGAATAATATATCTATGATTAGAATGTAATCGGATAAGATAGTTCCATTGAGGACTGAGTGATAATCAAAGGGGATAGAAAAATATCGTATCACTATTTCAGGGATCAAAGATAGGATAGCGAGAAAAATAACCTACAAAATAACAATCATATTAATACCCCATACAAAAATCCAATTTCTAACTTGCTAAACTAGTTGAACTCTAAGTATCTACAGAAAACTAAGGCAGCCGCCAAGGTATTAGAACTACTCTATTTGGAATCATAAATCACCTAAATCAAATTTTCTTCTGTCGTTGTATGTAACTCATATGCCAAATGTATTTCAATTTCAAGTATGCCTCTCGATCAAAACATTTTACAGACATCAACTTCCAATTGTCAGCCATTCTTCCAAAATTGACTACATTAAAATTACAATCTTCTCTTGCCATAGTAAATCCTTAGAAAATTCTTTAAGTTGATCCATGACCTATATTCGAGAATTTTCAATTCTTGAAATCAATTGACAGAATTACAATCATTAATCAATTTTAATCTTTAACTATGCACCTATCAATCGTTCTCATCCAAACGCATTAGCAAAATACCACAGAATCCCAATCGTTCTTACCATAACCAATATGAGCCTCCAATGTTTGGTAGAAATTGCAAATTCAATTGCTCCTTTCCAATGTTGTATGCCAATGGTCTTATCTCAATTCTTCTCTGCTTATTCTTTCTCTAGAACATATTATTCCATTGCTCGTGTTATTCCTTCCATGGCTATATCCGTCCCTTCTAGGTATAGTAGTCATCTAATCATTAAGTTGATCCTCGTCAAGTATTCCTTTACTTGATCATTATATTCACATGTTTTATATATATATATATAATCCAAATTCACTTCCTCCATGGGAGAACATTACCAAATCCTATACTTTCCTCGCTAACTCTACCTACGTCTTCCTTTACTTTGCCTCAAATTCATGCCTCGTCAGAGTGTACCTGACTGCAGTAAATTTTGGCTCCATAACTTGAATAATGATAGGTTACCGAGTGGTCTATCAACTTTATCCATTTCTGGCTGAACAACAAAGGAGACAAATTTGATGCATTTAGGACGTAGTCTCAATAATATCCAAAAACCTATCAACACCTGAATCACTTCAACTTAGAGTCTATGCCCCGCCAGTGCGCAACTAGCTGCAGTAAACTTGCAGTTTCCATAATTCAGATAAATGACTGTAATGCATATGTGCGAAGTCATATTAGCTCACTGAAGATTTTCTTAACTTTGTCCATGGTAATTTCAAAGGGATAGCTCAACAATTCAAAAGTTTTCCAATAACAAAAAGAAATTTCAATAATATAATAGAATCAATTCTCTGACCGTTCCTGCTTCATGATACTCAAGTATTGAGTTTTGGAAGCTTTCTAGGCCTTGAACTGATCAAGAAGTTCTTAGAGAGAGTAAGGTTTCAAGTTGAGTGGAGGAAGTCAACAAATAAAAATATTCTTGGTCATTGAATAACTTAGGAAATATCAATCAATATTGGAATTATTTTTGGAAAATAATTCCCTTGGAAGATTCGTGAACAAGCTAAGTTGAACCACTTCTTTTGGTAATAATTAACCTTGGGGCTTTATGGTTCCAGAAGAATTTGGTTCGGGATTGGTCCCAAGAAAGTCAATTGAAAATAATGTCAAGATAAATGGTTGGATACACTAGTCGTAAAAATACCCTGGATAGATAAAAGTTTACCAAGTTTGCTAAAGGAGAATTTGAAACTCTAAATAGTGAAATAGATCTAGATTCTAAATAAAGATAGAGAAGTATGATTTGATCAACTAATTGAAAATTTTGAAATAGGTTTATTGAAGAAGGAGATTGGGAAAAATCTAATCCTAATCCATAAATAACAAAAGAGTATGGATGCTAAGGAATGCTGGAGTATGATAAGGATATGGAGAAAAATAACCTCTGAAAGCCAAGGGACACTAAAAGATATATAAAATCTAGAAACTAAAGTAGATAGTAAAATAGACCACCATACAATCGGCCTATGCTGGATAAGGTTTAGGATACAAAACATAAGCAAGGTAGCCTACCAGTCTATAACAAACAAAGATATTTATTTATAATATATTTCGATCCTATGTTGTGACAAATTAATATTCTAGTGTTCTAATTGTTTCTAGATATGTTCTCCTAAGTTGTTGATCAGACCTGCATAGACCACCACTAAAAACATGTCACGACCCGATCCCAAATTGTTGGGTCGAATCGGATCACTTCCAGCCTGCACCGTTGTGAGACGGCGGCAGTAAGCTGTTTCTAAATGCAGGTAATCTCAACAACATCTATACATTTTTCACAACATGAATTTACGAATATTTAAAACTTTTATTCAACAAAGAGAAATACAACTGGAAAGAAAAATACTGAAATAAATGCTGAAACCAAAAGTCTACAATCCTCAACATAAAGAAACTAGAAATAAGGAAATGACAACTAGCTAAACGGTCGGCTCTTCGGCCTCAGGATCCGGGTCCTCCGAGGGGGATTCTGGTAACACCGCAGGATATATCTCTGGGTCATAGTAGCTATTGTACAATAGCTCAACATCATCAATATCACCTAAAAATGTTGGTCTCCAGTCAGGAGGGAGCAAGTACGAGTATGCACCTCATATTTCAAATAATAACAGAAAAGTGCAAGCTAAACAGTTGAAATACTTGAACAATATTTTCCAGCAATTTTCAGCAATACAATATTTGAAACAATGTGATTTGAATAGGTAAACGTCTATGACCAGCTTGGGTTGTACAATAGCATCCTAGCGACGCGATACGGCTTATCCCTGTGTGTGAGAGGGGTAAGCTCGCACAATAACAATATGCAATATGAGGGATATTGGTCATAAACGCTACACTATTTCTCCAATATTTCTACAATCAATAACAATCAATATTTGAACTCTATGAGAGAGTTCCGTGTAGCAATGTGGTTTAAACATGCAACTTGACAATTACTAAATAAAATATAAGATAACATAACCGTAACTTGCCTTTGTTTAATGACTCGAACAGGACGTCGATACTGGGGATGAAGGTCAAACACACCAGCGAAGTCCTACAGTTGAGAACCCTGACTTAGAATATAAAGAAGCCATTCTAGGTGTGCTAGTTGCAATTTCTAGAAGCAGGCCCTAGTCAAGTTTTTAAGTTATTAATTAATCTACCGGAAATTGTCTAACGTCGCAAACTACGTTCGTTATCATTTTAATTGAATAATTCGGTTACTGATTAATTGGGAAAAAATAACAATTATCGGTTAATTTGGCAAAACTTTATATTTTAAATATATATATATATATATATATATATATATATATATATATATATATATATATATATATATATATATATATATATATATATAAAACTAGGCTTTTTCTTTTAAATGAGAAAATACGAACTTATTAATTATTTACAGAAGTCTTGATTCGTTAACTTAATGTGACAAACCCTTATTAGTTTTCATATAAAATAATTAGTACCCATTTTAATTATGCGCCTAGCTACGCCAACAACCAACCCAGAAAATAAAGTAGAAAATTTACACTACACAATTACAGGGCCACAAAAAATAAAAGAAAACTGGGCTTATGCCTTTACAACTAATTAAATAAAATAAAATAAAAAGTTTAGGCGAGCTCTGAGTGTCGTGAAGCGGTCCAAACAGAAGGCCGAGGCCCTGTACCCAAAATACTAAAGACCAATAACAAGTTCTAAAGAAAAATACAATTTAAATATAAATTATAGAAAATGGGGCATCTCAGACTTGGTCATGCAATCTCATGTTGCTGGCTAACGCCTCAACGTACAGGAAACCTTGTAGCATTTGTGTTTCGCCGAGGCTCATCCGACCGATGCGGTCGTCGCCTAACAGGGGATACAACTCACAAAAATCCACGTTTAAAGCCAACAAAAATTTGTAAATCGTTTTCAAGGACCGAATTTGAAAAATAGATTTTTATTTACCAATTTACTAAATTTAATTAAATACTTTTATTTTGAAAACCTTTCCGAAAATTTCGGCAGCACCTCCTCTGTAACTGGGATAACCCAATCCTGGGACGATGCTAATCCGTAACACAAATAAATATTTCAAACCAGGGATCACTAATTACCAACCCAAAAATTAATATCCAACCCAAAAGCCAACCACAACACAATATATCCAAAAATAGAAAATATGCCGCGACGTAACCGATAATCTACGTATCACCCAAAAGCAACAATATTTCAAAATACCGATTTCCGAAACGGGATCGGGACCGCATCATCACAGACTATCTACGGGAGGGACACGGGGACACAGAATTATACCTCGGGTGCTCGGCTAGAGCTCTCAGATGCAAAAATAGGAAAAAGAATCCGCACGGAGGCTCACGAACAAGGAATTATACCTCGGGTGCTCTGGACAGCGTCTCGACGAGGTCGAAAAACAGCGGCGACGGAGGCTCACGGCCTCAGGGTACGGCTCGGGACCGCAAAATAGCGGATCGGGGCCCGAGGGGTCGGGTCCAGCGAGGTAGGGGTGCTCGTCCGGCGGGGCTACGCCGGAGGGGAGGTCGGATCGCTCGTACATCGGGTCAGGGCAACGCGGGGCGGAGGCACGCTGGAAGGGGGCGGCCGAGCAGGGGTTGCGCCAGCTTGCTAGTGGCCTGGTAGGGAGATGGTTGTCGGGCGGGTGGCCTCGGGCACATAAAGAGCCATGGAGTTGGCCGGAGGTTTCATGTGTGCTGGTAGTATAGTCAGAGGAGAGGAAATGGTAATGGTGGTGGTAGGTTTGAGTGGGAATGGAAAAGAGTAGGAAAATAAAGAGAAGAAATGGGTTTGATCTCTGATGGTAGTGGTAGTAATGGCTAGGTGGAAAGAGCTTGTGAGTGGTAGAGGTATAGGAGTGGCTGAGAGGAATTTAGTACGAAAAGAAAGTGGCTGGGAGGAAAAATGGAGAGGGAGTGGGAACGTGAGAGAAAGGAGGGGCTGGGTCGTGGGGCTCCAGTTGGTAGTTGGTGTAGGAAATAGTTTTTTTTTTTAAATTTAAATTTGAATTTCAAAAGGAGGTTTGAAACAGAAAGAAACATGAGTCGGGTTCGGGCTCAGAATCAGGACGGGCAGGTCGACAACCAAAAATCCTTTCAATAACTTTAAAACATGATTTTCTTTATCCGACTATTAATAATAATAATAATAGTAATAATAATAATAACAATAATAATAATAATAATAATAATAATAATAAACCTAACTAGCTAACCAATTAACTAGGGATACTCTAAGGCAACCAAAATCTAATAATCAACTAAAATTCGATTAATTCTAAAAATCCAATAATACCTATATTGCGTGTTTTGCACCTCTAATTCAAGTTTATAATATCCTTGAACTTGTTCAAATCATACTCATTGTGTTATTCAAACCTAATACCACTTAGGCCTTCACAAAACTTATTCTTCCATTACCAAATCAACCTTCATATTTCCTTCATCATATACTTTCAATTATCAACCATCTCAATTAATAAATTATATTCACAAAATCTCTTCTCCCTTTTTTTTGACTCAAAAATTCTTGTGTTCTCTATCCGCTTACCAATGCCTTGTCCAGTTTGTAAACTATATCCACGAAATATAAATTTTCATACCATTAATGTATATCCTATTGTCCTTCTTATTTGAAATCCTTGAACTTGCTTTCCAAGTAATTCACCCTCGAAATATCATAGAACTCATTTCTAAACTGATTATATTGACCCCTAGGTTTCAGTTCCAACCTCAATCATACTCCTATCTCAAATTTCTACACTAGATCCAACATCCCATATTCCTACCAAGATACCACTTGATAATAAATCCGCCTTCCGAACGAGATGATTTACGATACTTCCTTAACCTTTCCAAGGTGAAAAGATACAAAATTTTAAATAAATTCACAGTGTAGTTGACATAAATGGATAAAAGACAGGTGATTGGTGTAATCAAGACATAATTAATCAGGATGGATGAAGTAATGACAAGATGAGGAAATCATCATATGATGAGAAAAGAAATGAATGATAAGTCGAGAAATAAGGGTATGAATTGTCCTCATCATTTGGTCAAAAAGAAGTGAATCAATTTAAGATACGACCTGATAACCATACACGTCTATCCAAAACCATGATGCCAGAATTTATGCCATGCCAGTAAGCATAGCTGTAATAAACGATAGAGTCCATAACTAAGGTATACACCCTATAATCATGTCATCTAGATTCCTTACCACGCCAACCGGTATGGCTGCAAGAAAGTCTAAATTCCATAACTATGATAGTATATCCCAAAATTAGGCTCCATGTCCCTGTCAGGCTAACTAATATGACTGTAATAAATTCCAAACTCCATAAATAAAGTAGACATTTATCGTTCTCATCGTCCTCATCAAATATGTTTATCAGAATATCTTAACTCAATCCAGAGAAACTTATCTTCAAACAAAATCAAAATCGAAGTCAACAACGAACATCAAGATTCAAAATTTTCAACAACGAATCAAGGGTAAGTAGATAAAAACTAGCGAAAACAGATCCCGAGGTAGAGTTTAGAAAACAATTCTCAGGAGATGTCCAAAGGTACTATCTAGGTCAAGATAAAAGGAAATCATTGGAATATAATCTAAAACAATCTCAACCTGATATGAGACTGGTAAATCATATTTTCGTCTCAACCTAGAATATATATAAGTTCAACTTCTAGTTCCCTCTGGGGTCGATAAACTCATCCCAAAGAAGAATAAGATTCGATATGGACAGATATCTCAGGAATCAGGACGGATAGAAATGAATAAGATTAGATTCGGAAAACATTCGAAATAAGATTCTCGGGGGTCATTCTTGGAATCTATCAAGAGTTCCTAACATGTGACTGAGTACCAAAATCCTAAAATATTCCATGACTCAACCTAAATCCTAGGACAGGCTCAAGTACTACCACGACTTCGCATTAATTTGCAAAGAAAGACCTGTACGGGCCACCACAAAAACGTGTCACGACCCGCACCCGGATATACGGATACGAATACGTGGGCCACGCCCAGCCTACGCCACAGTATCGACG
The DNA here is from genome assembly GCA_029216955.1 of Iris pallida. NCBI lineage: Eukaryota > Viridiplantae > Streptophyta > Magnoliopsida > Asparagales > Iridaceae > Iris > Iris pallida. The sequence continues at coordinate 8,151,445 of JANAVB010035418.1, forward strand.
GTAGAACACTGTCTAGTACCCAATAAATATACACTACATCTAGAAGGTCCATGAACTACACATGTACTCAATCACAACCCAATATCTAAAGAAGATAAGACAAGAAAGATAACTAAGGCACAAGAACAATTAGAAACTACTAGAAGGAATCATAAGACAGAAAAATAAAGAAGGAAAAATAAGACAAACTAAGGATAACTACCAAGCAACTCATATAGAAGAATAGTGAGATCCACCTCAGCTAGCAACATCATGAAGTCCAATAATGGCATAACAACTCCTAAAATATTATCAACGTATCCAGTCAGGATGGAAACGAGTACATAAACTAACAACAGTTTCATAGTATTGACAATGCTGTAAGAGACAATCATAATGGAATACAAGATGATATATCAAGACTGTAAGTAAAACATGATATATAAACTGGAAATCATGTCAAGGTGAATCATGCAGGGAAAGTAAGCTAAACTGTAATATGTAACTGATGTAATAAATATAAAATGTGTCTCAAATATTATAGTATAATGTGATCGGTAAGGGTCAAGATCAGGCTTCTAGCCGACCGGCTACAAGTACGTGGACTCGGCCCGGCCGGGATGGCAAGTAGTAGCACAGGTCAGGCTATACCCATCGTGAGGTGAGGGTATAGCTATGATACAAGTAGTAACTCAAGATGGCATTGATCACACTATCTATAAAATTCCCCATTTCCCCGAATAGTATACGGATCCGGACATAGCACGTCATGGCACGAGATTCCCTAAGAAGGTAGCTATTCCCTCTCAGGAATCGGTGTCAATACAAGTACAAGAACAAGATCGAGCAAGTACCAGTATCCCAAAAAAAATCCAAGAATGACATCTCATGACAGGAATCCGGTATATACTAGTCCGTGCACCATCGTGTCGAGAATCAAGTAAAATACTATAACTGAATCGGATACAGAAGATATCAATACAAAGAACTACTATCATAGAATGTACTCGCCTGCGGTCCTGAGCTGTCAAATGGGGTCGATGCTCAGAGTGATGCCACAGACCTAAAGATAAGATATATATAAGCTAATTAGGGTTCAACAGTGTTAGGCTTGATTCTATAGTATAAGCTATGTAATCTAGGTCAGACTCAGTCAACTAAGTCAAACTAGGTCACACTGAGTCACACTAGGTCAAACTAGGTCAAAGGATGACTTACAGTTGACTTTTGGTCAACTGGTAAACTCTGGTCAACTCTGGTCAATTCTAGGTTAAACTAGGTCAAATGTTGACTCTACTTCGACGTTCAGTCAAAGTAGTCAACCATGGTCAAACAGGGTCAACACATTCAATTTCAGTGGTTGTGAAATCACTAGAATCGATGGATCTCAAAATACAACAAAAGGAGAAAGATTATAATAATAGGGTGAAAACCTACAGATGTTGTCGGATGGTGAAACAACCATCACCGTGTCCAGAATGGTCAAATTAGCTAGGATAGCCTATCCATAAGTCCAATTTGGACACAGGGGCAAAAAAGTAATTTCGGTTCAAAATGGTCTCCGTGTCGGACCCACTTTGCACCAAAATACGTACAAGAATACTAGTCCACTAAACCTAACAAATTATATGTCTAAGAATCCAGAATGATGATACGAACCCAACAATATATCCAGAATTGGATTCCGTTGACCCGATCTCAAATTGGTCCGTTGATCGGGACATTAAAATTCTGATTTGTACGGAAAAATGTGTCGGAGCCAATGTCCTCAAAACTTAGCAAATTAAATGTCAACGAGTCCAGAATGACGATACGAACTCAACGGTATGTCCAAAATTGGATTCCCATGAGCCGATATCAAAATGACCCGTTGATCCGGATATTGGTATCCGACTTGCATAGAAATACGTGTCGGAACCAATGTCCACTAAAACCTAGCAATTATATGTCAATGAGTCCAGAATGTCTATACGAACTCAACGGTATGTCCAGAACTGGATTCCGTTGACCAGACGTCAAAAAGTCCTGTTGACCCGGACTATGGAGCCCGTTTTGCACTAAAATGCGTGACAGGGCCCACGTCCTCCAAATTAAGCAAACTTTATATGAAAATGTGCCAGAACTATGCTACGAGTCTACTGGTGGTGTCAAAAATTGAATTCGAAGTCCCGGGTTCAAAATTAGGATTTTATAACTTGGAAATTACGAATTCGAACGACCAACTTTGGCGTCGAATTCAACCAATCAAACGTGCTCACAATGAAACAAAACTTAAGGGATATGAAGAGGGTTATACCAGCTGCGTATAGGAACCAGTGGCATGCCAGACGGAGCTGCGATGGAGGAGATACGAATTAACGAAGTTGGCTCCACAAAACTGTCCAAAAATAACACAATTTAAGCGATCAACTTGGTGGCCAGTTTTGATGTATCAAACGATAAAATTAACGGACAAAAATTGAGGAGAGTGAAGAGCTATATACCAAGATTAAGACGCAGCGAAGAAATCATCGATCCAACGGTCGAATTTCCTGAAAAATGTATGCGAAGTCGCTGCGATGAGGCACCATTTCTGGATCTCGTTCGCGCGCACGTCGACGGGATTCCGTACAAAACGCATGAATCGCCTATATGGTGTAGGATTGTTGAGCACTTCTAGAGGGGGGGTGAATAGAGTGCGTGTGTGCAGCGGAAATAAAATCACCAATTAAAAAATTAAACTATGGCAATGATGTAAGAGCAGTAAATAAAGATAGGAAAATCAAACTCAGTAACACAGCGATGTATACTGGTATCCCTCTGAGAGGACTAATCCAGTCTCGAGTACTCTTGCTCGATGTTAATCCACTAAAGGCACAAGCTTTAACTGAGTGCTTGCAACTCTTACACCACCGTGCTTGTTGACGAGTGCACGACCAACTCCAACATACACCGTGCTTGGTGACGAGCGCACGACCAGCTCCACAACGAGAACTTGTTGTTGAAACTTGACGACCTCTTTACAACTCTGAATAACCAAAAGACTTCTAAATCAATCTGATAGTACTGGCTTTTGGCTAAGAGAAGTATAGGTGAGATTTGAAACTTTTAGATCACTAGAAAACACTTGAATGAATAGAGAAGAGAATGAAGAATGAATTAATTTATTTGAAGTGAGAAATTCTTCTCTATTTATAGGTGTTTTTACCAACCGAACTCGGGCAGAACTCGGACAGAGTTCGGATGCAAATATCTCGCAAAATAGACGTTGCTCGCAGATTTGGAGGCAACTAAAGTTTGAATACAAACTGACCGAACTCGGTCAGAGTTCGGACCGAACTCGGGCCGAACTCGGCTTTGAGTTCTGTCAGGAGATATTTTAAAATTCTTTTGTAAAAACAGTTTTCAAACATGTTTTTGGTTATTTGTAAAATCATTTGAAAAGGAATATTTTCGAAATACATTTTTGAAATATTTGTAATCGAAAATATGAAGGGTAAAAATAGGTTTAGAGAAGGAGAATAATTTTAACCCTAAGCCAGTAATACCATAATTGATTTTACAAAGAAATTCCTAGACTCAATAAAATGTAAAATACAGAATAAAAGTAGAAAAGAGTCTTCAGAAATTTTGATGACTTTGACGCTTGGATTTATTGCAGTACATCGTCCGTTGAATAAGATTTCATGCATCCTGAAATGGTTAGCAGCATTTTCTATATTTTGTGTATGGACTAAAGTATAAGTTGATTATCGAAATCGGGTGTGACCATGGAATGGGCCAACAATCTCCTCCATTTTGATAATTGACAAACTTGAGTCTATACCAAAATATATTTATAAAAAATAAAACAACATATCAAAATACCTGAAAAGTTCTAGCCTTGCATTTGTGATATTTTTGTGGGGTATACTCTTTTTCTCCCCCTTTGTCAAGTAGCAAAATGAATAGGCTCCCCCGTCATGAAGCCAACAATATAATAGACAAGACAAAGTGAAGTAAAAGAAGTAATCACAGCATAGACAACAAGAATGAAATGAACTATCATAAAAAGTTTTCCACTAGAAAGCCAAATAGTACAACTGATAAATGTCTAACTAAAGTAGTTTAGACATAAAAAGAATAAAAAGTACTACATAAACTGCATCAAACTAAATAAACTAAATCCACTATCCCATGGCTGAATCCACATCACATCGTCGCGTCGTCCGTACCGGGAGGATCATGAGGGAAATAAGCAGTGGTCGGGTCGAAGTACTGAAAAGTAACCTCATCAGTAAAACGAGGACCAGGGAAAGCAGGGTGTGGAAGGATAGTGAGTGGATGGACTGGATCCTGAACCAGGCTGTAATGGAGATCAGCAATACTGTTTCTCAGCACCTGGGCCTGAGAAATATGCCGGAACTCGGAATCCTGATGACGTTGCGTGGAGACTGTAACGAAATCATCAAACCGCTGGTAGAATGCTGGATCGAATCCTGGGGCAGGGGCCGGAGCAGGAGGAGCATCTGCTGGAGGGGCCTCAGCATCAGCAGCTGGGACAGCAGGAGCAGCACCAGGAGGTTGAGGAAACCGACGAGAGCGGGTTAACTCAACAGGTGGAGAAGAAATGGCACACGTTTCAAGATCAATCTCGAAACGTCGAAATATACTAGTAAGGTGCATAGGAAAGACGAGGTTCCTACCTGCATTCTTGCAGTTGAGCATCCAAGACATCATGGTTTTTGGAACGGAGAAAGGAATTCCAAAATGAATGTGATAAAGAGCAGAGAGTTCCAAAAATGTAACTTCATCGGTAGAGCCTTTCTTCGGAAGAAGGGCCGAGAAAATCATACGATGAAGCTCGTAAAAAGTTTGATTTAGATGTCTAGAAAAGATTCTCCGGGGAGGAGGAGTAGGGTGACAAATCAATTCCCTAAAAGAAGCTAAAGTGACATCGGCAGGGAACTGAACATGGTGGATGTCAACAAGTGCATCACCAAGATCAGGAACGTGAAAATATTCACTGATATCGGTGGCGCTAAATTCTAGTTCCTGCCCAGCAATGCAGGAATAGAAGTTTCCGTTTTGTTTTACTTGCAAATTACAGTAAAACATACGGACTGCATTGTCGTAAATGCTATCTTGGACCTCGAAAAAGTCGCGAAATCCAAGTTGTTCAAAAGTAGGAGCATATTCAAAGAGGGTTGTAAAATTGACAAAGGCTCCAGCACAAATACGACGTAAGGAGAAAGAATCAAACCAGAGATCGGAGAAGTCTTTGTTGGGAAACAAAGTGCCGTCAAATTCCTCGGGATCTCTAGGTTTGGCTGGACTGAAGAGACTTGCCGGTGTGTAGTCGGATGAGGAGGAAGCACCTTGAGAAGAATTTCCTCGCTGACGCTTCGGAGCCATGAGGAGATGGAGGAAGATCGTCAATGCCTTGCAAAGAAGGAGGAGAAAAGTCTTCTGGAAGGAGGTGGAACTATTTCACGTTTTGGTGTGGAGAAATAGTGGAAGAAAAGATGGAATTTATAGGTGCTAGGGCCGGCTGTTCGGTTCTGGAGCCATCACAGCGCCGACCGAACTCGGTCCGAATTCGGTCCGAACTCGGTCAGAGTTCGGGCCGAGTTCGGCCACTTGCTTTCCCGAGACAGTTAAAGCAGTCAGGTAAATAAAGATTTGTAGTTAATGATGTTTGACTGGTTTATTAACTAACTGCTGTTTATTTTCGGGTTAACTGTAGGGGTTGTCCCAGCTAACGGTGGTTCACCGGGGAACTCTTAAGTACCGCTTCGCTTCGACCGTAGCCGTGGTGACAGACATACCCTTTGTAAGTTTGTCCCCAAAAATAATTTTCATTAGATAATAAATTATCAAGTCATAAATACAGTTTTTAATTACCATATGTTTTAAGAATCCGAGAATTCAAGAATGCCGAGCTCACGCCTCAAGATGTTAAAACGGTCTTCAGCCAATGGTTTAGTGAAAATATCTGCTAGTTGATGTACAGTATCAATAAATTCTAAGCAAATATCCCCGTGTTGTTGATGATCACGTAAAAAATGATGTCTAACTTCTATGTGCTTTGTGCGTGAATGACAGATAGGGTTCTTAGTCAAATTAATTGTACTAGTGTTATCACAATATATAGGAACATTTGAATAGTGCAGATTGTAGTCCTCTAAGGTTTGCTTCATCCACAAAATTTGAGCACAACAATGTCCTGCGGCGATATACTCAGCCTCAGTTGTTGATAATGCTACTGAATTTTGTTTCTTGCTAAACCAAGAGACTAAGGCCTTTCCCAAGAAATGACATGTACCACTGGTACTTTTACGGTCCACTTTGCATCCAGCAAAATCCGCATCCGAGTAACCTATAAGGTCAAAGGATTTGGTTTTGGGATACCATAAGCCAACTGTAGAAGTTCCTTTAAGGTATCGGAAGATACGCTTAACGGCACTAAGATGTGATTCCTTAGGGTCTGCCTGATATCGTGCACATATGCAAACACTAAACATAATATCAGGACGACTAGCAGTTAAATATAATAAACTACCAATCATACCTCGATACTTACGCTGATCAACAGGTTTGCCGCTTTCATCAGCATCAAGTTTTGTAGATGTAGCCATAGGAGTCCCAATTGGCTTCACATTCTCGAAATCATACTTCTTCAGTATATCCTTCGTGTACTTGGCTTGGTTGATGAATGTTCCGTTCGAGTGTTGTTTGATTTGCAATCCTAGGAAGAAGTTCAGCTCTCCCATCATGCTCATTTCAAATTCACTCTGCATACACTTGGCAAATTCTTGACAGAGTTGTTCATTAGTAGAACCAAAGATGATGTCATCTACATAAATTTGCACTAAAAGAATATCATTATTCATAGATTTAATAAAAAGAGTGGTATCAATCTTGCCCTTTGAAAATCCATTATCAAGTAAGAAGGCGCTTAGGCGTTCATACCAAGCACGAGGTGCTTGTTTGAGTCCATAAAGTGCTTTCTTAAGCTTGAAGACGTGATCAGGTTTTTGAAAATCTTCAAAACCAGGGGGTTGTTTCACAAAAACTTCTTCTTTCAAAAATCCATTTAAAAATGCGCTTTTCACGTCCATTTGAAAAAGTTTGAAATCATTAAAACAAGCAAAAGCGCAAAACATGCGGATGGCTTCTAGTCTAGCAACAGGAGCATAGGTCTCATCATAATCAATTCCTTCTTCTTGATTATAACCTTGTGCCACTAGACGTGCTTTGTTGCGTAGAACTTGACCATCTTCACTAAGTTTATTTCGGAACACCCATTTGGTACCAATTATCGATTGACCAATAGGTTTAGGAATGAGTTCCCAAACTTGGTTTCTCTCAAATTGATTAAGTTCCTCTTGCATGGCAGAAATCCAAAATTCATCAGAAAAAGCCTCATCAACATTCTTAGGTTCTATTTGAGAAATAAATGCTACATTAGCTGCTACTTCAGAATCTCTAAGAGATGAACGAGTACTTACACCTTTGGATACATCACCTATTATGAGAGTTTCTGGATGATCCGGTTTGAATCTTAATGATTCGAATCTTTGGGCCATACCTTTCACAAGGCTCTTCTCAGTTCCTGCATCTTCGGAACTTTTATCAGTTCTTGCCTCTTGGGTAGGATCTTTTTCAGAACTCTTCTTTGTCTTTGTAGGTGCATCTTCATCATCACTGTCGCTAGATCTATGACTATTTAACTCATCAAAGGTAACATTAATGCTTTCTTCAATAATCAAAGATCTTTTATTAAAAAATCTATATCCTTTACTCTTAGCAGCATATCCGAGAAATATCCCGTCATCTGCTTTCGAGTCGAACTTACCCAAGTTATCCTTGGTGTTCAGGATGAAACAGCGACAACCAAAAACTTTAAAATAAGAAATGTTTGGAATTCTTCCAAACCAAAGCTCATATGGTGTTTTCTTCGAGATTGGTCGAATCAACACCCTATTTAAAATATGACAGGCTGTACTAACAGCTTCTGCCCAAAAATATTTAGGAAGATTATACTGATTAAGCATGACTCTAGCCATTTCGCTTAGAGTACGATTCTTCCGCTCCACAACACCATTCTGTTGGGGAGTTCTAGGACAAGAAAATTCGTGGTAATATCCACTATCATCACAAAGCTTTTTGAAATCAGAATTTTCGAATTCGCCGCCATGATCACTTCGGATACGAGTAATCATGAAGCCTTTTTCGTTTTGTACCTTTTTACAAAATATCTGAAATTCAAAAATAGCATCACTTTTGTTTGATAAAAAGTAAACCCATGTAAAACGAGAGAAATCATCAACAATGACAAAAGCATAGAGTTTACCGCCAAGACTAGCGACTCTACTAGGACCAAATAAATCCATATGAATCAACTGCAAAGGTCTTGAAGTACTTACAGCGTTGATGGATTTAAAAGAAGACCTATGTGCTTTGTTCTTTTCACAGTCAGCACATACCATGTCTCTCTTGAATGGAATTTCTGGGAGTCCTTTTACCAACTTCTTTGTGTTCAGACGTGAGATAGTGTCCATGTTTGCATGTCCTAGTCTCATGTGCCATAGCCAGTTTTCATCTTGATTGGCTACTAGGCACCTTCCTGCATTATTAGTATTCTCCAAAAAGAAAACATAAATATTGTCTTCTCTAATCCCTTTATATATGGGATCACCAGATGACATATCATATATAGTACATTTATCTTTCACAAAATTGATACCATAACCATTATCTGCCAAGTGACTTATACTTAATAGGTTATGTTTCAATTCAGTTACTAGACAAACATCCTTTATTATTGGGTAAGGAGAAATACCTACAGTACCATTACCTATAATATTACCTCTCAAGTTATTTCCGAAGGAGACGTATCCTTCTTTCTTCATCGATAGCGTAGCGAATAAAGATGTATCACCAGTCATGTGTCGCGAACATCCGCTATCGAGAATCCACTTGCTTCTAGTATGAGAGGGTTGAGGGTCCACCTACAAAACAAGTAGATGAATCCTATTTTCTGAAGGGTCCACTCAGATTAGCTTTAGGTTTCCAAACTAGAGTATGGTTATCAACAAGCTTTCTTGCCATACAGTATTGTGATATATGACCGTGTGTACCACAATATGTGCAAGTCAGTTTAGTGGAATAAACTGTGTTTGGAGACTTGTTCTGTTTGGAAAACCTATAAGTGAAAGCATAATTGTGTTCGTGTTTCCTCTGTGCTTTCTTGTTTTTAGTCCTCTTTGGTGTATGCTTTGCATTAGGACTAATCTTGGGCTGTGTCACAGGTATTGCCTGTTTGCCCAACTTGATTTCTAATTTTTTAGAAATCGCTACAGACTCTTCGTATCTTGCAGTCATATCAAGGAGTCTTTGTTCAGTTACTAGGTGCAACTTCTTCTCTATGTCATAAAGTTTGTGTATTTTGACATAGTCCTCTTCTTTCTTCTTAATGTTGAGGATAGCCTCATGATAGTCTACTTTAAGTTTGGCTATCTCTTCCGTGTTACCGGTAGTAGATGTCTCTTTAATATCTTCAAGTAGATTAGACAATCTAGCTATCTCGGCTGTGTGTGCCTTAATCTCTTTTCGAGATTGCTTATACTTGTCGAGCACAGTTTTGTGATCTTCAAGTAAATCGCTAAAGGCAGTCTCTAGTTCATCAAAAGTAAAATCATCAAACAGAGGATTAGATGATACCTTTTCGAATGCCATAAGACAAACATTTGCATTGCTGCAGGGTCTGTCTTCTTCTTCTGAGTCACTGGCATCACTCTCGTGCCAGATGCTTGTGTTGGCATACTTTCGGCCAGATGTGGATCTTCTGTTTGATCTTGACCGATCATATGGACTGCTCTTCTTGGTAGCTGGACAGTCCTTCTTCATGTGCCCTGATTTCTTACATCCGAAGCATATAGTCTCGTCTTCATTGCTTTCTTGGATGTCTTTCTTCTTTCTGCTTGTGAACTTTAGATATTTCTTGAAGTTCTTCACAAGTAAGGCACGTTCATCACCACTTGATGATTCTTCATCTGAGTCGTTGCATGTTGATTTTCTTGCTTGAGCTTTGAAGGCGATAGTCTTTTCTTTTGGAGTGGCCTCTTCAAAGTCTTGCAAGTCGAGCTCATGAGTCATCAATTTGCCCATCAGTGTTTCTAGAGTCATCGTGGTGAGATCGTTTCCTTCAATGATTGCTGTGGCTTTTGGATTCCAGTTCTTTGTTAGAGCCCGCAGCACTTTCCTGATTTTCTCATGGTTGCTGTAATCTTTACCAAGAGATTGAAGGGGATTAGTTATATCAAGGAAACGAGTAAACATCTGTGTAATTGACTCACCAGGTTTCATCTTAAAAGATTCATATTCCTGAGTCAGTCTACTGATTTTGGATTCCTTGACTTGGGAAGTCCCTTCATGGGTTACCTCAAGGAGTTTCCAAATTTCATGAGACGTCTTACAGGTAGAAACTCTATTGAACTCGGTTTTGTCAATTGCACAGAATAGTGCATTGATGGCTCGAGCATCAAGACTAGCCTTTGCTTTTTCAGCATCGGTGTACTTGTCATGCGGCTTTTCCATAAGAATACCTTCAACCACAGTAGGTGGTGGTTTCTTATACCCATCAATGACTATTGACCATAAATCAAAATCTAGAGACTTTAGAAAGAAAGTCATACGTGTTTTCCAGTATGTATAGTTTGTTCCATCAAATAGGGGAGGTCTATTTATGGATTGCCCTTCACCGTTGAATATAGATTTCACGGCTGCCATATATATACTCTCTAGGGTATGTTATATAAGAATATAACCTGCTCTGATACCAATTGTAGGATCGTTGAGCACTTCTAGAGGGGGGATGAATAGAGTGCGTGTGTGCAGCGGAAATAAAATCACCAATTAAAAAATTAAACTATGGCAATGATGTAAGAGCAGTAAATAAAGATAGGAAAATCAAACTCAGTAACACAGCGATGTATACTGGTATCCCTCTGAGAGGACTAATCCAGTCTCGAGTACTCTTGCTCGATGTTAATCCACTAAAGGCACAAGCTTTAACTGAGTGCTTACAACTCTTACACCACCGTGCTTGTTGACGAGTGCACGACCAACTCCAACATACACCGTGCTTGGTGACGAGCGCACGACCAGCTCCACAACGAGAACTTGTTGTTGAAACTTGACGACCTCTTTACAACTCTGAATAACCAAAAGACTTCTAAATCAATCTGATAGTACTGGCTTTTGGTAAGAGAAGTATAGGTGAGATTTGAAACTTTTAGATCACTAGAAAACACTTGAATGAATAGAGAAGAGAATGAAGAATGAATTGATTTATTTGAAGTGAGAAATTCTTCTCTATTTATAGGTGTTTTTACCAACCGAACTCGGGCAGAACTCGGACAGAGTTCGGATGCAAATATCTCGAAAAATAGACGTTGCTCGCAGATTTGGAGGCAACTAAAGTTTGAATACAAACTGACCGAACTCGGTCAGAGTTCGGACCGAACTCGGGCCGAACTCGGCTTTGAGTTCTGTCAGGAGATATTTTAAAATTCTTTTGTAAAAACAGTTTTCAAACATGTTTTTGGTTATTTGTAAAATCATTTGAAAAGGAATATTTTCGAAATACATTTTTGAAATATTTGTAATCGAAAATATGAAGGGTAAAAATAGGTTTAGAGAAGGAGAATAATTTTAACCCTAAGCCAGTAATACCATAATTGATTTTACAAAAAAATTCCTAGACTCAATAAAATGTAAAATACAGAATAAAAGTAGAAAAGAGTCTTCAGAAATTTTGATGACTTTGACGCTTGGATTTATTGCAGTACATCGTCCGTTGAATAAGATTTCATGCATCCTGAAATGGTTAGCAGCATTTTCTATATTTTGTGTATGGACTAAAGTATAAGTTGATTATCGAAATCGGGTGTGACCATGGAATGGGCCAACATATGGCTCGTCGGGGAGGTCAATGACGGCATAGGAGAGTTCGCCCAGCCCGTGCGCGACCGTGGAAGGGGCTCACCGGCGACGGCCGCGGCGGCGCCGTGGCTGCCGTTGCACCGCACGACATGTTGCTCGGCCATTGCTGGCTGCTGCTGCTGCTACGTACGGTGGCGCAACGATGGAGTGGCTGCCCGACGGTGGCCGACGGCTGTGGCGGGGATGGTGAGCGGCGGCGTGGTGGTTAAGTAGATGATGGTGGTCGTGATGTAAATAATGGTGGAGGAAGGAGAGGGCTCGGCCATGGGAGATGTGGGAGAGGAGCTCGGGAAGGGAGGAGAAAGGAGTTGCTAGTGGCTGTGCTCGGAATGAGGAGGAGAGTTGGAGGTGGGGAGCTCGATCATGGGGGTCGGCTATGGGAGGAAGAGGTGCTGTTGAAAAATAATGAGAGAAGGAGAGAGAAATATATCGTGTGTGTGTGAGTAATTAAAGGGAGGAGAGAGAGAGATATTCTCTACCTAAAATTTAGGACCGGCCACATGAGGTGGGGGGTGTTTGTGAGTTGTGTAGGAAATATTGTGTGGTGATAATGGTGTGTAGTAGAATGAAAGGCTAGGATTAATATAGGAAATACATTATTCTTAGGGATTTAAACCAAGGGGGTTATCCAATAAATATTTGAATAGGTAGTCTAGGTATTTAATATTTTTTTAAGGCAATGAGAGTGAGGGTGTCATGAGAGAGGGTAACATGAATCTTAGGTTGGGTTCGGTTGAGCCGGGTCGGGTCAAAATCGGACATAGTACAATAATTAAATTTAAATAGGTATTTACGATCATGGGTAAATAAGTATCATGTGGGGACTCAAATAAATGGGACACAAGTGTCAGGCGGGTAGTAGGCTTCATGTGGGCCATGTTTATATTTTGGGTCGACTAGGTTGGATCGATGTCAGGTCCCGAAATTAAATTGGAAGTCAAGTCACATTCTACGGTGGATAATTAATTGGCCTAAATTAACCCAAAAGTTGTACAAAGCAAATGGAGCACAAGGGAACAAGTTCGTATGGGACATGATATATCAAATTGAAGATAATCTCGTCTACTACAAACTTCAAGAAGAAAGTTTCCAGAGACTGGCATCCCTGATGCTCTAGAAATCAAAGTCACGATAAAGAGCATTTAATGATCAAAATTGATTAAATAACAATAAATTATCAAAAATAATTCATTTAGAAAATTCAAAAATAAATCCCAGAATTTCAGGAGGCTTACATCCTACCCAAGAAAAGACAGCTCTACGCGAGTAAGGCTGCACGCGAGCGAGACTCTACGCGAGCGGAAAAGTCTACACGAGCAAGGCTGCACGCGAGCGAGACTCTACGCGATCGGGAGAGTCTACGCGAGCAAGGCTGCATGCGAGCGAGACTCTACGCGAGTGGGACTCTACGCGAGCGAGCACTCTACGCGAGCGAGAGTAGCCCCTTCGTAGAGTTCGGATCAACTCAGCGTAGAACAGATTACGCTAGCACGTAAGCACGTGTGCGTAAAGGAAAACACTACGCTGGCACGTAAGCACGTATGCGTAAAGGGAAAACACTACGCTGGCACGTAAACACGTCGGCGTAAAGGCTTCATCTTCTCCCCAAGGCCGAGACATGCAGCCATGGGACTCAAGAAACTCAGAACCCCATCTCGGCCAAGACTTGATGAAATCCAACCCTTCAAAAGCCAAACTTACGTAAAAATCGAAATTCCTACTACATGGAACTCTCACTTTTTGAAAACAACCCAGTTTAGTAGATCAAAACCATGAAGATCAAAAAATGCTAAAAACCAAGATCTACGAAAATCCATGCACCCAAGTAAAAAATGCCAAGTCCTAAACTATCTTAGAATCACGAGAGGAAGATAAATGAATCATAAAAAAGGGTTCTCATATGGAAGCAAGGTGCACTTGCCTATGGAGGGGGAGTGGTTTTAATGGAGAAGAAGAAGGGGTTTTGAGAAATAATGAAGAGAGAGAAAAATAGGTGGGTTTTAAATGGGGATGGTGGTAGGTAGGGGTTTATCATGATGAACCATGGAAATAAACCAAGCCAAACCAATAATGAACCAAGTCAAACCATGATATGCCATGATGAATCTAAACAAGATTAAACCAAAATTAGCTAGCAAGACAAGATAAGTAAAAATACGGGTCAGGATTCCGTACACGTATACTGGAAATACGTATAGCAAAAAACGGGGATGACAACTCTATCCACCTTAAAAAAATTTCGTCCTCGAAATTTAATCCAGAGGCTAGGGATGTCGGGGCAAGCTATACTAAAGCATAAGCAATCTACGACTTGCACCCAATCAAGCAATTATTAATACAAGCAAGAAATTTAAAAGCGTGAGGCAGAAGGAAGACATCCTGCTAGAAACCTCTCTGGCGATTCTGAATCTGAGCTTGGGTCTGGGCATACTGGTGGAGTCTCTGCTCCTGGAAGGCTTGTCCCTGAGGCGGCAGTGGCCTCGAAGGCTGGTACTGTTGCTGCTGCTGTACTGGTGCTGGACTAGTCCCCTAACCGATGGATTGGTTAGGTTCGCTGACGATGAGCTGGCTCTATTCGGACATGACCCTATCTTATGATCCGGTGCCCCACAAGCCAAACACAATTCCTGTGCTCTGCGATACTCCGATACTACGTGCCCTGGCTTTCCGTAATGAGTGCAGCCCATTGCAGAAGACTGCTTTTACTTCTACTGCTGAGGGTACATCGGAGTCGAATGCTGAACCGACGTAACTGATGTCGCCCTTCTAGGAGCTCCAATGGTCAAGGCCCTAGTTGTCGGGGCTGGGACTGAGGACTGGGTCATCTGACCATGGGACCGCTTCCGTCCTCCAGCTCTGTCCACTATTCTCTGGGAGGTATACTCATGCCTCCTAGCTGTGCACAAAACAGCATCAAAAGTCTGATGCTCAAACTGCTCCACTGCTAGAATAATCTCTAGGTGGAGTCCCTGCTGGAACCGCTGCGCTCGGTCGAACTCGGTTGCCACCAAGGTGGGAGCAAACCGACTCAGTCTTAAAAACTCGGCCGTATATCCATCGACTGTCCTTCTCATCTGCCTGAGATTGGTAAACTTCGTCTGTAGATCGTGCCAAGCTACAGCATCGAAGTACTTGATCTAAAACTTGTCAACGAATATCGCCCATAGAACAGGCATCGCCAACCCAACTGCTATCATCGCCCACCAGGTACGGGCTAGGTCCAATAAATGTAGGCATACCACAGCTACTGTAGTGACCCATCGCACAAAGTCAATCGGAGGAATCGAAATGCCGACGACGTTCGGACTTAGCCTTGCAACGGCTGCTCGAAGGCCCGCTTGGTCGAGGCGACTCCTCGCTCAGGTGGGGTAGTTTCGGTGAACTTGCCTCATCTTAGCCTTCACTTAATAACTCGCATGTTTTCAACTTGTACAAGTTAGGATTGTTAATAAAAGAGACGTATCCACATAGCTAAGGAAATAATCCCGACCCGTCGAAATGTCTTAGAACATGGAAAATGGTCCCACGGTCTTCATAGAAGTCGGCTCAGCGTGCTTTCAAATGACACTCGATCCTTCAATCCCGTGGCTTGGGAGAAGGAAGTTGGCTTAAGTTGCTAAGTTGTCCCGACACTTGAAATAGCCTAAGTCATCGGTATCGCCTGTGTGAATGCTTGATAAAGCATGCACGGTCCCGTCATTTTGCCCCAACACTCGAATCAGCCTAAGTCATAGGCGTCGCCCGCATGAATGCTTAATAAAGCATACACGGTCCTGTCCTACAAGGCTTGGCATAGCCTTCGTACATCCCGCAAGTTAAGTCATCTTGCACGGCTTGTTGGCTTAAGTCTAGGCACCCGAGAACTTGGTTGTTCAAGTCGAACGCATGCATGGCACGTTCCCTCGATGCGAAGCTCGGCTTAGCCTTTGCTCGTCGAGTCGTTGCCCGAATAGGTTAGACAAGAGTTGTGTTGGGCTATTAAAGCTATTTCTAGCACTGTCCTACTCTATCTGCGGTTGTCAAATCGTGTAGTCCCTTAAGAACAAGGCTCATCATATAAAGTATATGACTTGAGCGTTAGCATCGCCTAGAGAACAGGTCTATCTAAGGCATGAGCTACGGTCGATTTAGTGAAAAGCTTGCCACGAACAAAGAAAGTCCATGCGACTGGTTGTCGCCGAGATCAGTCCCACTACTTGGGAGTCTCGCTAAGTCTTGATAAGTTCCGCACACGAGATCGGTCCTGCTACTTGGGAGTCTCGACAGATATAAGAAAAGCATGGTCATGTTAAGAAAGGACTGGGTAGATCGAGTTGAGACTTGTATGGTCATTGGACAACTTGTCGATAAGGTGTAGTCTTCTCGAATGATTGTCGGGGCGCCAGGATCATTCGGCCCTGGGGAAGCGAGTGCGGCTCAAAGCAGGATGCCGGATAACCGTATGGGAGTATAGGCGCTTCCGGGGCTAGCTACCCATGGAAGGGCGGCCCGATACCCCTACTGAGCCGAGTCCAAGATAGCTTGATATTGCTAGTGACCACTCATATAGATGTGTCGGCAAGAGCGACAATCTGCGTGTTTGCCTTTGGATGGCATCAAGTACTAGCACGGCATCGGTCGAATCATGAGACAGTCTAGAACGACATGTATCAAGTCAGCAAGATATAATCCCGTTAGTGCTAGCCAAGTATCAGCACGAAAGGAATGAGTTATAGCTTATGTCAGCAAGACACGTGCTTCGGTACTAAGCAAGGCTTTTGCGTATCAATATTGGCATTTGCGTCTTGGCTTTCGCGTATCAAGTATTGGCTTTCGCGTATCAATATTGGCATTCGCGTATTAGCTTTTGCGTATCGGCATAGTTGGCCTAAGTTTGCATAAGTTAAGTCGAGTGCCATTGCTTTAAGTCGAAAGGACCATAATGTAAAAGTTGGCTAAGTCAGGGAGTCGTTAGGCACGACCTCATTTTGAAGTACGGACAAGTCTTGGCACGGTCGAGTTCGTATGAGTTGCTCTTCGGCGAAGCGCTATCTCGAATAAGTTGAATGCACGTTGGCATGGCACGACCCTGTTGTTGCACGCCCCCGTCGTTGTACGACCCTGTCGTTGCATTGTTAAGTATAGGCCGAGACGTCTTGTTCTAAAATGGATCCTAAAGCAAGATTAGAAAGACAATCGTAAAGTGACTTGTAAGCTGCACAAAGTAAATGAACGTGTCAATTTTGTATGGGTGGGCGAGGAGCTCACTCCACCAGTATAGTTGAGTACTGACACCCACACAGTTTCCATGTGCAGGTACAGGTAGAAGCTCGTGGCGTAGAGCTCGCTTGGATACGTCGAGGCACGGAGTTCCTTGGCGATTTGAAGCGTACGGCCGCGTGGAATCGAAGACTTATACAGGACATAATGTATGGACATCGCCTTTCGAAGCTTCCGCTGGCTCAAGCATTGAATCGAGAGATGAAAGAGAGCAGAATGACTTATAAAATGAGAGAAAAGTGAGCACGAGAGACTTGTAATCTTGGCCTTACGCCCATTGTAATCTCATTGTTCAATATCAATAAAAGAGTTTCTTTGAATAACTTGTATTTGCCTTTAAATTTTTGCTGCATGTTTCAATGTTTCTGCTTGGAACTTCTGTAAGACGACCCTGTCGCCGCCGATAAAATCGACCGTTATGAAACTACATTGCACGAGCGTAATCTAGGCTCGTGCGGCATCACGCCTTAGCGAGGATGATCGCTCCTACGGGAGCAGGGCGTGACATAATGGTATCAGAGCACAGTTTTACGTCCTTGGACTTCACGTTGAATTTTTTAGTTTTGAAAGCTCGTCGTTGGGAAAAGAAGTATGCGCTCTCTGTCACCCCCATTTTCCGTATTTCGTATTATACTCGTAGTTGGATTCTGGCCTGTAATTGTATTTTGGCTCGACTTGCAGATTTTTGGTTTTCTCGTAAAACGGGTTTTGGCATGGCTTGGTTTTATTTTGTGGAGTAGGATGGGTTTGGTTTGCTTTAGCATGCATTGGACCACCTTAGCCTATGCTCCACCCTCAACACAACACAACCACCCTCATTAAAACCCTACCAACCTTTTCTCTCTCCTTTTTACTCTTTCATTTACTTCCCCATCTTCATCTTCCTTCCTCTACACAACACCCACACCATAGGCAAGTGCACCTTGCCACTACATGAGAACCCTATTTTATTTGTCCATTAGCTAGATTAGGCCATGGTGATCAACATTAGAACTTAATATTTTGTGATTTGGAGTTTCCATTTTTCTAGATCTAGGTTTTAACCATTTTCGGAAATTCTTGGTTTTGATCTATTAAACTTTGATTTTTTTTTTCTTGTTTTGATGCTTCCATGTGGAAGAGAATTCAATTTCACTCAAGTTAGAACTTTGAAAATCTAGATTTGGTTTTGATTTGGCCAAGATATGAAAGATTGAATTTTTGGTGTTCTTGATGCTTCCACTCGGCCTGGAGAAGAAGACCTCAGTCTGCGCTCTTTAGTGCAGTACTGAACCGCGCAGCCTTTCTCGGCCGGCGCTCTTTAGCGCAGTGCTGACCTGTGCAGCTTGCCTCTTAGCGAACTGCGCACCCCTCCCTGTGCGCCATCGGCCCATGCGCCATCGGCCGTGCGCCCTCGGCTGTGCGCCATCGGCCCATGCGCCATCGGCCCATGCGCCATCGGCCCATGCGCCCTCGGCCGTGCGCCACCTATCCCCTGCGTACTTGGCCCCCTGTGCCACCTATTCCCTGCACACTTGGCCCCCTGCACCACCTATCCCCTGCGCACTTGGCCCCCTGCGTCGCCTATCCCCTGCGCACTTGACACCCTGTGCAACCCAACCCCTTGGCACCTTGCGCAACCCAACCCCTTGGCACC
Source organism: Iris pallida (assembly GCA_029216955.1). Taxonomy (NCBI): domain Eukaryota; kingdom Viridiplantae; phylum Streptophyta; class Magnoliopsida; order Asparagales; family Iridaceae; genus Iris; species Iris pallida. The sequence continues at coordinate 8,170,286 of JANAVB010035418.1, forward strand.
CTGCGCAACCCAATGGCTTATGGAGATTTGGTTTGGTTTATTTCTTGAGCTTGGCTCCTCTTTTGTGGATTGGGTTTTGAGATCTTGTTCCACACAGCACGACTATCTTGACCCAACACGACCTGGCACGATTTTCAGTATTTGCTATGACTAGTACGTTTTCGTGATTTCTGTGATTTAAGATCCCAGTACTCTCTGATCTTCTTGATAGTGACCCGATGGGGTGCACTCTTGACTTGTAACTTGTAACTTGACTTGTAACCTGACTTGACTTGATGCCGTTGCGATGGCTAACTTGACTTTTGTAACCAACTCTGACACCGTGGGTGTTCCTACTTGCTTACTTGTGCAATCCACATGTCTTATCTTGCATCATGTCTAGGACGTGACTCCCTGGTTCCCACGGTCAGGAATTCACACGGAATATGGATTAGGATAATGACTAGATTAAACTATAGTTCATGAAGAATTTCCAGTCACAGGCAGTCTCGTTATCTGGGCGCTTAAATTAGACTTGTAGCTTGCCGACGAGTAGAGCACATTTCCAGCACACTGTCATGTGTTGCACCCTCTAAGTCACCTAAGGGTATATCGTCTCCTGGGTGATGTACCCAACCATACTCTCAACCTGCGGAAGGATAACTGGATAGTCTGCAGGGCTTGGGACTGGGGAATTTTCATTGCATCTTGTTAGTAATTAGGCTTGTGACAACCCTAGTTAGTTAATGTAGTAAGCCGTAGTAATTGCTTGGCCGCTTGTAAATGGATGTTGTCTAGCCTTGTCTAAGTCTTGTCTAGTCCCTGTACCCGGTTACTCTTGTACATGATTGTTTTACTTATCTTAACAATAAATGGGTAGAGACAGAGTGCTATTCAGGCGAAGGGTTATAACCCTGGTCCTTGTTTGGTTTACGGGTTGTAACCTGGTTCCCGGAATAGTTCCACGCCCCTAGTCGTTTATTGTCATATTGTTCTCTTTACTTGTACTTTTCTTTCGTTTTCTTATGTTCTGATATGCTGGCTTTTATTCTTATTTCGTGGCCTCCTTTGTGGCACTTGTTCTTTCTGGGGTTTGACCCAGCTGGTTTTGTGTGGCCAAATTTCGGAGCTGTACCCGAGGATCTACCGAACCTCCAGCCCGATGGTGGCGACTAGAAGGAACCCGGGCTCCGAGTGGGTTTTCTATTTTGTTTCACTCACTCTATTGTAAAATTATTCTTTTGAGACGTTTAGCCGACGAGCACCTGTTAGCTCGATGCACCTTTATTTATTGTCTGCCTACGGGCTGTAAACATGATTAACAAATCCTAGGGTTGATCATGTATGACTTAACTCTTGCTAGTCCTTGCATTTTGTACGACTAGCTTCATGATCAGCTGATATGTAATATTTGGGACGCCTTTTATTGTATATTTGGTGGTCAAACATCTTGGATCTATATTATTTGCTTGAGATTGAGACAATAGGCTTGACCTTAAGAGACTGTTGGCTTGTAGTAAACCCTCATATCTAGACAGCCGTAACCGTATAGCGAGATAGACTTCATTTCAATATACGTAGCTGGCTACGTTCGCCCCCGCTCTCCAGTATTCTGGTTCTGGGGCGTGACATGGTTTAAGTGGTAGCCCATGCAGGTCTTGTCGATCAAGAAATGTGAGATTTACCGAATAGATGTCTCAATCAGTACTCGTCCTTGATCTCCGTTCATCTCCTCTGAATCTCTGAAATCTTGACCTGATCACATGCTTGTATCGTTGATCTGTCCTGGTCCTTCCTTATTGTTTCCTATGTCGTTTTCTTCAGCGGCATTATTCATGAACCAGCCGATCAGCAAGGCGAAGCAACTCCCGCGGACCAGCAGCCCGGAGATCAAGCCCAGCACTCCGGAGTAGCCTCCAGAGTTGTGCCTACTGGAGGAGAGCCCCCAGTTCAGCCCGTTCAGCCTGCCGAGCCGGATGATGGCACTTTGGTAGGTCTCATCAGGACCTTGATAGCTTCCCAAGATCGCAGAGGAGACGCCTTGCACCAGGTAGTGGCGGATGCTTTGACCAGAGGCGGTCATCCAGGGAACAGCGCGGCCAACAGCTTTAAGCGCTTGAACCCTCCCTTCTTCGACGGCAGTGAAGATGCGATTGCCGCGGACGCTTGGCTTCAGGATACCGAGGTGATTCTGGAGGCAGCTAGAACACCTGAGAATGAGAAGGTGGCCGTGGTGCGTCTGCAGTTGCTGGATTTAGCTCGCAGTTGGTGGGCAACACAAGCCATGGGATTAGTGGCACCCATTGCTTGGACAGTGTTTAGAGAGAGATTCCAGAGGAAGTATTTTGATGCTGTAGCTCGGTACGACCTGCAAACGAGATTTACCAACTTGAAGCAAGGAGGCAGAACGGTCGACAGTTATGCGTCTGAGTTTTCTAGACTCAGTAGGTTTGCCCCCACCTTGGTGGCAACCGAGTTTGATAGGGCCCAGCGGTTCCAACAGGGACTGCATTTGGAGATCTTGTTGACAGTTGATCAGTTCGAGCACCAGACGTTCGATGCAGTGTTGAGGGTAGCTAGGAGGCATGAGTACACCTCCCAGAGGATCGTGGATAGGACCGGAGGTAGGAAGCGGTCCCACAGTCAGATGCACCAATCATCAGCTCCAGTCCCGGCAACTAGGAGTTTGACTATTGGAACTCCGAGGCGGGCGGCCTCAGTAACGACGGTTCAGCATTCGACCCCGATGTACCCGCAGCAGCAGAAGCAGAAGCTGACTTCCGCGATGGGATGTTCCCATTGTGGGAAGCCAGGCCATGTAGTGGCAGATTGTCGTAGGACGCAAGGATTGTGCCTAGCTTGTGGAGCGGCAGATCACAAGATAGGAGCCTGCCCGAATAGGGGTAGTTCATCCTCCTCCAACCTAACCAGTCCATCGGTTAGGGGACCAGCACCTATGCAGCAGCAGCAGTACCCGAGGCCATTATTGCCTCAGGCCCAGGCGTTTCATCAGCAGAACCAGCAGCAGTATACCCAAGCCCAAGTGCAGAGCAGGCAGAGAGGTTTCCAGCAGAGGGGACCCGCAGCTAGAGGACAAGGTCAGGCCATGATGATGGCTATGGAAGAAGAAGTTGCACCAGGTGAGGTTGTGGCAGGTACTATTCTCGTCAACTCCTCTCCAGTATTGGTATTATTTGATTCTGGTGCATCGCATTCATTCTTGTCTGCACGATTCGCGACACGGATAGGATTGGAGCCTGAGTCATTATCAGTAAGGCTTAATATACTTACTGGTAATGGTCTTGTGGGAGTTGATCGAGTGTTTTCCTCGTGTCGGATCGTAGCTAGCGGTAGAGAGTTTCCCGCTAGATTTATAGAATTTCCTATGGCAGACTATGATGTAGTCCTAGGCATGGATTGGTTGAGAAACCAGTATGCTAGGATAGACTGCCATATTGGCAGGGTTGTTTTCAGCATTCCAGGCGAGCCAGAGTTCTTATTTTCCAGAGGCGCAGTGGAACCATCTTCCCCAGTATTGCGGATGGCAGTAGCAGCAGTGCAGTTACCCAGGATAGTTGAAGAGTTTCCAGATGTCTTTCCAGAGAAACTTTCAGGGATGCCGCCAGAACGGGAGATCGAGTTCACTATAGACTTAATCCCCGGAATAGCACCAGTATCAGAGCGAGTCTACAGAATGGCGCCTTCAGAGTTGGAGATTTTGTACAAGATGATTGAAGAACTCAGGACCAAGGGATTCATTCATGCAAGTGGGTCGCCTTGGGGAGCCCCGATGCTTCTTGTGAAAAAGAAGGATGGTACATCCAGGTTGTGTATAGATTATCGTACCTTGAACTCAGTGACAATCAAGAACATATACCCTCTCCCGAGGATAGATGACTTGTTTGATCAACTCAAAGGGGCTTCAGTGTTTTCGAAGATAGACTTGCGGTCAGGATACCACCAGATCAGAGTCAGAGAACATGACATCCCGAAGACAGCTTTTCGATCTAGGTATGGACATTGGGAGTTCCTTGTTATGCCCTTTGGAGCGACCAATGCGCCGACAGTATTCATGGACCTCATGAATCGTATTTTCATGCCTTACTTGGATCGGTTCGTGATCGTGTTCCTAGATGATATCCTGGTCTACAGCAAGAGCGAAGCAAAGCATGAGCAGCATCTCAGAATCGTCCTTCAGACGCTTAGAGAGCATCAGTTGTATGCTAAGTTCAGCAAATACGAGTTCTGGCTCGATCGTATTTCGTACTTGGGTCACATCATTACCCGAGGAGGAGTGGAAGTAGATCCCCAAAAGATTGTGGCTATTGAGTCATAGCCAGTACCTAGCTCAGTGGCAGAGGTTCGTAGCTTCCTTGGATTGGCCGGCTACTACCGGCGGTTTGTTTCTGATTTTGATCGGATTTCAGTGCCATTGACCCAGTTGACCCGCAAGGATGTGCAGTTTGCTTGGACAGCGGAGTGTCAGGAATCATTTGAGAAGTTGAAGCGAAGTTTGATAACGGCTCCCATTCTCACACTTCCAGATGGGACCGGAGGATTCACAGTTTATTACGATGCTTCAGGCAGAGGATTGGGGTGTGTTTTGATGCAACATGGGAAGGTAATATCTTATGCATCACGTCAACTTCGTGATCATAAGAAGAATTACTCGACCCACGACTTGGAGCTGGCAGCAGTAGTGTTTGCACTTAAGTTGTGGAGACACTACTTGTACGGAGATAGAGTGGAGATATTTACAGATGACAAGAGCCTGAAGTATGTTTTCACCCAGAAGGACCTTAATATACGGCAGAGAAGATAGCTCGAGCTACTGGTGGACTACGATGTGGATTTACAGTATCACCCAGGGAAGGCCAACGTTGTATCAGATGCGTTGAGCAGGAGAGCCGGAGTTTATTTCCTGACGGCGCAACCAGAGTTATTGGCAGATTTTCAGAAGATGGGAATTGAGGTGGTTCTTCCTACCAGTGTGGCATTGATGGCCAGTCTACAGGTTCAGTCCAGCATAGTTGAGAGGATCCGGATGGCGTAATCTACAGATTCTAAGATTCAGCGGCTCAGAGCAGAGTGTGAGGCAGGAAGAAGACCAGAGTTGTGCATTCATGAAGATGGTACACTTCGGCACGGCACTCGTCTTTGTGTACCTAGTGGAGATATCAGACAGGAGGTCATGGCAGAGGCTCACAGTTCGCAGTATTCTATTCATCCAGGCAGTACGAAGATGTACCGTGATATTCGTCAGCATTTCTGGTGGAATGATATAAAGAGGGAGATAGCCCGGTTTGTCTCTCGATGTTTGGTTTGCCAGCAGGTTAAAGCTGAACATCAGAGGTCCGCTGGACTTCTTCAGTCCTTGCCAATTCCAGAATGGAAGTGGGAGCATGTGACCATGGATTTTGTGACTGGATTGCCTAGATCCCCGGCTGGTCGAGATGCTATTTGGGTTATAGTTGACCGGCTCACGAAGGTGGCTCATTTTCTTCCATTCAGAGTTGGGCAGTCAACGGCTCAGTTGGCAGAGATGTACCTCAGGCAGATTGTCAGGCTTCACGGTGTACCAGTCAGTATCACCTCTGACCGAGATTCAAGATTTACATCACACTTTTGGCGTAGCTTGCAGGAGATTTTGGGGACTCACCTTCAGTTTAGCTCAGCTTATCATCCGCAGACAGATGGCCAGTCGGAACGCACAATCCAGACTCTTGAAGACATGTTGAGATCTTATACCCTTGACTTCGGCGGTTCGTTGGAAGGCCACATGTATCTGGTGGAGTTCTCGTACAACAATAGTTTCCAGGCCAGCATTCAGATGGCACCATTCGAGGCTCTGTACGGTAGAAAGTACAGATCCCCACTAGCGTGGGATGATGTTGGAGAGAGGCAGATGCTCGGTCCAGAAATGATTGCCCAGACAGTTGAAGTAGTCAGAAAAGTCAGGGATCATCTTCGAGTTGCCCAAGATCGCCAGCGGCATTGGGCCGATGCTCATCGACGTCCCCTAGAGTTTGCTATCGGCGACCATGTATTCCTTAGGATCTCGCCTAACCGCGGCGTCATTCGCTTTAGCATGTGGGGAAAGCTTAGTCCTATGTATATAGGGCCGTTCGATATCCTGAAGCGAGTAGGAGATGTATCCTATCGTCTTGCTCTTCCGCCGTTGCTAAGTGAGGTGCATGATGTATTCCATGTGTCCCAATTACGACGGTATATCCCAGACCCGAGCCATGTCCTAGACCATTCGGAATTGGTTGTTGGTACCAACCTTTCGTATGAGGAGAGGCCCATGTCTATATTGGACCGGAGAGAGAAGATACTCAAGAACAAGACTATTAGTTTAGTCTGCGTTGCTTGGGGTCATCACTCTCTAGGTGAGTCAACGTGGGAGCGTGGGGACAACATCCGATCGCGATATCCCTACTTGTTTGACTCGTAAGGTATAATGTCTTCCTTATGCCTTATGCTTTCCATCCCTTGCTTGCATGTATGATTGCTTGATTGCTTGCTTAGTGTAGCTTGTCGTGGCAATCTCTAGCTCCTTGATTAAATTTTGAGGACGGAATTCTTTTAAGGTGGGTAGAGTTGTCACCCCCGTTTCCTGTATTTCGTATTATACTCGTAGTTGGATTCTGGCCTGTAATTGTATTTTGGCTCGACTTGCATATTTTTGATTTTCTCGTAAAACGAGTTTTGGCATGGCTTGGTTTTATTTTGTGGAGTAGGATGGGTTTGGTTTGGTTTAGCATGCATTGGACCACCTTAGCCTATGCTCCACCCTCAACACAACACAACCACCCTCATTAAAACCCTACCAACCTTTTCTCTCTCCTCTTTACTCTTTTATTTACTTCCCCATCTTCTTCTTCCTTCCTCCACACAACACCCACACCATAGGCAAGTGCACCTGGCCACCATATGAGAACCCTATTTTATTTGTCTATTAGCTAGATTAGGTCATGGTGATCAACATTAGAACTTGACATTTTATGATTTGGAGTTTCTATTTTTCTATATCTAGGTTTTAACCATTTTCGAAAATTCTTGGTTTTGATCTATTAAACTTTGATTTTTGCTTGTTTTGATGCTTCCATGTGGAAGAGAATTCAATTTCACTCAAGTTAGAACTTTGAAAATCTAGATTTGGTTTTGATTTGGCCAAGATATGAAAGATTGAATTTTTGGTGTTCTTGATGCTTCCTCTCGGCCTGGAGAAAAAGACCTCAGTCTGCGCTCTTTAGCGCAGTACTGAACCGCGCAGCCTTCCTCGGCTGGCGCTCTTTAGCGCAGTGCTGACATGCGCAGCTTGCCTCTTAGCGAACTATGCACCCCTCCCCGTGCGCCATCGGCCCATGCGCCATCGGCCGTGCGCCATCGGCCGTGCGCCATCGGCCCATGCGCCATCGGCCCATGCGCCCTCGACCGTGCGCCATCGGCCCATGCGCCATCGGCCCATGCGCCCACGGCCGTGCGCCATCGGCCCATGCGCCCTCGGTCGTGCGCCACCTATCCCCTGCGCACTTGGCCCCCTGTGCCACCTATCCCCTGCGCACTTGGCCCCCTGCGCCACCTATCCCCTGCACACTTGGCCCCCTGCGTCGCCTATCCCCTGCGCACTTGACACCCTGCGCAACCCAACCCCTTGGCACCCTGCGCAACCCAATGGCTTATGGAGATTTGGTTTAGTTTATTTCTTGAGCTTGGCTCCTCTTTTGTGGACTGGGTTTTGAGATCTTGTTCCATACAGCACGACAATCTTGACCGAACACGACCTGGCACGATTTTCAGTATTTGCTATGACTAGTACGTTTTCGTGATTTCTGTGATTTAAGATCCCAGTACTCTCTGATCTTCTTGATAGTGACCCGATGGGGTGCACTCTTGACTTGTAACTTGTAACTTGACTTGTAACCTGACTTGACTTGATGCCGTTGTGATGGCTAACTTGACTTTTGTAACCAACTCTGACACCGTTGGTGTTCCTGCTTGCTTGCTTATGCAATCCACCTGTCTTGTCTTGCATCATGTCTAGGACGTGACTCCCTGGTTCCCACGGTCAGGGATTCACACTGAATATGGATTAGGATAATGACTAGATCAAACTATAGTTCATGAAGAATTTCCAGTCACGGACAGTCTCGTTATCTGGGCGCTTAAATTGGACTTGTAGCTTGTCGACGAGTAGAGCACATTTCCAGCACACTGTCATGTGTTGCACCCTCTAAGTCACCTAAGGGTATATCGTCTCCTGGGCGATGTACCCAACCATACTCTCAACCCGCGAAAGGATAACTGGATGGTCTACAGGGCTTAGGACTGGGGAATTCTCATTACATCTTGTTAGTAATTAGGCTTGTGACAACCCTAGTTAGTTAATGTAGTAAGCCGTAGTAATTGCTTGGCCGCTTGTAAATGGATGTTGTCTAGCCTTGTCTAAGTCTTGTCTAGTCTATGTACCCGGTTACTCTTGTACATGATTGTTTTACTTATCTTAACAATAAATGGGTAGAGACAGAGTGCTATTCAGGCGAAGGATTACAACCCTGGTCCTTGTTTGGTTTACGGGTTGTAACCTGGTTCCCGAAATAGTTCCACGTCCCTAGTCGTTTATTATCCTGCTGTTCTCTTTACTTACTTGTACTTTTTTTTCGTTTTCTTATGTTCTGATATGCTGGCTTTTGTTCTTATTTCGTGGCCTCCTTTGTGGTACTTGCTCTTTCTGGGGTTTGACCCAGCTGGTTTTGTGTGGCCAGATTTCGGAGCTGCACCCGAGGATCTACCGAACCTCCAGCCCGATGGTGGCGACTAGAAGGAACCCGGGCTACGAGTGGGTTTTCTATTTTGTTTCACTCATTCTATTGTAAAATTATTCTTTTGAGGCGTTTAGCCGACGAGCACCTGTTAGCTCGATGTACCTTTATTTATTGTCTGCCTACGGACTGTAAACATGATTAACAAATCCTAGGGTTGATCATGTATGACTTAACTCTTGCTAGTCCTTGCATTTTGTACGACTAGCTTCATGATCAACTGATATGTAATATTTGGGACACCTTTTATTGTATAATTGGTGGTCAAACATCTTGGATCTATATTATTTGCTTGAGATTGAGACAATAGGCTTGACCTTAAGAGACTGTTGGCTTGTAGTAAACCCTCATATCTAGACAGCCGTGACCGTATAGTGAGATGGACTTCATTTCAATATACGTAGCTGGCTACGTTCGCCCCCGCTCTCCAGTATTCTGGTTCTGGGGCGTGACATGGTTTAAGTGGTGGCCCATGCAGATCTTGTCGATCAAGAAATGTGAGGGTTTACCGAATAGATGTCACAATCAGTACTCGTCCTTGATCTCCGTTCATCTCCTTTGAATCTCTGAAATCTTGAGTTTTGGACAAACGAATATTAAAACTAGCTTGAAGAATAGCAATTGAACTTGATATTGAATATCGAGGAGATTGTGGAATATCCAACTCGGACAATAGTATCAGTCGTACGACACAAAATTGGTTACAAAAGAAGATCGTCAGGTGTCACGACCCGCACCCGCTATAAGGGCACGTGCACGTGACAACGCCCAGCCCTCACCGTAAAAACGGCATGGAACGCTGTAGATTTTCTACTCTAAACAGTTTATATATATATCAAAAACCTGTCGAGAATATGGTCAACTTCGAACGGAGGACAAGCAATGAATATATATGAGTACTCAATCACAACTCTAAGATAACAAAGTAAAGACTGAAAGATAAAGACAACAAGACGATAATAAAATAATAATCTGTCAAGTCCAACACAAGAATATATACAAGTCCAAGTCTCTAATACAATCCATAGTAATAACAGTCTCAAAAGTAGTTGGAGACAAAGTCCAGTACAAAAGACCTACTCTAACTAAGCAAGTGGTAAGGTCTCGTCAGGCGGAGCTAAGCCCTGCTGGACCAAAGTCTCCAAGTCTACGCCCACTACGTCATCCGGAACGTAGTAAGTACAATAATCTCCCTCGTTCGCATCTGTAATATTTGTCAACATATTCTGTCAGGATGGAACGAGTACAATCTACTAACAATAGTTCACAAGATATGACAAAAGCTGTAAGACTGTAAATAGAGAGTATATACAGGAAAATTATGGAATGTACATGTGATTATCATGGCAAGGTAAGCTGTAAATCTAGAGCTAGAACAAGGCAAGTAAACTGATCATGGCATGTACAAGAATCAAGAATCATATCTCTAGGTGTGTGAGTACTAGCTACAATATGTGGCCGGCTTGGGTCTGCACAAGGTCTACTGATCAGCCAATCCTACGTGGAGTGTAGGATTGGTAGCATTCAAGGTCTACAAGAATAAACAAGGCGGATAATGACCACACATCTACACTAGTACTCCCCGTCCCCGACTGGTAGAGTGGATCCAAGCAAGACACGTTATGATACGGGATTCTACGAGAAGGGAGCAAGTCTCCTCGAGAATCGGTGTCCATATACTGCACAAGAACTACAAAGGGCTTGCACAAGATATACCAAGATAACGATGAATAACATCTCATGTCGGGATCCATGAATACCAATCCGTGTGACCAATGTGTCGAGAACAAGCATATCTACACTAATTACATGAATTATAACAATCATCGTAAATTGAAAAAGTGTCAGAGAATGTACTCGCCTGTAATATGGTATGATATGTCAACTGGAGCAAATGCAGCGTCTCGAGGACCTATAGAGAATAAGACGTATCAATGCTATGTTTAGGAAGTAAAGTCAAATCAATTTAAACCCTATTTAAGTCATTCTAGGTCAAGACACATCAAACTAGACTGTACGAGGTCAACCTAAGTCATATTATGTCTAGCTAGGTCATACTGGATCAATGCAAGTCAAACGGAATTAATCTAGGTCGATTTGAGTCAACGGTTGACTTACAGTTGACTTTTGGTCAACTGGTCAACTCTGGTCAACTCTGGTCAACCCTAGGTCAATGGTGACTAATAGTTGACTTTTGGCCAACTTCCCAAGTTTAATAGAATTTGGGACTAAATTGGGTAAAGTGTTGACCCATAGTTGACTTTTGGTCTAAAAAGTCAACCGTGGTCAACCGAGGTCAAGACTAGGTCTAGACGACTATTTCTAACTATTACCAACCTCTACAACCCATATCCAAGTCCATCTTGAACTTCGAAACTCAAATCTTGGCCGTAGGCCAATTTCCTAATTTACCTTTTCTAAGGTAAATTTCTAGCCTAGGTGGAAACCTAGTTAGCCTACCTACGCTTGGTATTTTGACCCGTGCTCCCTAGGGTAGTAAGATACTAGCCTATACATATATTACCTACCAAGATACCTAAGTAAAGTGGACGTCTAGTCCATGATATGGCTCATTGCCGATATCTTGAATATTTTAAGATACGTAATGGTACGGCGTGATACCGGCGCCCTACAACCCTGATTTCCACTCGGGAGCCTACCCGCAAAAATCTAATTCCTATAATCTAGGTCCACGCCAAGTTTCATCGCGATCCGATACTCGGAGCTCAAATTCACCTACTAACTCGAACTCCTCTAAAACCTATTCTTCTAATTCTTCCCATTCTAATTCTTCTAACTTCTTTTGATTCTCTTCTCCTCTTCCTTACTAATTTCCTATTCTAATTCCCTCTTCTCATTCTTTTCCTATCCTCTTCAATTTTCTAATTTCCTATTCTCTTTTCTCCTCCTCTCTTCCTATTCTCCTTCTCCTACTTCTTCTAATTCTCTAACTTCCTAATCTCTTATTCTTCTAACTCTATTCTTCATTTCCCTCTATATATATATATATATATATATATATATATATATATATATATATATATATATATATATATATAGGGGGGATTATAGGCTAAATGGGGGGTTCATTGGGGGTAAAAAGGGGGCTTAATAGGGGGGGAGCTGCTCACTGCTGCTACTGCTGTTTGCTCCTGCTGCTGCAGCTGCGCATGCTGCTGCTATTGCAGCAGCTTGCTGCTGCCACTGCTGCAGCTTGCTGCTATTGCTGCAGCTGCTTCTCATTCTTCTTCTTCATCTTCCCTCCACTTCTCCTCTTCTCTACCCTCTATATATATATCTATATTTCTATATCTATATCTATATATATATATATATATATATATATATATATATATATATATATATATATATATATATATATATATATATATATATATATATATATATATATATAACCTTTTATTTATATATATATATCTATATATATACACACAAAACTCACATCTATATGTAAATATACATACACACACACATTTATACATACACACACACACATTTATATATATATAAACATACACACACACTTATCCATATACATATAAATACATACACATATCTATATATATATATAAATACCCACATATCCTTATATATATAAATATATATATACACACACATATAGATATATATATAGACACACACACTTACCCTCACACACACACAAACACACACTCTCACCACCACTCTCACACCACTCTCTACACACACTCACACAAATACATATATATATATATACTACATACACATATATATATACATATATACATCCCACTCTAATTAGAAAACCCCTAATTAATCCTCTAACCTAGATTTTTAGGAAACCTACAATTTCTTGGGGCAAAGTGTAGAGAATCCTCTTCTCTACACTTATTGTGAAAGCTATTAATGAAAAAGGAGAATTAATGGGGAATTGAATGCATACCTAGAAGGTTTCTTTGGAGAGAGAGAGAGAGCTTGGAAAGAAAGAAAGAATTTGAGAGAGAGAGAGAGTTTGCTTAATGAGGAAGAAATGGGAGGGGAGCTCCTACTCATGGCCGGCCATGGCCTAATGGGTTTGGGTTGGGGATCCACTAAGCCCCCAACCCATTAGACTTGGTTTAGGTTCAAATTGAATTCGGTTTGGTTCGGTTTGTTTCTAATTAACCAATTAAGCTCTAAAATGACTAATTAAGCCATGAAAAATAGGGTTTATGGTTTCTAGCCTAATTAGGATGGTATGTGGGCCAAGTCCAGCTAGTATGTGGGTCCCACTAGGGTCCAGGCTACCCGGGTCTCCAACTTGAGTCCGAATTGGATAAAATCCAAACCAAACCTAATAAATCCCAAAAATCACATAAAATAAATAAAAAATCCTAAAAATTATAAAACTTGAAAAATGATGAAAATATCCCTAATTTGAAAACTGGGGGTGACAAATCTACCTTCCTTTAAAAAATTCGTCCTCGAAATTGAATGAGAACTAACACAGCAATCATGAATAGAACACAGAAAAAAAAGATAGAATTTTACCTCAAGGTTCGAAGAGATATGGGAATCACTCCCACATGTCGTCCTCCCTCTCCCAGGTGGACTCACCTGGAGAGTGGTGTCTCCATGCAATACGAACCAAGGGAATGACCTGGTTCCGGGGCACCTTCTCTCTTCGGTCCAAGATCTCAACCGGCTTCTCTGGATAGCTGAGGGTCGGCCCCACTTCGATCTCGGAGTGGTCCAAGACGTGACTGGGATCTGCCACGTACCGTCTCAGCTGCGATACGTGGAACACGCAGTGCACTCTCTCTAGTGCGGGCGGTAACTCTAGTCGGTAAGCCACTGCACCGACTCTGCCCAAGATACGGAATGGTCCGATGTATCGTGGGCTAAGCTTCCCGTCGCCACCAAAACGAATCGTGCTACGCGTCGGAGAAATCCGCAGAAACACAAGGTCACCAACCTAGAACAAAACACAAGACTTAGAACTTGATCTAAAACAACCACAATCAGACTCAAATACTAGAAAAATCTAAACTATACCTCAAACTCCAACGGCCTCCGGTGGCTATCGGCCCAATGTCGCTGCCTATCCTGCGCCACCCGAAGTCGATCTCTGATAACCTTGACCTTCTCTGCAGCATCCACCACCATCTTAGGGCCAAGCAAAACCCTTTCGCCGACATCATCCCAAGACAAGGGAGTACGGCACCTCCGTCCGTATAGAGCCTCGAAAGGTGACATCTCTATACTGGCTTGGCAGCTGTTGTTGTAACCAAACTCTACCAAGTGAAGGTGGTCCTCCCAAGATCCCCCGAAGTCCAAGACACAGGTACGCAGCATATTCTCGAGGGTCTGAATCGTCCTCTCCGACTGCCCGTCTGTCTGGGGGTGGTATGCGGTACTGAACTTGAGCGATGTGCCCAAGCTAAGCTGCAAACTCTGCCAGAAGTAGGAAGTGAATCGGCTGTCCCGATCCGAGACTATACTCACTGGAATCCCGTGCAATCAGACTATCTGCCGCACGTACATCTCGGCCAACCTCTCCGTCGACAAACCCACTTTGAAAGGCAAAAAGTGGGCCGATTTGGTCAATCGATCAACAATGACCCAAATCGCATCCTTCTCTCCTGGAGAGCGCGGAAGCCCAGATACAAAGTCTATAGTGATATGCTCCCACTTCCACTCAGGAATGGGTAGTGGCTGGAGCAATCCACCGGGTCTCTGCCTTCCGGCCTTCACTTGCTGGCACACCAAGCATCTCGAAACGAACTGAGCCACCTCACGTTTCATGCCATACCACCAAACATGATGTCTCAAGTCTCTATACATCTTGTTGGCTTCGGCATGCATAGAGTACTGAGAACGGTGCGCCTCCTGAAGAACCTCCTCCCGAAGTCCTCCGCTCGGCACGCACAATCTGGTACCATGCCTCAACGACCCATCCCCTGCTATAGAGAACTCATCCAACAGTCCTATCTGGACCTGCTCCCTGATGACCCTCAGAGCCTCATCCTCAAACTGAGCTTCCCTGACCCTCTCTATCAGCTCTGACTGCACCTGCAGACCCCACATCTGCGCCTCGAACCCAGGAACTATCACCTCTACGCCCAAGCTCTCCAGATCTGCCAGAAGGTGACGATCCATCGTCAAACACATGGCCACGGGATACCTGCTCAAAGCATCCGCGACCACGTTGGCCTTCTCCGGATGGTACTGTAAGGATATATCAAAATCCTTCATCAGCTCTAACCATCTCCTCTGCCTCATATTCAACTCCTTCTGGGTAAACACGTACTTCAAGCTCTTGTGGTCAGTATAGATCTCCACACGCTCTCCGTACAGATAGTATTTCCACAGCTTCAAAGCAAAGATGATCGCTGCCAGCTCCAGATCGTGGGTAGGGTAATTCCTCTTATGAGGACGTAACTGCCTAGATGTATAGGCAATTACCTTCCCGTGCTGCTAAAGCACACAACCCAAACCCCGTCCTGAAGCATCACTGTAGATCGTATAACCACCAGATCCAGATGGCAGCGTCAAGATATGAGCTGTAGTCAACCTCGCCTTCAGCTCCTCGAAGGCGGCCTGGCACTCATCGGACCAAACAAACTCCTCGTCCTTCCTGGTAAGGCGGGTCATCGGCTGGGCAATCCTGGAAAAGTCCTGCATGAACCTTCGGTAATAACCTGCCAGACCCAGAAAACTCCGAACCTCTGCTACTGAGCTCGGCGTAGACCAGGACTCCACCGCAGAAATCTTCTTCGGATCTACTGAAATCCCCTCGCCAGAGACAACATGGCCTAGGAACTCCACACGATCCAAGAAGAACTCGCACTTGGACAGCTTTCCATACAGCTGCTCCCTCCTGAGAGTGTCCAACACAATCCTTAGGTGCTCCTCGTGCTCCTCTGGTGTCTTCGAATAGATGAGGATGTCATCTATGAAAACCGCCACGAACTTGTCAAGGTACTGATGAAATACCTTGTTCATCAAGTTCATGAATACCGTCGGGGCGTTGGTCAACCCAAACGGCATGACGGTATACTCATACTGGCCTTAGCGAGTCCGAAAGGCAGTCTTTGGAATGTCATCCTGCTTCACCTTCAGCTGATGGTACTCGGTGCGTAAATCGATCTTCGAGAACACTCTCGCCCCGCTCAACTGACCGAACAAGTCATCAATCCTTGGCAAAGGATACTTGTTCTTGATGGTAAGGTTGTTGAGCGCCCTGTAATCAATACACAGACGTACCGTACCATCCTTCTTGGGGACAAAAAGAATTAGCACGCCCCAAGGTGAAGAACTAGATCGAATAAAGCCCTTGTCCTCCAGCTCATCGACCTGCTTCTTCAGCTCCGCAAACTCGCTATTGTTGATTCTATAGACATGCTGGGAGATAGGCTCAGTGCCCGGTACTAGGTCTATAGAAAACTCAACATCATGATCTGACGGCATCCCGGGCAGCTCCTCGGGAAAGACATCCAAGAACTCAGCAATAAGTGGATGTGGCAACATCGGCCCCGCCAACAATGCTCCGTAGAATCCATCTCCCTGCTCCACTGCACCCCTAGTGAACTCATACTCCGGCTCTCCCGACGGCCTAAACAGAATCCTGCCCCCTCTGCAGTCGATGCTAGCGTGGTATATGCTCAACCAATCCATACCGAGTACCACATCGTAACTCGGAAGTGGCATTACGAGCAAACACACACTCATCTCCCGACCTCTCAAAGAAACTCTCTGCCCCTTGCAAACATTATTAACTAGGATGATGCCATTCCCAGTCATAATCTTGCAAGTCCTACCAAGCTACTCAGCAATAATATTGTGCCTAAGAGCAAAAGAAACGGACACAAAACTGTGTGTAGCACCAAAATCAAACAAGGCTAAAGCTGGAAAAGAATCGAACAGAATAGAACCTGCGACTACATCTGCAATAGGCTCCATCTTCTCGGCCGTAAGAGCAAAGGCTCTACCCTGACCACCCCGCTGCTGGTGGTGCTGAACAAACCGCTGCTGCTGGGTCGGAAGTGGACCCCTCTGCTGTACTGCAGGTACTCTCGCCGGTGCTCCCTGAGCTGCTACCGCTCTACGGACTACCCTGCGAGGGTTCGCAGGACAATCCCTCAACTGATGTCCAGCCTCCCCGTAATAGAGGCACATACCCAGCCTCTTCCGACAGACCTCCCAGATGTGACCGGGCTTCTTGCAGTAGCCACAAGGAACCCCATACTGTGCCTGCCTCTGCTGAGTGTGCTGCACCTGCTGCTGAACCGGTGCTCTGGCCTGCACCTGCGGCTGGTGATGCTGGAAAGAACGATGCTGAAGCTGAGGGCGCTTAGCAGCCCCTGCGCTGCTACTAGCCCCCGAGAAAAGATCACGCTCCCTCTTGGGCTTCAAGCCCCACTCCCGCTCTACCTTGCAGGCCTCTGCGTAGATCTGGGTATAAGTCTCATAGAATGAGGGAATGAGGATCTTGATATCCCAAGTGAGCCCCTCCCTGAAACGGCTCACCCTGATCTCCGGGTCTCGAACAATGTACTCTGTATATTGGCTCAGACGGCCGAACTCCGCTGTGTACTCCTCCAAAGATAGACTGTCCTGCTGCAGATCCTGGAACTGTCGCACCAGGTCAATCTTGTCCGTGGGGGAAAAGAACTTCTCCTTGAATAGGAGCTTGAACTCTACCCAAGTACGGCCCTCTCCAGCTAGGGCTGGCTCATTTCTGAACCAGGTGCGCGCAATGTTTAGCAACTGCAAACCTACCGCCTCGACCTTCAGGTCGTCTGCCAGGCGGGAGGCCCTCATCTGCCGCTCGATATCCTCGAGCCAATTATCTGTATAGACCACACACTCGGTCCCGCTAAAGTCACGGGGCCCGAGCTTCTTGAAGTCCTGGATATCTCCGTACCTCGGTCGCGTCCCCGGATGAGGAGCCCTCTGCTCCACGGCTGCAAGGGCCAACTGATGGGCATCCTCCATGCCCTAACGCATCGCGTCTGTCTGCCTCTACTGAGCCTCGGCCTGGGCTCTCTGAGTCTCTAGCATCTGCTGGAGGAAGGTAAGCATCTGCCCCATATCCGTAGGCAGAGGAGGTGAAGGTGGAAGTACATCTGCAACTAGCGAAGGAATCCGCTGCGCAGCAGGAGGAAGAACGCCCCCGACAACTCCCGTCGTAGCCCCCGGCACTGCGGGAAGAGCACCTGCAACCCCAGGGACGGTCATCGAGAGCGCTGGAGGAGTACCCCCGAGAGCCCCAACAGAAGTCCCATCTGCAGGAGAAGTGACCGGAGCCTGTCCGCCAGAGGTGGCAGACCTCTCCGTCTCCCCGTGCTCCTCGCCAGGAGAATGAGTCATAAATATCCTGGAGACAAATTGAAAAGAAGATATCAATATGGCACATGAAGGCAATATCAAAGGAGGACAGCTAGAATGCAGTAAATCAATATCAAAGACGGTAAGCAAGATAAGCAAGAAAAGATCCTACTGTGATTGAGTACTCTTAGCCTACTACCTCCTATGTGTAACACAGGCTCGTAGTCAACACTCTAAGATGAGTGCCGCCACGACATCGCACTAATTGCGACTACAGGACCTGCATGGGCCACCACTAAAACGTGTCACGACCCGCACCCGCTATAAGGGCACGTACACGTGACAACGCCCAGCCCTCACCGTAAAAATGGCATAGAACGCTGTAGGTTTTCTAAACAGTTTATATATATATCAAAAACCTGTCGAGAATATGGTCAACTCCGAACGGAGGACAAGCAATGAATATATATGAGTACTCAATCACAACTCTAAGATAACAAAGTAAAGACTGAAAGATAAAGACAACAAGACGATAATAAAATAATAACCTGTCAAGTCCAACACAAGAATATATACAAGTCCAAGTCTCTAATACAATCCATAGTAATAACAGTCTCAAAAGTAGCTGGAGACAAAGTCCAGTACAAAAGACCTACTCTAACTAAGCAAGTGGTAAGGTCTCGTCAGGCGGAGCTAAGCCCTGCTGGACCAAAGTCTCCAAGTCTATGCCCACTACGTCATCCAGACCGTAGTAGGTACAATAATCTCCCTCGTCAGCATCTGTAATATTTGTTAACATATCCTGTCAGGATGGAACGAGTACAATCTACTAACAACAGTTCACAAGATATGACAAAAGCTATAAGACTGTAAATAGAGAGTATATACAGGAAAATCATGGAATGTACATGTGAGTATCATGGCAAGGTAAGTTGTAAATCTAGAGCTAGAACATGGCAAGTAAACTGATCATGGCATGTACAAGAATCAAGAATCATATCTCTAGGTGTGTGAGTATTAGCTACAATATGTGGCCGGCTTGGGTCTGCATAAGGTCTACTGATCAGCCAATCCTACGTGGAGTGTAGGATTGGTAGCATTCAAGGTCTACAAGAATAAACAAGGCGGATAATGACCACATATCTATACTAGTACTCCCCGTCCCCGACTGGTAGAGTGGATCCAAGCAAGACACGTTATGACACGGGATTCTACGAGAAGGGAGCAAGTCTCCTCGAGAATCGGTGTCCATATACTGCACAAGAACTACAAGGAGCTTGCACAAGATATACCAAGATAACGAGGAATAACATCTCATGTCGGGATCCATGAATACCAATCCATATGACCAATGTGTCGAGAACAAGCATATCTACACTAATTACATGAATTATAACAATCATCATAAATTGGAAAAGTGTCAGAGAATGTACTCGCCTGTAATATGGTATGATATATCAACTGGAGCAAATGCAGCGTCTCGAGGACCTATAGAGAACAAGACGTATCAATACTATATTTAGGAAGTAAAGTCAAATCAATTTAAACCCTATTTAAGTCATTCTAGGTCAAGACACATCAAACTAGACTGTACGAGATCAACCTAAGTCATATTAGGTCTAGCTAGGTCATATTGGGTCAATGCAAGTCAAACGGAATTAATCTAGGTCGATTTGAGTCAACGGTTGACTTATAGTTGACTTTTGGTCAACTGGTCAACTCTAGTCAACTTCGGTCAACTCTGGTCAACCCTAGGTCAATCCTAGGTCAATGGTGACTAATAGTTGACTTTTGGTCAACTTCCCAAGTTTAATGGAATTTGGGAATAAATTAGGTAAAGCGTTGACCCATAGTTGACTTTTGGTCTAAAAAGTCAACCGAGGTCAAGACTAGGTCTAGGCGACTATTTCTAACTATTACCAACCTCTATAACCCATATCTAAGTCTATCTTGGACTTCGAAACTCAAATCTTGGCCGTAGGCCAATTTCCTAATTTACCTTTTCTATGGTAAATTTCTAGCCTAGGTGGAAACCTAGTTAGCCTACCTACGCTTGGTATTTTGACCCGTACTCCCTAGGGTAGTAAGATACTAGCCTATACATATATTACCTACCAAGATACCTAAGTAAAGTGGACGTCTAGTCCATGATACGGCCCATTGTCGATATCTAGAATATTTCAAGATACGCAATGGTACGGCGCAATACCGACACCCTACAATCCCGATTTCCACTCGGGAGCCTACCTGCAAAAATCTAATTCCTATAATCTAGGTCCACGCCAAGTTTCATCGCGATCCGATACTCGGAGCTCAAATTCACCTACTAACTCGAACTCCTCTAAAACCTATTCTTCTAATTCTTCCCATTCTAATTCTTCTAACTTCTTTTGATTCTCTTCTCCTCTTCCTTACTAATTTCCTATTCTAATTCCCTCTTCTCATTCTTTTCCTATCCTCTTCAATTTCCTATTCTCTTTTCTCCTCCTCTCTTCCTATTCTCCTTCACCTACTTCTTCTAATTCTCTAACTTCCTAATCTCTTATTCTTCTAACTCTATTCTTCATTTCCCTCTCTATATATATCTATCTATATCTATATATATATATATATATATATATATATATATATATATATATATATATATATATATATATATATATATATATATACATATATATATAGATAGGGGGGATTATAGGCTAAATGGGGGGTTCATTGGGGGTAAAAAGGGGGCTTAATAGGGAGGGAGCTGCTCACTGCTGCTACTGCTGCTGCAGCTGCGCATGCTGCTGCTACTGCTGCAGCTTGCTGCTGCCACTGCTGCAGCTTGCTGCTACTGCTACAGCTGCTTCTCATTCTTCTTCTTCATCTTCCCTCCACTTCTCCTCTTCTCTACCCTCTATATATATATATATCTATATATATCTATATTTCTATATATATATATATATATATATATATATATATATATACACACACACAAAACTCACATCTATATGTAAATATACATACACACACACATTTATATATATATATATATATATATATATATATATATATATATATATATAAACATACACACACACTTATCCATATACATATAAATACATACACATATCTATATATATATATAAATACCCACATATCCTTATATATATAAATATATATATACACACACATATAGATATATATATAGACACACACACTTACCCTCACACACACACAAACACACACTCTCACCACCACTCTCACACCACTCTCTACACACACTCACTCAAATACATATATATATATATATATATATATATTTTATATATATATATATATATATATATATTATATATATATATATATATATATATATATATATATATATATATATATATATATATATATATATATATATATATATATATATATATATATATATATATACTACATACACATATATACATCCCACTCTAATTAGAAAACCCCTAATTAATCCTCTAACCTAGATTTTTAGGAAACCTACAATTTCTTAGGGAAAAGTGTAGAGAATCCTCTTCTCTACACTTATTGTGAAAGCTATTAATGAAAAAGGAGAATTAATGGGAAATTGAATGCATACCTAGAAGGTTTCTTTGGAGAGAGAGAGAGCTTGGAAAGAAAGAAAGAATTTGAGAGAGAGAGAGAGTTTGCTTAATGAGGAAGAAAGCGGGGGGAGCTCCTACTCATGGCCGGCCATGGCCTAATGGGTTTGGGTTAGGGATCCACTAAGCCCCCAACCCATTAGACTTGGTTTAGGTTCAAATTGAATTCGGTTTGGTTCGGTTTGTTTCTAATTAACCAATTAAGCTCTAAAATGACTAATTAAGCCATGGAAAAAAGGGTTTATGGTTTCTAGCCTAATTAGAATGGTATGTGGGCCAAGTCCAGCTAGTATGTGGGTCCCACTAGGGTCCAGGCTACCCGGGTCTCCAACTTGAGTCCGAATTGGATAAAATCCAAACCAAACCAAATAAATCCCAAAAATCACATAAAATAAATAAAAATTCCTAAAAATTATAAAACTTGAAAAATGACAAAAATACCCCTAATTTGAAAACTGGGGGTGACATCAGGTTATGCATATCGTCCATGGTATTGAGGCGTATCAAAGATCGATATGCGATAACTCCGGGGTACTCTGACTCAACGAATGACGATCGTGCAAATGTCATTGTTCCGATGGATGCTATACTCGGGATATTGAAACGTGTCGAAGAAAAGATAAACTTGGCGTGAGGATTTTCTAGTTGAATAAATGACGGTCGGACTATCGAATAGAGATCTTGGCTTGGATGAAAATGAAATATTTGGATTTGCTTCATTGACAACCACAATGTTGATGTTCTCGTCTTATACGAGCGCAACTCCAACCTCGCACATGCATTGCGTCGATTAGGGCGATCACTCTGCGTGAGCGCTAGTATGGTGATTCATACAGCGGGGGTGATTGAACTAGCATGGCGTGGCAATTTGTGTGCTTCGACTTGTGGTTTGACGCAAAGGTGGACTCGAAAATGACTTAGCGTGTGTGACGGTCGAATTTGAGGATTACGTCGGTCCAATTCGCGTATCGAGAGTGAAATAGTCTGGACTCAAACAAGAGTTACGCCCCGATGAGAATAATTATTCTGCGGGAGCGTTGCATGGTGATTCATGAACCACCGTGGATGATCAGACTCGCGTGAGATTGGAGCGCAACGTATTGTCAAAGCTAGACAACCTCGTGATCGAATACATAAATTGGTTAGAATTGGTGATTTGAATGGATTCGAATACGCGCAACGAATGCATTGATGCGAATAGGTGATCGTGCTCGATGTTTAGAAATCTGAATGATGCGAGCTTGGGTAGAAAAATCCCGTACTACCGACTTTGGTTTGACCCTAGGATTGCGGTCAGTATTGGCATTATTGTTGGGGAACTATGATTCCAATCCTGACATTGACTTAGCTTCGAAAAGATGGCCTAGCGGTTAGACGAGATGCCCAGTTTCAAGAGTTAGAAATCAAAAGATTGATCTTGAGGATTGGTTTAAATGGATATAGTGAATCAAGAATATGGGAATACCCCTCACGAGATTCGAATAACATGCATATATTTCAGGGACGCCTGAGTATGTGCACGATGCGACTCGAGTGAGAATGGGGAATTCTCTATCATGCGGCTTGGTGAATGCATGTATTTTGGGGACGCTTGGAATGCGTGCACGATCCAGCCAAGTAATACATTGAGTTCAAGCATGACTTGAAGAATGGAAATGGTCGAGGATTTCGAAATCTTGTTAATGGAAAGATTGATAGTCATGCGAGCGTGGCTCGAAATCAAAGAAACGCATAGGCAGAGTGTATACGATAAGTTCTGGCATACCTGCATGACTGTTATAATTTTGTGTCTAGGAACGATTAAGTCTTGGCCATAGAAATGTTAGGATGGCTTGCCTTCAGGAAAGTCTCGAGGACGAGACTTGTTCTGAGTGGTGTATGATGTAGTGACCCGTCCCGCAAAGTCAATCGGAGGAATCGAAATGCCGACGACGTTCGGACTTAGCCTTGCAACGGTTGCTCAAAGACCCACTCGGTCGAGGCGACTCCTCGCTCAGGTAGGATAGTTTCGGTGTACTTGCCTCATCTTAGCCTTCACTTAATAACTCGCATGTTTTTAACTCGCATAAGTTAGGATTGTTAATAAAAGAGACGCATCCACATAGCTAAGGGAATAATCCCGACCCGTCGAAATGTCTTAGAACATAAAAAATGGTCCCATGGTCTTCATAGAAGTCGGCTCAGCGTGCTTTCAAATGACACTCGATCCTTCGATCCCGTGGCTTGGGAGAAAGAAGTTGGCTTAAGTTGCTAAGTTGTCCCGACACTTGAAATAGCCTAAGTCATCGGCGTCGCCTGCGTAAATGCTTGATAAAGCATGCACGGTCCCGTTATTTTGCCCCAACACTCGAATCAGCCTAATTCATAGGCGTCGTCCGCATGAATGCTTAATAAAGCATGCACGGTCCTGTCCCACAAGGCTTGGCATAGCCTTCGTACGTCCCGCAAGTTAAGTCATCTTGTACGGCTTGTTGGCTTAAGTCTAGGCACCCGAGAACTTGGTTGTTCAAGTCGAACGCGTGTACGGCACGTTCCCTCGATACAAAGCTCGGCGTAGCCTTTGCTCATCGAGTCGTTGCCCGAATATGTTAGACAAGAGTTGTGTTGGGCTATCAAAGCCATTTCTAGCACTGTCCTGCTCTATCTGCGGTTGTCAAGTCGCGTAGTCCCCTGAGAGCAAGGCCCGTCGTATAAAGTATATGACTTGAGCGTTAGCATCGCCTAGAGAACCAGGTCTGTCTAAGGTACGAGCTACGGTCAGTTTAGTAAAAAGCTTGCCACGAACAAAGGAAGTCCACGCGACTGGTTGTCGCCGAGATCGGTCTCGCTACTTGGGAGTCTCGCTAAGTCTTGATAAGTTTCGTACACGAGATCGGTCCTGCTACTTGGGAGTCTCGACAGATAGAAGAAAAGCATGGTCATGTTAAGAAAGGACTGGATAGATCGAGTTGAGACTTGCATGGTCATTGGACAACCTGTCGACAAGGTGTAGTCTTCTCGAATGATTGCCGGGGCGCCGGGATCATTCGGCCCGGGGGAAGCGAGTGCGGCTCAAAACAGGATGCCGGATAACCGCATGGGAGTATCGGCGCTTCCGGGGCTAGCTACCCATGGAAGGGCGGACCGATACCCCCGCCGAGCCGAGTCCAAGATAGCTTGACATTGCTAGTGACCACTCATATAGATGTGTCGGCAAGAGCGGTAATCCGCGTGTTTGCCTTTGGATAGCATCAAGTACTAGCACGGCGTCGGTCGAATCATGAGACAGTCTAGCACGACATGTATCAAGTCAGCAAGATGTAATCCTGTTAGTGCTAGCCATGTATCAGCACGGAAGGAATGAGTTATAGCTTATGTCAGCAAGACACGTGCTTCGGTACTAAGTAAGGCTTTCGCGTATCAGTATTGGCATTCGCGTATTGGCTTTCGCGTATCAAGTATTGGCTTTCGCATATCAAGTATTGGCTTTTGCGTATCAATATTGGCATTCGCGTATTGGCTTTCACGTATCGGCATAGTTGGCCTAAGTTTGCATAAGTTAAGTCGAGTGCCATCGCTTTAAGTCGAAAGGACCGTAATGTAAAAGTTGGCTAAGTCAGGGAGTCGTTAGGCATGACCTCATCTTGAAGCACGGACAAGTCTTGGCACGGCCGAGTTCGCATGAGTTGCTCCTCGGTGAAGTGCTATCTCGAATAAGTTGAATGCACGTTGGCATGGCACGACCCCGTCGTTGCACGACCCCGTTGTTGCACGACCCTGTCGTTGCATTGTTAAGTATAGGCCGAGACGTCTTGTTCTAAAATGGATCCTAAGACAAGATTAGAAAGACAATCGTAAAGGGACTTGTAAGCTGCATAAAGTAAATAAACGTGTCGGTTTTGTATGGGTGGGCGAGGAGCTCACTCCACCAGTACAGTTGAGTACTGACACCCACACAGTTTCTATGTGCAAGCACATGTAGAAGCTCGTGGGGCGAAGCTCGCTTGGATGCGTCGAAGCACGAAGTTCCTTGGCGATTCGAAGCGTACGGCCGCGTGGAATCGAAGACTTATACAGGACATAATGTATGTACATCGCCTTCCGAAGCTTCCGCTGGCTCAAGCATTGAATCGAGAGATGAGAGAAAGCAGAGTGACTTGTAAAATGAGAGAAAAGTGAGCACGAGAGACTTGTAATCATGGACTTGCGCCCATTGTAATCTCATTGTTCAATATCAATAAAAGAGTTTCTTTGAATAACTTGTGTTTGCCTTTAAATTTCCGCTGCATATTTCAATGTTTCTGCTTGAAACTTCTGTACGACGACCCCGTCGCCGCCGATGAAATCGGCCGTTATGAAACTACCTTGCGTGAGCACAATCTAGGCTCGTGCGGCATCACACCTTAGCGAGGACGATCGCTCCTATGGGAGCGAGGCGTGATAGCTACCTTCTCTCCTTCTGGGGTCTTGGCTGCATCCAAGATAATCTCGATGTCCTAGAGCCACGCATCAGCTGCAATCGTATCCTCGCTGCCGTTAAAGAAGGAAGGATCTAGGCGCTTGAAATTGTTATCTACACTGTTACCTTGGTAACCCACTCTGTCCATGGCCGTCTGTACTGTCTGGTGCAGGGCATCACCTCGACAATCCTGTGATGCAAGTAATTATCGGATAAGTCCTACCAAGGTTCCATTATCAGGCTCTGCAGGCTGGATTGGCTGAACCGACCGAACTGGCGTCTCATGATCTCCGAAGGCATGACTCGGGAGGATGCTTCTGAGTGTTGGGATCGATCCCCAGGTTGCTGCTGAGGTGCTGGTTGAGCTCCGTCGGGCTGATCGACAGGACCAGGAACAATGCCACTGAAAAATAATAACATAGAAAAATAATAAGGAAGGACCAAGATAGATCGAGGATAATAGCATGTGATCAGGTCAAGATTTCAGGAAGATTAGAGGACACGAGTAGAGATCAAAGGCGAGTGCTGAGTGAGACAGCTATTCGGTAAAACCCTCACATATCTTGATTTACAGACCTGCATGGGCTACCACTTAAACTGTGTCACGCCCCAGAACCAGAATACTGGAGAGCGGGGGTGGACACAGCCAGCTACGTATATCGATGTGCCACCCACCTCGATATACGGTCACGGCTGTCTAGATACATGACGATTTATCTACAAGCCATCAGTCTCTTATGGTCATGAACAAGCCTATTGTCTCAATCTCAAGCAAGTAATAGCAGTTACTAGATGTCAGAGCACCAAATATACAATAGTAAGGCGTCCCATACATTACATATTTGGATGATCATGAAGCTAGTCATACAAAATGTGAAGACTAGCAAGTGTTCAGTCATACATAATCAACCCTAGGATTTGTTAATCATGCTACAGTCCGTGGGCAGAAAGTAAGTAAAGTGCAATCGAGCTAACAAGTGCTCGTCGGCCAAATGCCTCAAAAGAATACTTTTATAATAGAGTGGGAGAGCAAAAATAAAACCCACTCGTTGCCAGGGTTACGCCTGGTGGTCACCATCTGGCTGGAAGGTAGGAAGATCCTCAGGAGTTGCTCCGATATCTGGCCATGCAAAACCAGCTGGATCAGATCTCAGAAAGAGCAAGTGCCACAAAGGAGACTTCACTTAAGAACTAAAACCAGCATATCAGAACATAAACTAAGAATGATAATAATAAGACATGAAATCTAAATAGGGCAATAAATGTCAAGAGAATGAAAAATTATTTCGATCAGTTATTGATAAGGTAAGCATAAGCAATCATGCTCCGAACTAGCCAGGTACTGGAACAAGACAAGGCTTAGACTGGTTAGACTCCATCCAACATTCACGACCAAGCAATAAGTACAGCTTGATACTTTAACTAACTAGGGTTATCACAGGCCTAGTTACTAGCAAGATGCAATTAGATGTTCCGACAGCCACAAGCCCTACAGACCATCCAGGTTATCCAGACAAAATTAGGGATTGAGCTCATGTGGGTACATCATCCAAAAGATGCATGTACCCATAAGTAGCTTGGAGGGTGCAACACATGACAGTGTACTGGAAATGTACCCTACTCGACGGCAGGCTACAAATCCTATGATGGGACGCCCAGATAACAAGATTTCCTGTAGCTGGGAAGTCTCTTCATGACTACTGGATTATTCTAGTTATTAGCCTTAGTTAGTTTCAGTAAGTACCCCCGACAGTGGTACTCAGGGGTCCATGCCCTAGACATGATGTAAGACAATACTGGTTCATTTGTACAAACACAATCGTCCACGGTGTCAAGGCCATTCATTTTTGTCATGTCATGCTAGCCGTCGCAACAGCATTCAATAGTTTCCACCATGCTTACTTGTCGTATCCTGCCATGTCATGTCTCGTCAGTTTACTTGTTATACTATGTCATGTACAATTATCATTCCAATCATATCAATCAATTCGTGATTATCAAGCTCATGACAAAAGGTGCAAGAACATAAAAGGACAAACGGGGTACGCTAAGGGGCTCAAGGTCTCTACGCAAGCGAAACTACACTAGGCCAAGGGGGGCCCGAGCGTAAAAATAGCTTTCCACGGGCAAGACCAAGAAAAGACAGCTCTACGCGAGTAAGGCTGCACACGAGCGAGACTCTACTCGAGCGGGAGAGTCTACGCGAGCAAGGCTGCACGCGAGCGAGACTCTACGCGAGCGGGAGAGTCTACGCGAGCAAGGCTGCACGCGAGCGAGACTCTACGCGAGCGGGAGTCTACGCGAGCGAGCACTCTACGCGAGCGAGAGTAGCCCCTGCGTAGAGTTCGAATCAACTCAGCGTAGAACAGATTACGCTGGCACTTAAGCACGTGTGCGTCAAGGGAAATACTATGCTGGAACGTAAGAACGTGTGCGTAAAGGGAAAACACTACGCTGGCATGTAAAAACGTGGGCGTAAAGGCTTCGTCTTCTCCCCATGGCCGAGACATGCAGCCATGGGACTCAAGAAACTCAGAACCCCATCTCGGCCAAGACTTGATGAAATCCAACCCTTCAAAAGCTAAACTTGCGTAAAAATTGAAATTCCTACTACATGGAACTCTCACTTTTCGAAAATAACCCAGTTTAGTATATCAAAACCATGAAGATCAAAAAATGCTAAAAACCTAAATCTACGAAAATCCATGCACCCAAGTAAAAAATGCCAAGTCCTAAACTATCTTAGAATCACGAGAGGAAGATAAATGAACCATAAAAAAAGGGTTCTCATATGGAAGCAAGGTGCACTTGCCTATGGAGGGGGAGAGGTTTTAATGGAGAAGAAGAAGAGGTTTTGAGAAATAATGAAGAGAGAGAATAGTAGGTGGGTTTTAAATGGGGATGGTGGTAGGTAGGGGTTTATCATGATGAACCATGGAAATAAACCAAGCCAAACCAATAATGAACCAAGTCAAACCTTGATATGCCATGATGAATCTAAACAAGATTAAACCAAAATTAGCTAGCAAGACAAGATAAGTAAAAATACGGGTCAGGATTCTGTATACGTATACTGGAAATACGTATAGCAGAAAACGGGGATGACACATACATACATACACACATACATACATACATACATACATACATACATACATACATACATACATACATACATACATACATATATAATAATACATACAATACTAATACATAAAATCCATTTTCCCTTACTATTATTTCTTTTTCTTGGCCTCGCAGACAGCCCAACAACCCAAGGCCTGTCAACCCGACCCATCAAACTAATATACTAGAAAAACCCAATGAATCAAAACCTAATACCACTAAATTAAATCCCCAAACCTAATATTCATCAACTCGGCCCATGGGCTGTGCCCGACCCACTTTCTTACCAAACACCCCCTTCCCCCTTCTTCTCTCTCTTGTGGGAACAAACCCCTAAAGAAGAACAGAAGAAGAAGAATGAAAGAAGAAGGAGAATAAGGTGGTGATGACAGAAGGTGGAGAAGAAGAAATCGAGAAGGAGGAGGTTGTGATCGCGGTGGTGTATAGGGGTTGATGGTGGTCAGGTGGCCGAACACAGGGAGTGGTCAGAGACGACAGTGGTAGGAAGGTTGGTGTCGGGGAACCACTAAAAATGCTCTCCGTGCTCCTCCTCGGTCTTCGAGTACACCAAGATATCATCGATGAACACCACCACGAACTTGTCCAAGTACTGGTGGAACACCTTGTTTATCAGGTTCATGAACACCGTCGGGGCGTTAGTCAACCCAAACGGCATCACCATAAACTCGAACTGGCCATACCACGTCCTGAATGTTGTCTTCGGGATATCCTCCATCTTCACCTTCACCTGGGTAACCACTAAAACATTTTTAGTAGTGGCAGGAAGGTTGTTTTAGTGGTGTCGTGACACTAAAAACATTTTTAGTGGTGGCACATGCGGGTCGTGACATTTTGACTTAAGGGTATTTTGGTTATTTTTGACTTTTTGGTGATTTTGAAATATTATTATATAAATATGTGCTATTGGCTTAGTTGAGACTTGACCTAGAATCTTAGCCTAATCTAGGTTAGTCATAAGATTAGAATCTTGATTAGGATATCCTAAGTGACAAGATTAGCAATATCTAGATATTTCTTAGTAGAATATTTTCTCCTTAAGATATTTGTAGAAAGAAAGCCTTAGGATCAATTTGAACCATTGATTTGACTTGAAATCATGTGGAGAAGCCTTAACAACACATCTACAACTAAACCTAACCCTAATTTCTTCTTGTGGCCGGCCTAGGAGTACCTTCGCTCCTATATAGTATCATTTAGTAGCCTCTTGTCTCTTTTGAATACCTACAAAGAACCCTAACTTGTTCTTCCCAAAATTCCTTCCCCTTTATCTAAATTGATCCCAAATTGAGGCTACTCTCTTGCATTGGGATTTATTTCAGAAGTGGAGGCTAGTGGAGGCTTGCTTGCAAGGAGTGGAGCTCATTTGGATATTGCTTGAGGAAGGGGACTTCTCATTTAGGAGCCTTTTTATTGAGATTGACTCTCAATAGGTAATCCCTTCAAATCACCTCTAATTCTTGATTTCTTTCCATAGATGCATCCATCTAGGTGTCCCCTAGCTGTAGAGTGAATTTGGTAGGAATTGGACTTGGTTTGATGTGCGTATCGAACACGTATCAGTGTCGCTTTCTATGTGTTTGATGAAATATCACAAAGGAGTTTTTATTGCTATTTTCAAATTCTATTTGAACAAATTTGTAGATCTATAGGTGTTCTTTGATTTTGTATATGACTGAGTTGGAAATCGACCTCGTGTCGTGTCCAAATGGGGGTAGGATACGCCGTACGACCATGCGGTCTGTGTCCTGCTACTCGATTGCATTTTCTCTGTGTCTGTGTCACTTGGGCACGCGACACTAGGCATGTACCTTGGGGAAGTGACTGACATGTCAGTCCCCAAGTGCCAAGTCATCTAGATTCGTGTCGGCCTCACAAATTGAGCCGTACGTGTTTTGGCCGACACAGCGTACTGTATTTTCTTGCGTCTGATACGCGCATCGTGTCGCATGTACACGTGTCGATAGAGTCTCATGTCGTATCGAATGTGTAGCCTTAGTGTTGGGCTACGTATGGACACGAGCACGAGCACGAGACGTGTCGTGACTCATGTCATGTCCACGAGCTAGTGTACTAGCCGCACGAGACAGTACAGTATGATTCTGTGTCTGTGTGTGTTTGGTGTTTGGACACCTCGTGTCCAATTGTTTGGAAACGAGTAGACGTGTGGGACACGAATACATGTGCATGACACTATACCACATGTTAATTTGTGATTTAATTAGATTTCGAGATGTAATTTAGGGTTTACCTAATCGTTCTGATACTATGTTCACTGAAGAGTATTTCTGAGTTTTGAAATGTTAATTAAATTGCTAATTAATGATAATTTGATAATGTTTAAACATGTGTTTATGCTTGGGATCATGTTTACACATGTGGGATCAATGGGATATTTGATTTGGGTTGTATGTGCATATATCATTACATTTCGAGATTGATTTCTATATGCATTTACAGTTAATGCAATATCCAAACTGAACATATATATACCTATATGTTTATTTCCTGATATGGATATATGGGTTAACTGAGAATGAAGGTTATGATGTTTTCCTAAGTCTTCTTGTTGCTGTACACTCTAGTTGGTTTTGACACACACTTTTACCTATACACTATATGACCCCCTTGCATGCTATCACTTAAAACCCCCACATTTATGTTACCCCTACCTTGTCTGAACACAATGTGTATTGCTGTACACATAACCAGAAAAGAACCCCTTGCTGTACACATAAACCTGAGACCCCCCTTTTCTTGCTGCTCAGATCCAAGAACCCCTTGTACACTACATGTCCACACACACTTACTACCCGAACATAGACAGTAAACACTAGTTAACCCATTTACTTACTGTATTAACCCCATTCATATGTTAACACCCCCTTCCTACGTTACTTGCTTTCACATGTATACAAAACTGAATACTACACTATTCATGTGACACATTACTGTCATACACATATTTACCTAATGAATATTGCTATGCTTTGCACTCACATGTTCGCTATATCACACTTATATGTAGTTCACCCTATGACACCATGTGACACTCAACTTACCATGCTCTCACACACACTTCACATCTCTATACTCACACACACATTTCTCTCTATGTATGTATATATAATTGCAAGTGTCACGATCCGCTACCCAAATTGTTGGGCCGGGCCGAGTCATGTCCACCCTATGCTTGAGATAAAGCATAGTAAGCTGTTCATTAAGGATAAATAAGACAAGACCAAAGTGTGCTAACAATTCTATATGTAATAATGAGTCCGAATATATCCAAACACAAAATTATCTCGTATAAAAGTATGTTCCAAGTACATGGCTAAAATGTAAAACTGGATACAGGTCCAGTTACAAAATACATAGTCTAATACACGACTACTCTCAAAAGTCCCCAGTAAATAAACAAACTAGACGAGTTTTCCCGCAGGTACATCCTCGTAAAGTATAGCCTGATCCTCGGCAACAACTCCATAATAGGAATCGCATAGCAACTCCTCCTCGGTAAGTATACCTACAATGTTATCCTGTCAGGACGGGAGCAAGTACTGATTCTAACAAACTAAATATACGAACACATGAAATGAACAGAAGTTTTAGGAATCATGGCATATCATAATCTATCATGGCATTGTTTGTTTTAAAGTTTAAAACTGTAGCATGTACGTGATCGGTCAATAGGTAAAATAGGATGTACAGTGGCACATATCAATTTTTTGATGTGTACATATGTACACATAACGACATCGGTGTATATCCATACACAAACGCGAGACCAGAACATATGACAAAGTTACATATAGAATGTAACAATGCTCGGTAAATACATACGGAGAAGGGGGGCATGATCACGTACTCTACTAACAGTTTTCCCATAAGCCAGTTGATAAACATGTCAGAGATATAAGAACTGTTCTAAGCATGGTAGAGACTGAAAATAATATAACATGTGAAGATTTAACTTGCTACCCCAAGGATCAGCATTTAACATGGTTGGAATCACAGTTTATTGTTAAAGCAGTATATAAAGTTTGTAGAGGTACTTGCCTTTAGCAAAGCAAGGTAGTGATAGAAATGCTATAGATGTCTGATGATTCGTCACTGTAGAAATAATACATAAACTTAGTTTTCATACTAATTAAACACTAAGACACTAGTAGTGCGATACGACTTTCTGACTGGACACCTAGCCAAATGATGACATTAGCATAGGAGACCAATGTGGGGTGATACAATACCCAAACTAACTTTCTAGGGCCTTTATACTAGTGTAGGATGAGGTCAAATACTACAATAACTCAAATCAACACAAAATATTGTAAGTCGTAATTAATCAATAATTTAAAACAAACTGTATACGGTGTTCCAATAATTTTTAAGATAGACAAAAAGCTCAATTATATATAAAATAAAGTACCAGAATGATCCTTGTTAATTATAGAAATTTATACTAATTTTTCTGGAATTTATAAGCCCTCATAGATATTTATTAAAAATCAGTAAACATATGTATCCTGAAAATGAGTTATGTTTTCCTATTTTTATAAAATGCCAAAACTACTAATTAAATACTGAAAAAATTATAATAAATTACCTAAATTAACATAGTATTTAAATACAATTTTCCCATATTTTTACGGTAATTAAAATATATATAAAAATTCCAAAACAGCAAGTTACAAATCCTGAAAAATAAATAATTAATTATTTAGTATTTTGTCCA
This sequence comes from Iris pallida, assembly GCA_029216955.1. Taxonomy (NCBI): domain Eukaryota; kingdom Viridiplantae; phylum Streptophyta; class Magnoliopsida; order Asparagales; family Iridaceae; genus Iris; species Iris pallida. The sequence goes on from JANAVB010035418.1 coordinate 8,204,351, forward strand.
CGTATACGAAATTGAACCGAAGTCCAAATACGGGACCCAAAGTCATGAATCAAGTCCAATATGACTTGTACAGACTCTGAATATATTAGACACATTTGGACCCAAAAATTCATGCTAGGTTTGGACATCAAATAGCCATGATTAATAAAATACAACAATTTATATATTAAATTATACATATATTAACGCATTTTAACAATAAATATTAAAGTAGTAAAATATACAGGTCACAAAATTATATAATAAAATAACTTGTGAATTTATACATAATAATATTTTGCACAAAAATTGAATTTGAAATACATATATGTATATATATATACAACAAATATATTTATATATATACATAAATATATAGATATTTATATATATAATGAATATATATATATATATATATATATATATATATATATATATATATATATATAGATATAACAAATATTATAACAAATAATATTATAACAAATATTATAACAAATATATATATTATATATATATATATATATATATTATATATATATATATATATATATATATATATATATATATATATATATATATATATATATAACAAATATACATATATATATAAATACTAAATATAGAATATACATATATATAAATACAGTATATATTATATATAACAGTATATATAATAATATATATTTAAATACATATACATATACATATATACATATATATATAAATACATCTATACATATATATAATAAAACAAATAAAATAAAAAACAAACAAAAAGAAACGAAAGGGGGGCTCGAACTCGGCCTATAGGAACAGGGGGGCTTAACATTGCTCGGGCTGGCCAGGGGGTCAGCTTGAGTTAGCTTGATAGGGATAGGGTTTAGTTAGTTTTATGGTGAATTAGGTTAATGGGTTTTAAACCCGTTACTGTGCATTCAAACCCGAAACCTAATCCAATAGACCCGTGTCCTGACAATTAAGGACACGAGTTTTCGAACCCGATACCGAGTCCTGTGTCCTGGGGCTAAAATGACATGCACGACACGAATGTCGTGTGTCCACGTTCATCAGTGGACTCCCCAATACTGGACGAGTCCATACGTGTGTATACGAGACACGAAAGTAAGGCGGACACGAAAAGATACGTACGTGTCCGATGGTCGTTATCGATCGGGGCTGCTGGCGGCGGTTGTAGGCGTCGGGGTAGCCTGAGAAAATTTGGGCCGATTCACCTTGCTCAGACGAGTCGATTGGTGGTGGTGGCTCGTCGGGACGTGGCCTAGGGCGGCTGGAATCCTAGATCTAGGGTTCCGGCAGGGTTCGTCGGGGAAGACGGGTGAAGGGTTGTCACTACCATATTTCTAGTTTGAGGGTATTTTTGTCATTTTGAGGTTATTTGATTTTATTATAATTTATTTGAATTTATGGTAATTTTTAGGATTTATTTTGGAATTGGTTGAATGATGGTTGACTAGGTTGACTCTGACTAGCATTGACCTTGGTAGACTAACCTAGAAGCTAACCCTAGTTGTGTTTGGACTTGATTAGGTCATGTGACCCTAACCTAACATTAAGTTAATTCCTAATAGGCCAATTAGAATTTAAGTTGAAATAGTTAAGTCATAAGCCATGACTTATGGTTGAACCATTAATTAGCAACTTAGCCATAGAGGCCCAAGCCCAACCCATTAGCTAACCCTAACCCTAATTCACTCTATGGCCGGCCACACCACACTAGCATTGGGAATCCCACCCTATAAATACACTCTTCCATTAGGGCTAGCCTCTTTAGGAAAGTTTATTTGGAAAGAGAGGTATGTACCAACTTCATTAATTCATAGAAAATCTAAATTAATTCATTTTTCCCTCAAACAAATTACAATAGGTTTTAATTTAGGTTTTCTTGTTGTTGGTATATTTTATTCTCAGTTTGATAGCAATTTGGTGAAGTTTGGGGAGCAAGGAGACACCCCCTCTTTGGAGCTTTTTGAGGAGTTGTGACACCAATAGGTAAATCCCTAAAACTCAATGTTAGATGTTGTTATTATTGCATATTAACCTAGATCTAAGTGTCCCCTAGCTAATCCTAGATTTCTGTAGGATTTTGTGTCCATTTCGTGTCCTAAATGGACACGTATCAGCCCACTAGTTAAGGTGCTTGATGAAATGCCCCAAAGGGCATTTCGATTTAATTTTTAGAAAGTTTCTGAATAGAAAATTGTGTTTTAGTGTGGCTTACATGTTTCTGATGGACTGACGTGTTTTTAGTGTCGTGTTGTGTCAATTTGGACACGCGAACACGCTGTACAGGCACTGTGCACGATGTCCTGCCACTCGGGGTGGATATCTCTGTGGACACGACGACTCGACACGAACCACTTGACACATGGCTAGGGGCATTGACTGACACCACGTGTGTCAAGTCTCATGTGTCCCGTGTCGTGTCGAGCGAGCACGAGCTCGTGCACCAACTTTGTACTACACGCGTACAGTCTGTTTTTGAGCACTGATACGACTCGTTAAGTTGGACACGACGATACGTGGGTGCAAAACAGGGTGACACATAGGTAGCCCTATGTGTGGCGAATCTAGGTTTGTGAACACGTGTCTTGGTTTGGTCTGTGTCGAGTGCACGACACGCGTGCACTTGTGCACGAGACTGCACTGGAATTTCTGTGTCCGTGTGCACTGTAAGTGTTTGATTGTATGTGGACACGTCTGTGTCGTGTATGGTGGACACGTATTAGGCTCTGAGACACAAACACAAGTTATATTTACATAACCAACCATTTACAGTTCATATTAGTTTGGTTTTATACATGTTTTTCCATTTTCCTAATTTACACTGATACTTAGTGTATTCCTAGTATTTCCAGTTTCTAAATTCAAACTTTGGCATCAAAATTAACCCAATTAATAATGTTGTTAGCATGGTTTAAGTCCCTAATATGGTTCTCCTATATGTAATCTACTTGTGTGTCGAATTTGGGTTGATTTGGTGGTTAATTGGATTCAAAATGGAGATTTATAAATGGGACTGAACTGTTGACAGGAATTGGGTTCCTTTTCCTGTTTTGGCTGAACACATTTCACATATACACACATTAGTTTAAATCCTATGCTACACTGAGAACTGTTTGTGAAGGAATGAATTGGTTTCCCTTCCTTTTCTTTCCTGTGAGGCACACACACTTCACTGTTTCACATATTTTACACACAAACACACTCATTCATGTCCCTCTCCCTTTTCACACACACACACACACACACAGAGTTAACATTGACACCCTATACACCATGTTACATACACACACACACTCTTGACTGTTAGCACATATTCACACACACACATGCCACTATGGCACTCTCTCTATTTTCTATCCCTCTCTGTATATATATATATATATATATATATATATATATATATATATATATATATATATATATATATATATATTTTATATATATATATATATATATATATATATGTATGTATGTGTCTATAGGTAATATTGAATGCATATATGTAATGTAGATAAAGTATTATGTATATATGTGGATACACATATATAGGTATGTACCTATAATGTGATGTATAAGTATAGGTATATAGAGATAATAGGGTATTCCTAATGTGTGTGTATTAGCCTAGGACTATAGCCTATGAATGCAATGTGTGATATTAGCATAGTCTAGTATAGTAGTGTATTGACCAATATAGACTTGTTAGGACTTAGAATGATTGTTAAACCTAGTTTAACATAATTTAGACTTGTTAGACCTAGTTTGACCATAGTTGACCTAGGTTTGACTTCTAGGGTTGACCAGATTTGACCAAGAGTTGACTTTGGCCTAGATTGACCTAGACTCATGTAGAGTGCATAGTAGAACTTTATTTTACCATTCTGGACTTGTTGTGACTTGTGCTGTTCTAAATAGGAGCCAGACACCACTCCTCGGACAGTACTTTCATCTTGGACACTCAGATACCAGGCGAGTACATTCTCTGATCATTTCATATCCTGTTTAGAATTATTTTCCTGCTTTAAATTACTTAACTTGATACTGTCATGTTGGTCACACGGATTAGTACTATATGGATCCCTTCTTGAGATGTTATCCCCTCAGGGATGGGCTTACCATGTATCACCCCTTGTGGACCATTACATGGAATCATAACATAACCTAGCTGGATCCTTGTGTATTGATTGGGGGTACGGGGGAGTAGAAGTAGACATGTGAATAATATCCAAGTAGTGTAGTTCCCAGATCACTCCATAGTATAGTTCCCAGAATCTTCTATGCCATTCATATGTTTATATTGTACTCTGACTCACTAGCCACTGATAGTTCTCTATTTACAGTATATATTTCCATTACAGCTTTCTCTGTTTACATCCTGTACTTCTTTCAGTTCTTGTATCTTACTTTACTGCATGATTATATTTTCTAAACTGCTATGATCTGTTGAGATGTATTGTACTCGCTCCTGTCCTGACTGGACCTGTTGAAAATATTACAGAGGACGAGGAAGAGGCCGGTGTGGATACCTATTACGGTGCTACCTTAGATGAGATGTTGGACCTGGACCAGCAGCAGGTCCCACTAGCAGTGGATGACACTCCTCAAGACTATGATGTTTTCATTTATATTACTCTCCGGATGATTGTATATATTTGATACTTGGGATATGTATTATCTTAGACACTTAGACTCTCTGTTTGTACTTGTGGATTTCCTTTCCTTTCAGCAGTATCTATCTATCTATCTTCTATCTTATCTTCCTGTCTTAGTTGTGATTGAGTTTACTTTCTGCTATGTCACCCCCATTTGGGGAGTATAAACTGTTTAGCATTATATTATTAGATGTTGTGACCTAGGACAGCGTTCTACCGCCGACACTGCGGCGTAGGCTGGGCGTTGTTACGTTCTCGTACCCTCACAGTGGGTGCGGGTCGTGACAAGGGTGGTGGCTAGGGCGGCTGTGGTGAAGTCTACGGTTAGGGTTGAGTCTGGAGGCTTTTATAGGGTCGGAAGTCGATCGGATTAGGGTTTTAGATTAGGGTTAGGGTTAGGGTTTCGGCGTTAATCGCCGGAGTTGATGACGGCCGAAGTCGGTGGCCAGGTGACGGTTTTGCAGAAGCCCACCCCCCCAGTATTGGATATTACACAACCCCCTCACCGTCTTAGGAAATGCAAATTCTCTAATTGCAAATAGCCCCCCGCTGTTGCTCTGTGCAAATTTAATTTGCACAGACAAAACAGATATTACAAAATGGCTTTAAAATAATTAAAATAATTGCAAAAAGCATTTAAAATATTTTAATAAATTGCAAATTAATATTTTTAGCTTTAAAAATTATTTGAAAATTCTAGAAAATTTTAATAATTATAATAATTCATTTTAAGGATATAAATGCTATTTAAAAATATAAAAATAATATTTTAAAATCTAGGGGCTTACAAATCTTTGTTTCTTGAAAAATTTTGTCCTCGAAATTCACAAGGATAGAATACTCTACAAACATTCTAATATAACAAGTAATGCAAAGAATGACTAAGGCCACTATTAAGACTAACATCTAAGGTATCAAGCAGGAACGGGTGATTCCCTCGCGGCTGTTGGGTCGAACAAGTAAGGATATTTCTCCCTCATGTCCGACTCCCTCTCCCAAGTAGATTTTCCTGGAGAGTGACGGCTCCAAGCTACTCGTACTAAGGGTATAACTTTGTTTCTCAGCCTCTTCTCCCTTCGGTCCAATATCTCCACTGGCTGCTCAGTAACCGCAAGGCTCGGTCCGATCTCTAACTCTGAATGATCTAGCACATGGCTGGGGTCCGGAACGTATCTCCTCATCTGAGACACATGAATGACATCGTGAACTCCTGCTAGGTTGGGTGGAAGTACAACCCTGTAAGCTACATCTCTGATCCTGCCAAGTATCTCGAACGGTCCAATGTATCTGGGGCTCAACTTGCCGCCTCGTCCGAACTGGATCGTCCCTCTAGTAGGTGATATCTTTACCAGCACCATATCTCCGTCAGCGAACTCCATCGGTCTGCGACTAGCATCGGCCCAGTATTTCTGCCTGTACTGAGCGACTCTGAGCCTGTCCCTGATCATCCCGACCTTCTCTGCTGCATCCGTGATCATCTCTGGCCCAAGCATAACTATATCCCCAATGTTATTCCAAAAGAGCGGTGTACGGCATCGTCGTCCATATAGTGCCTCGAAAGGAGACATACCGATGCTGGCTTGATAGCTGTTGTTGTATGAAAACTCTACCAAGTGCAGATGGCTCTCCCATGATCCGCCAAAGTTCAGCACACAAGTCCTCAGCATGTCCTTTAGCATCTATATCGTCCTCTCGGACTGTCCATCTGTCTGCGGGTGGTACGATGTACTGAACTTGAGCTGACTGCCCAACTCTTCCTGCAAGCTCCTCCAGTAGTGGGGCGTGAATCTGCTATCTCGGTCCGACACGATGCTCACTGGTACTCCGTGTAAACAAACTATTTGCTGCATGTATAGCTCCGCCAACTTCTCGGGAGAGAGCCCCACCTTGAAGGGTGTGAAGTGCGCACGATTCGTCAGCCTGTCAACGATGACCCAAATGGCATCCTTTCCTCCTTGGGAACGAGGAAGCCCTGAAATGAAGTCCATCGTAATGTGTTCCCACTTCTACTCGGGAATAGGTAACCGCTGTAATAGACCAGCTGGCCTCTGACGCTCTGCCTTGACATGCTGGCAAACTAGGCATCTCGAAATAAAACGTGATACATCTTTCTTCATCCCGTGCCACCAAAGATGTTTTCGCAAATTACGGTACATCTTGTTGGCACCAGGGTGAATAGAATATCGCGATCGATGCGCCTCCTACAAGACTGCCTCTATCAGCTCTCCCTTCGGCACGCATAACCAGCTGCCATGCCTCAAGGATCCATCCTCTGCTACGGTGAAGTCATCTAGCAATCCAGCTAAAGCCTGGGCCCTGAGTCTGCGGAGGCTTTCATCTGTAGACTGTGCCTCCTTGATCTGCCCCCATCAAACCTGACTGAATGTCTAGTACCATCATCTGTATCACTGATCCTGGCCGAACTATCTCGATACCGAGCTTCTCCAGATCTTTTCGCAAATGCTGATCTATCATCAGATACCATGCCATCGGATGCCTGCTCAGCACATTTCTGCCACCATATTTGCCTTTCCAGGGTGATACTGTAAATCGATGTCGAAGTCCTTCATCAACTCCAACCATCGTCTATGCCTCATGTTCAGCTCTTTCTGCGTGAACATATAATTCAAGCTCTTGTGGTCAGTAAAGATTTCCACTCGCTCTCCGTATAAGTAGTGTTTCCATAACTTGAGTGCAAAGATCACCGCAGCTAACTCTAGGTCGTAGGTAGGATAGTTCTGCTCATGAGTCCATAATTGCCTAAATCCACAAGCAATCACTTTCCCATGCTGTTGTAGGACACATCCTAGCCCCTTTCTCGAAGCATCGATATAAATGGTGAAACCTCCAGATCCTGAAGGTAATGTCAAAACTGGAGCGATCGTCAGCCTCCTCTTCAGCTCCTCAAATGTTGCCTGGCAGTCCTCTGACCAGATGTACTCTGTGTCCTTCCGTGTCAGCTTCGTCATGGGTTCGGCTATCCTAGCAAAGTCCTGGACGAACTTCCTATAATAGCCGGCTAAACCCAGAAAACTCCTGATCTCTGATACTGACGTCGGAGCTTCCATGTCTCTACGGCAGCAATCTTTCTGGGATCCACTGAGATCCCCTCTCCAGTAACTACATGACCGAGAAACTCTACTCGGTCCAAGAAGAACTCGCACTTCGACAATTTGGCATACAACCTCTCATGCCTCAGAATCCCCAAAATTGTCCGCAAGGGCTCTGCGTGCTCCTCCGACGTCTTCGAGTATATCAGGATGTCTTCGATAAATACTATGACGAACTTATCCAGATACTGGTGAAATGTCTTATTCATCAAGTTCATAAAGACAGCTGGCGCATTTGTGAGACCAAATGGCATCACCAGAAACTCGTACTGCCCATACTTCGTGTTGAATGCCGTCTTCTGGATGTCTGCAGCCCTGACTTTCACCTGGTGGTAACCGGATCTCAAATCTATCCTGGAAAATACCTTCGCCCCACTCAACTGGTCGAACAAATTATCTATCCTGGACAGAGGATATTTGTTCTTAATGGTGATGGTATTCAATGCCTGATAGTCAATGCACAACCGGACTGTACCATCCTTCTTAGGAACAAAGAGTACTGGCGCTCCCCATGGAGAAGTATTAGATCGAATGAAACCCTTTTTCAACAGGTCATCAATCTGCTCCTTCATTTCTACGGCCTCCTTGGGGTTCACTCTATAGCAAGCCCGGGATACTGGTGATAAACTCGATACTAAATCTATAGTAAACTCCACATCTCTGTCAGACGGAAGTCCTGGAAGATCCTCTGGGAACACATCCATAAACTTCCTAATGATAGGGTATGGCGGTGCTAACTCCCCAACTGTCGCACAACAGTTCGGCTCTAGGCTGATATCTGACCCTGTCCTCCTGACACTGACTGGTGCCGTGCCTGGGGGACTGAACAGAATACTACCCTCATGACAGTCTATAGCTACGTGAGCATAGCTAAGCCAGTCCATCCCCAATATGATATCATATCCGGGGAGTGGCATCACAAAGAATCGTCCCCTAAACTCTCTCCCAGCTATAGTAATAGAGCATCTATAGATAGCCCTAATGGGTACTAGTCCGCCTTCCGTCATTACTCTACTCATCTCCTCGGTAGGTATAGCTACTAAGTGGTGTTTATGCAAAAACTCTAATGACAGGAAGCTATGCGATGCACCAGAATCAAACAAGCATAGAGCTAAAAAAATTATGCAAATATGACCTGTGATGACGTCATCCGAATAATCTGGTTTCGAAACCTGCTCCGGTTTCGCCTCAAGAGCCAGACTATAAGCCTTTCCCTGGGGTCCCTTCTGCTGCTGCAGATGTTGCCCAAACCTCTGCTGCTGAGTCGGAAGTGACGGTCCTCTAGATGGTGGTCCGGCACCTGGTACCCTTGCTACTGGGCAGTCCCAAAGCTGATGGGTGATAGATCCACAAGCTAAATACTGCCCCAACTTCTTCCTACAGATGGAAGCGTCGTGGCCTGTCCTTCTACAAAATGAACATACACCTCCCTTCTGCTGTAGGGGTCCCGAGGCTCTAACTGGCGGGATCGGGTGATGTGGTACGGGAGGACGGTAAGTCTGCTGGTGCGGCGCCGGTGCTCTCGGCTGGAAAGCCTGACGCTTGGAAGGTCCCTCGTGGTGTACAGGAGACGATCTTTTGCATGACCAAAGACGCTCCTCTATGCTCCGGGCCAACTCTAGGCTCTGGTAGTAGTCAGTCGTACCATTTGCCACTATAAGAATGCCAATGTCTGGAACTATACCATGGCAAAACCTACGTGTCATCTCCTCTGGGTCTGTAACTAGACTAGGAGCGAAACGGCTCAAGCGACTAAACTCTGCTGCATATTCGTCAACAGAATGGTTACCCTGCTGGATGTTCTGGAATCGTAGCCCCATGGCTACCCTAGCGGTGGTCGAGAAGAATTTCTTCCTGAACTGGGTCTTAAACTGATCCCAAGTGCCTTCCCTCTTGCGAATAACGGCTCATTCCTGAACCAAACTCCTGCCAAGTCTATCAGCAGAAATCCCGCTGCCTTGACCTGGAGGTCACCCGGCAACCTAGCTCCAAGAAGCTTCCTCTCTACCGAGTCTAGCCAGTCATCTGCTACTACGATGCCCTCGGTCCCCATGAACTCCTTGGGGTTCAGACCCATGAAGTCCTTGATTGTCTCCGCTCTCTGCCGTGGTTCTACCGGTGGTGCGACCACGGTACGCTCCTCAGAACGCTCCATGCTCTGGCGGAGTAAGGTGGTCTGCTCCTGATGGGTCGTTAGGAACCCCTGGATCAGAGTGAGCAGTTGGTTCCCGTCGAGAGTGACGGAAGCCTGGATAGGTATAGTAATAGGTGGTGGTGGGAGTATCGGGTCCTGCTGGGACTGTGATGTGGAAGGTGGTGGAGGCATCTGGGTGGGTGGATTTGTGAAGTAGGAGAGTATAGTAGGTAGAGGTGAAGGTACATCGGTCAACTGGTCAACCGACTGGAGGGGAAGTGTGTCGTTTTCAGGTGTGGCATACTGGGATGAGCGGGTGAGCACCATCTAATAAATAAAAGAACTTATAAGGACTCTTTTAAGTAAACAATCATAAATAATCCAGAAAATCTAATTTGTAATAACGAGCATATGATGTGATGCATTTCCTATGTTACAATCCTAGGAATCCTCTAGGTGTTCGAAAACGTTATTCCTAGTGTTGTCTAGTTACCTTAAGTTCCTAATTGCAGGCATGCTTGGTACAATGACGTAACCAAATAATTTATTCAGGACCTGCGTGGGCCACCATTAAAAATATGTCATGATCCGCTACCCAAATTGTTGGATCGGGCCGAGTCATGTCCAGCCTATGCTTGAGATAAAGCGTAGTAAGCTGTTCATTAAGGATAAATAAGACAAGACCAAAGTGTGCTAACAATTCTATATGTAATAATGAGTCCGAATATATCCAAACATAAAATCATCTCGTATAAAAGTATGTTCCAAGTACATGGCTAAAATATATAACTGGATACAGGTCCAGTTACAAAATACATAGTCTAATACACGACTACTCTCAAAAGTCTCCAGTAAATAAACAAACTAGACGAGTTTTTTCGCAGGTACATCCTCGTAAAGTATAGCCTGATCCTCGGTAGCAACTCCATAATAGGAATCGCATAGCAACTCCTCCTCGGTAAGTATACCTACAACGTTATCCTGTCAGGACGGGAGCAAGTACTGATTCTAACAAAATAAATATACGAACACATGAAATGAACAGAAGTTTTAGGAATCATGGCATATCATAATCTATCATGGCATTGTTTGTTTTAAAGTTTAAAACTGTAGCATGTACGTGATCGGTCAATAGGTAAAATAGGATGTACAGTGGCACATATCAATTTTTTGATGTGTACATACGTACACATAAAGGCATCGGTGTATATCCATACACAAATGCGGGACCAGAACATACGACAAAGTTATATATAGAATGTAACAATGCTCGATAAATACATATGGAGAAGGGGGGCATGATCACGTACTCTACTAACAGTTTCCCCATAACCCAGTTGATAAACAAGTGAGAGATATAAGAACTATTCTAAGTATGGTAGGGACTGAAAATAATATAACATGTAAAGATTTAACTTGCTACCCCAAGGATCAGCATTTAACATGGTTGGAATCACAGTTTATTGTTAAAGCAGTATATAAAGTTTGTAGAGGTACTTGCCTTTAGCAAAGCAAGGTAGTGATAGAAATGCTATAGATGTCTGATGATTCGTCACTGTAGAAATAATACATAAACTTAGTTTTCATACTAAGTTAAATACTAAGACACTAGTAGTGTGATACGACTTTCTGACTGGACACCTAGCCAAATGATGACTTTAGCATAGGAGACCAATGTGGGGTGACACAATATCCAAACTAACTTTCTAGGGCCTTTATACTAGTGTAGGGTGAGGTCCAATACTACAATAACTCAAATCAACACAAAATATTGTAAGTAGTAATTAATCAATAATTTAAAACAAACTGTACACTGTGTTCCAACAATTTTTAAGATAGACAAAAAGCTTAACTATACATAAAATAAAGTACCACAATGATCCTTGTTAATTATAGAAATTTATACTAATTTTTCTAAAATTTATAAACCCTCATAGATATTTATTAAAAATCAGTAAACATATCTATCCTGAAAAGGAGTTATGTTTTCCTATTTTTATAAATAACAAAATTACTAATTAAATGATGGAAAATTATATTAAATTAGCTAAATTAACATAGTATTTAAATACAATTTTCCCATATTTTTACAGTACTTAAAATATATATAAAAATTCAAAACAGCAAGTTACAAATCCTGAAAAATAAATAAATAATTATTTAGTATTTTGTCCACGTATACGAAATTGAACCGAAGTCCAGATACGGGACCCAAAGCCATGAATCAAGTCCAATATGACTTGTACAGACTCTGAATTATTAGACACATTTGGGCCCAAAAACCCATGCTAGGTTTGGATATCAAATGGCCATGATTAATAAAATACAACAATTTATATATTAAATTATTTTAATAATAAATATAAAGTAGTGAAATATACAAGTCACAAAATTATATAATAAAATAACTTGTGAATTTATACATAATAATATTTTGCACAAAAACTGAATTTGAAATACATATATATATATATATATATATATATATATATATATATATATATATATATATATATATATATATATATTATATATATATATATATATATATATATATATATATATATATATATATATATATATATATATATATATATACAACAAATATATTTATATATATAAAAAAAAATATAGATATATATATATATATATAATGAATATATATATATATATATATATATATATATATATATATATATATATATATATATATATATATATATATATAAAATATATATATATATATATATATATATATATATATATATATATATATATATATATAAAATATATATATATATATATATATATATATATATATATATATATATATATATATATACTAAATATAGAATATACATATATATAAATACAGTATATATTATATATAACATTATATATAATAATAATAATATATATATACATATACATACATATATACATATATATAAATACATCTATACATATATATATATATATAATAAAACAAATAAAATAAAACAAAACAAAAAGAAATAAAAGGGGGGCTCAAACTCGGCCTATAGGAACAGGGGGGCTTAACATTGCTCAGGCTGGCCAGGGGGTCAGCTCGAGTTAGCTTGATAGGGATAGGGTTTAGTTAGTTTTATGGTGAATTAGGTTAATGGGTTTTAAACCTGTTACTGTGCATTCAAACCCGAAATCCAATCCAATAGACCCGTGTCCTGACAGTTAAGGACACGAGTTTTCGAACCCGATACCGAGTCCTGTGTCCTGGGGCTAAAATGACACGCATGACACGAATGTCGTGTGTCCACGTTCATCACTGGACTCCCCAACACTGGGCGAGCCCATACGTGTGTATACGAGACACGAAAGCAAGGCGAACACGAAAAGACACGTACGTGTCCGATGGGCGTTGTCGATCGGGGCTGCTGGCGGCGGTTGTAGGCGTCGGGGTGGCCTGAGAAAATTTGGGCCGAGTTACCTTGCTCAGGCGAGTCGATTGGTGGTGGTGGCTCGTCGGAACGTGGCCTAGGACGGCTGGAATCCTAGATCTAGGGTTCCGGCAGGGTTCGTCAGGGAAGACGGGTGAAGGGTGGTGGCTAGGGCGGTTGTGGTGAAGTCTAGGGTTAGGGTTGAGTCGGGGGGCTTTTATAGGGTCAAAAGTCGGTCAGATTAGGGTTTTAGATTTGGGTTAGGGTTAGGGTTTCAGCGTTAATCGTCGAAGATGATGACGGCCGAAGTCGGTGGTCGGATGACGGTTTTACATAAACCCCCCCCCCCCCCCCCAGTATTGGATATTACACAACCCCCTCACCGCCTTAGGAAATGCAAATTCCCTAATTGCAAATAGCCCCCCGCTGTTGCTCTGTGCAAATTTAATTTGCACAGACAAAACAGATATTACAAAATGGCTTTAAAACAATTAAAATAATTTCAAAAAGCATTTAGAACATTTTAATAAATTGCAAATTGATATTTTTAGCTTTAAAAATTATTTAAAATTTCTAAAAAATTCTTAATAATTATAATAATTTATTTTAAGGATATAAATGCTATTTAAAATTATAAAAATAATATTTTAAAATCTAGGGGCTTACAGCAAGTATACATGTATGTATATAAGTATTGTATATATAGGTTTTGTACTAGCCTATGATTATATAGTTTGGATGTGTACATATATATGGTAGTTTAGAGATTGGATTGAGTTGTGATATATAGAATATATGTACTAGTGATATATATATATATATATATATATATATATATATATATATATATATATATATATATATATATATATATATATATATATGTGACTTTGATATACTTGGTATGCATAGGCTTTGGTTTTGGCTAGGCCTAGTTGACTAAACCTAGACTAGATAACCTAGAGTTGACCAAGTGTTGACCTTAGCCTAGAAAGACCTAGAAATGTCGAACCTAGACTAGTTTGACCATGGTTGACCAAACCCTAACTAGATTGACCTAGTTTGACTAGATTGACATAGTTTGACTTAGAGTTGACCAGAGTTGACCAAGAGTTGACTTTGGCCTAGAATGACCTAGACATCATGTAGAATGCATTGTAAAGTTCAATATTACCATTCTGGACATGTTGTGACCTGTTGTCAGTCCCGTTTTCCGTTTTACGTATTTTCAGTATACGTATACGGAATTCTGACCCATATTGTGACTTGTCTTAACTAGCTAATCTTGGTTTAATCTTGCATTGGTTTAATATTGGCATGGCTTGGTTGGGTTTGGTTTGGCTTGGTTGGATTGGATTGGTTCAACATGTAACCCCTCCCTTTAAAAGCCACCAACCCCTGTCTCTCCTCATTTAATTCTCCTTCTTCATTTATTTCTTCATCTTCTTCCTCTTAACTTCTCCACCTACCAAGAGAGGCTTAGGCAAGTGCAACTTGCTTCATGGAGGGAACTCTATTTTGTTGTTCCATTGTCTTCCTCACGAGATTCTAAGATACTTTAGTACTTAGCATTTTTAATTTTTATGGTTTATTTCTTGTAGATCTAAGTTTGTTACATTTTCAGATTTTTTGGATTTTGATCTATCAAACTTTATTATTTTCAAGTTTTGATTGTTCCATGTTGTAGAGAATTTCATTCTACCCCATTTAGACCTGTGGAAGTCCAAATTTGGACTTGCATTAAAGGTTTTGTGGAGCTTGGAAGCTATGGGTTCCATGGCCATCCTTTTCAGATTTTTAGAGAAGATGGGTACCCATGGTACTCATCCACCCTGCCGCATAGATGGACACCCATCTACCCTGCCGCATAGATGGGTACCCATCTACTGCCGTATGAGACCCCATCCACCCTTGGCCGCATAGTGCCTATTTTGGTTATTTTATGTCCTATTTGGCTGATTTGTGGTCAGAAGCTCTCCCAACTTCCAACATAGAAGTTGTAGATCTTTTCCTTGGCTTCAAGATTATGATACTAACTATTTTATGCAAGTTTCTCTCATTCGTGATAGTGGCCTGTTAAGGCGCACTCTTAACAAGTAACAAGCAACATGACGCGATAGTGGCCTGTTAAGGTGCACTCTTAACAAGTAACTTGACATGATAACTCTTAAATTGTGACCCGTCGTGGTGCACTCTTGACAAGCAACCTTGATATGATAATTTTTTATGGTGGTCCGTCATGACGCACTCTTGACATGATAAGTAATCTTGATAGTGGCCCATCGTGGCGCACTCTTGACAAGTAATCTTCATAAGTAAGTCTAATATGTAATCTTGAATACTGTTACGACGGCTATCTCGACATGCTAAGTAAATTCTTATCATGACACCGTGGGTGATTGTATTGAATGTGCTTGTATAAGCTACCAGTCTTGTCTCGCATCATGTCTAGGACTTGTATCCCTGGTTACCACGGTCAGAGATTCCTGAATCGGACTATGTTAATGACTAGATTGATCAAGTAGTTCATATAGAGAGGTATTCCGACTACAAGCAATCCCGTTATCTGGGCGCCTTCTCTGATGGACTTGTAGCCTGTCGACGAGGAGGGCACATTTACAGCTCACTGTCATGTGGGACACTTCATGAAACGAATACTATGTACATTGTCATGTGTTGCACTCAAGTCACCTAACAAGTCATGATAACTCTTAGCATGAAACTTGCGTCTAGATAAACTGAATAGTCTGCAGGACTTGTGGCCGTAGGGATACCGCATTGTATCTTGCTAGTAACTAGGCTTGTGATAACCCTAGTTAGTTAAAGTATCAAGCCGTACTCATTGCTTGGCCGCGATTGATGAATGAGGTCTAGTCTTGTCTAAGCAGTGCCAGTCTATGATTACTACAGCACATTACTGTTATGGTTTACTCTTGTCGATAATTGGTTAGAGACTAAGCTCTGTTCAGGTGAAGGGTTACAATCTCGGTCCTTATTTTATTTAAGGGTTGTAACTTGGCTACCGGAATAGTCCCTTAGTTATTTTATCGTTTATTACCCTGTTTTCTCTAACTCATGCCTTTTATTATCATTTATGTTCTCATGTGCTAATGTGCTGATTTTAGTTCTTAAGTGAAGCCTCATTTGTGGTACTTGCTCTTTCTTGGGTCTGACCCAACTGGTTTTGTATGGCCAGATTTCGGAGCAGCTTCCGAGGATCTTCCAGTCTTTCTGCCAGATGGTGACCACTAAAAGAAACCCTGGCAACGAGTGAATTTTATTTTGCTCTCCCACTCTATTGTAAAATTATTCTTTTGAGGCGTTTAGCCATCGAGCAAGTGTTAGCTCGTGTTGAATTTATATTTCTGTCTGCCTAAGGGCTGTAACATGATTGACAAATCCTAGAGTTGATCATGTATGACTTAAACTCTTTCTAGTCTTCGTATTTTGTATGACTAGCTTCATGATCATCTGAATATGTAATGTTTAGGACGCCTTACTTTGTATGTCTGATGATCTACCATCTTGTTACATTTACTTGCTTGCTTGAGATTGAGACACTAGGCTTGTTCTTGACCCTAAGAGACTAATAGCTTGTAGTAAACCCTCATGCATCTAAACAGCCATGACCGTATTACGAGGTAGGATTCACTTCAATGTACGTAGCTGGCTGTGTCTGTCCTCCGCTCTCCAGTATTCTGGTTCTGGGGCGTGACACCTGTGTTGCTCTAAATAGGACTCATCTACTTTGTCTGGACATCTACACTTACCAGATACTCAGGATATCAGGCGAGTACATTCTCTGACCGTTTTATACTTGCTAGAACTTATATTCTTGTTCTAGATTACTTTACTTGATGCTGTCACGTTGGTAACATGGATTGATACTATGTGGATTTTTTCATGAGATGTTATCCCCCTCGGGAGCATCGAATACTTTATGTCATGTGTGTTTCATTTACATCATGTATCTCTATGCTTTTACTATTCATGTATACCCTTGTGATTCATGTACTCTCATGTTCACAGAGCCCTCATGAATCAATTTCACGTGCTCTCGTTCATGAGGCAGTGAAATCATGAATCTTAACATAACTTGTCTCAATCCTTGTGTATTGATTGGGGATGGGAGAGTAGAGATAGTCATGTGAATAATTCCAAAGTAGCTAGTGTAGTCATGAATCAACTCTGTAGTATAGCCATGAATCATTTTCAGCTGTTCACATGTCTATCTTGTACTCTAAATCACTAGTCACTGATAGTTCTTTACTTATAGTAGATATTTCCATTACAGTTATCTCTTTTACTTCATGTATATTCTTCCAGTTATTCATGTATCTTACTCTATTGTATGCTTTATATTTTCTGACATGATATGAACTGCGTGAGATGTATTGTGCTCGTTCCTGTCCTGACTGGACCTGTTGAAAATATTACAGAGGATGAGGATGAGGCTTTCTGCACCACCTACTATGGAGCAGCCTTAGACGGCACCTGCGATCTGGACCTCCAGCAGGATCCACTAGCAGTAGAGGATGATACCCCCATAGTTTAGGCTTGCTAGCTTAGACTTTATCTTATTTCTGTTGTCTTATCTCATTTGGATACTTTATTGTATATATTTGGGATCTTGTGTTATTTGGATGTTTTGTGGAGATGTTATCTTAGACACTTAGACTTCTCTCATGTTTGTATTTCATTTTGTGGATTCATATCATATCTATCTATCTTATCGTACTTCTACCTTAGATTGTGATTGAGATGTACCTATCATATTGTTCCTCCGTTCGGAGAGTATATCCTGTGTAGTTATATTTCATACTGTGTTAGATGTTGTAACCTAGGACAGCGTTTTACCGCCGATACTGCGACGTAGGCTGGACGTACCCACTTCTCGTGCCCTTACACTGGGTGCGGGTCGTGACAGAGAAGACAAGGAAGTAGCAGATCGGTGCGGCTCCAGGTTTGGTGGGCTGTGGTGGTCGGCGGAAGCACTGGGACACCGGTCACGGCGGGGCGGCGCTAGACACCGGCTAGGGTGGTGTTACGGCAGAACTAGGGTTAGGGATTAGGATTAGGATTAGGAATTTGGAAATTAGGGTTAGGAATTGGGGTATTCGTGTCCTGTGTGATACGAGATTCTGGAATCGGGATTGTGTCCGATATGTCAGACACGGAAGTACTGTAATTTGTAAAGAAAATATTGGAAAGAAAAGATGACATGGACACGGCGCACGCACGAAATTTACTGCGATGGTGATAATGGTGTTTGTTGACTTGTGGATTGTGGGAAGAAAATAGAGGAAGGCTCCTCTATATATAGGAGTTGGGGATTCCCTAATTAGGGAAGAAATATGATTTTTGGAACAAATCATGTCCAATAGATTTAATTCAATCAATTAGATTGATTGAATCTAAATCCAAATAATATCTAATGTTACCAAACAATATTTAAAATAATTTATAAATTCAAATTATTTAAAATAAATGATAATAATAAATCAAATAATTATATTTTTGTAAATATAAAATCTCCTTAAAAATAAATTTGGTAAAACTTCTTTCTTTTCAAAATATCTATACTAGAATTTAAAAATAAAACTTATTTTCTAACTAGAAAATATTTAAACTAAAAACAAATAAATAAAAAATTTTAAAAAAATTCAGGAAGTGGGCTTACATGGACTACCAAAAATTTTGGCAATTCTACTTGCTGCTAGGACTGCCAAAAGTTTTGGCAGTCCTAAAATGTCAAAACTTGATTATTTTTAAATTTTAATCTTTGTTAATTAAATTTTAATATTAATAGTCGCGACCCAAAGAAGAAGGACGTTGACACATGTCCTAAAAGAAAACACCCTACTGCATCGGAGCGCAAGACACGTCAAGCTGGAAGAATTATTGAGAAACCAATAACTATCGGAGAACTGAAGGCAACCTCTCAAGTTAGACGACGAGGAAGCAAAAACACTGCAACTCGTTCGAAGCAACCGGTGACTCATCCTGATTCTTCTTCCTCCTCCGATGTTGATGATGTACCTATTGTCCGAAGAAGAGGAGATGATGGTTCCGGATCGTCTCATCCAGCCGAGGAGATAATACGTTCAATCGATTGTTCTCTATTGTCGTCGATCGAGAACCAAATTTTTTTATCAAACGTGGAACGATTCGGCAAGTTCATTACATTAATATAAATTAACTTTTGGAATTAATAGTTATATTTTATATTTATACTTACATTATGTTGTTCCATTTATTTTCAGAAAAGCTCACGTATTTTGAGGGTCATCAACCACGCGATGGGAGTTCGATAGTTTAGGAGAACGTGTGAAGGCCAAAATCAACCCCACGATTTTCAAAATTGGCTAAATACTCATATAAGATGGTGCACCATGCATTGATTGTAGAACGATGGTATCCAGAAACCAACAGTTTTCATCTCGGATCGAGAGAGATGACGATCACCCTGGATGACGTCCACCACATTTTGGGCCTTAGAGTACTGATGGTCGTCCAATGACTAGGGATTATTCTGAGGATGACTTTGAGTTGTACAATGAGCTTGTGGAACTGATCTCCAATTCTCTCGGAGTTGAGGCAGAGACTTTTGTAACCATCCCCAACTTTAAGAAGTCCTACGGCCTTCCGTTGAGTTTTTTGAAGAAGAAACTCAATGATGATGATGATAATGACAATGCAGTTGCCCGGGGGTACATACAGTTTACCCTAGGGGACGTCGCCATTTCGGACAAGTCCGAAACCTCGATACATGTCAAATATCTATACAACTTTGCGGATTTAGACATGGTGGAAGAAATATCTTAAGGAAGCTGTATACTAGCATATCTTTACCGCGAACTTGGCACTGCATCTCGAATCAGTTCAAAGACAATAACTGGATGTCAAACTCTACTCCCCATGTAAGAAAATAAAACCATACTTTTTTTATAAATAATATAAAATTTGGTTGATTAATATGATATTATTCTACATTCTAAGTACATGTATGGATATACAAGCATTTTCCGACGCTAAAAAGGGCTACCCTTAATAGCGATTATGATGTGCAACTGCCTAGAATGTGTAGGTGGAAGCCGACTAAGCAAGATGCCAAACTCATACATTGGCTACTCTACGTATCGCACTTGAAGATATGGAGGAAAAGGAGGTGAAATAATACTAACTTAAATTAGGATTTATCTATTTTTCACTCTAGTGTTTCGTATTAATGACTAACTTCTTAAATAATAATTACTTATACCATGTTATAGATTATTTTCCATATCGGGATATGCGAAATAGTATTCGTCCATTGCA
Organism: Iris pallida; assembly: GCA_029216955.1. Classification (NCBI taxonomy): domain Eukaryota; kingdom Viridiplantae; phylum Streptophyta; class Magnoliopsida; order Asparagales; family Iridaceae; genus Iris; species Iris pallida. The sequence continues at coordinate 8,224,986 of JANAVB010035418.1, forward strand.
ACCAGTCGGTCTATTTCAAGGTGTGATATGTTGCCATGAAATTCAGGAGCCTCACATGTCAGATAGAGTCTTCGTGAATTTCACATCAAGACTAAATTGTTACATTCCTTAGGTTAAAAATTGAGACTAAATTATCCTAATGACACTCCAACTATGGACAATTTCGGCATCTCGATTTTGGTACCCCCAACTTTATAAATTATTCCTTTGAGACATTTTTCGTCAATTTCACATCGAGATCACTTCAAAAAAAAAAATCTGACAATATAAGCATTTAAATTGCACTTTTATACTACAAGATATGTCTTTGAAATAGTCTCGATGTGCTTCAAAATTGACAAAAAATGACTCAAAAGAACAATTTAAAATTTTGGGATGCCAAAATTGAGCATTCGAAAGTTAAGATGCCAAAAAATGTTCACCACTAGAAGTAATTTAGCCTAAAAACTGATATCTTCTGCCAACAAAAGGAAAAAAAAAAAAATTCATACTTTTCCTTCAATAAGATTTTGCCAATCAAGGATAGAACTTGTTCCTGCCAACATGCGACAGAATATTAAGTACGTTCCGTATCGAACTTCACATCATTGAAACAATACCACTGTGTTGAGTACATCCGCTCCAATAAAATCAAGGGCACGGCTATACACACCCCACACTTGCTAAGGACACCCCATTTAAAAAAAAAAATTCCTATTCTACCCTTGCTGCTGAGCACACCCCCTCTCCTTCCCTTCCCCCCTCCGCCGACCCTCCTCCTCCTCCGACGCGCCGCCGCCTCCTCCCCCGACCCGCCTCCGCCGACCCCCCCGGACCCGCCTCCTCCTCCTCCTCCTCCTCCTCCTCCTCCTCCTCCCTCCGCTTTCCGATCCCCCCTCCGTCGACCATAAATTGTTGTTAAAACAAAAAAAAATTAGAAAAAAATTTGGGTGTATTCACGGGTAGGTTCGACCCTGGTTTGTCGAACACACAGAGCAATGTTCGACCCGAGACAGTCGAACTATAGTGTGTACGTTCGACCAGAATATGTCGAACAGAAGATGGCATGTTCGATTATAATATGTTCGACCAGTTTTTTTCGAACACAAGAAGACACGTTCGACCAGTGTTTGTCGAACAGAATAAGGCATGTTCGACCAATACTTGTCGAACAGACCATTGTCCGTTCGACAAGTATTTGTCGTGCTTGTCGCAGAATTTTTTTTTTTTTGGGTGTTCTTAGAAAGACTTGGGGGTATATTTGTCTTTTAACATAAAATTTAAGTTATGTGGGGTGTCCTTAGCAGGTCATGGGGTGTGTATAGCCGGCCCCTAAAATCAATGGACTCGGCCCAAACTAATTGAAATTTACTTGTAAACAATAGCAATACAATACATGTGTAAACACAAACGAGTAGTGAACACTCTATGTACAAAAAAAAAAAACAATCCGAAAATTAAGTAAAGAACATGCACGTAACAGTGTCAATAAAGAATCCAAACAAAAGGATATATAAGCTGACACCAAGATTTCAATAAACTCGGTTGTGTCAGCCTGTACTGGTTCTTACGCCAATAGCAGTAATAGCAATAGGATCAGTACGTACGGCTATATCATATAAGAGCCTCATCACCACGACGAGCCGACGGAGAATTCGACGACGACGGAGGCGACAGCTCCCCGCCGGGAGGCATGTCGGAGAGGAAGGCCCGCATGCGTCGCAGGCTGACCGACCGCGCGGTGCGAAAGCTGAGGGACTTCGCCGTCCGGCTTCCGGAGAAGAGGGTGGACGAGTTGGTGAGGATCAGGTACACCAGAGCCTGGACCACCAAGAACACGAGCACTTTCGGTAGACTGACTTCGCCCAGCATGGAGCTCACAAATTCTTCTGCAGCCATTATTGATTAATCTGTGGAAAAAGAGTTTTTGGAGTAACCACTGTTTAAATGATAAGAGTTAAATAGCTTGAACTATCATATATATACTCTTTGTAATGGTCGAGTAGTCAATATTTTGATTGTGTCACCTCTTAACGTAGTGTCCATAATGTCCCTCTCTTTACTTGGTCTACTTGGAGAAGTGTTAAAAGTAAAATATACAACCCTGACCGCTGGGTTTGATTTTAGAGTTTTAATATGAATTATAATATATATATTATTATAACAACAAGCTATATTTTTTTTAATGTCGCGTAATGCTTATTATGACACTATATTCAGTATCTATAGTCAAGCTATGAAGGCTAATAAAAGGCAAGTGTTATTGGTGTGGTAGATTTTTTTTTTCTTTGGATATCCCAAGGTTTGACAATTATATTTTGGTAGTCCTTTGCATAAAAAGAATTGCTAAAATTTTTACAATCTTATACATATTTTTTTATTATTAGAAATGTCAAAGAACTGTCAAAAATTTTGACAGTCCTATTTATACAAAGGACTGTCAAAATTTTGACAGTCCTATTTATACAAAGGACTGTCAAAATTTTGACAGTTATTTTCGTGAGAAAACTTTCAAAATTGTGGTATCCCAAAAAGATAGCATTGGCCCAATGACCAAACCTCGTTCTTACCAAAATTAAGGTCAGCGACTCAGCGATGTCTCGAGAAGGACCAAGGAGCCTTTGGTAATTTGGCAAATTTCATACAAATTTGAATTGGTATTTAGTGGGCCAGGTCTAGCCTACGTGCACAAGTTTGGATCAAGTTGTAGACTCACTAAATAAGAAGCTTCATAGAAACGTACTTGCACTTAATGGAAAAGCAAATTAATTACCACGTGTTTTTTTTTAAAGATAAAATATATTCTTTGATGGCCAAGCAAGTTGTTGACTCGTTGTCCAAAATGAGATTAAGAAAATTGGATGGGTCAAGGAACACACTTGAAGAAGATACGTGCACGACTATTACTATTGCTTTATGAATAGTCAGAAGAGTCCTCCAAACGAAACGCGATGTATATCCATTTTGACATATTTCAATTATTGTGCAATAATATCCACTTTCATAGAGATTATTAGCTTTATTTGGAAATAAAGAAAAAGAAAAGAAAAAGTAAAGGGGAAAAAAGGATTGATTTCGTAACAAGTATCATTAACAACAACTACATTGAACTCGAGATACTTTTTTTCCCTTTTTCTTTTTCAATAGATTTAAATGGAAGTCGCTGTGTAATTTTCTCTTTAGAAAAATTATTTAAGTGTGTTTGATTGCAAGGTGAAAAATATGTGGAAAAAAAAAATTAATTCCATGGAACTAATTTCTTAGGAAAAAAATTTCATGAAATTAAAAAAAATTATATGGAAAACTTAATTTGGGTGTTTGATTGTCATTATTTTCCACGAAAAAATAGTTATTTTCCATGAAAAATAATATTTTCCTATGGGTTGCGTAAGTTTCATTTTCCACTATTTTAGAAAAAAAATATGAAAAATAATAATTTTTTGGAAAATAATTCCACGAAAATATAAGCTATCAAACACTACAATTGGTGGAAAATGTGATGAAAATATTTTCCATGGAAAAAAAAAAACCCCAATCAAACGCAGCCTATTACAGTTCTTTCCGAAAGGAATGATTTTTTTTCTTCTAGCTTCCACGAAGGATACATGCAAGTTAACAACGATCAACATTCAGAGGCAAAATATCAGACGGTGATATTTAACTCACAGCATTACAACAAACTCAAAAGTACTTATTTAGAAGCACAATTTAAGACCAGCTTATTGTCATTCTTTTGTACTTGGCCATTACAATTCATGTTGAACATCATAACAATTCAAATCTTTCAAAGTCAATTAGGACAGTATCACTCCATTACATATCAGCTCATCTCCACCTACTGCCAACAGTCAGAAACCACAAAGTTCAACCATCATCAGTTCATAAATAAACCAACAGCTAAAACTAAAGGCATAGGCTACACATATCTTCAATTTGTAGGAAAATTCTTCTGAGGTTCAATAATCGAATTGCCACCTCAATAAAATGGCGAAATCAAATTGTACAAACACGATATGCAGCACAACGTAGGCTGAACTATAGCATATATGACAAGTTTGTTAGTCATCGGAAACAAGAAAACAACCCTTTGCCAATACTTGTACAGAACATTTTCACATCGACGCTTTTTTGTCAAATGACTGGACAGGGAAGTAGGCCGGTTAATCCCGCAGATCACATCAACACAAGAACTTGAAGACGTGCGTCTAAGTGCCTCCCAGGTCGTCAAATTTTACATTCTGCAAGCTTCGAAACCATTTGAATGCTAGTTTCGACAGCTGGAGAGCCAAAGATGTCTGTGTAATAAATAACAACTTCACAATACCAAGCATCATCTTCTGGGAGTAGCATCATTCCTCACTATTAGCTCCACCTGTGTTGGGAGGAGAAGGGAGAGCCTTTGTTTGTACCGTTCAATCCTTAGAAGCCGCTCTTTCCTCAACCTGTGAATGAAACGAAGCAAATTATCAGGTTCACAAGCTTTAGCAGCTGCGTAAGTTACTACACCGTTCAGAAAATAGGGAGGTGAAAGGTCCTATACTTTCACCAAAACTACTGTATAGGAGATTGATTAAGAATACGGTGTTGGTCACCATACGTAAGTTGGAACATGTCTTATTGCAACTCTTCTAATAAAAAGAGTAATAAATTCTCAAACTTGATCTGTCTATACAGCAGTTTCTCATCCGGAAAAAAGGCTGTGACAAATTAAGGTTATGAAAGTGAACTATACTCCCAATAGTTAAATAGAGTAGTACTTATAAAAATGTTAATAATTATTTATAATTTATTAATAATTATTTGTTTTTCGATACCAAAAATTGCGATACTCCGATCTGAAACCGCCATCGATGCCGCCAATCCCGATACTCATATGAAGGGTCCGATACCGATTCTGATACCGTGAACCTTCATAGTATGGCTCAGCATACTCCCTAGTCATATATAGTACTTACATTATTACATACAAACCTACCCATCATAAGCATTCCATGCTTTCACTAACATGTAGGCAAAATATGCGAGCAACCGAAAAACTATGGCTCACTAGCCATGCATGGGCGGTAGGTAGTACATAATTGTATAGGTGCAATTGTAAATAATTTTCAATTACACATCCTTCAACCTCCTAACAAAATGGAGGGTACAACAACAAAAAAAACTCGTGATCGCAAAAATTCTAGGGTCCGCTACATGAACCCTTATATACTATTCAGCACTCTTAGGTCTTCTCTCTAACACTAGCAAATCCGTATGTTCTTTTGCAATTTTAACAATTAAAGCCTGGTCTGGGATTGTTGCTGCTTTTCAAAAAGTAATCTCCCAACAACTCTCAAAAGTTGACCTAAAATTAAAACAACTTTTCAAAAGTTCTTTCATAAAATGATGTTACCAAACAGTTTCTAGGACCGCTTGTCAAACAAATAAACAGAAGCAGCCTTGATAAGCAATTCCAAATCCAGACCTAGAGAACCGAAGCAGATGATTATATAGAACCAGCCCTTTTCTTAACAAAGTATGGCATCAATACTAAATGTGGAGTAAGTGTGTCAATTCTTAGCTCCTACAATATTCAAAAGGCTATATACAGTAGAACCTCGATAATTTAATATGTAATAAATTAATAACGCCGGTTAAATAATATATAAATTAATAATTGACTAAGTTTATATATGTGCTAAATTAATAATTCACTAAGTTTATAAGATAATACGTTATAAAAGATTCATATAGGTCCCACGTAATATATAAATTAATAATTTCTTATAGTGCTTGTGATTCAACTACGAGGCTTTACTAAACTATAACTCGATCATTATTAGTTTCTTATTGAAATTGATGTCACATTGGATTTAATGTCTAACTTTTCTTAACATGGTAAGAAGTTCTAGCATGGTTCCCTCGTACTACAACAAAAAAATATTCAATATCACCACCGCTTTTAGAGCTTCTTCTCGCGAAAAGGGCTCCATAGTAGAACTATCATCTTTTCATCATCTTGATCATTCTTCATGAAACTATCAATTATGTGCTCGTCAGTCAACATCTCTGAAATTGTGTCATTTTCTCTATAGTAGTTCAAGAGGTCCTCAACATCCTTTCTTTGAGATAGAAGTCATTGTTGTACGTATGATGTGAAGTGTTACTATGGCTTTTGTTTATTTAAGTAGAATTTTTACTTGGTAAAATGTTCATAAAATAGAATAGTATAGTACATTGAACAACGTACAATCGATTTTTACAAAAAAAAAAAAAAAAAAAAAAAAGTAGATTTATTAAATTTACTTGGTTAAACAAATACATAGAATTGTTAGTTTGTAAAACAAGAAACTATGTAGAACATTGCTTGGTTAGATGTTCATAACATGGAATAATATATATAGTACATTGGACAATGTACAATCTATTTTTGAGAAAAATAAGTAAATTTATGAATTTTACTTGGTTAAACAAATACATAGAATTGTTAGTTGATAAAACAAGAAACTAAATACAATATACAATGTTTAAGAAAATAAGAAATACCTTGATAAGTTAATAAGTTATTAATTAATCGATAAATTAATAAATTATTAATTTATTGATTATTTAATATTCATTAAATTAATAGACTTTCCTTGGTCCCAAGGCTATTAATTTATAGAAGTTTAACCATACAATATTTAAGAAATGAGAAATACTTTAATAAATTAATAAGTTATTAATTAATCAATAAATAAATTATTTATTTATTATTTAATATTCGCTAAAATAAAAGATTTTCCTTGGTCCCAAGGCTATTAATATATAGAGGTTTAACTGCATATTAATTTTTAGCAAAAAGGTCATATTCATTCAATATATTTTATAGCAACTTTCAAGTAACAGTGTTCCATTCAGTTTTATTCTACTTGAGTTAAAAGTGGACTTGCATGGCAAAGATCAAACATCGAAAATGAACTTGGCGTTCATGAAGTCCAAACATTCACACTGAACTTACAAGTTCACAGAAACCAACCATGGGCTCAATGATATTGCACTTTGAATTGAGTAAAGTAGCAGTTTTCTATACGATTATATTCTACTTAACTGTACTTGCAGTTGGCAGAGATCCAACATTGACAATGAACTTGGAGTTCACGAAGACCAAACATTCACACTGATTTTGAATTCATGGAAACCAAACATGAGCTCCATGATGTTGGACTATAATTGACTAAAGGTGGTCTTGCAAACTGGTGATAGAAAAACTAAGATTCAAGTTGTACCAACACATTTGAAGAGTTTGGCTACCAAGAATTTCCTTATGTGACAACGTATTCACGTGAGTCAGCCTCTAAACACTTGATCATATGGTTATACTTTACTAAGAACATATTTTTACTGAATATGCATCCACATATGCATTACACCTTATAGATGACTGTTCTGCAATACTCAAATCTCTCTAGGCACCTAGATCTCTTAAGCAGCTAGCAGTGTCAGCTTCTTCACTTTTCTTTTGGGTTTTAAGTCTTTGGTCAACAGATCATGGTTCCGGAAAAATTTATACTTCTTTGTACGTTGACAAAAGTTTTAAGCAGGGTTGTATATGATGGTTATTAACATCAGCTTTTACTGAGAGTACTACAGGCCCTATAGTACGGTGTCTGTATCATCAAACATCTTGGAGCAGGATAAAAATGTTCAAATGTCTCCAAAGTACATAGTACCCAAGGGATTACTTTCCCTTTCTTTTAAGGAATTACTACCCTGTCTTACCAACACAAGACAAAAGTAAGCCAGGGCAAGGTGAAAACCTGTATGCATCTTAGGCATATGGTAGAAGAAATATAAATGAATCGCAGCGAAACCTACCATGACCGAACCTTTCTGGCATGCTTTATATGGCCTTTTAACAGATCACCCGCAGATAAGTCTTCACCGGAAATGATATCCTACAAAGGTGCAATTTTACATTGAACAATCAGCTTGATTGGAACTATACATGTACATAAACAAAGTTGTCAAGCAAATAACAACATCTGAACAAAGGCGTTAAAGCCTAAAAAGGATAACCTTGCAATAAAAAAGTTTCAATGGGAAAGAGATCAACTAAAAGAGACATTATTCCTAGTTTATATTAAGTATAAAAGTTTATCAAACACCTCTGTGCCCGATTGTAGTCTTACATAATGCAAGGTCATTAAGATGCATTTTACAATTTTATGAAACAAGACATTCGCTCATGATAAAGGCTTTTTTAAGTTATAACCAGATATAAAAAATCGTCATTAAACAATACTTTACAGGTGATAGATCATATATATCATAGAATAGGGGGTTCATGCATACAAAACCCTGCCGCATACTAGGTAAGCATGAACACTCCAAAAATATTGGCTGTGGAATTTTGGATTCCCTTGACCTCACAGATACATGGGGCTTCTCATGAGATAGGAATGGAAGTACATAAGTTTCTGAAGCATCTAAATGCAGGTTTCTGTTATTAGAGGAGCTACTATGATCAAGAGAGAACCTCCCCAACAGGATGATGTTAAGTCAGCATGTACCCCACCATTTAATGCACCATCCATAAAACCCCTTCAATAACATAAATTTAAATAGGACAGTCTGATAACAAATAACAACAAAGCCTTGATTCCGGAACTTCTGGGTCAAGTATATAGAGAAAGTTTGAACGGTGGATGATTTGATGGATCTGGTGGTTAATAAACCTGTACAAGGAAATCCTCATTCTGTTCTAAATAGGATATTCGCTAGGTATGTCTGCAGAGAACCCAAAAGGGCATATACAACACAAGAATCACTTTCTAATTTCCTAACGCTTTGGTACCAAGAATCACGAACTCACACTAACAGGGGGTTTCTTAAAATGTTTGAACAAATATTGTTGTTGTCATAGCATATTTTGTTAGAGGTAAACATACCCATGAGAAACATTCCCCCAGGCCAAAATAGGTATTTAAACTTTGTTATAGTACATTCATGCTCCTATTTCATTCCTCATAAAAACCCACACAGTGATGGGTCACATAGGTCACAGTGAATTGAAATGGTGTGAAGAAAATGCCTGAACTCTTCTGACGTCATCTACAATAAGCACTTGACAAAAACATTAATAACTGAGGCAATATAAGCACGAGTTTGTAATGCCATAGTAGAGCCAACGATTTTAACTTAGGTTGGGATGAATAAAATATTATGATAAGTTAAATCCATCGAGATTACCAATCTAATATTGTCGTATGCAGTTGAAGTACAGTTGTGAGACAATTCAATTTACTTCCCTCCAGAAAAAGAATGAAGAGATGCCTACGCAATTCTTCATTTACTATATATATAAGAAAAAAAGGCATGACGGGCTATACACTTCTACATGATTACATTTCTGTCGTCACTAAGCAGTCGCACATTAGAAACCTCATTGAACAGAAACCCCACCTTGATAAGATGAAGTTCATATTGGACAAGGTAGCTGTCCAAAAGATTTCAAAAAAGCTTGCAAATAGAGGCCTCCAGATCCCACAGTCGCACATGTTTCTGTCAGAGAAAACATGACTGCAAGGACTGCAAATAAATAGAGACACAATTCATATATTCCTGCAAATAGTGATGGAAAAACGAAGAACGGGATTGTATAGGAAGAAGTATAGGAAGTAATTCCCCACAGATAAGGACATCTAACAGGATGCCTTGAAGTGCATTCAATTTCTAAGACAATTTAATGCTAAGGATTTAGCATTGATGGGCATCTTTCTAGTCAGGGGTAACCATGACAAATCACTGCTTTCGAAAAAGATTGCATGCAAAATTGGCATGTACATCATCACCTCCTCAAGTGGGATGTGATCATTTGCCCATCTCATAAGCAAGCTCTCTAGACAACATAATAGCATGACACAAGTAACTCAAATACTTACTATGCAACGAGGATACTACTAAATTGTATTTCTTTTTTATTTACTTAGATATGCTTATCCTAATTGACCAAAAGAATTACTTCGAATCTAAAATTTACAAACTACTTTGCCTCTCTCTTGCAAACTCATAACAATAATGAGTCGACATTTTGCCAATTCTACAATTTGACATAGATTGAACAACCCAAAGACATTAAAGGAGAACTCCCATAATTTGATGGCTTCCCTTAACTTCAGAATTCTCCCCTCTGACTTAGAGAAAAAGTATGTGTCCAATGTGGGTAACATTCCAGAATCCAGGTCCAGTGTCACAGTTTTATTTCATTCCAAAGTTGAACTACACTTCCCTTCACATTTACAAGGGAAACCTAATCAAATGGAATTTTTTTTTAATTCAAGGATCGCAAATCATTCAAATGTTCCGGTCTCTCTTGCATGGATATTAATACCACGCAAACACAGTACAGGTAGGGCTGAGCATATAACGGTTGAAAACCAAAACCGGACAGAAAACCAAGGCTGAGCATCCGGTTGTGTTTTTGATTTTTTTTGTTCGGTTTCGGTTTTCAGTTTTAAGAAAATCAGTTTTCCGGTTCGAGCTTCAGTAACCAACGTGAACCGAAAACCGATTTAATAATTACCTATTTTCCCTTCCCCGTACAAATATGTGTTTCCAGCCTAAACCCTAATCTCTTCTCTGCGTCCTCTGGGAAGAGAACATCTCATTCTCTCCCAAATTTTCTATGGCCTCACCGTAACCCTAAACCCAAACCTCTACTTCTAGACTCTCTCTATGCCTCTCACAAAGAAACCTAACACTAAATCAAGTCCAAGTCCTCAAGAGGCTAGAACACTAAGAGTTGAATTCTCTCTTAGTCGCTATGATTTTTTTCAATTTACTTCTCTCTTAGTGGCTTTCATCAATTGTTTTGGTTTAATTCTGGTTGTATATGTATGCTTGTATGTCTGTGCTCATGTGAGTGTGAAATCGTTGTTTCTTATTGACTTTGTTCTCATGATAGATGTATACTCCCGTTTTGAGAATGTGGGACTGTGATATGTATGTTGATGGTAATGGTAATTGGGACAAACAAAACAAGAGGAGAATAAAGGTCTGAGTTGCAATACCATTACCTGCTTTATCACTTGGGCAACCATTTAATTATCATTGTTTTTACAGAAAACCTGTTGATTTTTTAGGAGCATTAGTTAAAATCAAATACTGATCTTATTCTGATCCTTACATTGTATAACAATATTTTTTTGGCTAAATGTATATTTGTATATTTTGTTATTTATCAATTTTTGTAGTAAAATTTTTACTGGAAGAATTTGTTATGAGAAATTTTGACTGTAAACCCTGACCCGGCCCATTATGCAGGCCTAGCCAAACAAACCAACCAAACCGTACAGTTCAGCTTGATTTGGTTTTAAAATTACAGGTTGGTTCGTTCATGAATATAAAGGTTCAGTTTACTTTCGGTTTTAGAAAATTCCGGTTAGGTTCAGCCGAACTGACTGAATGCTCACCCCTAGGTATGGGAGTGACAACATGGACCTTGCACTAATTTTTTTCATGTCATAGTGTAATTTGGAGTATTCTTGCCCCCTAGGATCCGGCAGACACAATATGTAGAGAATAATTGTTGTGTGTTTTATTGATTGGTTACTCCACTATTTATAGGGAGTCTAGCTCCTCTTCATACTACATTTTCCAATGTGGGACTAAAGTCCCTTATTAGTTCTCAACACTCCCCCTCAAGATGGGCGATAGATATTAATCATTCCCATCTTGTTATATAGCTTCGACAGACTTAATGAACTAAGACCCTTAGTCAGACAGTCTGCCACTTGTTCTTCTGAGCGAACATGATCAATCTTCAGTATCCCTTGTTCCAGCTTCTCTTTGATGAAGAATCGATCGATCTCGATGTGTTTCGTTCTGTCGTGCTGAACTGGATTGTTAGCAATACTTATTGCAGCTTGACTATCGCTCAGAAGACGTAACGGTGCTCCCTTGTCCAGCTTCAACTCTGTCAGTAACGCTTTCACCCACAGCAACTCCGACACTCCCAAAGCCATTGCTCTGTATTCTGCTTCAGCTGTAGACCGTGCTACCACTGACTGTTTCTTGCTTCTCCATGAGACCAAGTTTCCTCCTACAAAGACACAATATCTCGTGGTAGACCTTCTATCGTCTATACAGCTCGCCCAGTCTGCATCGCAGTATCCCTCAACTTCTATACTTCTATTCTTCTTGAACCATAGCCCTTTTCCCGGCGTCCCTTTCAGATATCTCAAGATCTGAAACACTGCATCCATATGACCCGTTCTTGGATCATGCATGTAGCGACTTACTACACTCACCGCAAATGAGATATCAGGGCGAGTGTGTCCCAGATAAATCAATCTCCCTACAAGTCGTTGATATCTTTCACGATCAACTGGCTCTCCTGCATCTGCTCCCAACTTACACTTTTGGTCAATTGGAGTGACTGCTGCTTTGCATCCCAGCATCCATGTCTCCTTCAGCAGATCTAGTGCGTATTTTCTCTGTGAGAGAACAATTCCTTGTTCGCCTTCACACACCTCGATACCTAAAAAGCACCTCATTGCTCCTAAATCCTTCATCTCAAACTCCTTCGCGAGTTTTGACTTCAGCTTAGCGATCTCGACTTCATCATTACCTGTGATTACTATATCATCCACGTATACAGCAAGTATAGTGATGTGGCCTCTTGCATGCTGAAGAAAGACCGTATGATCTGCATTTGCTTGATGGTATCCCATGCCTGTAATAGCCTTTCTGAATCTGTCAAACCATGCTCGAGGAGATTGCTTGAGTCCATATAGCGACTTCTTTAGTTTGCACACTTTTCCATGTGACGTCCCTCCGTCTGATTCTGTAGCGTAGCACCCTGGGGGGGAGTTCCATGTACACTTCTTCTTGTAGGTCCCCATGGAGAAAGGCATTCTTCACATCTAACTGGTATAGCTTCCACCCATAGTTTGCTGCAATGGAGACCAGAGTTCTTACGGTGCTCATTTTCGTTACTGGAGCAAACGTCTCATCATAGTCGATGCCATATGATTGTGTGTATCCTTTTGCAACCAACCTCGCCTTGTATCGTTCCACCTTTCCTTCTGACGTCTCCTTTACTGTATACACCCATTTGCATCCCACAGTTTTCTTCCCTTTGGGTAATGGAACCAGCTCCCACGTCTTATTTTTCTCCAGTGCCCCAAGTTCTTCCATCATTGCAGCTTTCCACCTTGGATCTTTCTTTGCTTCCTGCCAACACTTGGGCAACGAAGTAGAGTCTAATGATGCAATGAAGGCTCGATAATTCGAAAAAATGTTAGAATAAGACAGGTAGTTGGCAATATCATGTTCATAATTATCAAAACGACTAGGAGCCTTACCCGCATTGATGCGAGAAGATCTCCTTAAGGGAGCAATAGGTGGTGGAGAGATCATACCATCAGAGTCAGAGAGATCCGCATCAGAATCAGATTGATTCAGTGCGGAGGCAACATCTTCAAGAGTTGGAGCAGGAGTAGACGAGGGACTTGGTACAGTAGGCACAGGGCACGGTACAGGCATAGTACTGGACTTCTGCTGTCTCCTTCTGTAGACTTGGAGCTCCTTTTCCATTGTCTGCTGCTCCCCCTGTTTAACATATGTATCTTCTTCATCTTCTGTATCGGAGTCACTGCTTTCTCCCCCTTTCGTCCAGATTTCTACGACCGGGCATGGGACCGATCCGACAACCACAGATGGGCTTAATTTCTCCCCCTCACATCTAACACCCGCTATGTTAGGTGTGTCACCAAACGCCGAACCATCATCCGAACCATAATATGGTTCCAGTTCTCTGAATGTAACGTCCATGCTTACAAATATTTTCCGCTCAACTGGGCTCCAACATGCGTATCCCTTCTGAGTTGCCGTGTACCCGACAAAGACACATTTAACCGCTCTAGGATCCAGTTTGCCAACTCCCGGCCTATTATCTTGGACAAAACATACACACCCAAATACTTTCGGTGGAACAGTGTACGTGGTTGCACCAGTAAGCATCTCCAGCGGTGTCTTCCAGTCCAATACCTGAGATGGCATTCAGTTGATGAGATAAGATGCCGTTAACACCGCCTGCCCCCATAAGTGTTTCGGAACATTCATAGCCAGCATCATCGTCCGTGCGACCTCCAGCAGGTGTCTGTTCTTCCGTTCGGCCACACCATTTTGTGCCGGTATATAGGCACAAGAAGTTTGGTGTAGTATGCCATGAGTGGATAAATACTCAGCAACCTTCCTATTTGTATACTCCGTCCCATTGTCAGACCATAAGCACTTAATTTTAGTGCCATATTGAATTTCTACCCGGCGATGAAAGTCTCGAAATGCCTCAAAGACGTCACTTTTATTCTTCATAAGGTACACCCATGTCACGCGAGTATAACAATCAATAAAAGTGACGAACCATCGAAAACCGTTAATACCGGTTGTAGGACAAGGGCCCCATACGTCTGAATGTATCATATCAAAAGCAGCAGAACTCCTACTACCTGAACTCACATACGTGCTTCTGGTATGTTTACCCAACTCACAAGCATGACAAAATAACTTCTCTTTAGTAGCCCTTTGGTATAAGGACAGATACATTCGACTAATAATTTTAAAAGAAGAATGACCGACACGTCGGTGGTGGAGTAGCAAGTCATCTTCGACACTGCGCCGTGAATCTTCTGGTGGTGTGTCTGCTACCAGAGATGCCAAAGCTTTGTCCAGTCCAGTCCTGTCCAAGTACCACAGCCCCTTATGCCATGTGCCAGTCCCTAGTCGTCGTCCTGTCCCCTTCTCCTGAAAAGTCACCGTAGGAATGTCAAAGGAAACAGTACAGTTAAGATCAAGGATAATGGCACTAATAGAAAAAAGATTGACAGGAAAAGACGGAGCATGTAAGACATTGGTGAGAGTGAGAGAAGGGGTGCATGCGACAGTGCTTTTACCCAAGGTTTAAAGTATCGGCCGACGTATCGGATCGGTTTTGGCCCCTGCCGATCCGATACTCACAAAAATTATCGGTATCGGCCGAAACCGATACAAAAAAGTTCGTATCGGTCTGTATCGGCCGATACGGGACCGATACTGCCGATCCGATCTAATCTGGACGTCTCACAGGAGGTTCGACCAAAAAAATTAGAAATTTATCCCCAAAAACATCAAATCCAACAGAGATCGGTAATAGAAATTCGTATTCGAAGTATAAACAAAAAAAAATCTAGAAATCGATGCAAAATTTTCTACAGACATACAAAAAAAAAATTCAAAAAATATCATCAAGAACTTGTTTTAGTTGAATGACGAACAAACTTCACAAACCTGTCTTCCCAAGCTAGCTTGCCTCGATCTCCTTCATCGGCTCTTCATCTCGATCTCCTTCATCGGCTCATCATCTCGATCTCCTTCATCTCTCTCCACAGTAACAAAGAGAAAAGAAGAAGAAGGGGGCGGCTGGTTGGAAATGGAGAGTTTCTTCTCTCTCCTCTCTCAAAAACATACTTTATAGGCTTAGGTTTGGGTGGGTGGAGTTGGTTAAAAAAAAAAATCAAAGATGGGCCGGGCTTGAGGCTTTGAAACCACAACCACCCGCCCAGAAATCCTAACATAACGTTGATTCTTCCTACTGACCATAAAGCCAATTTAATTCCTATGATTAACATTGGCAAACTTATATATATATAGTCTAACTATATTATTGTATTTAATTATATTCTACATTGTACATAAAATATACACTAACTTATATGATTGTATCTAACAATATTTGTTATTGTATTTTTTTTTTGTTATTGTATATATATATATATATATATATATATATATATATATATATATATATATATATTATATCTAACTATATTAATTATAATTTATTATAGTTTATCTACTATTTATTATTGTATGCAACATTTTATTGAAATTCTATCTCCTCTCTTCGTTGTTGTTAAGTTTGTCATTTTGTATAATTATGTTTGAGTAATTTTAAAAAGTTTAACTGTATTAATTATTTTTACTACTATATTTGCAGGAAAATGACGCCAAAAAGAATTGTAGCCAAAGAAAACAAAGGGCAAAGGAGAAGTTGACACCAAGATTTACAGTATCTATGTATCGAATGATTCCAGCATCGAATGTTTACGTTTTTATAAGTGTAATATTATTGTATGTAACATTTTTTATTATTGTATGTAATTTTGTATAACATTTGTAAGATAACATAATGTCACAAAAATTTTGTACGCGAGAGAAAGTGGATGCTGGTTATAAACCATTTTAGAATTAGCCTTAGTGATATATTTGTATTTCTTTTCGTATTTGTAGTATCTATTGTAAAAAATTATTATTCATGAAATTTAAATGAAGGTATAGACCAGTAAATCTTGTAGCTAGCTTTATTTTGATATATTATGTAACAAAATAATTGGCGCTATGGATCTCATTGAATGGTTTGTAACTATGCATAAAACTAAAATTATGAATATAATTAATTATTTGCATTTTTTAACAAAAAAATTAAAAACATATTCGAAATAATGACATAGTAAAATTGAAACTAAAACATGAAAATGAAAAAAAACTTGTAATCTTGTATATCGCAGGTAAACCAATCAGAAAGGATGACTATTATTTTAATTAATTATAATAAAAAATTTAAAAAATCAAATAATGCATAAATATGTTTAAAAAAATCCTAATTCTTTTAATAATTATTTAATATTGCCGATACTCCCGATACCAAAAAATCCGATACTCCGATCCGATACTGTCGATACCGCCGATACTTCCGATACCGATACTCATACAAAATGTCCGATACCGATACCGATATCGATATTTTGAACCTTGCTTTTACCCATGACAGGGCTGGAGTTACCATCAGCAGTCTGAATGCTCTCCGGCGTCGGTAGGTGAGTATAGTCCTGGAACTCACCGCGGGATCCCGTGACATGGCGAGATGTCCCAGAGTCCATAATCCAACCGGATTGGTGGACAGCTGCTGCAAGAGCACGTGCAGGTATACCTGTGCCGTTTTGGGCAAAGCAAGTGATGTGGTCCCCCGAGGTAGATGACGTCCCATTACTGTCGTCCGAACCCAGCTTCGTGCCGTGTAACTTCGCGAGGAACTCCTTCTCAAGAGGGGTTAACTCAGCCAGGTGATGGTCGCCCCCTTCCTCCGCCAGATTAGCTTTGTGTCCTCCAGAATAATTTCTCCGTCTACCAGCATAACCGTCTCTACCACCACGACGTCCTCCGTGGCCCCGTCCACGATCACTCGACTGACTGTGCAGGGGTTTAGGACAAAATCTGATGTAATGCCCTGAGTCACCACAGTTGTGGCAAACACCGGCCACAGAGGGAGGCTGATTGAAGGCGGCAAGGGCAGACTTGTCAACAGTGGCTTGCTCCCCCTGGAAAGAACCCTTGTTGGGCATCAACTTCAAGCGAGCCTCTTCTTGTGTCATGGCAGCTATGGCTTCTTCTAAGGTGGGAAGCATGGGCTGTGCCAGGAGTACATTCCTTCTTTTCTCAAATACAGGGTTAAGACCCTTCAAGAACTTCATCATCCGTTGACGCGAAATATAATCCAAGAACTTTTGGAAATGTTTCGCAAATGCGGGTTCGACTTGGGCATCTTCCATCCCAAGAGGATCATAGTGATCCAGATCAGACCAGAACTTCTTCAACAGTGTTGCATACGCAGAGATGGTGCGGTCGTCCTAGGCCACCCTATCAAGTTCATCCTGCAGTTGGAAGACCCGCATAGGATTGCCCGAGCCAGAGTACATATCCTTCAAAGTCTGCCATATATCAGCAGCAGCCTCCATCGCCTCTACATTGCCCGACACCTGGTCGGTCAAGGAGACGGTCAACCATCCAGCCACAACATTGTTGACAATTTCCCAAACAGCAAACTCCTTTGAGGAGGGATCATCTGGCGCCTTGGTTTGGCCATTGACGTAGCCAACCAAGCCATGTCCCTTCAGCGTCCGCATGGCCTGCTGTGACCATTTCAAGTAATTGGACGTGCCTTCCAACTTCGTCTCCAACTTGTCCAGCTTTCCCATTTTGTAGGGTGATGGATCCACATCAGTATGGATCACACGTGGGGCCGCCTCGGTTAATCTCTTTGATAAAATATCATCAACCAAGGCCTTCATCTCATCTGCTGTCAGTTTACCACTGATCGAATCCATGACGTCTTCAACGATGATTCGTCGTCGTCGTCTACGTCGGCTTCGTCTTTGTCGTCGTCTTCGTCGGCGTCGTCGGCGTCGTCTGTATGTAAAGTCTTCAACGGAGATCTTACGACTGCGCGTTCAACGTGGCCAACACCGACGCGCGCATGTAGATCCTAATTTGCAGATCGAGAACGGAAAACAAACAAAGCATTTGTAATTCCGAAGAGCGTAATCTAGGAACAGAAGGTGCAAATAAAGCATTTGACAGCCATCCGTCGTCGAAAAATCACCCACATAATCACTCTCTCAAAATTAGGGTTTTTTTTTCGAAAAGAAGAAAAAAAGGAGGGGGGCGTCGGGGGGGCTGCCGGGTGGGCTGCCGGGGGGGGGGGGGGGGGGGGGGGGGACTGCCGGTGGGGGAAGGGGGGTACTACCGGTGGGGAAAAGGGGGGGGAGGGAGGAAAAAAATATTTTTTTTTGTGGTTATGGCTCTGATACCATGTAGAGAATAATTGTTGTGTGTTTTATTGATTGGTTACTCCACTATTTATAGGGAGTCTAGCTCCTCTTCATACTACATTTTCCAATGTGGGACTAAAGTCCCTTATTAGTTCTCAACACAAACAAACCAACCAAACCATACAGTTCAGCTTGATTTGGTTTTAAAATTACAGGTTGGTTCGTTCATGAATATAAAGGTTCAGTTTACTTTCGGTTTTAGAAAATTTCGGTTAGGTTCAGCCGAACTGACTGAATGCTCACCCCTAGGTATGGGAGTGACAACATGGACCTTGCACTAATTTTTTTCATGTCATAGTGTAATTTGGAGTTTCCATGTCATTTCTGATATGTATCCGGCAGACACAATATGGCAGTGCACCTTTTTTTTTTTGGAGTATTCTTGCCCCCTAGGATCCAGAAAACATCATGCCAATGATACCGGAGTACCCATTCCCAGATATCATATTCGATAAATGTAAGGACCTAAATTTGATACAGTTTAAAGTTATACGGATCGTCAATGGGCTCTGCATTGTCTGGTTCAGTCTGACCGAACATTTTTTCTGGCTAACTAAACCAAGGATGTATTACCCTAACTGAAACCGACCATGTGCAAAAAACAAAACAAAACCGAAGCAAATTTTGTCCAGCCAGTTTTTGTTCAACAGCAAACGGATTACGGATATAATGGTGCCAATATCATTGTTGTTGATGTGATCAAATTTGAGATCAGATGTCTTTGTTTCAGAACACACTACGTTTATCCTGCCCAGATCCAAATCCACTTTCGGTCGCTGTTGGGATATTCTCTTTCATGTGAGTCAGCCGTGATGTCATCAGCTGCAAGAGGTAGATCTAGGGCTTTTGCTGTTGTCATTTGCTCGATTGATAAATAGGACACAAAGAGGTAGACATTATCCCTACTGTTTTACGAATTGGAAAAGAGGAGCCAAGTTCAATCATAGGCACATGTAATTAGTAAGATATTTGTGACTTATATCAATTAACTTTAGTGAATTTGGTTACTCGGTCACCAACCTCACAAAACAAAGTGATCAGACAACTAAAAGTTTGAATAAGTGTAAGCCAACCATAATTTTAACAAAACCTGGCCATATAAATGATTGGGCCGGTTCTTAATCTCTTTTCAGTCTCTTGAGAATAATTCTTCTGTTTCTTCATCATCTTGAATCAATAAAATACAACCTTGGTGATGTCTACGTAGGGCTGTCAACAGCCAAGTTCGGGTCCGATTGAACCCAAATGTGTACCCGAATCTGGACTGACCTCATTTCGGTTTCTGTCGAACCCGACCCCAGGGACTGCTATATACAGATAAAGAAAGAAATATACTCAATGTGGGAGGCGTGGCTCGAATCTGGTACCAAACCTTCAAGCCTTAACAAACTAGCCACCCACCAATTTATATCTACCTAAAGAACTTTTTATTATTCAAGCAAACCCGAACCAGACCCAAAATATTTCCAGGTTTCGTATGATGTACCTAAACCAACCCAAAATCACTTGGGGTTTTATTGTTTACATCCAAACCCGAAACTTTAGCTGAAATTTGGGTCGCGTTCACGGGTTATCGGTTACCATTGATAGGCCTCCGTCTATGACGTGCATCAGACTCCCAAAGAAAATTGATCCTGCTTATCTTATGAATGATATCCATATGCATAAGTAATTGAACTAATAAAGTCATGTAAGTTGAGCAAAGCTGCATAAATAATATATGTATGCAGTTAAAATTTGACCTCTTTTCCAGACTCTTCAGCTTCATTAGTTTCTTCTATCTCTTTTCGCAGTTGGGAACTAACCGCTGATGCCGGTAAAGGTTTTGGAAGAATCCTCAAGCTATCCCCAATATTTGGCTGAAAATAGACAAATTAACAAGTTACTAATGTACCTGAGTAAATATGCATCTAGCTTCCCAAAATAGAGGGATTTTATGATCAAAATACTAAAATGGACTGATCAAGTTAAGAACAAAAAATTCCAAATAGAAGTGTCAAAATTGACGTAACAAGGAGATGAGGAAAGACTCAAAATAAGCAAATCGAAGTAAAGCATCAAAGAGGTAAAAACTGGCATTCAACAATATACAATAGCATGATGGTTTTCACATGAGAGATGTGAGGAATAGAATGGATGGTGGCTAACCCTTCTTTTACAAACCTTGGCAAAGTCATCACGGTGATACGTGAACCAGCCTATAGAAATTCGGCAGTGGATAAATAGTTCACTCTTCCAAATATTGAACAAGATGTTGCACTTAAACACTATCAAGAAGGATAGATTCTGAACTGTGTAATAAAAAATAAAATGATTTAGATGTTGGTATCTTCAGTGTTCCGTGATGAGTGTAGGACGCTTCAAAGTCTTGGATGCTTGGCACATGTGAATTTTCTGGACTAATAAGGGTTAAATTCTTGGATATGGACTAGACAAAATTAGTAAATCCTGTCATTTAGTTGACCCATAAGCCAATCACAAACATAAAACTTAGGTCAAATAATAGAATAAGTTACTCCTCTATGTTATTTACTAGTCTAGTCTACATATACATGATCTCCATTCACAAGTAAAATTATTCCAGCGTTGACATAGCATAAACCGCAAAGTAATAGATCTGGATCATGTAATAAAAAGAGCTCAGTTATTGAATATGGGGGTACATCAACTTACCTGGTTTTCTTGAGGCAGACCGTTTCTAACCCAAGATCGACAAAGAGCATAAAGAGAATCGGAACCACCCTCCGACATTCTAACCTTCAAAAAAAGATCCCAACATCAATACGAGAATGCACTATTGAGTATAAGAAGCCCTGTGAACTTTTTCAATGGAAGAGTAAAGCAAATGTGTTAGTCAAATGTAAATGTAGTTTTCTTAGTTTTTGCAATGTAAGAGTAGACCAAATGTGTCAGTCAAATGCAAATGTAGTCTTCTTAGTTTAAGTTGTTGAAATATATTGCGCACTGTAACTTTGAAAATTGTAATAGTGATTCTGAATTACGATATTGTAGTGAATAGCAGCAACGATGGAGGTTATCATTCCCTTAAATGAGACACTTCAACATCATAACATTTCTGGCAAGGGGGTAGTTCCATCTGGTGATCTTACTCTTGCAGAAACAAATGGAAAGGTAGTTCTGTACCTTATCCTTCGAGAGGATCTTACTCTTGCAGAAACAAATGGAAAGGTAGTTCTGTATCTTATCCTTTGAGAGGATGCTTACAAGCTTGAAAGATCATTTACCAAAGAGTAGCAACGTCTAGCTTATCTGGCATTCCTTTCCATCTTTGGCATGTAACATAGAATCATAACATCTATATTTGTCTACTCTTTTCTAGTTGAGCAAACTTGGAGAAGCAATATGCTAGTCATCAAAACAATACCAGGATAGAAAAATAGATAGCTGCAGCTAGGTGCAAATTGATGCACTGCCAATATATTTATCTGGAAATGCAAGTAACTTGAGTATATGATTAGAAAATAGAATGATGGGCTATCGAAATGGTAACAATTGTAATAGATAGTGGATAATCCAAAAGCAAGTCAACTGTCCAGAACGCATCTAACGGCCCTTTTCCTCGGTCATATCAACTAAATCACTGTTGTTAACTAGAACAGTATCAGACTACTATCAGTTGAATCAACTGTTGACAGCTCTCAAACTGTCTAAGTGTGTCCACATTCTGAAAAGCTGTCCTAGCCACCTAAAATATCCAATAGAATTTAGTAGAATATTTTACTTGTTTATTATTGAGGTGGAGCTACACTTATATAGGAGAGGCTAACCCCTCTCCCTATTATTCTACCCGATGTGGGACTAAAAGCCCATTAATACTCTCAACACTCCCCCTCAAGATGGGCGATAGATATCAATCATCCCCATCTTGTTAGATAGTTTAGCGAGACTTAATGAATTAAGCCTCTTAGTAAGACAATCTGCAATTTGTTCTTCTGAGCGAACATAATCGAGCTTTAGTATTCCTTTCTTCAGCTTTTCCTTGATGAAAAACCGATCGATCTCGATGTGCTTCGTTCTGTAATGCTGAACTGGATTGTTAGCTATACTCAATGCTGCTTGGCTATCACTCAGAAGACGCAATGGTGTTCCTTGGTCCAGCTTCAACTCTGTCAGCAATGTTTTTATCCACAACAATTCTGACACTCCCAGAGCCATAGTTCTATATTCTGCTTCAGCGGTTGATCGAGCTACCACAGACTGTTTCATGCTTCTCCATGAGACTAGATTACCCTCCACAAACACACAATACCCTGAGGTAGACCTTCTGTCATCCATGCAATTTGCCCAATCTGCATCACAGTATCCCTCAACACTAAGGTGTCCATTATTCTTGAACAATATCCCTCTTCCAGGAGTCCCCTTTAGATATCTCAAAATATGAAAAACTGCATCCATGTGGCCCTTCCTTGGATCATGCATGTAACGACTCACTACACTCACAGCAAATGAGATATCAGGACGAGTGTGACCCAGATAAGTCAATCTGCCTACAAGTCTGATATCTTCCACGATCAACCGGCTCTCCTGCCTCTGCCCCCAATTTATCTTTCTGGTCAATCGGAGTGACTGTCGGACGATATCCCAGCATACCAGTTTTTGTGAGCAAGTCTAGTACATACTTCCTCTGAGAGAGGACGATCCCATCTTTTCCTCGAGGTACCTCGATCCCAAGAAAATACCTCATCATTCCCAAGTCCTTTACTTCAAATTCTTTGGCAAGTTTCTTCTTCAGCTGGGTAATCTCCTCTTCCTCATCACCTGTGATCACTATATCATCCACGTATACCGCAAGTATGATTATGTGGCATCTCGCATGTCGGAAGAAGACTGTGATCTGCATTAGTCTGGCTGTACCCCATGCCCGTGACAGCTTTTCTGAATCTTTCAAAACATGCCCGAGAAGATTGCTTGAGTCCATACAGTGATTTCTTCAGCTTGCACACTTTTCCTATTGACTGCCTCGTGCAAAATCTAGGGAGAGTCTCCATGTATACTTTCTCATGTAGATCTCCATGAAGAAAGACATTCTTCACGTCTAATTTATGAAGTTGCCACCCATGGTTGGCTGCAAGAGAGACCAGGGTTCTTACAGTGCTCATCTTCGCTACAAGAGCAAATGTCTCATCATAGTCGATGTCATAGGACTGAGTGAATCCTTTTGCAACCAATCTTGTCTTGTATCGCTCCACCTTTCCTTCTGGCGTCTCCTTCACCGTGAAGACCCATTTGCACCCGATTGCCATTTTTCCTTCAGGTAATGGAACAAGTTCCCATATCCCATTTCTTTCCAGTGCTCCAAGTTCCTCCAACATTGCAGCTTTCCACCTTGGATCTTCCTTCGCTTCCTGCCAACACTTACGCAAAGAGGTGGTGTCTAACGATGCAATTAATGCTCCATAACTAGGGGATAGATTAGAGTATGATAGAAAATGAGCAATATCATGTTCATAACCATAACGAATAGGAGATTTTTTTGCATTACTACAAGAAGATCTTCTTAAGGAAATATGAGATAGCGGAGGAGAGATCATACCATCCGAATCAGAGGGATCCGCATCCGAATCAGAGGAATCCGGTGCGAAAGGCGCATCTTCAGGAGTTGGGACAGGATTAAGCGAGGGACATGGCACAGTTGGCACAGTAGGGGAAATAGGCACAGTAGTGGACTGCTGATTCTTTCTTCTGTAGACTTAGAGCTCTGTAGTTCGTTCCTCCCCTTGTTCTGTAGTCTTCCCCTGCACTGGAGCATCACTTCCTCCTGATTGTATACATCATCATCACTTTCCTCACTCTCGTTATCTCCCCCTTCTTTCTTTGGACCAACTTCCATCATTGGGCATGGAACTGACCCAACAATCACGCTATCAAACTTTTCATGCACGCTATCTTTCTGTCGTGCTAACTTTTCGTATACGATCCGTATCAATTTTTTCGTTCAAGTCATCCATTCACACACCTTAACTTTTCTCCGATTTAGTTTCACCTACTCAATCATCTTCCGTGTTTCATACTCGCGCAATCCTCAATCCCGTGCACGTTCCGTGTGCGTCAATTTTTAGGTTATTCGAATCAACTCGTTAAATCTCAAGACTACAACTTATTCAACGATACTCAATCTACGGCTTTGCATACACGCGACGCTTGCTGATAGACTCATCGACACCCCGCATCCTCAATCGATCGACATCCCTGACTGTCGTATACACCACTCAGGGATGAAGTCATTTGACAAATCCTCAAACTATCATTCGAATCAAAATCGACTTCTTCAAATTTTTCGTTCGAACCATTCTTCGAATTCCAAGCACGCTCATCTAGATCGCACCAACGTTATCGTCGCTATCACGCCCCGATTCGTAGAGTCATTTAATAACATATTTTATCTCTTGGAATCGATCGTC
This sequence comes from Iris pallida, assembly GCA_029216955.1. Lineage (NCBI taxonomy): Eukaryota > Viridiplantae > Streptophyta > Magnoliopsida > Asparagales > Iridaceae > Iris > Iris pallida. Next base: position 8,250,055 of record JANAVB010035418.1, read on the forward strand.
CTCGCTTGGACGTGATGCCATACAAGTCTGGTATTGCACTTGTACAAGGCAAAGATGGTACGTAATTGATTTTCTTCAAATAGGAATACATCGCAGCGGCAGAAGCAGATAAATTGAAGTTAGTGAGGACAATCTTTCTCATTGAATAGAAGTACATCACTTCCGTATAGCAGCAGAGATAAAAGGATAACTTGAAGTCACACAGAGATATATATATAGAACTTTATTCTCTTTATTGATAATTGAAGAAGAGTACAAGACTTGTATTGAAGTACAATACTTACAACCAATCCCACTTTACATTGAAAGCCAACTGAACAATGCTACACAGCTTACAATTGATACTTGGATACATTGGATTACAACTCGATATACCGACTTGGCTTACAACTCACTGGTACAACTGATTACAATATTCCATACATTATGCCCTTTATAAACAGAAGACATCATCTTGTACAAGGAGAGCTTCTGTATGCCCAACAAATATTCGATGCCGCGGGACCAATCAAGCCAATCTTCGTGTGTAGAACATCCCAAGCACGAGCACATGCCCACAAAAACGTGGGTCAGCACATCATCTATGTACTGGTGAGCAGAATCCAACCCACTCGCCTAAACCAACACTAACTAGTCAATTTTAGCAAGCATTTAATAGAATGATCTTTCTACTTGGGCCTAGCATCAGTTTACAGTTCATGGACAGTAATCATAGTGAAGCATGTAAATTTGTTATCTCATTTCTTATGGGAAGGCAGCAATGAAACCTACTTGGTGTTATCAAGTTCTGATATTGTACATTTAGAGGCATCCTTTAAGCATCGTTGAGTTAACATTAGCCAAACATGTTATAGGTATTCTTTTAGCAAGGCAACACTCCAACATATTTCATTTAACATGTTGAGCATGTTATAGGGTTCTCTTTTAAAGGCAACATCACAACATTGTCTTGTTTAGCATGACTAAGCAGACAATTCAACCAACATAAATTGCATATATCACATTTAAGTGATTTCTTACCGATATCCGACTCCGCGTACCTGCATAAGAATACAGGATCATATGATATACTTACTCTGTCTGCACAAAATATTCATTAGCATGCATCCTGACTACATGACCACTGGTGGTTGTGCACCATGTAGACGTGCCATATAGGACTTCGTATTGGTATGCGGTTGACCACTCACCAGGTTGCGAGCCCGAACGAAGGTTCCGATACCGTGCTACCAAAGCACTAATTTCCTCCTAGGCCGACTCGATCCCACCGCCGCAGGTACCGTTCGAGAAAATCCTTGTATACAAGTACGTCTATGGTCATGCGAATGCGTGTCCGACTCGATCGTATTCGAAGTCGCATGATAAAATAATAAGATAAATAAAGGTAACAGTTCATTATCTCGTCTTTCCAATATTACCACCTGTTCACTTGGTGATCTCAATGATCCCAAGCCTCATCATTTCTCATTGCATCAATCATTGCAACATTTCTCATATCATTCCTTTGTAAGAGGAACAAATAATATTTCATTCATCTCGATAGGACCTGCAGCATTTCATTCATATCATAGGGACAGTATTCCTTCTTTCATTGCTTATAAGGACACAGGCAACAGCAACAGTTACACAGAAGGTATATGATTCTAGTGTTGCATTCAGTTCATTGGGTCGATAGCATAGCCAGTTCATTTCTTATTCTGTCATTTATAAGGCATCTCATTATTCAAGTATTCATTGCTTAAGCAATATTAACCGAAGGGACGTTATCAATTCATTTCAAGCATCAAGTCGCATTAGCAGTTCAAGTGTGATTCATTCGGCAGTTCAATAATTCTTAGCATAAGCATCTCTATTACTCAGCAACTAAAACATGGGACATTTAGGGACAATTCATAGCATCACGTTATTCCATTTATTAAGCATGCAGGAATAAGGAGGAAGGAGGACAGTTCCACTTGCCTGCATAAAAGGGTCTTCTTATTCTGGCTGCACACATTCCCCCTAAGCGTAGCTCCACCAGCGAGCCACGTTCCAACACTTAATCCATCTAGCCAGCTCAGAGAGACTGCATCAGTCTCAACTCTCTTGATTCCCAACATAAGTCACGGTCCAACATCCTGATAGCATCCAACAAGCCAACCAAATGTCTCGTACGGAGCGGGGCATTACAGTCACTCGATAGCACCCCTATTGACAGTCATCTCACTTTACCCAATCGAGTTCAACTCATTCTTGCTCGACATATTTCGAATCCCGCACTTGACTTTTCTAAGGTCAACGCAACTTTGGTGTATATGTCCAGCCCGACTTAGCCAACCGTGCTTACGCAAACCATCTTTTTGTTTTGTCAAAAACTGTTCTCCTATGTTTTGCAAAATAGATAGACTTATTGTATGGACATCCCGTGGGACATTTGAGAGAGAGCGCACCAACAATATCAACTTTGCGGAAGCAACACTTCAGAGTTTGCGAAACAACAGAGTTAAAGAATCCAATCGATAGTCCAAGAACGTAAAGCCGTGCTCTGATACCATTATGTCACGTCCCGCTCCCGTAGGAGCGATCGTCCTCGCTAAGGCGTGATGCCGCACGAGCCTAGATTTGCGCTCGTGCAAGGCGGATTCCATAACGGCCGATTTCAGCGGCTGCGACGGGGTCGTCGCACAGAAGTCCCAAGCAGAGACATTGATTAATAGCAGCGGAAATTTAGAACAAAATACAAGTCATTCAAAAGAGATTCTTTATTGATATTGAAACAAAGATTACAGTGGGGCGCAAGGCCAAGATTACAATCACTCAAACTCACTCTTCTCACATTACAAGTCACTCAGCTCTCTCTCATCTCTCAATACAAGTCTTGAGCCAGCGGATGCTTCGGAAGGCGACGTCCATACATTATGTCCCGTATAAGTCTTAACTCCATGCGGCCGCACGCTTCGAATCGCCAAGGAACTCCGTGCCTCGACGCATCCAAGCGAGCTCCGCGCCACGAGCTTCTACATGTGCCTGCACATGAAAACTGTGTGGGTGTCAGTACTCAACTGTACTGGTGGAATGAGCTTCTCGCCCACCCATACAAAACCAACACGTTAATTTACTTTGTGCAACATAGTTCCTTCTTTTCAATTGTCTTTCTAGTCTTGTCTTAGGTTCAGTTTTAGGACAGACGTCTTGGCCTATTTCGTGTCTCAAGACCATCCCGTGCTTACATCAACAACGTTAACTCATACTTTGCCTCTAGACCCTTCTCGTACCAACAACGTTAACCTATCAAGTCGTGTTCGCCTTTCGGCCCATAATCAGAGACGCAACTACACGATAGAGTTCAATTCCTATGTAACCGTGCTACCTCTTTGAGGCAGTGCCTCGTCACTTACTGACTTGCCTATACTTGTGTTATGACAGCGCGGCCGTGCCTCATATATCGAGGTCGTGCCAAGCAACTCAACGTAACTTCACCCGACTTGCCCTACGGTCCTTCTCGACTTAACTCGCAACAGCCCAAGTCTAACTAATGCAACTCTATGCCAACGACTTAACACTCGACGCCACATCTCATGCCGAAGCACGTCGCCTTCGTTGTAGCCAAATCTTAGGCCCAGACATTGTGTTCAAACTGTGTACACCATCAACTCGACTCAATCCAAAGGCACACACGGATTGCCGCCCATGCCGACCCATCTATATGAATGGTCAATGGCATTAACTAGCCATCGTGGATATAGCCTGGTAAATGGGATCCTTGCACCGCAAGTAGCGAGCTCCGATGCAAGTCTCCGAACTACCGGTTGCCTATTACCCAGCTCGGCTCTAATCTGTTCTTCCTAGGCCGAGTCGTTCCCGTGGCCCCGGGTTGCCGCTCGAAGAACCATCGCCCTTGTCGACAAGTTGTCCATGACCGCGCACCTACGCTAACTTCTAGACTTAACGTAATTGCATGGCCTTATCATCATCATCACTTAGTTCCTTTGCTCTGCTCCTTCCACTTTTCATACTTCTTTTGCAGAGCCCAAACCAGGGTTGCCTCGGCAACTGACCTACAGTCCCGATATTTTTTCTCTCGGCGACTAACCACCGCTTAGACTTAACATTCTTTGAACTCAAGGAACGGCTACTGCATAGCCTTCCCACTTAACTTGAACATAATGTATTCCTTAAGTATCGACAGACCGTAGCTAACTTTCCACTGAACCAACTGTGGCTCGTGCCTTAAACCAACTCGTATTCTACGCGACGCTATCGTCTAAGTCATACTTTATATGACGGGCCTTGAGACCATGGGACAATTTAACTTGACAACCGCAGAAAGAGCGGGACAGTACTTGGAATGACTTAGGTCGACCAGCATAACTTTTGCCTAACTTAATCGAGCCTACAACTTAACCCGAGGAACGAGCAAAGGCTATGCCAAGCCTTGCATCGAGGAAACGTGCATGCTTTATCGAGCATTTACGCGGACGACGTCTATGACTTAGGCTAATTCATAGTTTGTGTCGAAGACCAACTTTTTCTTCTCCCAAGCCACGGGACGAAGGGCCGAGTGTCATTTTTAAAGCACACCGTGCACCAACTCTAAGCCGACCGTTGGACCTTTTTCATGTTTTAACTCAATTCGACCCGACTTGGAATTATTCCCTTAGCTATGTGGATTCGTCTCTTTTATTATCAAGCCTACTTGTGCAAGTTGAAAACATGATATTTATTATGTGAAGGCTAAGATGAGACAAGTTCACCGAAACTATCCCACCTGAGCGAGGAGTCGCCTCGACCGAGCGGGCCTTCGAGTAGTCGTTGCAAGGCTAAGTCCGAATGTCGTCGGCGTTTTGATTCCTTCGATTGACTGAGCGGGACGGGACACTACAGCATGTCCCCACAAGTGTTTTGGAACATTCATAGCAAACATCATCGACCTTGCAACTTCCAACAAGTGCCTGTTCTTCCGTTGCACCACGCCATTTTGTGCTGGTGTATAGGCACATGAAGTCTGATGATGTATCCCATTGGTTGATAAGTACTCCTCAATGGCTTTGTTGGTATATTCTGTCCCATTGTCAGACCTCAAAATCTTCACTTTGGCACCGTACTGTGTTGAGACCCTGCGATGGAAGTCTTGAAAGCATGCAAAGACATCACTCTTACTCTTCATTAGGTATACCCAGGTGACACGAGTATGGCAGTCAATAAAGGTGACAAACCACTTAAAACCATTAACAGCAGTTGTAGGACAAGGTCCCCACACATCAGAGTGTATCATATCAAAAGCAGCTAAACTTCTATTTCCAGAACTCACATAAGAGCTTCTGGTGTGTTTTCCAAGTTCACAAGCATCACAAACCAACTTTTGCTTATTAGCTTTTTGATACATAGATGGAAACATTCGACTAAGTAACTAAATGAAGAGTGTCCCATGCTCTAATACCAAATAGAATTTAGTAGAATATTTTACTTGTTTATTATTGAGGTGGAACTACACTTATATAGGAGAGGATAACCCCTCTCCCTATTATTCTACCCGATGTGGGACTAAAAGCCCATTAATACTCTCAACATATCCACCTAGGCCTTAGAACCCTTGGTCACTTCACTTTATGAAAAAATGGCCTTTAGAGTTTAAGCTTCTTTTTTCCTCACATCTTCCTCAATTGTCATCGCTAGTATGCGGGAATATGTTGTATTTTATCACGAAAACAATGAGATGTCATGATTGAATTAAATTCATATCAGAACTATCATCTTCCTTTGTTTTCCCTTCTGACCACTTCCTTGTAATTGCGCATTGCTATCCTTATGTCCGTCAATAACAAGGTCTTCTTTTCTTTTATCCTTCTTCTTCTTCTCTTTTCTCTAATTAATCTTCTTTCTTCAAGTCCATGCTACCTTTAGTTTTCACGCCTTCTTTTCCTTTTTTCCCTCCCTGTAGCCAGGGGCGGATCCACCCTAGGCCAAGGTGGAAACTGAAGGTATTGTTTTGATTGGATCTTCTGAGTTTAAATAGTTAGGGCAGACTTATTACCTGGATTTTTCCTTATTCTATTTAGTATTTATAGTATTTCATGCTACATTTGTGAGTTTCTGATTTTAGAAAACAATAAATAAAAAAAATTAACTACCATACTTAATATAAATGTTTTCTCGTTTTTTGGAATTTCACTTGAAGGTTTATGAGTTGGTTTCGTTTTGGAAATTTCTACCAGATAATTGTCAATAGTAGCCCTAGCCTATTTTGTTGCGATTAATAGCGAGGTAGCGAATTTTGCAACTATGCAATCAGTTACAAAGTAGCAAACATATTGCAGCCATATCGCGAATAGCGAGGCAACAGTTACTACAAAGCAATCAGGGACTCTTATAACAGCGATACGGTCATAGGTTGAGACAACTATCTAATTTTGAGATTTTAGAAGTTCTTGCGCAACTAAATATTAATTTCTTGAAAATATTTTGAAATGGATTTTCAATGCTTTCCATAACAAAATCCAGTTTTGCAAATAATATCACTTTGTTTTGTAAGTTGGGTAAAACCAAACTCTTGTTTCCGAGGCACAACTCACATATGTATCTACTTTGTCTTGATGTGTGATTTATTTGTTCTGAGGTACAATCTTCCATATCAACGTCCTTCTTATATTGGATTACTCATCCACATACTCCGTCTCAATTCTCTCGATCATGCTCCCGTAATCATTCATTTCGTGCAATGATCGAATTCCAATCTACCTATTTCAAACGTTATCTCATTGAAAACTTTCGTTTATGCTTTCTCATTTGCTTGTTCGTCCGACCTTGAATTTCGAAGATGAAATTTTTCCAAGGTAGGTAAATTGTAAACCCCTTCCCGCATTTTAGAAATTCCTTGAATTTTAGTAAGACTTGCTCAATATTACAAAGGAAATACCTAAAAAAAAAATTTACTAAATAAATGTAAATAATTAAATAGGAATACTGAAATAAATAAGTAATATTAGATTAATAAAAAAAAATTTATATATATATATATATATATATAAACTTTAATTAAAGAAATTATTGAAGATAGCAATCCATATTAGAACTTATCCTAACTAAATCCCTATTGTAGACTTATCCTTCACAACAAACTACTAAATCCTATTCTAAATACAGTCAAACACCCCACCTGATGCTCCTTGGCACTCGTATGCAACCCCGACCCTACCACTATCCCCGCTCGACATGCCCCCCCCCCCCCCCGGCGGCATCCCATTCCCCATACGTCTCTCTCTCTCTCTCTCTCTCTCTCTCTCTCTCTCTCTCTCTCTCTAGTTCTCGCTCTCCTAACATCTCTATCTCCTACTCTCCTAACTCTCCATATTCTCCTTCTTCTCCATAACAAGGAACACATCATACTCCTACTTCACTCACCCGTACTCGCTATCCAGTGATCAGCCGACCACTTTGTTCGTCTCCCATCCAAGCTACATCAACTTGATGCCGCCAGGACTTTCTACACCTTCCTCCTCAACTCGCAACCAACCGCCCATCCCGCATTCTTTGCCAAGCCCCGCAACCCCTTGCACGACTCTGCTCTCCACTGAACACCCTATACCCAGCCGAAGAATAAGAGAGCCAGGATCTCCCGCCCATGTTTTAAATGCTAATGCTCCTCTGCAATGTATTTCAAAAGGTAAAAAAAATTCAAATAAGACCCCTAACAATTTATTAAGTACAAAGTAAACTCTTAAGTTTAAACTTAGTATATATAATTAGGTAAAGTTGCTAATATAACCTAATAGATAATAAGAGTAAATAAATAAATTGGAATTTATAGTATATATGTATATAACTTAATTTAGTAAATAAGAAAGTAAGTAAACATATGATTATTAAATTATAAATCAAAACTATAAGTTCTATTAATAATTATACCAAGTAATAGAAAATAACTATATTTAATAAATCCATAATATCTTAATAGTCTACTTGGATTAATCTAGGCTCGGACCATACCATGGTACCCTCGAACTCAGCAGATATTAGCGCGAATCCAGGCAAGTATACATTGCTCGTCTGTTACAATAGTTACATGCTTCAGTTTTTACTTTATATGTATATTTCATCATTAGTATCAGTTCTTTTGTCATAGAGTTATGATAGTAGGAAAAAATTCAACGTTACCAACATAAATCTAACGCATCAGAATTTCTGAAAAGATATTGCTCACTGAGTTCCAAAGCATCATTGTAATATGATACGAGTATTCTTATCGAATTAATTTGCCACCAGATTATAGTGCATAAAAAAGTAAATATGAAAATACAGAACTATGCGACAAAAAAGGTCTAATATATACATTATTAATCTGCTTTATCAATCATTTTAAAAATTGCTATTCATGATTTTCCAAAATGTTGATATAATATACAGTGTAAATTCTTCCTAGATTAGCAAGTAATCACATTACAATTGACTAAATCCTTTAGTAAATGCTATTTATGATACTTACTTTTCGTCCACAAATCATGACGAGAGCATCTTCTCTACTTCTTTCCCTGCCACTGAATAGGAAAAATGATAGGCTTGAGATCTTAAAACTTCAAAATCAAAGTTATCAACTGAAGAAGACAGTAAATTACCTATCTTTAAAATTGCTACTCTCTGGTGCTAAAGACGCTGCTGGGAACGGTGCAGCCTAAACAATCATGTGTAATAAGCAAATTACCAAAATTAGTGAAATATATTAAAAGAAGAATGGTATGCATGCGTTCCCAGTAACACTAATCAAATAACAACTAAGATGAAATGGCATGTCATAATACAAGTCTAGATAAAAATAAACGTAAGGAACAACAAAGCACTGAGTTTCAAATAAAATATACTTTTTCAGTTAAGCCACTCAAAAGAAAAAAATGTATCCGGAGATACTTAGATATGTATTGGCGGTAGGATAGAGGGAAGAACCCCCCATACGTGAAGTGAAACCAGATGAAACTAAGAAATCCCCTACAAGAGGCAAACTGATCCCTACCAAAAAGTTGACACTCATTTGCCAACGTGTTACACCTATCCAAACTAAGGAAGTCGGACAAAACCAATTATTCTCAATAATAATTATTTGCCATGCATATAAAAATTTGCCTAGAGGACGTGGCCCTTAACAGAACTGAATGGAAGAAAAGGATTCAAATAGCTGAACCCAAAAAATTGGATGAAGGCTTTATTGTTGTTGTCATGCTTCTTCTTTTTTTCCCCAGCACGTGCGGCATTGTCATGCTTAAAATTTACAACCAAGAGGTACCCTCGAAATTTCGGGAACGAATTTTTCAGGAATCTATCTATGTTGCCAAACAACTCCTGTCATCTCCCACCAGAATATAGGATAAGATACAAGATTGCCTTCAACTTCACCTAAGCATTGTTTCAGAGACATAACAATGGGGTTTTCCTTCTTGGCATAGCTCCAAAAAGATTATTTTGGAGTTGACACAATTGAATGTCATAGTTGAGATGGGTTTAGAGACCAAGCAGCTGAGAGTCCATATCCATTTTCCTTTAGTTTCAAGGAATTGATGGCATAGTTTGAAAGGTAGCAATCCTTTTGTTCAAGTTCCTTACAGGAGATAATCTTCATTTTCTGTAAAATCTTTCACGGTGCCCTCTAAAGGATTTGAAGTATATAAAGAAGATTTAAGATGCAACATCAACTATAATCTTGTAACCACAAAGTTCACACTTCCACATTTTACTTGACTTGTAGCTATTCTTATTTCCATTTCATCTACTAAAGTCTAAATGTTATCTCAATAGATCCACTCTCAGATCGGCTGTAACAACCAGCAAAAGCATCTCAAGCTATCAAGGTCATTATTATAGCCATGTCTTAAGTGCATACTAAACCTTTGTGTTAGAACAATATAATATATATACCCTCAACCCTCACTACTGCTCTAGAGTTTAACACTTTATACCATAATTATAGTACCCCTTGTGGTAATTGGTTAGCATCAAAAATTTAAATATACATGTAAAAGATTTCAATAAGATACCTCTTTTATTTCAATCTACGAATACTCATACTATGTTTATCCAACCAATTTTCAATCTACATAAATGTAAAGAGTTCCTTTCTAGAAATCTATATATACTTCTATTTCAATCTAAAAAAAAAAAAATCGTACTATGTTAATTCAACCAGTTCTCAAGCAAATGACCTTGATTTATGGCATTCTTGACTAAAAGAAATATCAGATTGTAGGACAAATATTGTTATTATGTTCATCTAACTGCAATGAAGCATCATGATAGTTAATATATTGTTTCGACCTAAAGGCACCTCTTTCGAGCAAAACATACTAGGTTCTGGTACTTTGATGCACGATAGTGCCAGCATACATTAGGGTTTTCGCTAAGGGGTTTAACTTTCTTTTTTAGTTTTCGACTACACATTTCTTTGTTCACTTCTTTGGCAACTAGATTATACACCATTTTTCCTTTGGAATGTTCTCACCATAAATTACTTCAACTCCCTCCAGAAACTAAAGTAATCACTGCACCATAGCACTTAACAAATGAAATCAAATCCTATGGTCACTGAACCATAACATGTTTAGTGTATTTCAGAAACTTCCGGTCACAATATAAAACGATTTCATGATTGTATGGTTATTTGGAGGTGTTTTTGCAATTGTTTATACTCATTAATGTAAACATGCTTGCCTACCAAGCTACATGCATGCATGATGCATACATATATGTCGTGTCTGTGTGTGTTATAATATGAAACCAGGAGCACCATTACTGCAAGCTCTTTATAGAATCATTTTATCTTCCTTGTAAGTATCACAAACTTTCATGGTGGATAATCGTGTGGTTAGTCTCCTGAGGTATTTGTGAAGGTTGGCAAATCAACTGTCCAAAGATTGTGTACCAAATCCATCTTTCCTCCAAAATTGCTATCAGAAGTTCTTGACTATAGGATAATAATTAAGAAAGCTAATTGCCTCGTGATAAATTAACCTGAGTCCACCAGAAAGTAATATTTAAATCATATATCACAACTAGCCCCTTAGAACCACCTGAAGTGTCCCTCAACATATCATATTAACATAATAAATGATCTCTGAATTACCCAGATTTGATCGTCAGGATTCAATGTATGCAATCCACATAATAGTATACTACCCTCCTGAATTTGGTCATCATAATTTGTGCCTCCAACCATAAACTAGAAAAAAGATTCAGAATTCTATAGCAGAAATTAATATTTACATCATATATCACAATTAACCCCTTCACAAAGTGTGATCGGCTTTCTATGTTACTCCATCACTTCACTAAGTTCCCTTTCGAGAATCCAACTTTGGCAAACGATCATAAAGCTACAAACGGGGAAGAATTCAGATAACATTAGCCTTAAAGTCGATCAAAAGCTTTCCGAAACAAAAATGAGATCACGTCCAAATCATATACTACTTGCACCTAGTATCAAAACAGGGACAATTTTCCCTGTAGAAATGCCACTCTCCAATGAGAGGATTGGGTAGGTGATGATGGGGGTGGTGGAAGGAAAGGAGGTGGTCATGGTCGTGCGGAGGGATTGTATAGGATTTTAAAAACTCTCTGGCGTTTTATTTTTGAGATAATCAGGTAAGCACATTTACATTTTGATAATTAGACCACAAACTGATGACCAAAACAACAAAGCAGAAAAAGTTGAGAATGGTCAAAAGAGAGAAACGTTGCCAGCACTATTTCAGATATCGTTACCCAATCAATCTGTTACAACGAAAGATGTGGCAATGAAAAATAAGTAACAAAATCAAGAAAAGAATTAATACATAATCCCTAGAATCATTAATTACTAATAAAAAAATATCACAATATCTCATAATCCTCACCAAATACTCAAAACCCCAAAACCCTACATCTTTCCTCTATTTTAACTTTTTTTTTCTCAAAAGAGACCTAATTTATAGCCTAAAACCAAATACCAAAACAAATCCTAGTTTAAATGCACAAATTTAGATAAATTTGAGTCGAATCCTAACACAATGTTCACACAGTCTCATCTTCACAAAATCTTAGCATAATCCACTAAACATGAATCTAAATTGTGTATCAAGATATTGATTATGAACTTAATGTCCCCTACAATTTCCTTGCAGTATAACACTAATATATCGCCTCGTAACCAAGCAAATTCCAACGTCACATGATGAACTAACCGAAGTCCACCAAAATCTTATCTTCGCATCTTATTGTTGCAGTTAATGTTGGGTATAATCTTGCATCCGATTAAGCGCTTTAGGTTCACAAGTTTTGTGATGATATAAAAGGGGGTTGTATAGAAAGTTTAGTGGTCATGGACTTATATGGGGCACTTTATGGGCAAAATTCAATATCATATCTCATGGATCAACTCTATTTCGAATCTCAACGCATACCCAGCAAGTGGTATCGGAGCTAGGATACGAGTCCGACTGCATTGAGGACTCAAATTGTTTTGAGACAATACGAGTCTGACTGCATTAAGAGCTCAAGTTGCTTTGAGACAAATTGTGTCAACACATGCATGATACGTATAATCAGAATCAAGTTGGCTTCTAAGGTAGAGTTGTCTTTGTAAGATAGTCCCCATTGACCTAAGGTTGGAGAGATTATAAGGGTTCGCTCCTAAGTGGAGCATCTTCATAAGGTAGTCCGGATACGGGACCTAGGCTGGAGGGATTATACGAATTGACTTCAAAGATGAATCTACCCTTCGGGCACTAGGTGAGAGCAAGATGTGTGTTTTACACAATACTTGTGCAATTTGTTGAACATATAGGTTTATCTTTGCGTTCAAATGGATCGAGATCACAATATGCTAGATCTCCAAGATGCTCATGCTCACCCGGATACTAGCAAAGTTGGAGATTGTTGGGTTGTAGCTCGCACTCGGTTGAGCACCCAAAGTTCGCAATTCTTGTGATGATATAAATAGAAGTTGTATATAGAGTTTATTCTCACATCGGATAGAAAGTACGAGGAAGATAAGGCATAGATAGACGAGATTGGTCATGGAATTAATAAGGGAATCTCTTTTAAGTCATATGGGTCAAGTCCAACATCATACCTCATGGATCAACTCCGGTTCGAGTCTCACCGAGTTCCCAACAATAACAACCTCTTCCTCATTAGTCATTACATATCAAGAAAATACGCATGATATCCCATTGGCCGCCCAATCCAGAAACATAACCCACATAATATCCACATCAATTTCAATATGAGGTCACAGGTTCTACCGTGAACAATAAACGAGGAAAAAATCAACGAGGTTATAGCAAAAAAGGGAATTTTACAATACTTTTAAACTTATAAGATGGGAAATTAATTTTTACTAATATAATGTTACTTTTAAATTTCAGAAAAACAGTACTTCTGGAATTGATTACTAATCATTACTCCTTAAATCACATTTTCAGCACGCGACCAGAAACTGCATTCACAAAACATGATTCAAAAAGAACGGTAGCTTGTTAATAAGTTTTAGAAGGTTCATGTTTATGGAATTTTTCTAGTAACACTATTTTAGTCAAAAACTGTTAAATTGGCGTCTTACGCTATCACTTCCCCGAGTTTCCTCCCAAAACCTCAAACCTTTGCAAACAATCCAACTCTGTCTACCGGGAAGGATTCAGAAAATAGTAGAAAACCTCAAAATCTAACAATTCCTCCCAAAATCCAAACTTTACCAGAAACTCCAACCCTCAGTAGGTCAATTAGATTCGCATAATGATTACCAGAAGCTACATCAACTCCCCTTCCAAAAGCCTAGATTTGGCAAGCAGGGCGAATAAATTGACCGGACATAATTCAAGAAAATAGTAAAAGTCCTCGAATTCCAAACCTTAGGGGCAGCGGCGGCCGGAGCGGTCTTTTGGGCCCCGCCTACTGACCGACGCGGGACTGAGAAGTGGTGGGGCCCGGGCGGGGGCATCAGGTGGGCCCCGGCCGGGTCGGCCGCGGCGGTAGGGGGCAGCACGAAGGGCCTGGGCTGCGGCGTGGCGGCGGTGGAGAACGTCATGACTGCGGTGGGGCTGGTGTTACGGATGTATCCCGCCGGGTTCGCGACGGTGACGACCCGGTCCGCAGCGGTGGCCGCGGCGGGGCGGAGGAGGGGAGGGTTGAGGGGCTTGCCGAGGAAGAGGGGGCGGACGAAGGGACGCGGGGGGTGGGAGGAGGAGGAGGAGGCGGTGGTGGAAGTGGCGGAGGAGGAGGAGGCCATGGGGGAGAGGGAAGGAGAAAGGGATTTTTGGGGAAAATTTCAATTTTTCAAATATTGAAAGCCCTCACTCTACACTAGTGTCGAGCTTTCCCTTTTATATTGGTAATTACTAAGGTACATTATACGCACCGCATGACTTACTTAGCATACTCCAAGGCCTCGTTTGGTTCGCGGAATGGAAGGGAAAGGAAATCAATTCCTTGTCATTTCCTTTCCTTTGGAAAATTTTATTTCCCATTGATTTTCCTTTCCGATGTTTGGAAATGCCAAGGAATGTGGAAAGGAAAGTGACTACTTCAATGTGGGAAAGTGATTCCTTGCTTGGATGGATGGAATCACTTTCCCCCCTAATTTCCCTTCCATTGGGAATTACTTTCCTTTCCTCCTCAATTCCTTTGGCACCCAAACATAGGAAAGTAATCACTTTCCTTTTCCAACCCGGAGATTCCGCGAACCAAACGAGGCCCAAGTGCTAAGTACACCACATTTTTAATTGATTAAAATTAGCATAAATGTTAAGTACATCAAATGACGAAAATGTTCTTTTCTATAACATAAAATCTATTTATCATTCCTAAGCACACCGCGAATCATTCTAACATCTCTAGTCTCCTCTCTCCAACCGACCGGCCTCCTCTCCTCTCAGATTCCCTCTGCTCCCAAGACCAATTCCAAGATCACTGCTAGGATTTTTCGCTTAGGATCACCGCTAGAATTTTTCGAATCCCTTCAATCGTGTGTAAACGAAATAAATTTCGAAAAAAATTGGGTTTTCACGGTTCTGTTCGAGCCTGGTTTGTCGAGCGCTCGAACTGGAGTTCGACCCACGACAGTCGAACTTCTTTCTAACGTTCGACCAAAGTTGGTCAAACGAAAAATTAAATGAAAAAACACAATGTTCGACCACAACTAGTCAGACAAAGCTCTACTATTCGACCATTACAAGTCGAACTGTCCTATATATGTTTGGTCGACACAGGTCGAGCAGACAGTGTTCCGTTCGACCTGTGTTGATCGTGCTTATCGCGGAATTTTTTTTTTCAACGATTCACATACAGTACTTCAAACCGAGAAAGAAGGATTGTGTCTTTGAAGTGGACTTCCTTCCTTCATGATGCCTTCTTCACAATTTCAAAGTAGAGTTTTTCTAGGATTTTGACGTTGGGTTGGAGAAGAATGTGAAAATGAAAGAAGGAAGAAGAAGAAGGATGGTGGGGTGTGATAGGAAGGTCATATGGGTATATGAATCTTTTAACATTAATCTAATTTTCAACTTAAGTTATATAGGGTGTGCTTAGAAAGTTATGGGGTGCGTATAGCCGCAAAATATGATAAGGGGATATCACATACATATTAGTAGTTGGTGCTCAAAATTTTATCTTGAGGTCCAACATTTAAAAAAGAAGATAAATGTAGAATGGGTTGGACTGGTGTAAGAATAGTAGAAAATAATAAAATAAACTTTGGTCCAAAAGATTGTGTGGTCAAAAATTAATGTTGGAAAAAATAATGTAAATCTATAATTGGGTTCCAAATTTGGACTTACTATTCTTCAAAATGATTTTCTACATTCCCAATCTAGAAATTCTCAGGCCCAACTTATAACTCTTGTGGGTGGGTTAGACCTAAAAATCTAGAAATTGAAACTTATAATGAACATTACTATTCTACAAAATGAGCTCCTACATTCTAAATCTAGAATCTAGAAAATGGGTTGGGCCTTACTAATGATGCTCTTAGAGACAACACATTTGTTAAAAAAAATTAGAGCATCATTGTCACCCCCAGTTTTCGAATTAGGGGTATTTTTGTCATTTTTCAAGTTTTATGATGTTTAGAAATTTTATTTGATTTTATATGATTTTTAGGGATTTGTTTGATTTGGTTTGAATTTTATCCAATTTGGACTTAAGTTGGAGACCCGGGTAGCCTGGACACTAGTGGGACCCACATACTAGCTGGGCTTGGCCCACATGCCATCCTAATTAGGCTAGAAACCAATAAACCATACTCCCATGGCGTAACTAGTCAATTAGAGGCTTAATTAGTCAAATTAGAGTCAAACCGAACCAAACCAAAAACAAACCGAACCAACCTAAGTCTAATGGGTTGGGGGCTTAATGGGTCTCCACCCAAACCCACCAAGCACCCCCCCCCCCCCCCCAATGGCCGGCCAAGAGGAGCCACTCCCCCTCTCTCTTTTCTTCACAACTAAGTCAACTCTCTCTCTCTCTATTTCATTTCTCCTTTGAAGCTTCTTCCCTCCCAAGAAACAAATTCTAGGTATGCTTTTAAATCCCCATTAATTCCTCTTTTGCATTTATTCCCTTCACCATAAATGTAGAGGAGATCACCCTCTACACTTTGACCATAGATTTTGTAGGGTTTCCTAAAAACTAGTTTAGGGATGAAATTGGGGATTTTCCTTTTTGAGAAGAGTTTATATGTATATATATGTGTATGTATTTATTTATATGTATTTGTGTGTGTGTAGAGGAATGTTGGTGGTGGTGGTGTCATGAGAGTGGTGGTGGTGTGTAAGAGTGGTGGTGAGAGTGTTTGTGTGAGTGTGTGTGTGTATGTATATATATATATATATAGATGTGTGTGTATATATGTATATATATAAATAGATAGATAGATATATAGATGAATATATATATAGATAGATAACTAGATATCTATATATATATATATATATATATATATATATATATATATATATATATATAGAGAGAGAGAGAGAGAGAGAGAGAGAGAGAGATAGGAAGGAGAAGTAGAGGAAGTAGGAGTAGAAGAAGATGAAGAGAATAAGAAACCACAGCAGCAGCTTCTGTGGGGGGGGGGAGGGAATGGAGCTGCTGCCCCCCCCCCCCTCCCCCCACCACAAGCAAACAGCAGCAGCAATAGCAATGCAGTGCAACAGCAACAGCAGGAAGCACTGTAGCAGCAGCAGCAGCAGTAGCCCCTAGAAACCCCCTATTTAACCCCCCTTATATGTATATATATATATATATATATATATATATATATATATATATATATATATATATATATATATATATAGGTAGATAGTTAGATAATTAGATGGATGTATTAGGAATAGGAGAAGGATAAAGAAGGAGGAGAGAATGAGAAGAAGTTAAGAAGAAGAATTAGAAGGAAGAATAAGAAGAATGAGAAGAAGTTAAGAAGAAGAATTAGAAGAAAGAATAAGAAGAATGAAAAGAAGATTAAGAAGAAGAATTAGAATGAGAAGAATAAGGAAAAGAATGAGAGGAAGAGTTAGAAGAAGAAGAATTAGAAGAATAGGAATTAGAAGAAGAATGAAAAGTAGAAAGTAGGAAATCGATTTAGAGGAGATTGAGTTAGAGGGTGAAATTGAGCCCCAAGTGTCGGAATGAGTTGAAACTTGGAGGAGACTTAGATTATGGGAATTAGACTTTGCGGATAGGCTCCCGAGTTGAAATCGGGGTTTTAGGACGATGGTATCGCGTCGTACCATTGAATATCGGCAATAGGCCGTAAGATGGACTGGATGTCCACTCGACCTAGGAATCTTGGTAGGTAATGAATGTATAGGCTAGTATCTTACTACCCTAGGGAGCACAGGTCGAAATACCAAGCGTAGGTAGGCTAACTTGGTAATTGCCTAGGTTAGAAATTTACCTTTGTAAAGGATAAATTAAGATATTGGCCTACGGCCAAGATACGGGTTTCGGAGTCCAAGATGGACTCGGATATGGGTTGTAAGGATTGGTAATGATTAGAAATAGTCGCCTAGACCTAGTCTTGACCTTGGTTGACCACGGTTGACTTTTTAGACCAAAAGTCAACTATGGGTCAACACTTTACCCAATTTAGTCACAAATTCCATTAGACTTGAACGGTTGACCAAAAGTCAACTGTTAGTCACCATTGACCTAGGATTGACCTAGGGTTGACCTAGAGTTGACCAGTTGACCAAAAGTCAACTGTAAGTCAACCGTTGACTTAAATCGACCTAGATTAATTCCGTTTGACTTGCATTGACCCAGTTTGACCTAGTTAAGCCTAAATGACTTAGATCGACAATGTACAATCTAGTTTGACCTTGTTTGACCTAGATTGACTTAGTTTGACGTGTCTTGACCTAGTTTGACTCAGTATGACTTAATTTCACTTCCAAAACATTATATTGATATAGTATTCCATCTATAGGTCCTCGAGGCACTGTTCTTGGACTCAGTCGATCTATCCATCACATTTCAGGCGAGTACATTCTCTGACACTTTTCCAATTTACGATGATTGTTATAATTTATGTAATTAGTGTAGATATGCTTGTTCTCGACACATTGGTCACACGGATTGGTATTCATGGATCCCGACATGAGATGTTATTCCTCGTTATCTTGGTATATCTTGTGCAAGCCCCCTTGTAGTTCTTGTGCAGTATATGGACACCGATTCTCGAGGAGACTTGCTCCCTTCTCGTAGAATCCCGTGTCGTAACGTGTCTTGCTTGGATCCACTCTACCAGTCGGGGGCGGGGAGTATTAGTGTAGATATGTGGTCAAAGCCTATTGTGCATCCATTGTGCACCTATTAATTGTGAGTGTTGATCATACACCCCACGTATGATTAGCCAGGCCTGTTACTATTGTACAAGTTTCCAAGCCGGCCACATATTGTAGCTAGTACTCACACACCTAGATAGATGATTCTTGATTCTTGTACATGCCATGATCAGTGTTACTTGCCTTGTTCTAGCTCTAGATTTACAGCTTACCTTACCATGATACTCACATGTACATTCCATGATTTTCTTGTATATACTCTCTATTTACAGTCTTATAGCTTTTGTCATATCTTGTGAACTGTTGTTAGTTGATTGTACTCGTTCCATCCTGACTGGATATTTTGACAAAATATTACAGATGCTGATGAGGAGAATTGCAGTACCTACTACGGTCCGGATGACGTAGTGGGCTTAGACTTGGAGACCTTGGTCCAACAGGGCTTAGCTCTGCCTGACGAGACTTTACCTATTGCTTAGTTAGAGTTATTTGTACTGGACCTTGTCTCCAGTTACTCTGGGGACTGTTATTATTTTTGGTTTGTATTAGAGACTTTGGACTTGGACTTGTATATTCTTTGTGTTTGGACTTGACAGGTTATATTTTATTGTCGTGTTGTCTTTATCTTTCAGTATTTACTTTATCATCTTAGAGTTGTGATTGAGCACTCGTATATTATCATTGCTTGTCCTCCGTTCGGAGTTGACCATATTCTTGACAGGTTTTGATATTATATATAAACTGTTGTTAAAGTAGAAAACCTACAGCGTTCCATGCCGTTTTTACGGTGAGGGCTGGACGTTGTTACGTACACGTGTCCTTATAGCGGGTGCGGGTCGTGACAATCACTAGGTTATCTCCAATGGGGTTTCTATCTCCCCTCTTTCTATGATAGAAACTCATTTTAGGGAGGAAAAAAATTCCAATGGTACTTTCTATAATAGTTTCTATCCTACATGGCGGTGGTGTAGAATAGAGAGTTTCTACGAGGTTTCTACATGTAAAAATCCTCATAAAAACTCTCCATCACTCATAATGTTGGACCTCATATTATTAAATTGATCATTTTGTTTGTTGCCACATAGGATAGAAATAAAGAACTATTGGAGAGTGTTTATTTGTATGTACAATTTCTATATAGAAACTCTACCAACTAGGATAGATTTTTTCTTAAAGTACAATGACATAGGATAGAAACCCAATTTTAGAAATCCTAATTAGACTTGGCATTGGACTTTAAGAAGATTTCTATCCTAGTTGGAAGAGTTTCTACATAGAAATTGCACACACACAAAAACTACTCTCCAATTGTTCTCCATTTCTATCCTAGGTGTCACAAAATAAAAGGACCAATTTAATGGTGTGGGGTCCAATAATAATTGTCATGAGAGATAAAAAGTTTCTATAAGAGTTTCTACATGTAGAAACTCTTGTATAAAATTTCTATCATACATCATTGGTACCTAGAAAATAAATGGAAATAGAAATGTTTCATTAGGAGAAGTTTTTTTTAAAGTGGATTTCTACCATAGAAATAAGGAAGGTAGAAACCCCCATTGGAGATGACCTTAGTAGATGATGCTCAAAATTTTATCTTGAGGTCCAATATTTTGGAAAAAAAAAAATAAATGTAGAATGGGTTGGGTTCGTATGAGAATAGTAGAAAATAATAAAATGAGCTTTGGTCCCAAAGATTGTGTAGTCAAAAATTTATGTGGAAAAAGAATAATGTAAATCTAGAATTGGGCTCCAAATTGAAACTTACTATCCTACAAAATGACTTCCTACATTCTGAATCTAGAAATTCTCAGGCCCAACCTATAGTTGTCACATCTCGTACAAGTCTGGAGTTGCACTCGTCCTCGTATCGATTTATCCGAATCATCGTCCTCGCTGCGGCATGATGTCGTACGAGTCTGGAGTTGCACTCGTACAAGGCAAGATGATAAGTCCTTAAATGGTTACCTTTGATTTGATATTAGCAACGAAAGAAAACAAAGTATAAGAAACAATTCTCTTTATTGATAAATGAACTGAGATTACAAAGGCTTTCAATAGTCCAACTGAATTGGTCAGATTGGCTACAACACTCAAGTTCTCTCTTGTCCACATAGGATTTCACCATTCCATACATCACGCATTCTATATCTCGGTCGCATCAATCATGTTGCAAGTCCGAGCGTCAATGCGATCGCACGCTTCAAACGCTACGACATTCCATGCCTCAGCGCGATCAAGCAAAGCTCGCCGCGAGCAGACCATTCTCTGAACATGCTAGCAAACTAGTGGAGGATTAGTACTTTCGTCCTTGTTGTACTGATCAAAGACCCACTTAAATAAATGGACATTTATTATTTAATTGATTCATGCAATATACAATTTAGTTATCTTTCTATATTCTCCTTATGATCTGTTTCATGACATATTCGAAAGTAGTAAGCATGTTATTATAGCAAGCATGTTATTTCGATTCCTATAAGCAAACAGGCAACCGATAGCAATCTCTTGTTGTTTCGTGACTTCTTACCAAATATTGACGCACTCGCCATTGCACCAAGCAAGGTGAATACGCCTCATTCCTTCCCTGTCATATTATAAGTGCTCTGTGCGGGAGCTCTGTGTTTCTGCACTTTCGACCCACCGTTCCTTAACTATATGAAGGTTATTGGCGTATCCATGCCGGAATGGATTAATTTGTTTGTCTTTTCTTTTCTTTTCTCAAACTGGATAACCCGACATCCTTTCCGTACGGGATTTGCTGGTCCATATCCGAAGGACGAGATCTTACCATCAATTGTGGCTTATCATATCAGTAGCAGATCGTAAGTCATACCCAAAAGATGTGCACCAACAATGATTATTCATCCCTCCTAGGCCAAACGGTCCCGGGGCTCCGGCACAACCCGTTCGAGGGAATTCATATCCCACCCGTGCACGAGCAATATCTCAAGTCCATTCGACCATGCAACACGCGCATCAAACTCATACAACCAAACATAGTCTTGAGTCTGAAACTCAGACTTTACGTCATTTCGCATTTCTCTATTCTTTCAATGTATTCTCGCTTCATTCTTCGTTTCAATGTTCAGTGGCATCATGTCCCAACTAAATATTCGTCAAACGAACGACCCGAAGGTCCCGAACATTTTTGAGGCATTATGTCACATCTGACAGTTCCGTCACATTCATGTCACAACTGTTTTCTTCGCAACGAAGCGATCTTTTATGATTCTCGTGCACGTACGCATGCCTTGACACGGTTGTTCTATATTTTTCGAGTCGTGCATGCGATGCACGCCTCGATACCATAATTCTATGTTCTATGTCTTAGTGTTTAATATATGTTCCTTCCCTCCGATTAGTGCAACTGAGGCACGCCTCGATAAGGTATTCAATGTTCTATAGCTCGTGCACTGAGGCACTCGCACTGATACAGTCTTTCAATGTTCTAGCATACTAACTCGTGCACGGGGGCACGAAATGACTCATGCATTGAGGCACTTGTCGATACAGTTATCCCATATTCTTATGGCTTACGCACCGAGGCGCTCGCCTTTGCGATATTCAATTTTTTGTAGCGACTCGTACATTTGGTGTACTTTTCATTTCAATTGTTCTATCTAGTGTTTGACACACACTATATTCATCTTTCGATCAAGCCACGCCCGTGGTCTCGATAGGTTAACTTAGCATATAATGATATATTTTACTTAGTGTCACTCTCGTTTTCTGTTAACGTATTTTCAGTACACGTGTACGAATTTTTGACATTTATCAGGTGGACCGTAGTTAGACTTGTCTTGCTTAGCCTAATCTTGGTTTAATCTTGACTTGGTTTATTTGATTTGGTTTGGTTCAATTTGACTTAGTTTGGCTTGGCTTGGCTTGGTTTGGTTTGAGATGGAGAGGGTTGATATATAACCCAACTCCTTTTCTCTCTCCTCATTCACTTCTTCATTTACTTCTTCATTTACTCCTCCCACCTACCAAGTCATAGGCAAGTGCAACTTGCTTCATGATGGATCTCAAGTTTTATTGTTCCATTCTCTTCCTTACTTGATTCTAAGCCTCTTTAGAACTTTGAGTTTTTAGTTTCCATGGATAGATTCTGGTAGATCTAGACTTAAAGTTTTTCTTATTTTTCTTGGTTTTGATCTCTAAAAACTTGGTATTTCCAAAAACTAATGGTTCTATGTTGTAGAGAACTCAATTTCATACAGTTTTGGCTTTTGTTTTGCTTGATTTCGACTTCGGATGAGGAAGTTATGGCCATGGCAAGTTTTCAGAACTTTCATGGCTGAACTTGCTGTTGGGGACGATGACCCCCATGCGCCCGGAAGGCCATGCGCCGTGAAGTCCCGGCAACGTATTCTTTAACTTCGAGCGTATTATGCGCGTAGTCTTCCTACGCATGTACTGAAGATGCAGCGTGAGTTTCCGATGCATGGAATTCTGATGCGCGGATGTGCTGACGTGCGGATGCGCAGGAATTCTGATGCGCGGATGTGCTGACGCACGGATGCACAGGAATTCTGATGTGCGGATGTGCAGGAATTTTGATGCACGGATGTGCTGACGTACGGATGCACAGGAATTCTGATGCGCGGATGTGCAGGAATTCTGATGCACGGATGTGCTGACGTACGGATGCGTAGGAATTCTGATGCGCGGATGTGCTGACGTGCAGATGCGCAAGAATTCTGATGCGCGGATGTGCAGGAATTCTGATGCACGGATGTGCTGATACGCGGATGCGCAGGAATTCTGATGCGCGGATGTACATGAATTCTGATGCGCGGATGCGTATGAATTCTGATGCGCGGATGCGCAGGAATTTTTATGCGCCGAAATTGCATTATTTTGCTATTTTTGCTCGTTTAAGCTGTTTTGTAGCTAGAATCTCAAAAAACTCAGAACATGAAAGTTGTAGATCTTTGTCTCGGCTTCAAGAATCTTCTTGTCTCACTTTAATCAGGGTTCATATGTGACTTATGGTTTTATTTCCATATGGGTTTTCTCGACCTTCTTTGCATATTTTATATACTTGACCTAAATTACGGCGACCCGAATTAACATTTGATAGTCTTGAGCTAGTAACTTGAATTTGGCACGAATATGATAACATGAACACGACATGATAACT
The DNA here is from genome assembly GCA_029216955.1 of Iris pallida. Taxonomy (NCBI): domain Eukaryota; kingdom Viridiplantae; phylum Streptophyta; class Magnoliopsida; order Asparagales; family Iridaceae; genus Iris; species Iris pallida. The sequence goes on from JANAVB010035418.1 coordinate 8,273,980, forward strand.
CTTGATAGTGATCCGTTGTGGTACACTCTTGTGAGACCCGTTTTACTGTATCGATATTTTATACGGATACGTGTTTATTTGAGCCGTATTTCGTATTTATCGATTTGCATGATATTTTAAAAAATTTCTAAGTGTAGGATTTTCATGACTTGGTTTAACTTGGATTTGGTTTTAATTGGTTCGGTTCCACTTTGACTTGGTTTGGTTTGGTTTAGTTTGGCTTCTCATGAGATGAGGTGTATGGTTTAGATTGAGTGGAGATGAATGAATGGTGGAAATCACTTGAGCTTGTTATATAAGCCACTTTTCTCTCTTCCTCCTCATTCACCCTCATTCATTTCTTTTCCACCAAACCCTAGCCATTAGAGAGAGGCAAGTACACCTTGCCGAACCTTGAACAAATTTATTTTTGTTTGTTCCATCTTCTTCCTTGCCTGATTCTAAGCATGTTTAGAACTTGGAGTTTTTGATTTTACCGGATGGATTGTGGTAGATCTAGTTGTGTGGTATTTTCGGTTTTCATGGGTTTTGATCTGTCAAACTTGCATATTTTTTTGCTAGTTGATGGTTTCATGTTGTAGAGAATTTCATTTTATCCAAAATTGACCCATGAAAGTCTGGAATTGGGTTCCTGATGTAGTTTGGAGGAGCATGGAGGCCATGGTATTTTCCAAAGACATGTTTCCTGTGGGAGCCATTAACTTTACTTCTGGCCGCATGAGCCTTTTTAGCTTGGCCGCATGGCCAACACTTGGGTACTTAGTGCATTTAGCATTTTGCTTGAATTGCCAAGTTGCCAGCCGCATATGGCCTGTGGTTAATAATCTTGGCCGTATGGCCTTTAGCCATGTTTGCATGGCCATTAATATTTGGCCGCATGGAATGCATTAGCTTTAGCCTTTAATGCATTGTCATTTGCATTAGCACTTATATTAGCAAAGTGTGCTAGTTAATAAACTTGGCCGCATGGAGAATTATTAGTAGCCGCATGCTACTATACATTGTAGCCGTATGGGATAGCTTGCTCTTTTGCATGCATTAATAATTTACTAGCATACAATTGCATGCATTTTTACGTAAAGAGCATGCATAAGCATTAGCTACTTAAGTAGCAGGCATGCATTAAAGTTGGCTATGGCCAACTTTAGTTGTTGTGTTATTAAATATTTAATATATATTTTGCATGCATAAATAAATGCATTAGTCTGCTTATGCATTAGCAATTAAATACAATAGTTTGCTTGCTAATAGTTGCTTGTGCATACATTAGCAAATTTTATTTGCTGGCATGGCCATAAGGAGTTGTTCGGCCGCATGGGTTTTTAGGCAATATTTAATAGCCTTTGCTAATGCAAGCAAATTGCTTGCATGCTATTAATATACTTATGGCTGCATGGTTTTTTTTGCCTTGGCCATGTTATAGCCGCATGCAACTTTAAATAATTTAATGAGCCGCATGGGGTCTAATGCCATGATATATTTAAATTGCCTGCATGCAAGCCTTGCTTGCATGCTTAATAATCTTGGCCGCATGCAACACCAAAGTGAGCCGCATGCAGATTTTGCATGTGCTTGCATGTTTAATATTCCTGGCCGTATGACCATTAGCAATATTTAATTCTTGGCCGCATGGCCCCTTCCACTTGCATGGCTTATTATATGCATGTAATTATTGTTTCACGTGGATCATTAATTAAATGGTTCACGTGAACTTTCCTTCCTTGCTGCATTGATTATTGGGACCCACATGGCCTCTGTACTTGAGTGGCCACGTGCCCCTTTTCTTTTGCTGGAGTGGAGGCTTGTATTTATTGCGGGTCCCACTCTCTTTGTCTTTTCTGGTTGCATGACTATTTCTTGCTGGCCGCATGGCCCCTTCAGTTATTTTCTGGCCGCATAAGCTTTGGCTGGCCGCATGGGTGGCCTCCTACTCTCTTTGGCCGCATGTATGTTCTTCCACTTTTGGACCGCATGGGGTCCACTTTGATTGTTTAAATATTTTATTTGCCCAAATTGTGGTCAGAATTTCTTCCCACTCCTAACATAAAAGTTATAGAGTTTCACATTGGCATCAAGAATATATATTATATATATGTTATTATTTAATTGTGTAAGTTTCTCCCCTCCTTGATAAATGTCAAGACTTGATAGTGACCCGCCGTGGTGCACTCCCGACAAGATAACTTGACATGATAATTGACATGATAACTTGACATGATAATTGACATGATAACTTGACATGATAATTCTTGATAGTGGCCCGCTATGGCGCACTCTTGACATGATAAGCCTGACCTGATAATTCTCGAAATGCTGTTGCGACGGCTAACCTGACACGACAGAATTGAATGGCTTGGACACCGTGGACGATTGTGCTTGTATAAATAAACCTGTCTTGTCTTGCATCATGTCTAGGACGGGGACCCCTGAGTACCACGGTCAGGGGTACCCACTGAAATCGACTAAGGCTAATAACTAGAATAATTCAGTAGTCATGAGAGATTTCTCCAGTTACAGGCGATCCCGTTATCCCGGCCGCAATTGTTTGGACTTGTAGCCTGCCGTCGAGTAGGGCACATTTCCAGCCCACTGTCATGTGGGGCACTTCATGAAGCAATTTTTACGCACACTGTCATGTGTTGCACACCAAGCTACCTAATAATTATTGATAACTGCTTAATGAATCCAAGTCTCCTGGATAACCTGGATTAGCTGCAGGGCTTGTGGCTGGAGGAACATCTCGTTGCATATTGCTATTAACTAAGGCTTGTGATAACCCTAGTTAGTTAAAGTATCAAGCCGTACTTATTGCTTGGCCGTGAATATTGGATGGAGTTCAATCTGTCTAGTCTTGTCTTGATCTTGTGCATGATTGTTACATGTCCTGATTTCTTATTTTATCTTGCCGATAAATGGTGGGAGAAACCAAGTTCTGTTCAGACGAAGGGTTACAACCCCGGTCCTTGTTTGGTTTACGGGTTGTAACCTGGTTATCTGAATAGTCCCAGGGTTATCTTATCGTATATCACCTTCCCAGTCTAAGTCTTGTCTAGATCCAGTTTCTAATTGTTCCAGGATAAAGGTTGCAACGATTGTCACCCTAATGTATTGTACTCTGTATTGTCACTCTCTGATTGTCACTTAATGATTGTCACCTCTAGCAATAAATGATCAGAGACCAAGTTCTGTTCAGGCGAAGGGTTACAATCTCGGTCCTTGTTTGATTTAAAGGTTGTAACCTGGCTTCCGGAACAGTACCTTCGTCCCCTCTTCGTATATTGCCCAGTTATATTTATTTAACATGTTCTCCAGTTTACTTTATGCTCAATGATGGTTTACTTATTGTCTTCCTATGTTCGGGATAAGTGCATTGGTACTGCACGAATCTCGATCCTCCTTTACTTATTGCTTTCTCTCCCTGTTGATTGCCTATGATTGCTGGTTTTAAGTTCATAGTTCGGCCTCCTTTGTGGTACTTGCTATTTGGGGTCTGACCCCACTGGTTTTGCATGGCTAGGTTCTGATAGAAGAGCCCGAAGGATCTACCGTACCATCTACTCGACGGTGACCAGCCGGAGCGTCAGAGTGCCTCAGTGGGTTTCTTCTTCATTCTCCCACTGATATATAAATTCTCCTCTTATAACGTTTATCCCCGAGCACGTGTTTAGCTCATGTTTTTGTATTTTCCTTGATATTGTAGCCTACGGACATAAACATGATATGTGTATTCTAGACTATAGCTAGTCCTTATCATGTACGACTAATACTCTAGCTAGTCATCAGTTCTGTGGTACTGGCTTCATGATCAGTCATGTATATATGGTTCGGGACGCCTTACTATTGTATGTATGATGATCGTACTCTTTGCTCTTGCATAATTGTCTGTGATTGAGATACCTAGGATTGTTAAACCATAGGATTGACTGATGGCATGTAGAGTAACCCCCATGCCTTGACAGCTTATACGTGATTTCAGAGTATTAACATACTTTGGGATTGCGTAGCTGGCTATGTCTGCCCCCGCTCTCCAGTGTTCTGGTTCTGGGGCGTGACATGGTTTTAGTGGTGGCCCATGCAGGTCTCGATTTTCAAATTTGTGGGGGTTACCATGTTTAGATATCTCAATCACGATTATCCTTATTGATCTTCTTCGGATTATTCTCTATCTCTGATATTTGACTTGATAACTGTTTTGATCATTGATCATTCCTGTTCCCATGATTTGATCTTGTGTCCTTCAACCTTCAAGGGCACTATTCTTGATCCTTCTGATTATCTTGTTCGTGTTTTGCCGAGGGCAGCTCAGCATTCTTCAGCCAGGCCAGTTATGGAGGATCAGTCTCAGCATGCAGGCAGAGATGTTAGTCCATCCCGATCAGCCAGTCGCTTCTGTCTTCGTAACTTGAGACAGGTGATAAAGTTCATGCATCTGTTTCAACTACGATGACACGTCCTGGGTAGAGTCATGTCTTGAACTAAGTCATTGGTACCGACTTACCTTGAGGCTTGACTTTATCTATTTTTGGGAATCAGCTTAGGCCAGCAAGGACGTTGGTTTCTACACAACTGTCCCAGGAGACATATTGATCCATATGCCTCCAGCCCTTCTTGATCATGATTGTATTTATTCTTGTGCATTTATTTACCGCCTACGCATTTATTTACATTACTGATTGTTTTACTTTACTTATATGCCATGCTTGATATTGTTGAGTTTCCTGGAGCTTTTGTTTTGTTATCTTGCTCGACTAGCCTCAGGAAATTCCGATGACGGAATTTTTCTAAGGTGTGGAGAGTTGTGAGACCCGTCTCACTGTATCGGTATTTTATACGGATACGTGTTTATTTGAGCCGTATTTCGTATTTATCGATTTGCGTGATATTTTAAAATTTTCCTAAGTGTAGGATTTTTATGACTTGGTTTAACTTGGATTTGGTTTTAATTGGTTCGGTTCCACTTTGACTTGGTTTGGTTTGGTTTAGTTTAGCTTCTCATGAGATGAGGTGTATGGTTTAGATTGAGTGGAGAGGAATGAATGGTGGAGATCACTTGAGCTTGTTATATAAGCCACTTTTCTCTCTCCCTCCTCATTCACCCTCATTCATTTCTTTTCCACCAAACCCTAGCCATTAGAGAGAGGCAAGTACACCTTGTCGAACCTTGAACAAATTTATTTTTGTTTGTTCCATCTTCTTTCTTGTCTGATTCTAAGCATGTTTAGAACTTGGAGTTTTTGATTTTATCGGGTGGATTGTGGTAGATCTAGCTGTATGGTATTTTCGATTTTTATGGGTTTTGATCTGTCAAACTTGCATATTTTTTTGCTAGTTGATGGTTTCATGTTGTAGAGAATTTCATTTTATCCAAAATTGACCCATGGAAGTCTGGAATTGGGTTCCTGATGTAGTTTGGAGGAGCATGGAGGCCATGGTATTTTCCAAGGACATGTTCCATGTGGGAGCCATTAATTTTACTTCTGGCCGCATGAGCCTTTTTAGCTTGGCCGCATGGCCAACACTTGGGTACTTAGTGCATTTAGCATTTTGCTTGAATTGCCAAGTTGCCAGCCGCATATGGCCTGTGGTTAATAATCTTGGCCGTATGGCCTTTAGCCATGTTTGCATGGCCATTAATATTTGGCCGCATGGAATGCATTAGCTTTAGCCTTTAATGCATTGTCATTTGCATTAGCACTTATATTAGCAAAGTGTGCTGGTTAATAAACTTGGCCACATGGAGAATTATTAGTAGCCGCATGCTACTATACATTGTAGCCGCATGGGATAGCTTGCTCTTTTGCATGCATTAATAATTTACTAGCATACAATTGCATGCATTTTTACGTAAAGAGCATGCATAAGCATTAGCTACTTAAGTAGCAGGCATGCATTAAAGTTGGCTATGGCCAACTTTAGTTGTTGTGTTATTAAATATTTAATATATATTTTGCATGCATAAATAAATGCATTAGTCTGCTTATGCATTAGCAATTAAATACAATAGTTTGCTTGCTAATAGTTGCTTGTGCATACATTAGCAAATTTTATTTGCTGGCATGGCCATAAGGAGTTGTTCGGCCGCATGGGTTTTTAGGCAATATTTAATAGCCTTTGCTAATGCAAGCAAATTTCTTGCATGCTATTAATATACTTATGGCCGCATGGGTTTTTTTTGCCTTGGCCATGTTATAGCCGTATGCAACTTTAAATAATTTAATGAGCCGCATGGGGTCTAATGCTATGATATATTTAAATTGCCTGCATGCAAGCCTTGCTTGCATGCTTAATAATCTTGGCCGCATGCAACACCAAAGTGAGCCGCATGCAAATTTTGCATGTGCTTGCATGTTTAATATTCCTGGCCGCATGACCATTAGCAATATTTAATTCTTGGCCGCATGGCCCCTTCCACTTGCATGGCTTATTATATGCATGTAATTACTGTTTCACGTGGATCATTAATTAAATGGTTCACGTGAACTTTCCTTCCTTGCTGCATTGATTATTGGGACACACATGGCCTCTGTACTTGAGTGGCCACGTGCCCCTTTTCTTTTGCTGGAGTGGAGGCTTGCATTTATTGCGGGTCCCACTCTCTTTGTCTTTTCTGATTGCATGAATATTTCTTGCTGGCCGCATGGCCCCTTCAGTTATTTTCTGGCCGCATAAGCTTTCGTTGGCCGCATGGATGTCCTCCCACTCTCTTTGGCCGCATGTATGTTTTTTCACTTTTGGACCGCATGGGGTCCACTTTGATTGTTTAAATATTTTATTTGCCCGAATTGTGGTCAGAATTTCTTCCCACTCCTAATATGAAAGTTATAGAGTTTCTACTTGGCATCAAGAATATATATTATATATATGTTATTATTTAATTGTGTAAGTTTCTCCCCTCCTTGATAAATGTCAAGACTTGATAGTGACCCGCCGTGGTGCACTTCCGACAAGATAACTTGACATGATAACTTGACATGATAATTGACATGATAACTTGACATGATAATTCTTGATAGTGGCCCGCTGTGGCACACTCTTGACATGATAAGCCTGACCTGATACTTCTCGAAATGCTGTTGCGACGGCTAACCTGACACGACAGAATTGAATGGCTTGGACACCGTGGACGATTGTGCTTGTATAAATGAACCTGTCTTGTCTTGCATCATGTCTAGGACGGGGACCCCTGAGTACCACGGTCAGGGGTACCCACTGAAATCGACTAAGGCTAATAACTAGAATAATTCAGTAGTCATGAGAGATTTTTCCAGTTACAGGCGATCCCGTTATCCCGGCCACAATTGTTTGGACTTGTAGCCTGCCATCGAGTAGGGCACATTTCCAGTCCACTGTCATGTGGGGCACTTCATGAAGTAATTTCTACGCACACTGTCATGTGTTGCACACCAAGCTACCTAATAATTATTGATAACTGCTTAATGAATCCAAGTCGCCTGGATAACCTGGATTAGCTACATGGCTTGTGGCTGGAGGAACATCTCATTGCATATTGCTAGTAACTAAGGCTTGTGATAACCCTAGTTAGTTAAAGTATCAAGCCGTACTTATTGCTTGGCCGTGAATGTTGGATGGAGTTCAATCTGTCTAGTCTTGTCTTGATCTTGTGCATGATTGTTACATGTCCTGCTTTCTTATTTTATCTTGCCGATAAATGGTAGGAGAAACCAAGTTCTGTTCAGACGAAGGGTTACAACCCCGGTCCTTGTTTGGTTTACGGGTTGTAACCTGGTTATCTGAATAGTCCCATGGTTATCTCATCGTATATCACCTTTCCAGTCTAAGTCTTGTCTAGATCCAGTTTCTAATTGTTCCAGGATAAAGGTTGCAACGATTGTCACCCTAATGTATTGTACTCTGTATTGTCACTCTCTGATTGTCACTTAATGATTGTCACCTCTAGCAATAAATGATCAGAGACCAAGTTCTGTTCAGGCAAAGGGTTACAATCCCGGTCCTTGTTTGACTTAAGGGTTGTAACCTGGCTTCCGGAATAGTACCTTCGTCCCCTCTTCGTATATTGCCCAGTTCTATTTATTTAACATGTTCTCCAGTTTACTTTATGCTCAATGATGGTTTACTTATTTTCTTCCTATGTTCGGGATAAGTGCATTGGTACTGCACGAATCTCGATCCTCCTTTACTTATTGCTTTCTTTCCCTGTTGATTGCCTATGATTGCTGGTTTTAAGTTCATAGTTCGGCCTCCTTTGTGGTACTTGCTATTTGGGGTCTGACCCCACTGGTTTTGCATGGCCAGGTTCTGATAGAAGAGCCCGAAGGATCTACCGCACCATCTACTCGACGGTGACCAGCCGGAGCGCCAGAGTACCTCAGTGGATTTCTTTTTCATTCTTCCACTGATATGTAAATTCTCCTCTTGTAACGTTTAGTCCCGAGCACGTGTTTAGCTCGTGTTTTGGTATTTTCCTTGATATTGTAGCCTACGGGCATAAATATGATATGTGTATTCTAGACTATAGCTAGTCCTTATCATGTACGACTAATACTCTAGCTAGTCATCAGTTCTGTGGTACTGGCTTCATAATCAGTCATGTATATATGGTTCGGGACGCCTTACTATTGTATGTATGATGATCGTACTCTTTGTTCTTGCATAATTGTCTGTGATTGAGATACCTAGGATTGTTAAACCATAGGATTGACTGATGGCATGTAGAGTAACCCCCATGCCTTGACAGCTTATATGTGATTTCAAAGTATTAACGTACTTTGGGATTGCGTAGCTGGCTATGTCTGCCCCCGCTCTCCAGTGTTCTGGTTCTGGGGCGTGACAACTCTTGATAATCAACATGACATGATAATTCTTGATAGTGGTCCGTCGTGACGCACTCTTGACGTGATAAGTAACCTGACATTGCATGATAATCTTGAACGCTGATGCGACAGCTACCTGGACTTGCTAAGTAACTCTTGTCTTGACACCGTGGTTGATTCTCTTGGTTGTGCTTGTACAAGCTACATGTCTCGTCTTGCACCATGTCTAGGACATAGATTTTCTGATTACCACGGTCAGGGATTCATGCTGAATCTGACTAGGTTAATTACTAGATTGATCAAAGTAGCTTATATAGAGAGATGTTTCCAGTTACAGGTGATCCTGTCACCCTCATTTCTCGTATTTCGCATTTATACTCGTAATTGGATTTTGGCATGTATTTTTTTATTTATTTTTCTCGACTTGAGAAATTTTGGGTTTTCTCGTATTTTGGGTTTCGGCTCGGCTTTAGTTGGGTTGGTTTGATTTTAAACCCAATGGAACACTTTAACCTATACTCCACCCTCATTCCACCACAACCACCCTCATTAAATCCCCACCAACCATTCTCTCTCCTCATTACTTCCCCCATTAATTTCTAACTCCTTCTTCTTCTTCCTTCTACCACACAACCTCCCACCATAGGCAAGTGCATCTTGCCACCATATGAAGACCAAATTTTATTTGTCTATTAGCTTAATTAGATGATTTAGAACAACATTAGAACTTGACATTTTTGGATTTGGAGCTTGGACTCTCCTAGATCTAAGTTTTTATCATTTTCGGAATTCCTTGGATTTGATCTATCAAACTTGGATTTTTGCTTATTTTGATGCTTCTATGTTGTAGAGAATTGAATTTTACACAAGTTAGACTCTTGAAAATCCGGATTTCGAGTTTTATGGACCAAGTTGTGAAGTTCCTAAGATTTGAAGCCATGGGTGTTCTTCCTCTTAGCACGAGGAAGAAGAAGACCCCCGCCCCCGCGCGCGCTCTTTAGCGTGTTGCTGGCCCGCGCGCCTCGTCGCCTTGCGCCCCGCGCGCTTTGCTGTATTGCGCTGCTCTCCCCCGTGCGCGCTCTTTAGCGTGCTACTGGCCCGCGTGCCTCGCCGCCTTGTGCCTCGCGCGCATGGCTGCATTGTGCTGCCCTCCCTCTGCGCACTTGGCCGCGTCCCCTGTGCCCCCTGCGCACTCGGCCCCCTGCGCCCCCTGCTTACTCGGCCCCCTGCGCACACGGCCCCCCGCGCCTCCTGTGCACTTGGCCCCGCGCCCCTGCGCGCTTGGCCCTGAGCCCCCTGCGCGCTTGGCCCCGTGGCCCCGCGCGCAGTTGACCCTGTTGACCCCGCTCGCGCCTTTTGGCACGATGCGACCGTTTCCGAGCGCGTCTCTTGGCGCCGTTTGCCCGAGCCCCTTGCCTGGCACACCCTGTGTCGTGGCTTCCCCTCATGACCCTTGGTGTTTCCCCTGGGTTCTCGGTTTTCTCTTGCTGATTTTGTTTTCTGGGAGCTTGATGCCACAACACGACTTGACTAACCCGACACGCCTTGACACGATTTTCTGTATTTTTAAGTTATGGCTAGCATTCTCTGATTTTGGCAGTAACTTGTTGGGTGCTTGTAACTTGTGGCTTTTAACTTGTACCCTGCGACCTGTAATTAATCTCCTGTAACTTGATAACTTGATAATGGCCGCCTCGGCGCACTCTTGACTCGACTCGACTTGATAACTGGTCGTACTTGACTTGCCCTGACACCGTGGGTATTCTTTCTTGTTGCGTTGTGCAAATCTACTTGTCTTGTCTTGCATCATGTCTAGGACGTGACTCCCTGGGCACCACGGCCAGGGACTCATACTAAATTGGATTAGGCCAATGATTAGATCAAACTAGAACATGGAGAATTTCCAGTCACAAGCAAATCTCGTTATCTGGGCACTTTAATGGACTTGTAGCTTGTCGACGAGTAGAGCACATTTCCAGCACACTGTCATGTGTTGCACCTCTAAGTCACCTAAGGGAATATCGTCTTCTGGGCGATGTACCCAACCATACTCTCAACCCGCGGAAGGATAACTAGATAGTCTGCAGGGCTTGGGACTGGAAAATTCTCATTACATTTTGTTAGTAATTAGACTTGTGATAACCCTAGTTAGTTAAAGTAGTAAGCCGTAGTAATTGCTTGGCCGCTTGTGAATGGATGTTGTCTAGCCCTGTCTAAGTCTTGTCTAGTCCCAGTACCTGGTTCCTCCCGAACATGTTTGTTTTACTTATCTTTAACAGTAAATGGATAGAGACAAGTGCTATTCAGGCGAAGGGTTACAACCCCGGTCCTTGTTTGATTTACGGGTTGTAATCTGGCTCCCGGAATGGTTCCATGTCCCTAGTCGTTTATTGTCCTGCTGTACTTTTATTATTTGTACTTTTCTTCCATTTTCTTATGTTCTGATATGCTGGCTTTTGTCCTTATTTCGTGGCCTCCTTTGTGGCACTTGCTCTTTCTGGGGTTTGACCCAGCTGGTTTTGTGTGGCCAGATTTTGGAGCAGCACCCGAGGATCTACCGAACCTCCAGCCCGATGGTGGCGACTAGAAGGAACCCGGGCTACGAGTGGGTTTTCCATTTTGTTTCACCCACTACATTGTAAATTTATTCTTTTGAGGCATTTAGCCGACGAGCACCTGTTAGCTCGATGCATCTTTACTTATTGTCTGCCTACGGGCTGTAACATGATTGACAAATCCTAAGGTTGATCATGTATGACTTAACTCTTGCTAGTCCTCGTATTTTTGTATGACTAGCTTCATGATCAGCTGAATATATAATATTTGGGACGCCTTTTATTGTATATTTGGTGGTCTAACATCTTGTAATTATATTATTTGTTTGAGATTGAGACAATAGGCTTGACCTTAAGAGACCGTTGGGTTGTAGTAAACCCTCATATCTAGACAGCCGTGACCGTATAGCGAGGTGGATTTCATTTCAATATACGTAGCTGGCTATGTACGCCCCTGCTCTTCAGTATTCTGGTTCTGGGACGTCACATGGTTTAAGTGGTGGCCCATGCAGGTCTTGGCATTCAAGATATGTGAGGGTTTATCGGATAGATATCTCAATCAGTACTCGTCTTTGATCTCCATTCATATCCTTTGAATCTCTGGATTTTTGCCCTGATCATGTGCTTGTATCGTTGATCTGTCCTGGTCCTTCCTTATTGTTTCCCTGTGTCGTCTTCTTCAGCGGCACTGTACCTGACCCCGCCGATCAGCAAGATGGAGCACTTTCTGTGGACCAGCAGCAACCCGAAGATCAAGCCCAGCATTCCGGAGTAGCCTCCAGAGTTGTACCTCCCGGAGGAGAACCACCAATCCGGCCCGTCCAGCCTGCAGAGCCTGACGATGGCACCTTGGTAGGTCTCATCAGGACCTTGATAGCTTCCCAGGACCGTAGAGGAGACGCCTTGCATCAGGTAGTGGCAGATGCTTTGACTAGAGGCGGTCATCCAGGGAACAACGCGGCCAACAACTTTAAGCGCTTGAATCCTCCATTCTTCGACGGCAGCGAGGATGCGATTGCCGCGGACGCTTGGCTTCAGGATACCGAGGTGATTCTGGAAGCAGCCAGGACACCTGAGAATGAGAAGGTGGCGGTGGTACGCCTGCAGTTGTTAGACTTGGCTCGCAGTTGGTGGGCAGCGCAAGCCATGGGATTAGTGGCACCCATTCCTTGGGCAGTGTTTAGAGAAAGATTCCAGATGAAGTATTTTGATGCTGTAGCTCGGTACGACCTACAGACGAGATTCACCAACTTGAAGCAAGGAGGCAGAACGGTCGACGATTATGCATCTGAGTTTTCTAGACTCAGTAGGTTTGCCCCCACCTTGGTGGCAACCGAGTTTGATAGGGTCCAGCAGTTCCAGCAGGGGCTGCATTTGGAGATCTTGTTGGCGGTTGAGTAGTTCGAGCACCAGACGTTCGATGCAGTATTGAGAGCAGCTAGGAGGCATGCGTACACCTCCCAGAGGATCGTGGATAGGACCGGAGGTAGGAAGCGGTCCCACAGTCAGATGCACCAATCATCAGCTCCAGCCCCGACAGCTAGGAGTTTGACTATTGGAACTCCGAGGCGGGCGGCCTCAGTGACGTCGGTTCAGCATTCAACCCTGACGTACCCGCAGCAGCAAAAGCAGAAGCAGACTTCCGCGATGGGATGTTCTCATTGCGGGAAGCCAGGCCATGTAGTGGTACCTATGCAACAGCAGCAGTACCCGAGGCCCTTGTTGCCTCAGGCCCAGGCATTTCATCAGCAGAACCAGCAGCAGTACACCCAAGCCCAAGTGCAGAGCAGGCAGAGAGGTTTCCAGCAGAGGGGACCCGCAGCAAGAGGACAAGGTCAGGCCATGATGATGACTACGGAAGAAGAAGTTGCACCAGGTGAGGTAGTGGCAGGTACTATTCTCGTCAACTCCTCTCCAGCATCGGTATTATTTGATTCTGGTGCATCGCATTCATTCATGTCTGCACGATTCGCGACACGGATAGAATTAGAGCCCGAGTCATTATCAGTGAGGCTCAATATACTTACTGTAACGCCCCAGTCCCAAAATACGTAGGACTAGATCGTAATCATGCCAGCTGTATACATACGAAGTATGTAGACCCTCGTATATATACATAAGCTGTAAATGCAGTAACCAAGGTACTAATTCTCATCCACAAGAAATAATAATGGTTTAAAAGCAATATTGAATCTGTCATGTATACAATCGTTGGACGGAGACAAAGTCCACTACAAACAAATTTTAATAGAAATCAATATACAAGGAGAGAAATTTGGTAGAGCAATGAGATGACGATCCAAGAGCAACATCTCGATGAATAGAGCGCAAGTCATGGCCTTAGCTAGTGCACCTGCAGAAATACAAGAACATACACCTGGCGAGATAACCAGGTCCTCAGAGGGACGTAACAAGATACTCAAAGAACATGCCATAATAAACTGAATATATAATATGTCACAAACCAAAATAAGTGACAAGACGACAACAAGGTAATCTAACCATACTATTGTGTCATGCAGTTAAGAACAAACCTCCAACGCATGGGTATCTGGCTCAGTAGCAGTAAATCAGGCATGGTCCCATCAGGATACCAGAGACCTCAAAGCATAACATTCATCGAATGTCAGAGGCCAGCAGTATCAGTAATAGGAAAGTGCATACGGACCCATACGTTAAGGAACTGTTCTTCCCATCCAATGTCTAACTGAGTCACATCCATGTCTCATCTACCTCTACTAACTGCTAAGTCTCATAACATGCCTCTATTAGCAGTTAGCCCTAACGCATGCGCATGGGGGATCAGCCCACACACAAGAACCTCTACATGCTACTCATCTCACACATCCTCGTGGTACAACAGTGTCAAGGTATATGCGATACACTACAGACGGTAGTCTCTTAACTCTAAGTCCATATGCAGTCAAAGGATAATAACAAAGTATATCTAATATCACTGAGCAGACAGTAAATCAAGAACAGTAAGAACTGGAAATAACTGAACAGTGATATGTAATAAAATGCAAGCTAAATATAAACAGTATAATGGCAAGGTATCTTGCCTGAGGGTGGTGCGAGAAGCAGCAAGAATCCATCAATCAGAATCGTCAACACGAAAGTCAAAATCCACAAGAAGCTCCGGATGCTGAAACAAACATCACGAACGAGTTTGGAATAAAAGATATACCTAGGAAACGTCTGTCCAAAAGTCAAATTCTGGAACAGGGGCAAAATCATAATTTCGGGTCAAAACGATGTCCGCCGTTGGACCCGCTTTGCACCGAAACACGTGCCGAAGTCTACGGTCTCTAAAGTCGTCAAACTACATGTCTACGGTTTCAGTTTGAGGAGAGGAACTCAACGGTATGTCCAGTTTTGGATTCCGAGGAGCCGTGCACAAAATCGCCCGTTTGAGTGGGTCGCGGGCCCGCCAAAAGTGGGTCCCGATTCGACCTTCTCAGAATCAAACCAAACTTGGCATGCAGGACCAGAATTTTGATCCGGACCTGTTGGCGCAAGTTTCGTCTCGATTCGACGACTATACACAAAGTTATGGACAAGTTTGCAAAACGCCGATACGGGGGTATTTCGACGGATACACGTTGATTTCGTCGCACACACGCGACGAAACTGAGTTCCGCCAGTTCCCACATATCCGCAACGTCCATACGCGTCTTTCGATGCGTATAACGCGCGACCACGTCGTCCGGTTTGTCGGGGCGACGTCGTATCGGACAAAAATTTCAGAAATTAATATTTTAGAAAACAGTTTTTCTCACAAGTTTAACATGGAATTAATACACACACATAAATCGAAATACTAATCTACCAGTTACGTTTCCATCGTGGTTATGTTGTCTTCAAACGTGTTCAATTAGTTTTTACGAAAGGTTAATGAACAGCGAGAAAAGTGGCCGACAAGTTTGCGTTTCAAAACAGTTTTCAGAAATCAGAAAAGTGGGTTTTTCTCCAACTTCGTCTCGATTTTTCGAGAAAGTTGGATGGCCATGTCAAAATCCACCTGGGGAATCTTGAAGAGGGTCATGAGGGCTTTCTACAGGAATTTACGGCTCTAAAAACGGACTAGAATCGAGAGAGAAATCGAACGGGGAAGTTGGGTACCTGGAGTGGAAAAACTGCTTCGTGGGTGACGCGGGGCTGACTTCTAAAGCTCCGTTCGTCGCGTACAAAGCTCCATTGCTGGTGAAACAAAGTCGAGGACGAAGAGGGTATGTTCTGCTAAAATTTTCGTTTTGGGAGTCTAGGATTTTGAGGCTTGTAAAAAGAGTTATATATATATGGAGATGTATGTGGTCGGCCAACTAAATATTGCTATTGCTGTTGCTTCTGATTATATATAGGATTGGGTAAATTTGCAACATAATGTTGCTGATGTGGGGTCGGCCCCTCCCTTAAGCCGAGCACTTGCTGCTATGGGTTAGGGAATGCAAGGGTTATATAAATATATATATATTTATATATATCTCCTTTGCTTTAAACTTATCCAATCTAGTTGATATATATATCATATATATAAGGGTCGGCCTCAAGCTTTGTGCTGTTGCTAGTTCTATTTGTAAAGGGGGGGCGGCAAGCAGCATGCTGCTGTTATTTGTGGCGTGGGTGGTCGGGTGGGGCCGACCACCCATGGCCTTATTATTTTTTTTTTCCAAATCAAAACTTAATCTTTTTAAAATCTTTTTAAACATAACTATTTATATCTATATATGTATATATCTAAAAATATACCAAAAATCTATTTAAAATCCAATTAACAATTTAAATATTATCTAACCAAATTTTGAATATATATATATTTAAACATATCTACATGTATTTATAAATTCAATTCACAATAAATCAAATCAAATTAATAATATCTTAACAGATTAAACATGTTTATTAAATCTCCAAAATTTAAAATAAAAATTTAATATAATCTAATTATATATATGATGCACCACAATATTTTTTTACATATACACACAAATTTAAATTGCCACAAAGGCAACAATAATAATATCTCATTAATATTAAATAATACTAACAATAATAAAATGCCTATTAAATTTTCACAAAATAACTTTAGTAATAATAAAATAATAAAAATCATCCCAATGGGTGTACTTTACCGCTCACCCATGTATGGGTCCAGAAAACTGTACCATCTTGTAAAATATTATTTTATTAATAAAATATAAATTTTATGCCAAAAGTCAATAAATATTCAACAAGTCTCAAAATTATTTAAAAATATTTGTACACATATGAAATGTTCCTACATGGCCATCTTAGTCACCCCACATGCTTACATGGGCTTACTTTTGTTCGGACCCTGTTCGGACTGAATTGGCCATACCGGGTCATAAAAAAAATAAATAAAACCATAAATTGTATAAACTCATTTTTAAGTCTAATAAAATAATAAAATAATAAAAAAATTTAAAAAAACAAAAATAGGGGTTTTACACTTACTGGTAATGGTCTTGTGGGAGTAGATCGAGTATTTTTCTCGTGTCGGATCGTAGTTAGCGGTAGAGAGTTCCCCGCTAGATTTATAGAATTCCCTATGGCAGACTATGATGTAGTCTTAGGCATGGATTGGTTGAGGAACCAGTATGCTAGGATAGACTGCCATGTTGGCAGGGTTGTCTTTAGTATTCCAGGTGAGCCAAAGTTTTCATTTTCCAGAGGCGCAGTGGAACCATCACCCCCAGTATTGCAGATGGCAGTAGCAGCAGTGCAGTTACCCAGGATAGTTGGAGAGTTTCCAGATGTCTTCCCAGAAGAACTTCCCGGGATGCCACCAGAGCGGAAGATCGAGTTCACTATAGACTTGATCCCCGGGACAGCACCAGTATCAGAAAGAGTCTACAGGATGGCGCCTTCAGAGTTGGAGATTTTATACAAGATGATTGAAGAATTAAGGACCAAAGGATTCATTCGTGCAAGTGGATCGCCTTGGGGAGCCCCGATGCTTCTTGTGAAAAAGAAGGATGGTACGTCCAGGTTATGTGTAGATTATCGTACCTTGAACTCAGTGACAATCAAGAACAGATACCCTCTCCCGAGGATAGATGACTTGTTTGATCAACTCAGAGGGGCTTCAGTGTTCTCGAAGATAGACTTGCGGTCAGGATACCACCAGATCAAATTCAGAGAGCAGGACATCCCGAAGACAGCGTTTAGATCGAGGTATGGGCATTGGGAGTTCCTTGTTATGCCCTTTGGAGCGACCAATGCGCCGGCCGTATTCATGGATCTCATGAATCGTATTTTCATGCCTTACTTGGATCAGTTCGTGATCGTGTTCCTAGATGATATCCTGGTCTACAGCAAGAGCGAAGCAGAGCATGAACAGCATCTCAGAATCGTCCTTCAGACTCTTAGAGAGCATTAGTTGTACGCCAAGTTTAGTAAATGCGAGTTCTGGCTCGATCGTATTTCGTACTTGGGTCACATCATTACTCGAGGAGGAGTAGAAGTGGATCTCCAGAAGATTGTGGCTATTTAATCATGGCCAGTACCTAGTTCAGCGGCAGAGGTTCACAGCTTCCTTGGATTGGCCGGCTACTACCGACGATTCGTATCAGATTTTGTAAGGATTTCGGCGCCGATGACCCAGTTGACCCGCAAGGATGTGCAGTTTGCTTGGACAGCAGAGTGTCAGAAATCATTTGAGAAGTTGAAGCGAGGTTTGATAACGGCTCCCATTCTCACACTTCCAGATGGGACCGGAGGATTCACATTTTATTGCGATGCTTCAGGCAGAGGATTGGGGTGTGTCTTGATGCAGCATGGGAAGATAATATCTTATGCATCACGTCAACTTCGTGATCATGAGAAGAATTATCCGACCCACGACTTGGAACTGGCAGCAGTAGTGTTTGCACTTAAGCTTTGGCGGCACTACTTGTACGGAGATAGAGTGGAGATATTTACTGATCATAAGAGCCTGAAGTATGTTTTCACCTAGAAGGACCTTAACATGCGGCAGAGGAGATGGCTCGAGCTACTGGTGGATTACGATGTGGACTTGCAGTATCACCCAGGGAAGGCCAACGTTGTAGCAGATGCGTTGAGCCAGAATTTATTTCCTAACGGCGCAACCAGAATTATTGGCAGATCTTCAGAAGATGGGAATTAAAATGGTTCTTCCTACCAACGTGGCGTTGATGGCCAGTCTACAGGTTCAATCCAGCATAGTTGAGAGGATCCGGATGGCACAATCTACAGATTCCAAGATTCAGCGACTCAGAGCAGAATGTGAGGCAGGAAGAAGGCCAGAGTTATGTATCCATGAAGATGGTATACTTCGACACGGCACTCGTCTTTGTGTACCCAGTGGAGATATCAGACAGGAGGTCATGGCAGAAGCTCACAGTTTACAGTATTCTATTCATCCCGGTGGCACGAAGATGTACCGTGATATTCGTCAGCATTTCTGGTAGAATGGCATGAAGAGAAAGATAGTCCGATTTGTCTCTCGGTGTTTGGTTTGCCAGCAGGTTAAAGCTGAACATCAGAGGCCCGCTGGACTTCTTCAGCCCTTGTCGATTCCAGAATGAAAGTGGGAGCATGTGACCATGGATTTTGTGACTGGATTGCCTAGATCCCCAGCTGGTAGAGATGCTATTTGGGTTATAGTTGATCGGCTCACGAAGGTGGCTCATTTTCTTCCATTCAGAGTTGGGCAGTCTACGGCTCAGCTAGCAGAGATGTACCTCAGGCAGATTGTCAGGCTTCACGGTGTGCCCATCAGTATCACCTCGGACCGAGATTCAAGATTCACATCACACTTTTGGCACAGCCTGCAAGAGAGTTTGGGAACTCACCTTCAGTTTAGCTCAGATTATCATCCGCAGACCGATGGTCAGTCAGAACGCACGATCCAGACACTTGAAGATATGTTGAGATCTTGTCACGCCCCGCTCCCGAATAATCGGATACGAGTCGGACACGCCCAGCCTTCGTCGTTGGACACGACGAAGTAAGCTGTACAATACTAAGGAAAACTCAAAGTCACAATGTAATGTAAACCAAATCACAGCTTTTATAACGTTTCCAGAAATCACCAATATCCATCAAGTGTTTTTTTAAAAATACAAACTCAGCCGGAGACAAATCCGGTCCAATGAAATAATATACAATAAATGAAACTCTAAGATACAATCTCCAGAAAAATAAATGAAACAATAAAAGCTGTAATATCCAAGCAACCACCAGCTCCATGCAATCTCCCACTCACCTGCAACGATCCTATCAGGAAAAGAGCAAAGTACAACCCCGACAAGAAACTCTAAACAATGTAAACTGAAATGCATGAAAAAGAATCACAATATGAACCATGGTACAAGTCAGGAATATGAAACTGTGGTACAGGAATAAAAATGAAACTATGGCACCGGATCCAGAAACAATGAACTATACTATCAGTGTAACATGCAAGTGAAATAACTATCAGAGTATGTGACCGGCTGGGTAAAACAGTGAACAGTGAACAGTGAACAGTGAAAAATGGTACGGCTTGGAGTCCCACGTGCACGATGTGAGACCCAAGCTATTATTCAATGCCTAGCTAAAATAGGATTGGTCACATATCTGTAGTATTTCCCCACCCCAATGCACAAGGAACAATGAACTATGAACAATGAACGGTGAACGGTGAACAATGAACAATGAACAATCGTGTGTACAACGTGTCAACATGAGAACATGAAGCAAGACAGAAATACAGAGTAAAGGGATCGAGTCGGTGTACTTGCCTCGGTTTGGTTGCACGAGTGTAGTACTGCATGGTTGTAAATCAATCACCTGGTAGTATGTTGTACAATTATTATTAGGGTTTTTGAATAATGACAAATAGCTAGATATGATAACTTACCAGTTCTTTAATTAATAAACTAAGAAAATGTTTATAGAAAAATACTTATTGATATATCTTGAAATTATCTTTAACTATATTTAATAAAAATATTTGTTTTATAAAATATTAGCTTTGATAATACTTAATTATATTTTAACCCAAACATTCATTAGTAATACAAAATACTTGAAGGCTCACTATTTATAAAAATATTCACTAAATATTTATTTATCATAAAATACATGTATAAATATATTTTACTTTGGTAACAATATTAAACAATTAATTTATCAAAATATTCTACCACTAGTGTAATAGTACAAATTATTAATACTAACAAAATGTGGGTCCACAATACCCACCCAAGCTAAAAAGCTACAAAAATTTCAAAGGAGCACAAAAGGACTCACATGGGAGCTAACCCACGTGACCATTCAAAATGGAAAGTTGTGCTACACATGCCAACACAGCAGGACCCTCTTCCTTTCTCACACTTCATTTCTTCCTCATCCTAACTAAACTCTATTACTCTCACCTAACAAATACCATTCTCCATTTTTAATACTCTTTCTCCATGTAATGCTTGCTAGTGTCATCACTCTCCACCACAACTCAGCACTCAAATCCGAAACTAATTCAAGGACAGTGGGTTTAGGCACAACTCCCCACTCTCTCCATCACATGCTCCCATTAACCAGCCGAACCAATACTAGTAACTATTCCCACTCACTGTCCTCTACATTACTCTCAGCAAGGAAACCCAAGCTTCTTCTTCATCATCTTCACAGCCTAACTCTCCTTCTTTTCCCATACTTCATTACATTCCTAATTACAATAGCCCACCTACTCTTCTCCTTCAGCCGAATGAAAGAACAAAACCCCCAAGCCCAAACAAAATCAAAGGAAGAGAGAGGAACAAGA
Source organism: Iris pallida (assembly GCA_029216955.1). Taxonomy (NCBI): domain Eukaryota; kingdom Viridiplantae; phylum Streptophyta; class Magnoliopsida; order Asparagales; family Iridaceae; genus Iris; species Iris pallida. The sequence continues at coordinate 8,295,114 of JANAVB010035418.1, forward strand.
GGAAGAAGGTCGAGAATCTTACAGTGGTCGAGTGCGGAGGCGGAATGGACGGGATCTGGAGGCGGAACTCGCAGGCATCGCTAGCCTCGATCGTCGCCGACGAGGAAGGACCGAATTGGTGGTGGCGGAGATCTGCAGCCGGCGAGATCTCCTGTGGCTAGTCGTAGAAGGCCGACGAACAGTCGGCGGTGCGGATCTCAAAGGGACGGCGTGACCCCCAAGGCGGCGCAGAAATCGAGGAGAGCTCGGCTTCAAGGCGGGGGTGCGCGGCTGTACTCGGCAGGGTCTCGGCGATGGTGCGGTGGCCTCTAGTGATGGAGACGAGGCGCTCCGACGCTCTGGCGGTGGATCGGAGCTTCGACGATGGATCGGTGCTCGGCCGGAGTTGGAGCTCGGCGGTGATGCAGGTGGCGCTCCGTCGGAATCGGCCAGTCCAGCCGTGACAGAGAGGAGAGAGGAATTAGTGGAGAGAGGGAGAGAGAGAGAGAGACTGTAGAGTCACTGTGTCAGAATTGTACATTGGGAACTGTGACTGGCAGAGCAAATTTATAATAAAATAATAATTGTGTGCGTGTGTGTACAGTGATGGAAGTGGCAGGATGGTAAATATTTATAGATCTGAGGGTATTTTCCTACAATAGTGATCAGTGGCAATGTAGAAATTATAATCAGATCTGGGGCTACTAGATAATGACCTGCAACAGATTTTTAAAATTCAAAATTCAAACATTTTTTCCAAAACCAAAATATTCCCTCCAATATATTTCCAAAAGGACAGATTCTAAATTTACAGATTTTCAATAAAAGCAGGTACATAAAACAGATTCAATTTATTACAAATTTACCAACTTTCTCCAAATAAAAATCATTAATTAATCCGAAAATAATACTAAACCATTTATCATAATTAGCAGTTACTAATTAATTAATTAGTAAAATCAGTTTTTCTTAATGCTTAATATGTAATTTCGAAAATGATTAATAAAACCATTAAGAAATCAATAAACCATTAATACGTCAGTTACATAAATATTTATTTAGCTACAAAAATTTGTTTCAACAATTCATAAATCAAATCATTACGTCAACTAGTATTCAAAATACTTTTCAAGTTGAGAAAATTCATTAACACCCAATCTATAATTAAATTAACTAATTTAATCGCAATTAGGCTTTCATAAAAATAATATTTAATCCAAAGAAAATTAGAGAAAATCCTAAAATTTACCAAACATGATTTTGGGAGTTACAGATCTTGTACCCTTAACTTCGGTGGTTCATGGGAGGATCACCTGTACCTGGTAGAATTCTCGTACAATAATAGTTTCCAGGCCAGTATTCAGATGGTCCCGTTTGAGGCGCTGTATGGCAGGAAGTGCAGATCCCCGCTAGCATGGGATGATGTTGGAGAGAGGCAGATGCTTGGCCCAGAAATGATTGCCCAGACAGTTGAAGTAGTCAGAAAAGTCAGGGATCATCTTCGAGTTGCCCAAGATCGCCAGCGACATTGGGCCAATGTCCATCGGTGTCCCTTAGAGTTTGCTATCGGCGACCATGTATTCCTTAGGATCTCGCCTAACCGCGGCATCATTCGTTTTGGCGTGGGGGGAAAGCTTAGTCCTAGGTATATAGGGCCGTTCGATATCCTGGAGCGAGTAGGAGATGTATCCTATCGTCTTGCTCTTCTGCCGTCACTAAGTGAGGTGCATGATGTATTCCATGTATCCCAATTACGACGGTACATCCTGGACCCGAGCCATATCCTGGACCATTCGGAATTGGTTGTTGGTACCAACTTTTTGTATGAGAAGAGGCCCGTGTCTATATTGGACCGGAGGGAGAAGATATTCAAGAACAAGACTATTAGCTTAGTCTGTGTTGCTTGGGGTCATCACTCTCTAGGTGAATCAACGTGGGAGCGTGAGGACGATATCCGATCGCGATATCCCGACTTGTTTGACTCGTAAGGTATAATATCTTCCTTATGCCTTATGCTTTCCATCCCTTGCTTGCATGTATGATTGTATGATTGAACTGCTTAGTGTAGTTGTTGGTGCTTAGTGTAGCTTGCCGTGGCAGTCTCTAGCTCCTTGATTAAATTTTGAGGACGGAATTCTTTTAAGGTGGGTAGAGTTGTCATCCTCATTTCCCGTATTTCGTATTTATACTCGTAATTGGATTTTGGCATGTATTTTTTTATTTATTTTTCTCGACTTGAGGAATTTTGGGTTTTCTCGTATTTTGGGTTTCGGTTCGGTTCGGCTCGGTTTTAGTTGGGTTGGTTTGATTTTAAACCCAATGGAACACTTTAACCTATACTCCACCCTCATTCCACCACAACCACCATCATCAAATCCCCACCAACCATTCTCTCTCCTCATTACTTCCCCCATTAATTTCTAACTCCTTCTTCTTCTTCTTCCTTCTTCCACACAACCTCCCACCCATAGGCAAGTGCATCTTGCCACCACATGAAGACCAAATTTTATTTGTCTATTAGCTTAATTAGATGATTTTGAACAACATTAGAACTTGACATTTTTGGATTTGGAGCTTGGACTCTCCTAGATCTAAGTTTTTATCATTTTTGAAATTTCTTGGATTTGATCTATCAAACTTGGGTTTTTGCTTATTTTGATGCTTCTATGTTGTAGAGAATTAAATTTTACACAAGTTAGACTCTTGAAAATCCGGATTTCGAGTTTTATGGACCAAGTTGTGAAGTTCCTAAGATTTGAAGCCATGGGTGTTCTTCCTCTTAGCAAGAGGAAGAAGAAGACCCCCTCCCCCGCGCGCGCTCTTTAGTGTGCTGCTGGCCCGCGCGCCTCGCCGCCTTGCGCCCCACGTGCTTGGCTGCATTGCGCTGCCCTCCCCTTGCGCACTTGGCCGCGTCCCCTGCGCCCCCTGCTCACTCGGCCCCCTGCGCACTTGGCCGCGTCCCCTGCGCCCCCTGCGCACTCAGCCCCCTGCGCATTCGTCCCCCTGCGCACTTGGCCCCCCGCGCCTCCTGCGCACTTGGCCCCGCGCCCCTGCGCGCTTGGCCCTGTGCCCCCTGCGCGCTTGGCCCCGCGGCCCCGCGCGCTTGGCCCCCATGCCCCGCGCGCAGTTGACCCTGTTGACCCCCGTTCACGCCCTTTGGCACGTTGCGACCGTTCTCGAGCGCGTCTCTTGGCGCCGTTTGCCCGAGCCCCTTGCCTGGCACACCCTGTGTCGTGGCTTCCCCTCCTGACCCTTGGTGTTTCCCGTGGGTTCTCGGTTTTCTCTTGCTGATTTTGTTTTCTGGGAGCTTGATGCCACAGCACGACTTGACTAACCCGATACGCCTTGACACGATTTTTTGTGTTTTTAAGTTATGGCTAGCATTCTCTGATTTTGGTAGTAACTTGTTGGGTGCTTGTAACTTATGGCTTTTAACTTGTAACCTGCGACCTGTAATTAATTCCCTGTAACTTGATAACTTGATAGTGGCCGCCTCGGCGCACTCTTGACTTGACTCGACTTGATAACTGGTCGTACTTGACTTGCCCTGACACCGTAGGTGTTCTTTCTTATTGCGTTGTGCAAATCTACTTGTCTTGTCTTGCATCATGTCTAGGACGTGACTCCCTGGGCACCACGGCCAGGGACTCATACTAAATTGGATTAGGCCAATGATTAGATCAAACTAGAACATGGAAAATTTCTAGTCACAAGCAAATCTCGTTATCTGGACGCTTTAATGGACTTGTAGCTTGCCGACGAGTAGAGCACATTTCCAGCACACTATCATGTGTTGCACCTCTAAGTCACCTAAGGGTATATCGTCTCCTTGGCGATGTACCCAACCATACTCTCAACCCGCGGAAGGATAACTAGATAGTCTGCAGGGCTTGGGACTGGGAAATTCTCATTGCATTTTGTTAGTAATTAGGCTTGTGATAATCCTAGTTAGTTAAAGTAGTAAGCCGTAGTAATTGCTTGGCCGCTTGTGAATGGATGTTGTCTAGCCCTGTCTAAGTCTTGTCTAGTCCCAGTACCTGGTTCCTCCCGAACATGTTTGTTTTACTTATCTTTAACAGTAAATGGATAGAGACAAGTGCTATTCAGGCGAAGGGTTACAACCCCGGTCCTTGTTTGGTTTACGGGTTGTAATCTGGCTCCCGGAATGGTTCCATGTCCCTAGTCGTTTATTGTCCTGCTGTACTTTTATTACTTGTACTTTTCTTCCATTTTCTTATGTTCTGATATGCTGGCTTTTGTCCTTATTTCGTGGCCTCCTTTGTGGCACTTGCTCTTTCTGGGGTTTGACCCAGCTGGTTTTGTGTGGCCAGATTTTGAAGCAGCACCCGAGGATCTACCGAACCTCCAGCCCGATGGTGGCGACTAGAAGGAACCCGGGCTACGAGTGGATTTTCTATTTTGTTTCACCCACTACATTGTAAATTTATTCTTTTGAGGCGTTTAGCCGACGAGCACCTGTTAGTTCGATGCATCTTTACTTATTGTCTGCCTACGGGCTGTAACATGATTGACAAATCCTAGGGTTGATCATGTATGCCTTAACTCTTGCTAGTCCTCGCATTTTTGTATGACTAGCTTCATGATCAGCTGAATATGTAATATTTGGGACGCCTTTTATTGTATATTTGGTGGTCTAATATCTTGTAATTATATTATTTGTTTGAGATTGAGACAATAGGCTTGACCTTAAGAGACCGTTGGCTTGTAGTAAACCCTCATATCTAGACAGCCGTGACCGTATAGCGAGGTGGATTTTATTTCAATATACGTAGCTGGCTATGTACGCCCCCGCTCTCCAGTATTCTGGTTTTGGGGCGTCACAGATCCCGTTATCCCGCCCACACCTGATGGACTTGTAGCCTGCCGTCGAGTAGGGCACATTTTCAGTCCACTGTCATGTGGGACACTTCTTGAAATAAGTACTAAGCACACTGTCATGTGTTGCACTCCAAGTCACCTAGTAATTCTTGATAACTCTTAATGAACCTCGCCTGGATAACCTGGATAGCTGCAAGACTTGTGACTGTCGGAACATCTCGTTGCATCTTGCTAGTAATTAGGCTTGTGATAACCCTAGTTAGTTAAAGTATCAAGCCGTACTCTTTGCTTGGCCGTGGATGTTGGTTGGGTCCTATCTTGTCTAGTCTTGCCTAGATCCAGTACATGGCTATCTCAAGACATGCTTGTTTATGTTTTACTGTATCGATAATTGGTTAAAGACTAAGTTCTGTTCAAGTGAAGGATTACAACCCTGGTCCTTATTTGGTTTACGGGTTGTAACCTAGTTACCGGAATGGTCCTTTAGTTATCTTATCGTTTATCGCCTTATTTCTCTAACTCATATCTTTTGTTGTTTCATTTATGTCCCTATGTGCTAATATGCTGTTTTTAGTTCTTAAGTGAAGCCTCCCTTGTGGCACTTGCTCTTTCTTGGGTCTGACCCAGCTGGTTTTGTATGGCTAGATTTCGGAGTGGCTCCCGAGAATCTTCCAGTCTTCCAGCCAGATGGTGAACACTAGACGTAACCCTGGAAACGAGTGGGTTTTATTTTGCTCTCCCGCTCAATTGTAAAATTATTCTTTTGAGACGTTTAGCCGCCGAGCAAGTGTTAGCTCGTGTTGAATACTTATATTTCTTGTCTGCCTAAGGGCTGTAACATGATTGACAAATCCTATGGTTGATCATGTATGACTGAAACTCTTGCTAGTCCTCGCATTTTGTACGACTAGCTTCATGATCATCTGTATATGAAATATATGGGACGTCTTACTATTGAATATCTGATGGTCTAACATCTTGTAACTATTATTACTTGCTTGAGATTGAGACACTAGGCTTGTTCTTGACCATAAGAGACTGATGGCTTGTAGATAAACCCTCATAAATCTAGATAGCTGTGACCGTATATCGAGGTGGTTTACACTTCTATATACGTAGCTGGCTGTGTCTACCCCCGCTCTCCAGTATTCTGGATCTGGGACTTGACACTTAGGTATGAAGGAGTAGGAAAGTCAAAGTCCTCCCACCTTAAGCCGATACGCCTTGTTGTTTCGCCAAGCCGATGCGGCTCGATTTTATATCTTTGTCGCACGGCCAACTCTTCTGACTTAGCCATTCGAGCACTTCGTGCTTCATTGAATTATACGAGCGATTTGACCTACCGTGCCTATGCTTCAGACCATGGTAAGGCGACGATTTAGTTTTGCGGACACCATTACAAATAAGGTAAAATGTCGACCTCTTATATTTCAGCATAAACGTATAGCCTGCACACAAAACCAACTAAAATCAATACTTGTCCGAATCGGACTAATGCCTTGCGTTGATTCGATTTCTTAGAATCTTCGAGTCGACTCAATGCTTTCTCTCGGGCCAACTTAACACTTGTATTGATCTTACTCGATGTGTTTCTCAGGTCAACGTAACTCTTTGCATCGATCCGACTCGATACATTTCTCGGGACAAGGTAACTCTTGTATCGATTCACATCGATACTTAATCAGGTCAACGCGACTCTTCGAGTCAACAACTCAGCATAATGCACCGTGCGGAGCGAGGCATTACAATAGCTCTTGTGGGTGGGTTGGGTCTGAAAATATAGAAATTAAAATCTAGGATGATTCTTATTATTCTATAAAATGAGCTCCTACATTCTAAATCTAGAAAGTAAAATCTATAAAATGGGTTGGGCCTTACTAATGATGCTCCTAGGAGATAATACACAATTGGTAGGAGACAATACACAAACACAACTCGCTTATTTACTCTTTTTATTCCTCCTTTGTTCTTCTCTCTTTCTTTTCTTCTTGCAACCCTAATCAACTATGACACACACTAAGACTTCTTCACAAGTGAGATAAATATTCATCATTTGAAATAGTTTTGTAGGTTATAGGATTTTCCTGATGTAAGGGGACAACACACCAATTGTTAGTTTTTTCTTATTGCTTCTTATATTTCATGTTTAAGTAATCTATAGTCCAAATTGGAACTATTCTTAAAGTTTGGAACCTCATTATTGAAGTTTAAAAGTTTCATAAATCGGAACAGTCTCATTGGTGACACAGTTCTAAAAAAGAAACTCTTTGTATCAGAACTGAAAAAAATTTGACGGTACTTAAGACTATAAAAAATTTGACGGTCCTGAAAAGAAATAGGCTCTTTGTATCACGACTGTCAGACATTTCTAACAATAGTAATCAGAACTGTTAATTTTTTTACAATTCTGAAAAATTGATTTTCTGTACGCATTCCTAAGAATAGTGAGGCCCAATATCAAATCTACTTGCAATCTTAGGGAGGTGAGTCACTGGGCTTGGAGTAGCCTGAAAGCTGTGCTCCAGGAAGGGGTGACGGAAAAGAAAAGAAATGCATTGCAGTAGTTTTCAGGGTCGGCCTTGAGCTGATAGGAGTCCGAGACAAAACTTTCAAAATGGACTTTCATACATAATGTAAAAAAAGTATAGATAAAACAAATTTTTATTGTAGTCAAAATTTGATGCAAGAACCTCTTAGATATAAGTCTAGCATTACAACCATTACACCACAATACTTTTTGTTAAAAAAGATACATGATACATAGTAGTTCTATTGTAAATAGTTCCATGTTGGTGCTCCCTTTCGTCAGGGGGCCCTGGGCCGTCGTTCGGCCTGCCCTGGGCCGTCGTTCGGCCTGCCCTGGGCCAAGGCCGCCCCTGGTAGTTTTGTTCCCAGATTCAGGAAGAGCACATTTCAACAGGATTCCATCTTTAGGATTTAATATAATCCTTTTAAATGTTTTATGAGAATTTGGGTTTTACTAAGACTTATTTGTAGGGCCTACTTGACAATTGTAGGATAACAGTTATGAGGTATTTTTATAATACCGGTTATGAGTGGTTGGTTATGAGGGGTCTAATTTTGGGTGGTCTTTAAGTAGCGACTTTTAAACCAGTTCAATCCATGCTTGATAATTCACTAACGAGTGGTCCTGAAAGACACGAATAAATTAAATAGGGAATGGTATTAGTATTTATAATTATATATTTTTGGTAATGATATAAATAAAATAAAATAATAAAGTCGTTCAAAATTCACCGATTGAGGTGTTTATAAAGCCACTAAAAATACATTACATCGGTTTTGAAGGTTTTTGAGCCGACCAAAACCAGTGCCTCAAAAAAGTTAATAAACAAGGGTTTTCGTAAACGATCGATTCAAAAATACTCCAAAATCGGTAAAAATACAGTTACCAAGCAGACCGTAGACAATACCAAACAACTAAATTTAGCATAACCTACTAAAACTTTTTTTTTTAACATTGGCTCTCATAAAACCACAACCAAAATGCCAAAATAAGTATCATTCTGTCATCATTTTGATTTCTTGTAAATTTATGTTGTTTTTTGTTACAATTGGCTTTCAAGAAGATTTGTTTTTTATGGTGGAAACGTAGGCAAACGAGCCATTAAATATAAGATCAACTACTTTTTGCAATATTTGATTTATCTTTAAAATTTGATGAGCTCATTTAGGGTCCGTTTGGTAAATCGTATTTGGATTTGGATTTTAGGATTTTATAGATTTGGAACCAAATCTATGGAATCCTATGTTTGGTTGGAGATGGATTTGGATATGGAAAGTATGACCAAATCCAAATTTTGGATTTGGAAGAAAGAGATTGGATTTGGGAGGAAAAAAATTAGTTATTTTTTAATAATTTCGCTAAAATATTTAATTTATAGTTTATTTAAAATTAACTAATAGTTAACTAAAAATTAGTCATTACTATTATTTTTAGAAAAATTATAAATAAAAATTAGTTATTATTTTTAATAAAAAATTAACTAATAGTTAGTTATCATAATTATAATCTAAGTTAATAATTTATTAATTATTAATTATATTATTTAATAATTTATAATAATCTTAATTTATAATTTATAATTTTATTAATCATAATTATAATAAATTTATTAATTACAACTGTAATCCTTATTAATAATTAATTAATTAATATCCAATTATAATAATAATTAATAATTTATTAGTCTTATTATAATATTAATTAATAATTTGTTAATTACTATTTTATTATAATCTTAATTAGTAATATTTTAATCACAATCATATTTAATAATTTAATAATTAATATATTATAATAGTTTAATTAATCATTTATTAATCATCATTATATTAATTTATAATTACTATTTTTAAAATATTTAATTTACATTCAATTAAAAATTAGCTAACAGTTAATTAAAAATTAGTCATTATTATTATTATTTTTAAAATTTATAAGTAAAAATTATTTATTATTTTAATAAAAATAACTAATAGTTAGTTATCATAAATTATCAGCGGAATTAATAATTTATTTTTTAATAATTTAATAATTAATATATTATTAAAATTTTAATTAATAATTTATTAATCGTCATTATAATCATCATTATGTCTTAATTATTAATTTATTAATCATAACTATTATCATAATTATAATAATATTTTAATTATTAATCATAACAATAATTATAATTATAATAGCTAATTAATAATTTATTTATTTATTATTTTATTAATTATAATAATAATTTAATTATTAATCATAACAATAATTATAATTATAATAGCTAATTAATAATTTACCAAATTCTATGTTTGGTTGGAGTTGGATTTGGAAATTCATGATTTAGATTTGGATTTCCAAATCCAAATCTAAATCCAAATCCAAATGGGAAAACTATACTTTTGGTCACTGAATGTTTGTCTGATCAAAGTTTTAGTCACTCAAAGATATTTTCCAAAAATTTAGTCGCTGAATGTTTGGTCTTCCAAAAAAAATGGTCACTCTGTTAAATTGTTGTTTGTTTTATTAACGATTTTTGTTGACATGGCATGTTATGTGCCATGTCAGTCGTTAAGTATGACGTGGCACATCTACGTGGGCTATTTTTGAATTTTATTTTGCAAAAAAATTCATTTGGGTATTAAGTTATGTGCCATGTTTCAATGTTTATGACATGATATTTCATTTTTTTTAAAAACTTAATACCCAAACAATTTTTTTGAAAAATAAAACCCAAAAATAGCCCACATAAATGTGCTAGGTCATACTTAATGACTGACATGGCACATAACATGCCATGTCAACAAAAAAATATTAATAAAACAAATAACAATTTAACAGAGTGATCATTTTTTTGGATGGCCAAACATTCAGTGACTAAATTTTTGGAAAATATCTTTGAGTGACTAAAACTTTGGTGAGGCAAACATTCAGTGACCAAAAGTATAGTTTTCCCAAATCCAAATGCAAATCCATTTTACCAAACAAGCCTTAGATGAGTTAGCTAGAGTTGGCAATCCTTTTTTTTTCTATTTAAAGAATTATAACAACCCATCTTTCAAAAATCGTCCAAACTCTAATTCCTTCCACAGCCTACTTTAACCCTATCCCTAATTCCAACAGCCCTCTCCTCCCACTGCCCGCTCTTATACACCCTCGGCCAACTTCGACAAATGTGCCCCCACCCTCTAATACAACGTTGCTATTTTGACCGTCTGGGAGGCTGGCCCTCCCCTACGTGACATGCGTCCATTGGCTCCCCTGCTTGGGTGGGCCCAAGTTAGCAGGGGCAATGTTTGTCTGCCACGTGGGCGCGGGTCAGCCCCACGGACGGACAAAATAGCGTTTTCTCCTCTAATATTGTGCAGTTTGCACAATAGCCGAGCAAAATTGTAGCATTGCAGTCGCACGCGCACCAACACTGTGCAACCTATATTGTTAGGAGCGATTGGGGGAAATGGGAAAGTGTGTGTGTGTTATGAGCAGTTGGCGGAGGTGGTGGGTAAGTATTTGGTAGGGTTGTCATTTGTTGGAGTTGGCCAAGGGAGGCTTGGAGTGGGCATAGGGAGGAGAGGGTTGCCGGAATTAGGGTTAGGGTTAAGGTATGTTGTCGAAGGAGTTAGAGTTCGAACGATTTTGGAATGAAGATAGGACTGGATCATTCAGGGACACGGTGTGGTGTGATGAGAGGTGGGAGGGGGCATCTTTCGAATCGTAAATAACGCTAAAGCAACTGAGAAAAGAGAAGCAATTGAGGAATAAGTCATTCCTCCGAGACTTTCCAAGTGGACAAGTAAATTGATTCTACGAGAGCCTTTTGTAATGATATTTTTCGAACAATATTCTTTTGAGTTTCATTTTCTGGTAAGGACGATAGCCGGAAGAAATAATCTCCGAGGCGTCCGATCATGCTTTTCTTGTTTCGGATTCAAGGGGCCGAGAGTGCGGCGCGAAAGAGCTCACTCAAGCTCCAAGGGTTTCAACCTCGAGGGGCATGGGCTATGTACACCCTAACCATTAGGTCTAGGTCTGACCAAGCCAAAAAGAAGGTACGGGCCATCCCGCTTATATGGAGTTGATTCATCTTCTCATATCTATTTTATAGGAAAGAAATTACCGCAAAAATGGGTTTGTTAGCTATTACATTGTACCGAGCCAACAACTCATTGTTTATTTTCGACCCTTTCGATCCATAACTAAATCCACCTCAGTGCACCAACCTCTGCCCTAACTATGCTCTTCTTTGGTCGCCTCTCCCTCCTCTTCCTCTCCCTTTGGTCGAGTGACTACGGGTTATAATTTTTTTATTTGGTACTTCATTGCAAAAAAAGATATATTGATATATAATAATCTGAGGATAAAACGGTAATTTCAAACTTGCGTTAAAAGAATAAGGGTAGCAAATGGCTAAAAGGAGTGGAAGAATCAAAGTCATAATAAAAATACTTTAGGGTATCAATAGACACGAATTTAATAAGGAAGTTGAGGGTATTTAAATGCAAATTATATTTCTTACATCTTTTTTTTTATGTGATAATAATTTAGGGTTCAATTGAAGCCGGACATTAATAAAGGGCGCTGCTATTAGCACTCCTAAAATGTTACTCGGCACTTCTCTTTAATTTTTTAACATTCAAATTCTAAATTTGTCCATACATGCAATCCTAAAATGTTGTAGAAAATAATGGTTGAATTTTATTGATGGACTACTTCACTACTTATAGGGAGTCTAGCTCCTCTACATACTACATATTCCGATATGGGACTAAAAGTCCCTTATTGATTCTCAACACTCCCCCTCAAGATAGGCGATAGATATTGATCATCCCCATCTTGTTACATAGCTTCGACAGACTTAATGAACTAAGACCCTTAGTCAGACAGTCTGCAACTTGTTCTTCTGAACGGACATGGTCAATCTTCAGTATCCCTTGTTCCAGCTTCTCCTTGATGAAGAATCGATCAATCTCGATGTGCTTCGTTCTGTCGTGCTGAACTGGATTGTTAGCTATACTTATTGCAGCTTGACTATCGCTCAGAAGACGCAATGGTGCTCCCTTATCCAGCTGCAACTCTGTCAGCAATGCTTTCACCCACAGCAACTCTGACACTCCCAGAGCCATTGCTCTGTATTCTGCTTCAGCTGTCGACCGTGCTACCACTGACTGTTTCTTGCTTCTCCATAAGACCAGATTTCCTCCTACAAAAACACAGTATCCCGTGGTAGACCTTCTGTCGTCTATGCAGCTCGCCCAGTCTGCATCACAGTATCCCTCAACTTCTATGCGTCCATTCTTCTTGAACCATAGCCCCTTTCCCGGCGTTCCTTTCAGATATCTCAAGATCTGAAATACTGCTTCCATATGACCCTTTCTTGGATCATGCATGTAGCGACTCACTACACTCACCGCAAATGAGATATCAGGGCGAGTGTGTCCCAGATAAATCAATCTTCCTACAAGTCTTTGATATCTTTCACGATCAACAGGCTCTCCTGCTTCTGCTCCAAACTTACTCTTCTGGTCAATTGGAGTAACGGCTGCTTTGTATCCCAGCATCCCTGTCTCCTTCAGCAGATCTAGTGCGTATTTTCTTTGTGATAGAACAATTTCCTGTTCGCCTTCACACACTTCGATACCTAGAAAGTACCTCATCGCTCCTAAATCCTTCACCTCAAACTCCTTCGCGAGTTTTGACTTCAGCTTAGTGATCTCGACTTCATCATCATATGTGATCACTATATCATCCACATATACAATAAGTATAGTGATGTGGCCTCTTGCATGCTGGAGGAAGACCATATGATCTGTATTTGTTTGACGGTATCCCATGCCTGTAACAGCCTTTCTGAATCTGTCAAACCAGGCTCGAGGAGATTGTTTGAGCCCGTATAGCGACTTCTTCAGTTTACACACCTTTCCTTGCGACGTCCCTCCGTCTGATTCCGTCGCGTAGCACCCTGGCGGGAGCTCCATGTATACTTCTTCTTGCAGGTCCCCATGAAGAAAGGCATTCTTCACATCCAGCTGGTACAGCTTCCACCCATAGTTCGCTGCAATGGAGACCAGAGTTCTCACGGTGCTCATTTTTGCTACTGGGGCAAACGTCTCATCATAGTCTATTCCATATGACTGTGTGAATCCTTTTGCAACCAACCTTGCCTTGTACCGCTCTACTTTTCCTTCTGGCGTCTCTTTCACTGTGTACACCCATTTGCATCCCACAGCTTTCTTCCCTTTAGGTAATGGAACCAGCTCCCATGTCTTATTTTTCTCCAGTGTCCCAAGTTCTTCCATCATTGCAGCTTTCTACCTTGGATCTTTCTTTGCTTCCTGCCAACACTTGGGCAACGAAGTAGAGTCTAACGATGCAATGAAGGCTCGATAATTCGAAGAAATGTTAGAATAAGACAAGAAGTTGGCAATGTCATGTTCGTAATCATCAAAACGAGCAGGAGCCTTACCCGCATTGATGCGAGAAGATCTCCTTAAGGGAGCAATAGGTGGTGGAGAGATCATACCATCCGAGTTGGAGAGATCCGCATCAGAATCCGAGTGATTCAGTGCGGGGGCAACATCTTCAGGAGTTGGAGCAGGAGTAGACGAGGGACTTGGTACAGTAGGCACAGGGCACGGCATAGGCACAGTACTGGACTTCTGTTGTCTCCTTCTGTAGACTTGGAGCTCCTTTTCCCTTGTCTGTTGCTCCCCCTGCGTAACATATGTATCTTCTTCTTCATTCTCTGTATCTGAGTCACTGTGCTCTCCCCCTTTCGTCCAGTTTTCTACAACCGGACACGGAACCGATCCGACGACCATATTTAGGCTTATTATCTCCCCCTCACATCGAACACCATCGGTGTTAGGTGTGTCACCAAATGCTGAACCTTCATCCGAACCATAGTATGGTTCGAGCTCTCTGAATGTAACGTCCATGCTGACAAACATCTTCCGCTCGACTGGACTCCAACAGGCATATCCCTTCTGAGTCACCGTGTAACCGACAAAGACACATTTAACTGCCCTAGGATCCAGTTTGCCAACGCCTGGCCTATTATCTTGGACAAAGCACACACATCCAAAAACTTTTGGTGGAACAGTGTATGTAGTTGTCCCAGTAAGCATCTCCAACGGTGTCTTCTAGTCCAATACTTGAGATGGCATTCTGTTGATGAGATAAGAGGCCGTCAATATAGCCTGCCCCCATAAGTGTTTCGGGACATTCATAGCCAGCATCATCGTCCGTGCGACTTCCAGCAGGTGTCTGTTCTTTCGTTCAGCCACACCATTTTGTGCCGGAGTATAAGCACATAAAGTTTGATGTAGTATTCCATGAGTGGAAAAATACTCAGCAACCCGCTTATTAGTATACTCCGTCCCATTGTCAGACCGAAAACACTTAATTTTAGCGCCATATTGTGTTTCCACCCGTCGATGAAAGTCCCGAAAGGCCTCAAGGACGTCACTTTTATTCTTCATAAGGTAGACTCATGTCACGCGGGTATAACAGTCAATAAAGGTGACGAACCATCGAAAGCCGTTAATTCCGGTTGTAGGACAAGGGCCCCATATGTCTGAATGTATCATGTCAAAAGCAGCTGAACTCCTATTCCCCGAGCTCACATACGAGCTTCTGGTATGTTTTTCCAACTCACAAGCATCACAAAATAACTTCTCTTTATTAGCCCTTTGATATAAGGACGGATACATTCGACTAATAACTTGAAAAGAGAAATGACCGACACGCTGGTGGTGGAGTAGTAAGTCGGCTTCAACACTGCGACAGAAAGCTTCTGGTGGTGCGTCTGCTACCAAGGATGCCAATGCGTTGTCCAGTCCAGTCCTGTCTAAATACCACAGTCCCTTATGCCACGTGCCAGTCCCAAGTCGTCGTCCTGTCCCTTTCTCCTGAAAAGTCACCGTAGGAATGTCAAAGGAAACAGTACAGTTAAGATCAAGTATAATGGCACTAATTGATAGAAGATTGACAGGAAAAGACGGAGCATGTAAGACATTGGTTAGAGTGATGGAAGGAGTGCATGCGACAGTGCCTTTACCCATTACAGGGCTGGATGTACCATCAGCGGTCTGAATACTCTCCGGCAATGGTAGGTGAGTATAGTCCTGAAACGCACCACGGGATCCAGTGACATGGCGAGATGCCCAAGAGTCCATAATCCATCCTGGCTGATGGACAGATGCAAGAGCACGCGCAGAATTACCAGTGCTGGTTTGGGCAAAGCAAGTGATGTGATCTTCCGAGGTAGAAGACGCCCCAGGACTGTCGGCCGAACCCAGCTTTGTGCCTCGCAACTTTTCAAGGAACTCCCGCTCAAGCGGGGTTATTTCAGCCAGTTGATTCTCTCCCCCTTCCTCCGCCAGATTTGCTTTGTGTCCGTCCCTTCTACCAGTATATCCTCCTCTACTACCACGTCGGCCTCCACGACCCCGTCCTCGATCATTAGACTGATTGCGCAAGGGTTTTGGACAAAATCGGATGTAATGTCCAGAGTCACCACAATTGTGGCAAATACCACCCACAGATGGAGGTTGATTGAAGGCAGCAAGGGCAGACTTTTCAACCGCGGCTTGCTTCCCCTGGTAGGAGCCCTTGTTGGGCATCAACTTCAGTCGAGCTTCTTCCTGTGTCATGACGGCTAAAGCTTCTTCCAAGGTCGGAAGCGTGGGTTGGGATAGGAGGATATTCCGTCTCTGCTCAAATACAGGGTGTAGTCCCTTTAGGAATTTCATCATACGTTGCCGTAAAATATAAGCCAGGAACGTCTGAAAGTACTTCACGAATGCCGGTTCGACTTGCGCATCTTCCATCCCAAGAGGATCATAATGATCCAGATCAGACCAGTACTTCTTCAACAGGACTGCGTACTCAGAGATGGTACGTTCATCTTGGGCCACCCTATCGAGTTCATCTTGCAGTTGAAAGACTCGCATAGGGTTGCTGGAGCCGGAGTACATATCTTTTAGAGTTCGCCATATATCAGCAGCAGCCTCCATTGCCTCGACATTGCCCGACACCTGGTCGGTTAATGAGGCAGTCAACCACCCAGCCACTACGTTGTTGACAATCTCCCAAACAGCAAACTCCTTTGCGGAGAGATCGGCTGGCGCCTTGGCTTGGCCAGTGTAGCACCCATATTCTGAATACGTATTTTTGGTTAAGCCTGCATGTATCATGAACCTGTATTTTATTTTCTCAGATTCTGGCCTGTAATTGTATTTCTGGCTCGACTTGCAGATTTTGGGTTTTCTCGTGAAATGGGTTTTGACTTGGCTTGGTTTTATATTGTGGAGAGGGTTTAGTTTGGTTTGGTTTATCATGAGAGGAGCACTTTAACCTACACTCCACCCTCAACACAACATAACCCACCTCCATTAAATCCTACCTAACTTTTCTCTCTCCTCTTTATTTTTCATTTACTTCTCCATCTCCTTCTTCTTCCTTCCTCTACACAACTCACCAACACCCATAGGCAAGTGCATCTTGCCACCACATGAGAACCACTTTTTATTTGTCCATTAGCTAGATTAGGCCATGGAGATTAACTTTAGAACTTGGCATTTTGTGATTTGGAGTCTCCATTGTTCTAGATCTAAGTTTCTCTATTTTCGGATTTACATGGTTTTGATCTATTTTAGTTGAAATTTTGTGGGTTTTGATGCTTCCATGTGGAAGAGAATTCAATTTTACTCAAGTTAGAACTTTGAAAATCTAGATTTGGCTTTGATTTGACAAAGATATGAAAATTTGAATTTCTTGGTGTTATTGGTGTTCTTCTCGGCCTGGAGTAGCAGCCTGCAGCCTGCGCTCTTTAGCGCAGTGCTGGACTGCGCATCCCCTCTCTCGGCCTGCGCTCTTTAGCGCAGCGCCGACCGCGCAGCTTGCCTCTTGGCGAACTGCGCTCAACCCGAGTGCGCATGGATTCATGCGCAGTCTGCTCATGCGCAGTCCGTTCATGCGCAGTCTGCTCATGCACAGTCCGTTCATGCGCAGTCTGATCCTGCGCCATCCATTCCTGCGCAACCTGATCCAGCGCAATCCATCTGCTGCGCCCTCCACCCCTGCGCAGTTGGTACCCTGCGCAGCTCACCCCTGCGCAGTTGGCTCCTGGCGCACTTGACTCCTGCGCAACCCGACCCCGGGGACCCTTGTGCAATCTGTCCAATCATGGAGATTTGGTTTTATTTTTCCTTAAGCTTGGCTCTTCTATAGCCCTATATATTGATATTTTATTAGATATTTTACGCCCATTTTATATCCTTACGCCTTTTGTCGTGAACTTAATTTTACTTAATATGTTTGGAATGACTATTGTACATGGCATGGTATGACAAGGAACTAACATAACACGACAGTGACCCGTAGTGGTGCACCCCTGACATGACCAACCTGACCTGATAGTGGCCCGTCGTGGCGCACTCCTGACAAGTACCCTGACATGATTAATCTTGATACTTGATAACTTGATAGTGGCCCATGGCGGCGCACTCTTGACTTGTACCTGACTTGACTTGTAACTTGTAACTTGTTACATGACTTGACTTGATGTTGTTGCGACGGCTAACTTGACTTGTATAACCAACTCTGACACCGTGGGTGTTCCTGCTTGCTTGCTCGTGCAATCCACTTGTCTTGTCTTGCATCATGTCTAGGACGTGACTCCCTGGTTTTCCACGGTCAGGGATTCGCACTGAACATGGATTAGGCTAATGATTAGATCTAACTATAGTTCATGGAGAATTTCCAGTCACAGGCAATCTTGTTATTTGGGCGCCCTTAATTGGACTTGTAGCTTGCCGACGAGTAGAGCACATTTCCAGCACACCGTCGCGTGTTGCACCCTCTAAGTCACCTAAGGGTACATTTGTCTTCCGGGCGATGTACCCACCTATACTCTCAACCCGCAAAAGGATAACTGGATAGTCTGCAGGGCTTGGGACTGGGAAATTCTTACTTGCATCTTGTTAGTAATTAGGCTTGTGATAACCCTAGTTAGTTAAGTAGTAAGCCGTAGTACTTGCTTGGCCGTGATTGATTGGATGGAGTCTAGTCCCGCTTGTCCTGTCCTGATCCTGTACAAGGTTATGACATGACATGACTACTCGTGCTTTACCTTAATCATGATTAATTACAGGTCCTGATTTCTTGTATTTTATCTTGCCGATAAATGGTGGGAGAAACCAAGTTCCGTTCAGACGAAGGGTTACAACCCCGGTCCTTATTTGGTTTACGGATTGTAACCTGGTTATCTGAAGAGTCCCATGGTTATCTCATCGTATATCACCTACATGGTTTCTCCTTAATAATTGTCTTTATTATGTAATTATTTTCTTATGTTCTGATATACTGGCTTTTGTTCTTATTTTGTGGCCTCCTTGTGGCACTTGCTCTTTCTGGGGTTTGACCCAGCTGGTTTTGTGTGGCCAAATTTCGGAGCAGCACCCGAGGATCTACCGAACCTCCAGCCCGATGGTGGCAACTAGAAGGAACCCGGGCTACGAGTGGGTTTTCTATTTTGTTTCGCTCACTCTATTGTAAAATTATTCTTTTGAGGCGTTTAGCCGACGAGCACCTGTTAGCTCGATGCACTTTTACTTATTGTCTGTCTACGGGCTGTAAACATGATTAACAAATCCTAGGGTTGATCATGTATGACTTAACTCTTGCTAGTCCTAGCATTTTGTACGACTAGCTTCATGATCAGCTGATATGTAATATTTGGGACGCCTTTTATTGTATATTTGGTGGTCAAACATCTTGTGATTATATTAGTTGGTTGAGATTGAGACAATAGGATAATTTATGACCTTAAGAGACTGATGGCTTGTAGATAAACCCTCACATATCTAGACAGCCGTGACCGTATGGTGAGATGGATTCCATTTCATTATACGTAGCTGGCTATGTCTGCCCCCGCTCTCCAGTATTCTGGTTCTGGGGCGTGACAACCAGTGACATAGCCAACCAAGCCACGTCCCTTCAGCGTCCGCATCGCCTGCCGCGACCACTTCAAGTAGTTGGACGTTCCTTCCAACTTCGTCTCCAGCTTCTCCAATTTTCCCATTTTGTAAGGTGACGGATCCACATCAGTATGGATCACACGTGGGGTTGCCTCGGTTAATCTCTTTGATAAGATATCATCAACCAAGGCCTTCATCTCTTTGGCCGTCAGTTTGCCACTGATTGAATCCATGGCTTCTTCAACTGTGAACCCTATTCGTCGTCTTCTTCGGCGTCTTCGACGTCGGAGTCGGCAACTTCCCCAACTACGTCGTCGTCTTTGTCTTCGTCGTCTTCTTCTTCGACGTCATAGACTTTACGAATGCGCTAGTAACTTGGCCAGCACCGGCGCGCGCATGTAAAGTGAACACGTCAGGTCATCAGAGAAGACATGATCAGTCTCTGTAGAGATCCCGATGTGAAGAAGGAATAATAAATAAAGCATTTGTTAGTTCCAAACGGCGTAAGCGAGGATCAGAGGTGGTGCAAATAAAGCATTTGGCAGCCGTCTGTCTTCGAAATATGCCTTCTTTTTTTTTTTGACGGCTAGGATTTGTAGTAGATGGAAAGGCTAGGGTTAGACATGGTGGTGGCTAGGGTTAGGGTTTGGGAAGGGGGGGGTGTCGCTGGAGGTCGGGAGGGGGGGGGCGCCGGTGGTCGGGGGGGGGGGGGGGGGGTTGGGGGGTGTGGGGGGGGGGGTCGGGGGGGTCTGCTGGTGGAGGATGGTAAGGGAGGGGTCGGGGGTGGTCCGGGGGGGGGGGGGGGGGGGGTCGGGGGGCTGCTGCTTCGAGGGGGTCGGGGGGGGGGGGGGGAGTCGGGGTTGGGTCGGCGAGGGTAGTGGAGGTCGGTAAGGGGGGGGGGGTCGGGGGGGTCGGACTGCTGCTGGTGGTGGGGCGGCGAGGGGGGGGGGGGGGGGGGGGGGCGAGGGTTGTGTCGGCGAGGGGGGGGGGGCGGCAAATTTTTTTTTTTTTTTTTGTGTGTGTGGAGAGAGATAGAGAGAGAGAGTTATGGCTCTGATACCATGTAGAAAATAATGGTTGAATTTTATTGATGGACTACTTCACTACTTATAGGGAGTCTAGCTCCTCTACATACTACATATTCCGATGTGGGACTAAAAGTCCCTTATTGATTCTCAACAAATGTCATCCTACACTCCTTCCTCTATGCATATACAAATTAATGTCATATTTAATGCAGGAGTAGATTTGAAATTTGAATATTAAAAAAATTAAAAAGAAGTGCCGAATTATATTTTAGGAGTGCTAACAACAGCACCCTTAATAAATCTGAGACCAAAAGCTACGGCATAATGTGCTCCTCCACATGTCAAGCATAAAACTAGTGGCACATTCACACGCCATGAACATTAGGAGCAAGTCTCTATTATTTTTAGAAACATTGATGGTTCAAATAAAACCTAAATTCGGAATAATATGTAGAGTTAGGAGTTTGAAATCTACACATCATGAGGAAATAGAACCGGGTAGAAAAGATTCTCATTCGGAAACAATATTTTGCAGAATTTTTGTTCTCTCAGCAATAATGTAACTTCGTCTCACGGAAAACTCTGTATGCATATTTCCTCGTTCCATAACCAAAGTTCTTGAGATTTTGAAGTACAATATTTTCTTCTTCCGGAATATGTAACAACATTGGGCATTGTCTACAGCTAACGTTAACAGCAAGCTTGCAGAAGTCCTTCGATTTCTCTTTCGTCAGGGCTGGCTGCTGGGAAGCTTGCTGAGGATCGAGTGCTCAGGCTTGTGATCGCATTCGAAATCAAGATGAACGAAAGCCCGCTCGACTTCGGGCAGTTCCTCAATTTTGATCTGCAGTGATTCTCCAATTGCATGTGCTTCTTTCAGAGGCAACTCTTCCGGTAGCTCAATGTCGACCTGTTTGTACATACAGTTAGAAAAACTACTAGTCACAATACTCGAAACAATTCGACTACAGAAACTCGAATAAAAACCTGACATGTGAAATCCTAGGGGAACTCATGAGTTTCTAATTTTCAAACGGTCATGAAAAACCATTGGATTACATTCACACTTGATTTTCTCAACCGGCTAAAGAGAAGAATCAATACACTTTCAATATAAGAGAAATCCACGTGGCACATCCATATTACAAGTTCTTATTCCGAGTTCTTATTCTGAGTTCTTATTCGAGTTTCTGTAGTCGAATTGATACTGAAAAAGCAATGTGTTATGTAGATGTGTTCGCCAGCTGCCAGAAGTTTGTGCTTGTTATCAAAGTACACAATATGAATATAACAGCACGGGATTCACAATAACCGATGCAGATGAATGTAAGTTTATACTAGAATCACAATGTGATGCTAGTAGTTGCGGTTAAAACCAGATCTACATAGAAGATACTTTGGGACTGAAAAAATGGTTCGCTATTTTGTACAGGCCTTTTGGCAACTATATTAAATAACAGTCATTGGTGAATTAGTACTATAGTATAGATCTACAGAGAATCAACCTTTCAAGTGAATAAATGGCGTTCTCTTATACAAGCAGAGAATTGACATACCTCGACAAAGTACAGAACTCCAAAGGTATAAGCCCGAACTGTGTCTACACGTTTGATTTGCGGATCATGACTTATAGCAAAATATGTCAGCTTCTGCAGCATTTCAGGAGGAGCTGATTGTCCAACTAGGGAAACTGCACAGAAAATTCATCAACGAAAACATCATCTTACAAGGCATCAAAAACAGCAAAAACCAATAATAAGTTAAAATGCTACTCTGCAATTTTCAGTCATTAAATGTTCGTGCAATTAGTTTTATATCTATTCCAAGTATTTAACACCAAACTTGTGTTTAGTTCAACAAATTGCATTTGATCTGCATCTCATGTTTAGTCTAAAAAAGGTACATCTCATGTTACGGATAGTTCATTAATCACAATACTAGAAAGGAAGTAACAGTACAACTCCTAAAATCTCAGAAACTAACAAACCACGAAAGAAGGACAAATATAAAGAACTTGGATCTTATACCAGTAGAAGAGACAATTAAAGGAACTCCAATATAACTAATTAACCTTGATTTACAATGTGCATAATGGAAAGAACAACACTGTTTCTTCTTTGCTAATTGGCAACACAACAGCATTGGAATATGCTTTTACGATCCTGACAGCAGTCTGGAAAGGATACAACATTTAATCGTATAAAAAGACATGTTTCTAATCCACATTGGAAAAAGAACAATGCACAAACATATTGATCAATTAATTTCTATTACAAGTATTAAAAGAAAGAAAAAGTTGCTAGAAGTTTTTAGGAAAAAATCATTACATAAACATAGTTCTTAAAGTAGGAATGGGTGTCTAATATTTCCCTGTTAGTATCTCTTTACCTTATTTATTCCTGAAAACAAATTACGCTTGTGTAATTACAAATGGATCTACATATTTTATTTTAGACGACAAATATTACTTCATGAGAAAGAACAAAATAACACCTAATGTCATTTCACTACACTGACTAAAACAGTAGGATAAACTAGTTTCAATTTGAAGGGAGGAACGCGAGTTCAATACTATGGAGGAAATTCCAACAGCCTGTATTTTATTGACTGTTTTCTTTTTGGAAATCACAGTAAATGACTTGATCATCTCCCAGGTTATATTTCAAAAATAAGAAGGAAAAAAACAAGGTCAAAAGTCAAACCTGCATTTTCCCATACAGTACCAGACCAATTGGTAATCGTATAAACCGCAAGAAGAATGGCACCAGAAGGGTCAATCCACCAGTAGAATTTATCAGCAAGAACTGCAGCAGCCAAACCCACAACGTTTGTGACAACATCAAAATAATGATCCTGCATGTCACCAAGGATAGAAAAAGCTGAGATGGTAATATTGTACCAACTCAAAAAAAAATGTAACCACACCAGAATCTATGAATTCACAAACTTAGATATCCGACCACGGCACCTTAGCATAGGCACGAACTATTTTGTTTCCAGAGGTTCTGCAATAAAGCCAGAGAGCCAGTTTCACTGTGGTCGCAAATAGCATTATAGCATACAACCACACAAGTTGTGAACTCGTCAACTTCTCACTAGGGGAATCCTCTAGCAATTGTTCAACAGCCTGAACAAGAACTTGGAATCCTATATACAAAATTGATAAGTCTGTTATTTTAGGGTTAACAGCCTGACAAGAAGTTGAAACTGTCTAAAATTGAGAAGTCTTAATCAATTTAGTTATAACCCACTTGAAGAAAAGTTGACCATTATTAACAAAAAAAAATTCTACGACCATTTTCCACATTGCACCAAAGGGAAAAATTATAATACGATAGTTGCCAATATAAGCAACGACCAATTTAAGGTAGAAATCATATAGAACATAGCCCTTTTTCTAGCAAACATACTATGAGGTTTGAGAAAGAAAAGTTAGACAACTGAAGATATATAGCTACGTAGCAAAAGAAATTTTCATCCAGCAACTATCTAATCAGGGGCGAAGATGACAATGGCAGGGTAGGGACAATTGCCCCCCACTCATTTTTTATTGGAAAAAAAAATTAGTTATAGATATTTTCAAGTATTGTCCTCACTAAAATTCTCTATCAACCCCACTCCCCCAATTTGTCCTTACTTGCCTATAGGCTATAGACTAAAAACTACACAGTTTTTCTTTTTTCTTTACCGAACTCAAGTGGCTCTTGTGGTTACCGAGGAGAGGTATAAGACCCCGGCCGAGCCACGGGGGCGTATTATTCCTTCAATTTATTTTGTGGGAGTTGGGGGCAGTGGGCCTAACATGCATGCAATGCAGCGTGCACTAAGTCCCGTGCGTATCGCCGGGCATCTAAAAAAGTCGAATCTTTTTTAACGAAACGCTCCTCTTACTCCCATACTTTATTCTAGATCTTGGTATGCATACATTTGAATATATCCATGTACTAAAAAAAAAAAAAAAAACTATTATTCTAATCATTTGTTTTTTTAATACAATTTTTATTTATTATTACTATTTTTCTCTACTGCATAACGGAATGAATTCTAGCTTGAATATATTTTTTTTTAAATTGCCTGCACCCACTACATTTTCTCTCTCAGCCAATGTGTCTAATCCAATCAAACAGGACGTAGTGTTGGTACTGATACTATCTAAGCCATGCCCAATCAAACAGAAGATGATGTCATCTATCCAGAGGAAGGGGAATTCTCTTTAACTATTATAGCAATAAACTTGACTGTACAAAGGGCTTGGTCATAATTAATCAAATGGTAATTTCAAAATGCAACTGCAAGACAAATGACGATTCTTTTTAGCCGAACAAATTTCCTTGAGCACTATCTTAGTAACCAAGAGTAGGTCCAATCATGTATAACATTTACTACTAAATTATAACAAATCTTTATTATTTTCATTCCTAATGCTTCAAATTGGTCCAAAGAAGTTGGTTTCTGTTGAGAGTAAATAAGGGACTTTAGTCCCACATCGGTTAGATGTAATATGAAGAGGGGTTGGACTCTCTATAAGTAGTAGGCAGTAGCCCTCAATAAAATTATCTGAGATTTAGCCCTCATTTCAACTTGGTATCAGAGCCACTCCTTCCCCTCTCCTCCACAAACCCTAGCCGCTACCCTAGCCGCCAGACGCCACCCCCCCTGCATCCCCCCCCCCCCCCACCTGCCTGCCGACCACCCCCCCCCGCTGCCCTGCTCCCCCGCTGCCCTGCCACCCCTGCTGCCCTACCACCTGCCGACCACCCCCCCGCCCCCCCCCGCGCCGCCCCCTCCTCCAGCGCCGCCCCCCCCTCCAGCGCCGCCCCCCTCCCCCCCTCCAGTGTCCCCCCACCCCCTTTACTGCTGCTACAGCAGCCCTTTTTAGGGTTTTCGCTGTTAAAAAAAAAACAGATTTCTTCTCTTTAGAAGATCTCTGTAGTTGCCTCGAGAATCAGAGTTCCTTCTCTTTAGAAGATCTCTATACTCAGATTTTTGCGAAGATTTCGGATTGTTGCCTTCGAGAATTAGTACATTCTTTTTAGAAGCTCTACTACGAATACGAAATCTCTTTAGATCTTCGTATCTCAGAAACGTTGTCTTTACAATTGTTTCTGCACGGCTGGTATACCTCTGGTTTGTCTCATGCAAGGAGGCACAACTACGTTGGTTATCCTTGAGCCGTCCGAACGCGTTATCATGACGCGGTTCTAATTGGTCGTATAAACTACGACATATCAGTGAGGGATCTCGTTTTGTTGTTTCCCCCCCGATAGCTGACTAAGACGAAGACGACTCAAAAGAAGACGACTCAGGAAACAACACCTCACTGATTGCAGTTGCAGAAGTCATGGATTCCATCTATGGGAAGTTGACAGCAGAAGAAATAAAGGCCCTGGTCGAGGATCTCCTGACCAAGAGATTACCGGAGGCAACCCCACGCGTGACCCATACTGATGTGGATCCGTCACCGTACAAAATGGGAAAGTTGGACAAGATGGAGACGAAGTTGGAAGGCACGACCAACTACTTGAAATGGTCGCGGCAGGCGATGCGGACGCTGAAGGAACGTGGCTTGGTTGGTTATGTAGATGGCCACACCAAGGCCCCTGTCGATCACTCCTCGAAGGAGTTTGCTGTATGGGACATTGTCAACAATGTCGTGGCTGGTTGGTTGACAGCCTCTTTGACCGATCAAGTGTCGGGTAACGTTGAAGCAATGGAGGGAGCTGCTGATATCTGGAGAACGTTGAAAGACATGTACTCCGGTTCGGATAACCCCATGCGAGTCTTCCAACTGCAGGATGAGCTCGATAGGGTAATCCAAGACGATCGTACCATCTCTGAGTACGCTGCCTTGTTGAAGAAGTACTGGTCTGATCTTGACCATTATGATCCTCTTGGCATGGAGGATGCTCAGGTTGAACCGGCTTTTGCAAAATATTTCCAGAAATTTCTGGATTATATCTCGCGGCAACGGATGATGAAGTTTTTGAAGGGGCTCAACCCATCGTTTAAGCAACGGCGGAATGTACTTCTCGCACAACCGACGCTGCCGACATTAGAAGACGTCATAGCTGCCATGGCACAAGAAGAAGCACGGTTGAAGCTGATGCCTACCAAGGGTATCTCCCAGGGGGAGCAGGCCGGAGTTGACACATCTGCTCTTGCCACTTTCACACAGCCTCCTTCTACGGGAGGCGTTTGCCACAACTGTGGTGACACAGGACATTACATCCGCTTTTGCCCGAAACCGACACGGACTCCCTCGAATGGTCGGGGTCGTGGTCGCGGTGGACGACGAGGTGGTCGAGGCAGCTACGGTGGTTGAAGGGGCACTTACTCTGGAAGCAACAAGGCGCATCTGGCGGATGAAGGTGGGGACAATCAGCTGGCGGACATCACTCCATTTGAGAGAGAAGTTCTCGAGAAGATGCACGGCTCAAAGCTTGGTTCTGGTGAAAGACAAGTCATTCCTGGGGCGCTGTCCACTATAGGAGATTACTGCACTTACTTCTCCCAAACCAGTGCCGGTATACCTCCGCGTGCTCTTGCATCTGTCTCTCAGCCAGCTTGGATTATGGACTCTGGGGCATCTTGCCATGTCACGGGGTCCCGAGGTGAGTTCCGGGAATACTCTACTCTAACGCCGCCAGAAAGCATTCAGACTGCTGATGGTACCTCCAGGCCTGTTACGGATAAAGGCACTGTTGATTGCACTCCTTCCATCACTCTATCTAATGTCTTACATGCTCCTTCCTTTCCTGTCAATCTTATTTCCATTAGCGCCATTATCCTTGATCTAAACTGTATTGTTTCCTTTGATATTCCTAAGGTAACTTTTCAGGAGAAGGAAACGGGGAGACGACTGGGCACTGGCACATGGCATAAGGGTCTATGGTACTTGGACAGGAACGGTCTGGATAGAGCACTGGCATCTTTGGTTGCAGACGTCCAACCGGAAGTCCGAAGTCGAAGTGTCGAAGCCGAGCTGCTCCTCCACCATCAGCGTGTAGGACATTCTTCTTTTTCCGTTATTAGTCGACTGTATCCGTCCTTATATCAAAAAGCAAATAAAGAGTTGTTAGTTTGTGATGCTTGTGAGTTGGGAAAACATACCATAAGCTCCTATGTGCATTCTGGGCATCGATGTTCTGCTGCTTTTGATATGATTCATTCCGATGTGTGGGGCCCTTGTCCTACAAACGGTGTTAACGGTTATAGATGGTTTGTTACTTTTATTGACTGCTCTACCCGCGTAACGTGGGTCTACCTGCTGAAGAATAAAAGTGATATTTTTGAGGCATTTCAAAGCCTCCATCAACGTGTGAAGACACAGTATAATGCTCGTGTTAAGTGTTTCCGGTCGGATAATGGGACGGAATATACCCATAAGAGGTTTGCTGCGTATTTATCCTCTCATGGTATACTACATCAAACCTCTTGTGCATATACACCGGCTCAAAATGGTGTTGCCGAACGAAAAAATAGGCACCTGCTGGAGGTAGCTCGGACGATGATGCTGGCTATGAATGTCCCTAAATTTTTGTGGGGGCAGGCTGTCTTGACAGCCTCTTATCTCATCAACAGGATGCCCTCTCAATTACTGGACTGGAAGACGCCTTTGGAAATGCTCACAGGGACAACTGCGTACACCGTTCCTCCGAAAGTATTTGGTTGCGTATGCTTCGTCCACGATAACAGGCCTGGTGTTGGTAAGCTGGATCCTCGAGCACTTAAGTGTGTCTTTGTTGGGTACACCGGGACACAGAAGGGTTACGTATGCTGGAGCCCGGTTGAACGGAAGCTGTTTGTTAGCATGGACGTTACATTCAGAGAACTGGAACCTTATTATGGTTCGGACGAAGGTTCTGCGTTTGGGAACACGCCTCACACAGCGGGTGTTAGACGTGAGGGGGAGGTAGTACGTCCAAACGTAGTTGTCGGATCGGTACCTTGTCCTGTCGTGACAAACTGGCAGAAAGGGGGAGAAAGCATCAATGATACTGATACGAAGGATGAAGAAGACAATACGTACATTACGCAGGGGGAGAAGCAGACAAGGGAAAAGGAGCTCCAAGTTTACAGAAGAAGACAGCAGAGGTCCAGTACTGTGCCGTATTCTGTGCCTATAGTGCCAAGTCCCTCGTCTACTCCTGCCCCGACTCCTGAAGATGTTACTCCCGCACCGGATCGCTCGGATTCGGAAGCGGATCTCTCCGATTCGGATGGTATGCTTTCTCCACCACCCATTGCTCCCTTAAGGAGGTCTTCTCGCATTAATGCGGAAAAGGCTCCTATTCGTTATAAAGATTATGAACATGATATCGCCAACTACCTATCTTATTCTAATATTTCTCCGACTTATCAAACATTTCTCACTTCGTTAGACTCAACTTCTTTACCTAAGAATTGGCAGGAAGCAAAGAAGAATCCAAGATGGAAAGCTGCAATGATGGAAGAACTTGGGGCACTAGAGAAAAATAAGACATGGGAGCTGGTGCCATTACCTGAAGGGAAGAAAGCTGTGAGATGCAAATGGGTTTACACAGTAAAGGAGACACCAGAAGGAAAAGTTGAACGATACAAGGCGAGACTGGTTGCAAAAGGCTATACCCAGACATATGGTATCGACTATGATGAGACTTTTGCCCCAGTAGCGAAGATGAGTACCGTAAGAACACTGGTCTCCATTGCAGCAAACTATGGGTGGAAGCTACACCAGTTAGACGTAAAGAACGTATTTCTTCATGGAGACCTACAAGAAGAAGTATACATGGAGACTCCTCCGGAGTGCTACTCTGTGTCAGATTCAGGTGAAGGAACGTCACATGGAAAAGTGTGCAAACTGAAGAAGTCGTTGTACGGGCTGAAGCAATCTCCTCGAGCCTGGTTTGACAGATTCAGAAGGGCTGTCACTGGCATGGGGTACCATCAGACAAATGCAGATCATACTGTCTTCCTCCAGCATGCAAGGGGCCATATTACTATACTTGCTGTATATGTAGATGATATAGTGATCACAGGTGACGATGTAATTGAGATCACTAAACTGAAGACGAAACTCGCCAAAGAGTTTGAGGTGAAGGACCTGGGAGAGATGAGATACTTTTTGGGTATCGAGGTGTGTGATGGTGAACAAGGAATTGTTCTCTCACAAAGAAAATATGCACTAGATCTGCTGAAGGAGACATGAATGCTGGGATGCCGAGCAGCAGTCACTCCAATTGACCAGAAATGCAAGATGGGAGCAGAAGCAGGAAAGCCTGTTGATCGCGAAAGGTATCAAAGGCTAGTAGACAGACTGATTTATCTAGGGCATACTCGCCCTGATATCTCATTTGCAGTAAGTGTTGTAAGCCGCTATATACATGATCCAAGAACGGGTTATATGGATGCAGTATTTCAGATCCTAAGATATCTGAAAGGGACGCCGAGAAAAGGACTGTGGTTCAAGAAGAATGGATGCACAGATGTTGAGGGATACTGCGATGCAGACTGGGCAAGCTGCATAGACGACAGAAGGTCTACCACAGGGTACTGTGTTTTTGTAGGAGGAAACCTGGTTTCATGGAGAAGCAAGAAACAGTCAGTGGTAGCACGGTCGACAGCTGAAGCAGAATACAGAGCAATGGCTCTAGGAGTATCAGAATTGCTATGGGTAAAGGCGCTGCTGACAGAGTTGAAGCTAGACAAGGGGACACCATTGCGCCTTCTGAGCGATAGTCAAGCTGCGATAAGTATAGCGAACAATCCGGTTCAGTACGACAGAACGAAGCACATCGAGATCGATCGATTCTTCATCAAGGAAAAGCTGGAACAAGGAATACTGAAGATTGATTATGTTCGCTCAGAAGAACAAGTGGCAGACTGTCTGACTAAGGGTCTTAGTTCATTGAGTCTGTCAAAGCTATGTAACAAGATGGGGATGATTAATATCTATCGCCCATCTTGAGGGGGAGTGTTGAGAGTAAATAAGGGACTTTAGTCCCACATCGGTTGGATGTAATATGAAGAGGAGTTGGACCCTCTATAAGTAGTAAGCAGTAGCCCTCAATAAAATTATCTGAGATTTAGCCCTCATTTCAACTGTTTCTCGTGGACCATTACAATAGTCAACCTTGAGTAAAGAGGGCTCAGTTATAATTCAGAAAATGAAGCCCTGTCAAAAGTACTGAGATGCAAGAAGAAGAACATACCTAATGTAGCCATGATAGCAGCAAATATAATGATACCTACTGGCTGCACACGTAACTTGCCGATAGGGTATTTGTAGACATTTATATTCTTCATTGACAAATGCGTAAACCAAAGGATTCCTCCTGCCAAAAGGTCCAGCAAGGAATCAAGCGTAGAAGCAGCAATAGCAATAGACATGCTCCTTATAGTCGCATAAACCTGCAGTTTACTATGCACAGTTAGCTCAATATTTCAAGGTTATATTAGATGTCTTTAAAAAAAAATCAAAATCAAAATTTGACCCTTAAAATTTCATCGAACTTTATGCAAAATGTCAAAATTGTGAAGCATAAATCATTTAAAGACATTATTTCACTTTTTTCAACACCGAAATCCAAGCATCTTGGTTACTACAGTGAGAAATTCTTTTTGCTACATCCAATACAGTGGTAAAAGAAATGAACTTAGTCATTGGATTAGTTGTATGGATTCTGATGCTCATCATAGGCTAACAACATGTCAACTTACAATCACCAAAATTAATTACTCAAGTCTGAAACTGTATGGTGGAAACTAGGATGGATGATTCATGGAATTCATCAAGCCTCTAATACAAGTTTGGACCATTCTCTATCATGATTTAGATAGGTTGAAAAACCAAGAAACCAAAATTAATGACTTTTGGTGCACAGTTCATGCTTATCGTTCTAGTAGTCTAGTTATCACAAAATTAAGAAGTTTTCCATAACATTTATTAATTTAACATTTAAGACCAAATGTTAGCATGTGATTACTAAAAACAGCATAAAAGCTCGAGCAGAGCCATTACTTTTTAGGTAACGAACTTCGACGCCTTACTGATAAGATTATTAAGCACAAAAGGAAGGTAGAAGCTTCGACACCATACATCATAAAATGGGTCATGATAGATAATGAATAAGAACACATTACTATTGACAAGTAGAGTTCATAACAGGATCATCACCTGGCTAACCATAACATCACCAAGAGAGAAGTCGAAGAAATTACTTGATGGCCGAAGCAAGAGAATACCTTTAAAACCAACAGAACAACATTTGCATAATTGGAGATCTTCATTGCAAATTCACTTTGTTCCTGCTCTAGGCGATCTTGGTCTGCATCAATTTCAGGCTTGCCTATAGAGTCCACTTCCTCAAAGGATTTTAGTGTGGCGAATTGCCTTTCATAATACTCTTTCTCCCCTAATATCAGTCATAAGAAGTGTTTCAATTGGCATAAAATAAAATAGTATGAACTAACTTAGTAATTAGGTAAAGCAAGCCAATATTTTGTAACTGGAACAATTTTGCTCAGGCTACAGAAATTAAGTGTGAGGGATATGGATGCATGACAGTGAAATTGGGATAAATATAGATATGGGTAACATATATACCTCGAAAGAGAAACTAGAAAGAGAGAAATTTGATATTAAGCAATCTAGTAAGGAAAACCAGGAATCGAGGGCTTATTAGTTTAGTTGGTATTCTAAGGAACAAAGAAGATACAGAGAAGGATGTTATTGAGGAGCAAATATTACATTTCTAATTAAAAATAGTGAACATGATTACAATTCAAGGGAGGAGAGTGTATCTTTCGTAGGCCGTAGTACAATTGAATAATGTAATATGCAAATATCTAGTAGATTTTGATAAAAGTGTGCAAGCGCTGAACTCCAATACAAGCAATACTGACCATTTCCAAGCAAAATATAACTAAGAACAAGACACCAGCAGATAATGGTCTCGACCTATGATGGTATTGTAGTCTAAGTCTGAGATAATTAGTTTCTCAGATACAGCACAGAATCAGGAGTTTGTTAAAAGGTGTTTTCTCACGAAAGGTTCACAGCTGGTACTTCATCCAAAGATCGAAACTGGTATCTGGTAAGAGGACATCTCTGGGTCAGCTTAGTCATATAAACTTTACTCAAGAAGCTAGTGTCAGCTATGTTGCACAACCACGAATACGACACAACACAACACGACACCACACGGACACATTGGCATGGATAGAGTGCCTATTTTGGCTTGTTGAATAATGCCCGACACGATGCCAACATGGACACATCGTTTAATCAGTGGAGTGCCCACACACCCAAGAATATTGGGGTTCTATAGTCCAATTATTCAGGCACTATGTCAGCCTCTTGGAAGGAGTGATTGCACAAACAAAAATTTGGGGGATGGATTAATTGTGGCAATGGTTTGTCAAACAAGCGCTTGCGTGACCTTTCGAACATTTGCTTGGGGGTGCAGATCAGTGTTGCTCATATACGGTGCTTATTATTGGACCTTTTCCCCTTGTATCCTTTTTTTTTTTTCTTTTTTTTATAGCTTCTCAAAGGCTAGAGAGATACTAGGAAAAGTAAAATGTAAAAGATAGGTGTCATGTTTGCGAAGTCATGTGTCATATTCGTGTCCGTGCACCATGGGTCATAGATCACTGTCACTTATGCATAGTTGATGTCTTATACAGTAGAACCTCGATAATTTAATATCCGATAAATTAATAGCATCTGCTAAATAATAGTTTTGACCATTCCGACTTTAATGTGCTAAACTAATCATTTGCTAAATTTATAAGATAATACATTATAAAAAATCCGTATAGGTCACATGAAATACATAAATTAATAGTTTCCTGAAATACATGTGTTTATGATTCAACTACGAGACAAGACCTTCCTAAATTACGAATCAACCATTGTTTGTTTCTTCTTGAAATTAATGTCAACTTGGATTTCATATCTCTAGATTTTTTTAATATGGTAAAAAGTTTTCTTGTGGTTTTTTCATATTGTAACAAAAAATTATGCAATGTCATCACTACTCTGAGAGCTTTTTTTGGAAGTAGACTCCATCTTCAACTTCAACTTCATCATCCTAATCATTTTCCATTACGCTATGTGCTTGTAAGTTAACATCTCTGAATTTATTGATGTATGTAAGTTCTGAAATTTGTGTTTGGATCTCCATATTATACATAATTAGTGTTTGGGTCTCAAAAGTGTCACCAAAAATAATTAGTGACACTTTTGGTAACACTTTTGGTGACACTTTTGAGATCCAAACACCAATTATGTATAATATGGACACCCAAACACAAATTTTGAAATTTATTTGAGACACAAAGTCTAAATATCCCTTAATAAAATGAATAGTGCACTTTGAACAATGTACAATCTAATTTTAGAAAAGAAATAAGTAGATCTATGACTTTTACTCAGTCAAACAAGTAGATTTATGAATTTTACTTAATTAAACAAATACAAATAATTGTTTGTTTATAAAAGGAGAAACTAAATACAATATACAATGTTTAAAAAATATATATATCTTGACAACTTAGTAAGTTATTAATCGATAATCAATAATTTACTAATTTATTAATAATTTAATATTTAATAAATAATGGATTTTCTTTGGTCCTAAGACTATTTATTTATAGAGGCTTATTTGTATTCTCACTACCCGATTACTCGAAGTATCCAGCTACAAGGGAAAAATAGTGTCGAATATTTATTAAAAAAACTTTACAAGACAAGAAAAAATAAAAATAAAAACGAAAATTTTCTTCCAAAGCATTAAATTTAACCAAATTGTGTTGAGAGCACAAAGTTTGTAAAATTTGCAAAATGAGGAACGAAATGCCCATAATAAGGAGGTTTCTGTTGACACCCCACATTTTGTAGTAAACAACCCAAAATTCCTAATTAACAACCCAAAAAGTTCAATCAAGAAAAATGTTCATATTGTGTAGGAAACGCCCTTAGTAAGGACATATTGTTCGAGAAACGTCCTAACTAAAGGCGTAAACTGTGTAAATTTAAAAATATAAATTAAGAAAATGCCTTTATTAAGGGCTTTCTTTGTCCAATAAACGTCCATCGTAAGAAAATTTTTATTAACAATTTTGTTAAACTTTTTAATCTTTCAGTCTCAAGAGATTTCCAATCTAAGGGCGTTTGTTAAAAAACGTCAAAACTAAGGAAGTTTAGTTCTACTTTTACAATTTTGTCAAAATATATATGTTATTTATAAAGGCACAACCGTCATTGTTAGGGGGCAGCACTGAATCGTGGTAGCATAGGTTTCGTAATTTTTTGTTAGGGACTAGTCACAAAATTGATTGGAGACAACACATTCTCCTCTCTCTTTCCTAACATCCCACTCTTCTTTTTCTTCCTAATTTCTTCTCCCCAATTCACTTCATCTTCCACTTCCAAACCTAGAAGATGGTACACACCAAGGCTACTTCCCAATCAAGCTAATATTTCTATTTCTCTTCTTCTTCTTCTTCTTCTTCTTCTCTATTTTTGAACATTTTTTTTCCTCTTCCAATTCTATATTATTTTTGGGGAATTTTAGTTTCTATGTGATTTTCATGTGTTTTAAAACATTACTTATTAGATTTTAGTTGATGATTTTCTAATGAGTGTTTTTCCAAAGTTTAGAACCCAAAATTAGGGTTTCCAATTCCAAAATTCGATATAGTTCCGTTGAGGACGACAAAGGACTATTAGGATCCCGACAGTCCTAACAATAATCAGGACTGCCATGATCCTGAATGTCATAAGACAAAGAATTCTCATTCAAATAACTGCCAAAATCATGACAGTCCTTTGATAATGAATTCTATGTATTAGCTATGTAATGTTCCCTAACAATTTTAAAAGAGAATTCTATGTATTAGCTATGTGATATCCCCTAACAATTTCAAAAGAGTATTTTGAAGAGTGAATTTTTGAAAAATATTAGGACGCCCCTAACAATGGCGTTTGTAGCATTATAAATAAAACCAATATATACTCTCATCCCAATTTTCCTAAACTTTAATGCCTTGTACTTAAATTTCCGAAAAAATAACAGCTATTTGATTCTCCTTAAAAGTGGACTGTTAGGTACCGTTTGGAAAGAGGGAAAAATGGGATGAAGGAAAAAGTTGAGGGGAAAGTAAGAGAAAAATTAAAAGTGATGGTGTTTGGAAAGGAGGAGGAAAAATGGGGGAGGAGAATTTGAGGGAAAAAAGTAGGTGGATCCCACTAATTTTTTTTTCCCAAAAGTGGAAGAAAAATGGAAAGAGATAAAAGAAATTTGAGTGAATTTACCCCAGCATCCCTCAAAAAAGGGAAACATTAATTTTACTTTCATTTTACTCTCCTCCATTTTCCTTCCCCTCAAATTTTTTTTTTCCCTCCTCACAAAAGTTCTCAAACACAGTATTAGCATCTCCAACCCTATTGTCTTGTTTTGTGTTGTGATTACTATATGACATGAGACACAAGACAATGTCTTTCCTATGTGGCAAGGTGATATTCACACAAGACAATGAGACAAAAAAGTATTCTCCAATGCAAAAGTATTGAGAAGACAATAAAAAGTATTTTTTACAACTTCCAAGACAACTTTTCCACTTCTTCATTTTTTTTATAAATATTTCTATTTATAATTGATGATGTGGAGACAAAGTCATTGTGAACTGTGAAGTGCATTGTCTAGACCTAGACAACCAACTTCACATTGTCCTTGCCATGTCAACTTTATGATATATTCTACATTTGCATTGAAGAAGGTTTTTTTTGGAATGAAGGCTTGTCATTCCTACGTGGTAACCATTTTTTCTAAACTTGGAGATCCTCTTAGTCTTGATCTCTTGGTCCAGACACCACTCCGAGGCTCTGACTGCTATTCCATAATGGCGCCGTTACTTAGTATTTATGAGCAGAATAAATGACCATCGACAAAGATAGTGTCAGGTGACAGAACAGAAGTATTGAGCAGACTAGCAGATGACCACCATTAAATTCTAGGACTCGGCCCAATATTATCCACTCGTCCGTCGTGGGTTGTGGCCTAGTGGTAACAACGGACTGCAGAAGAAGACGCATGTTCGAATCCCCTTACATTTGTCAAGCCGAAGAAAAGTACACTTCAAAAAAAAAATCCACTCACCCACATACCAAAAGGAGTCCATTTTTGTTCAACCACCAAAATAAGGTGTTTGTTCACCATCCAACAAAAAATGACATGTGTCAAATTTTTTTAGTCAAAACCACTTTAAATGTTTACAAAACCACTTTCACACTAAAGAATTTTACACGTGTCAAATTTTTGTTGGATGGTGAACAAACATCCTTGTTTTGGTGGGTAAACAACTACCAAAAGAAAACTGTTCCCAGAAATTCAAAAGTCATCCGAAATTGCCGAGAAATTACTGAAAAAGTAACCGATGAGACGTTTCTTCGATCTTATCTCTACGATTATAATGAAACGGCTCAAAAGTGACTATTTCTTTAGAGTAATCTCTCTTTTATTCATATATATATATCCATAACAAATTAAAATTAAAATATAACTAAATCTTTAACAAATCTTAATAAAAATACAGATATATGTGGTACAACTCTTAATTCAAATATATTTAAATATCTAA
The DNA here is from genome assembly GCA_029216955.1 of Iris pallida. Lineage (NCBI taxonomy): Eukaryota > Viridiplantae > Streptophyta > Magnoliopsida > Asparagales > Iridaceae > Iris > Iris pallida. Next base: position 8,332,073 of record JANAVB010035418.1, read on the forward strand.
ATTATTTTTTAATAATATCAGAAGAGGAACTCACGAGTCCTAATTTTTAAAACCCGCTCTCATGTCTTGATTTTTTTTTCAACAAGCTAAAAGCAAAAATAAATACACACTCAGTTTTAGTAAAATCCACATGTTACAAGTACTTATTTTGAGTTCTCATTCGAGTTTATGTGGTGGAAGAACTGTTATTTTATTTTATTTTATTTTTTATTTTTAAACCCAAGGAAGAAGAATATTCATGTGGTTCCAGAACCATCCCCTCTGCACGCACGAATCTCAATGCACGCACGAATCTCAAAGCAAAGCAAAGCAAATCAAACCATAGGGAGGGGAGGGAGGAAGGAAGTGAGCAGTGACCTCGGATGAGTCCCTTGGCGTCGGAGAGGTCGACGTCGAAGGGGGCCTCGGGGTCGATCCCCTCGATGACCTTCTTCGGGAGCCTCGCCACGAACTCCCTTCTCATCGACCCCACCGAGTCCCACCGCCGCCGCCTCCCGCCGCCGCCGCCGCTCGTCGGGATTGCGCCGAGCAGCGGCGATTCTATCTCGTCCCGCGCCTCCGCCGTCTCCCCTTCCATCATCTCTCTCTTTAATTCTCCTCCTTCTTCTTCTTCTTCTTCTTCTGTATATATCTCCTCCCTTTGTTTGTTGGGCTGTTGACATTATATATAGGGAAATTCTACATGCACTTCAAAAATTGTTTAGAATTTTTTTATTATTTATTTACAAGTTTATCATTCAATTTTTAGTCCTACTATAATGTATTGTCAACTAGTCCTAATTGAAACTCACTATCAGTATATTAAAGCCTCCAATCATTTAGGACTGTCAACAAACTCGACAGTCCTAAATTATGATAGGACTGTCAGCTAGTTGACAGTCCTAATTGAAACTCACTGCCAACATATATCTTGGCTCTCTATCATTTAGGAATGTAAGGAAATTCTAAAATTCCGCTTATATCCATATATAATTCAAGACTGTATGATTTCCTACAATCCTACAGAGATACTATAGGGCATCGTTTGGTTCACGGAAAGGAAATAAATTTCCTTGTATTTTCCATAGAAATGGAAAAGTAGGATTCATGTCACATTTCCTTTTCGTTGTTTGGTAAAACAAGGAAACTAACTAGGAAGAGAAAGCAAAATATAACAATGTTCCAATAATATCCTTACCTTTAAAAATACAAATAACATTATAAAAAAATAACATTAATGGTAAAATAAGCAATGACACATGGTTACTTTTGTCATAACTTTTGTAATAAATGTTGAAAAATGAGGAGGGAAAATCAATTCCATGGGTCTTGAGTGGAACAATATTTCCACCAATTTTTTTTCCTTGTCAGAAAATTGATTTTCAAGTTTGTGGCTACCAAACAAAGGAAAAGAACTTTCCTTTCTTGGTTCCTTAAATCCGTGAACCAAACGTGACCTAGGAGTAGAAAAATTCTATACTCCTATATATACTATAGGACTGTAGAATTTGCCTGCATTTATGTTTGTTTGAAGTCTGATTGTCGACTCTGTTCGAATTTTTGAAGCCCTAGATTTAATTTTTAGGATTCAAAAGTTTGTATATCAACCCTAAATTGATTCTAAAACCATTTTATCTAATTATTATAGGTATTGTTTGGAATTGGAGGAGTTGGAGAGAACGATGTTTAGGAATTTGAATATAGAGAATAGAATGAAGAATTTTGAGAAAGTTTAGGAGAGTTGGACAGTTTAAAATAAATTTAGGACTATTTTAAATAAAAATTTACAATTGTTCTGAAGTAATAGACTATTCTAAATCTATTCTACTATATAATAGGAAAGCTTAGATGATGAAACTTTTGAATTCCGAAAATACCCTTATATACTTATACTAATTAAAAATAATTCATTAATTTTAATAAGAACAACTTAGTAATTATGAAGACTATCCTTTAGTCTTTCTAAATTAATTAAGAAATATTAAAATACGTGCAAGACACATGTACATATGCTAGTAAAATATAAAGTACATCTAAAATTTCTCCTTATGTGCGGGTTTGAATTGACCTTTATTAGTTTAGAATAAATCACTCTCCTTTTATGGTTGTGTTTATTTCTCCCTTTTTGGAAGTGTTCATAGAATCAATCAACGTCAACAAACTACTACTGTACTCTCTTTCTCTATCTCCCCCCAATGAATAGTGTACCAATTGGACCCCCCACAAGCCACAAGACAAGATTAGGTTAAAAGTGTACTGCAAAGTGGAACTGCCACATGGAATGTTAGGTTAAAAGTTGCAATGTATACATCTTTCATCTATATATATATACACAGATAATTTTGTAAAAATCGGACCGGAGATCGATTTAAACTAAACAGTGAGTAGGATCAAACTGGTTCAACCAGTCAACCATTGGATTAAACTAAACAGAAACTCTTTCTGAACTGAGAAGGGGACCGCGATTCTCGATCTGTGTAGACATGATGCAAGATAAGTGGCCAAGTTTATTTTTTATGTACATTGATTTTTACAAAAAAATTCATTTACAACCTGTCTTTGAAAAAAAAAGGTAAGTCAACACTGATCCGACCCCAAAAAAAAAAAACTACTAGTTCATGGGTCAATCGGTTAAACCAGCAGATTCAATTCGATTTTTAGAACAGTGATAAAAATAGAGAGACTACCTAAGATATTGAGATATGTACAGAGATATTAACCACGAGATATTGCCAATATGGATCATATAAGTCATCTAAAATCCCAAATCAGTTTGTTATAAGAGAGGTGCACTTGGATAGCAGAGTAAAAACGAAAAAATGTTTTGGGTAAGGACATATTTCGATTCCTTGGTCGATCAATCGAACAGCACATCTTCCAGTATGGACAAGTGTTACATGTTTAGCAACCAAACAACACATCTTTGAGGGGCTTTCAGTAAGGAACTGTTTGGTAAATAAGAAGTAGATTTGGATTTGGATTTTGACTTTCACAGGAAAAGAAATGATAGAAATCTATGCACTTTTTTGTCTCCAGTAGGGGACAAATACGTTTGGTTGGGATAGAAAATAAGAAATGGGGAGTACAAAATTTAGACAAATGTGTTTGGTTAATATCGGAACGTAAAAATTGAAAAGTGAAAGAGTATAACTAATTCACATAACAATTTAATAAATTAAATAATTGGTTTGATAAACTTAGAAAATTAATTATTAACTATTTATGAATTACTAATTTATCAACTCAAATTTAATTACTAATTACGTGTTAAAATTTTAATTAATTAATACATTACCTTATCATCTAATACATACATTAATATATTAATTAGCTAACTAATGAATGATCCCAATATTTATTAACTAACATTACATTCTCTCTCTCTCTCTCTCTCCCCGGCTCTGGACCACTGTTTCTAAAATAAAAAAAACTCTGGCTCCCCTCCTCCGCCCCCAAATCCTTCGGCCACCACCGCTGCTAGGTCCTCCGCCCCCAACCCTCCTTCTCTTTTTCCTCCGTTTTCTCCGAAACCAGCCACCGGAGCTCCAGATCCCGACGCCACCGGAGGCCGTCGATGGAGGCTTCGCTGCCGGAGGCGTCGATGGTCAGTGAGTACATTTTTTTTACAAAGTATTTTTTTCTGTAATTTTTTTTTTATGTGGATGAACTGTCTGTATATTTTATTTACCAATTCCAAGTTTCTAACCCACATCCTAAAGATTTGGGAGGAAGTGGATATATGGATCTGGGAGGGGACAAGGGGGGACAGGAACTGCAAGTTCCATTCTACAATTACTTTCCAAATCTCTATTCGTTGAACCAAACAATGGAAGCCATGGATTTGGTTTCACTTCCGGATGAAATCCCAAATCCAGTCCCAATTCCTGTTCACCAAACAGGCCCTAAAGGGAAATGAAAAGTTCCTTCTTGTAGGATATTTTATCAAATATTTTTATTCAAAATATTAAAACTAGTATATGTCTTCATTTTTTTAAAAAACTAGCAAATGTTTTCATTTCTTTATATGGCACAAATACCATTTAAGATATACTCTTACTATTTAATTAAAATTTTGGCTGATTTACAAAGAAAATGAGGCATTCGTTAATTTTTTTTAATGGGGGTATATGCTACTTCTATACTTTAAATGGAGACATTGCTAAAATATTTTTTTATTTCTTTGGTGATTAGTCCAGTGTAGGTAGGGTCGGTCCTTGGCTAGGACAACCCTTCAGGTCCCTAAGTCTCCAGCTCTTCGCCAATAGGAGCCTTTATGGTCCACCCCAAGTCCTTCTTGTCAGTTAAACTAGCAATTTTTCACGTCCATATTTTGAATTAATATTGGAAAGGTCTCGAGTAGCTCAAAGGTCAGCAGTGGAACTTGGAATCCGTGCTCACTCGTCATCAATTCCAGGGAAAATATTTTCGAATACGGTATCCCTTCTTTTTAGAGTCAAGGGCAAGGAGCAACCAAAATTAGCTCTGACTAGGACAACCCAACTCTTGGGCCGGTCCGGCCTCGTTTGGTTCACGGATTCAAGGAAGTAGGAAAGGAAAGTTGTTCCTTTCCTTTGTTTGGTAACCACAAACTTGGGAATTAATTTCCTCACAAGGGGAAAAATTGGAGGGAATGTGGTTCCACTCATGACCCATGGAATTGATTTTTCCTCCTCCTTTTCCAACATTTATTACAAAAGCTATGACAAAAGTAACCATGTGTTATTGCTTATTTTACCATTAATGTTATTTTTCATAATGTTATTTTTATTTTATATGTAAGGATATTATTGGAACATTGCTATATTTTTGTTTTTCTTTCCTACACCAACTAAACAAGGAAAAAAAAAATGTGACAGAAATTCTACTTTTCCATTTCCATGGAAAATACAAAAGAATGCATTTCCTTTCCGTGAACCAAACGAGTAGGCATGAGAGGAATGAGCGTGGATTCGGGGTTTGAAACCATGAGGGACTATCACTAAGAATAGCCTTTATCTCAATAAAAATCAACGAAGTATTTTCTTGCACGCCATTGAAACATTCGCAGGAAGGGAAGAAAAGAAAATCAATTCGTTATTTTTTTTGAAAATTATATTTTCTATCAATTTTTTTTCTGTATTTGAAAATGTCAAAAAAAAATTGAAAGAAAAAGTGAATACTTGGTATATTTTTTTTTGGATAGATGAAACCATATTTTTCTCTAATTTTTTTTTTTCAATTGAAAGTCACTTTCTTTCCTCTCAATTCCTTTGATAACTGAATATAGAAAAGTGATAACTTTTCTTTTCGAGTTCTATGATTCAGTGAACCAAAAGAATCCGAGAGGTAGTATATCTTTGTGTTATATCTTTGTGTGTGTTCTCGATATTCTTAAACGGATGTATCATCTAGAGAATTGTGCAAACATTTTTTTTTTTAAATTTGAAATCAATTCATTTATCAAGGAGCTGTTTAATTTGACAAAGTAAAAAAATTTTAGAAATTAACATTTCGCATAAGCATTGTTTTCAAGTGCGACAAAATGAGCAATTCTTCATTTGGATGCTTTAAAGAAGTGAGGTTAAAAGTGAAAAATAATGTTCGGTGTTTGGATGATCGTTGAAATGAGTGAAAAAAGTGTAACTTTTTGGAGTTTTTATGTTTTTGAAAGTGTTAAAGTAGAGAAAAAGTGTGAAATCCAACCAAACACGTGAAGTAGGAATGCGAATTTTTCACTTTCGTGCTCTACTTCGGAAAAAAAACTCCAATTTCAAAATCCGTATTTATGAATAACAAGATTTATTATTCATGTTACTTTACAATAAATCTTGTCTGTAAATTCTCAAACTAAACGTGTAAAGTGGTTCCAAATCAAATTTGACCACTTTACGTCTCCAAATTTGCGAACCAAACAGTCCCCTTTAACAATTAGGCACGGGTCTCCCTGATAAACAAAAGGTCACTCATGTTCGGCTCTCATTTTGGTTGTTGATATTAATGCTTTCCCTTTTGCTTATGTGACTATTCGTGCAAGAAGAATTTTTTTATACTACTCTTGACCCTCGCTAGCAATCACCCAAATAAAACTCGTATTGTACGTGGATTTTTTTTGTATCTTTCAGAAACGTATAATACTTGCATACTTTTCAAATAGTAGAATTACTACGTAAATTTTAAGCATGCAAAATTTTAAACGTGTTTCATATAAATTATTGAAAAATTTAGTAAAAATATATGGTGAAAATCTGTTTAATTAACCAAATTTGACAACATATTTAAGCATGTGAATTTTCTAACATTAATATTTCTATTTTTCGAATATTTAACCGAATTTGTTTAACATATTTTATTTGCAATTTATACTCGTACTTTGTCGTCCTGAATTTTTTCGTTTGCCGAATTGCTAACAAGGCTCTTGACACAACGTCATTAATTCTCATTGACAAATCAGTTTACTGGTACAATAGATGGAAGTTCTTCTCTTCGTTTATTTATATCTTTCTATTATTATTTTTATATAATTTGTTACAAAGAAATAAAATGTTATACCAACTTTTTCAACCTGGGTTGCTAGTTGTTGCACTTGTAACAATGTTGAGGATAAAATAGAAAAATTAAGAATAAAAATAAAAATTCGGTTCTAAACTTTGACATATCAATATTTAATCTAAAAAAAGACATCAATATTTAAACAGAAAATTTACTGTACCAAAATAAAGTTTATATAATTTACTACAAACGAAACAACTTCAAAATAATTTACAGGAACGAAACATTCCGTCAACTGAGATGTCAGAAAAACGAAAGCTGTAAAAAAAAAAAATAATAATAAATTCTGCTAAAATTCCGCCATCTTAGATGGCTGAATTTAGGCATGTGTGGGGCCCATGGTTGATTTTTTTTGTTTGATTTTAGTTGGTTTTTTTAGTTGGTTTTAGTTGGTTTTAATTTTGTAATGGTTATAGTTTAAATTTTGTTGGTCTTTAAAAATAATTTATTATAAAATATTAATTTTAATAATATTAACATTAGTATTAGTATTAATATTAAACTTTTAATGTTTATTTTATTAACAATAAACATTAAAATTAACATTAACAATAAAATAAACATTAAAATATTAATAGTAATGTTAATATTAGTACAAAGTTTATCTCTCTTTTTTTGTCTCGTCATATTGATAGCTTCGCAATAGCAAAGTTACAAAATGACAAAGGTACTAGCATCGTCATATTGCTAGTATTGTCACGATGATAAACTTTGTTAATTTTATTTCAAAATATCGTCATATTGCTAGTGCTAATATTAACATTAACATTAATATTAATAATAATATTAATATTTTAATGTTTATTTTATTGTTAATGTTAATTTTAATAAAATAAACATTAAAATTTTAATATTAATATTAATACTAATGTTAATATTATTAAAATTAATATTTTAAAATAAATTATTTTTAAAGACCAACAAAATTTAAACTATAACCATTACAAAATTAAAACCAACTAAAACAAAATTAAACCAAATAAAAAAAAACCAACTAAAACTAATCCAAAAACCAAACAAAAAAACTAACCGATGGGCCCACCCATGCCCAAATCCAGCCATCTAAGATGGCGGAATTTTAGCTTTTGCTAAAATTCTGCCAACTCAGTTGGCAGAATTTTTTTTTTTTTTTACGGCTTTCGTTTTTCCGCCATCTCATTTGGCGGCATGTTTCGTTCCTGTAAATTATTTTGAAGTTGTTTCGTTTGTAGTAAATTATATAAATTTTATTTCGGTACAGTAAATTTTCTGATATTTAAACCCTATATAAATATAGAGTCGCTAATTAACTTTAAAGTTTAAACAAATTGGCTTGGAAATAAAAAAAATTCGAAGAAATTATAAGTCGAGATACATATTAATATCTTTCTAAAAGACGAGGATGCTTAATTTTAAAATATTAGTCTGACTTTTGTATTCTATTAAATCATGTCATCGATCATCAATATATATGTTTGTGAAATTTGTAACAGTGATTATGTATCAAATCCTATGACCGGACAGGTAAGGGGTCGAAAGCTAACATCCTTGTCTGCCTTCAAAAGGGCACAACCGGGGCCGGTTTTTCTGTAGGGCCGGCACACACTACGCATGCAGTGAATATGTCAGTACCATGCCACTGTCCCACCAATAGTTTTCTTGGACATATTGAGAAACAGTAAAATCACTCCAAGATTGAGTGATTTTTGTATAAATTGGAGTGGAATACTCTCGACTAAAATCTGATCAAGAGAAGATAATAGTGTACTCAGTTAAGAGTTATGGTATGGTTCTCTAATTAAAAAATATTAAAATACGTGCAAGGCACGTGCACATATGCTAGTATATATATATATATATATATATATATTGAAGCAATAGATAATTGTGGCAAATTTGTCTCTACTGGGACTCGAACTCCGACCACTTGGACCGCATGTATCTCTCTTAACCACTAGACTAGAGCTCATTTGCGCGCGCGCGCACACACACACACTAGACTAGACTAGAGCTCATTTGCGCGCGCGCACACACACACACACACACATATATATAGCGTGGTTCGACCTAAATTAGCCAATGTTTACGGGATAATGGGAGAACAACTTTATTGAATCAAATGAGAGAAAATCTTAAGAGAATTACACAAACAGTATCGTGCAAAATCATTCCTTATGGGATCTCCAAAATGCTTACCTTATTCTTTTTTTCTAGATTTTTTTAATGGCTTCCTTAGTAAACCTTAAGGGGCCATTGGTTAAGGTTTTGTATTCCTAGGAATCAATTTCTCATTCCTTTAATGGGAAAGAAATTCAACAATCTTATACTCATGTTTTAGATTGAAAATATGTAGTCCAAAAATTTTAATTTTTTATTCCCATGTTTGGTTTAGACAAGAATGTAAATCTTATTTTTTTTTTAGTCTAATTTGTTTGGTTTTCCATAAAATCTCTTTCATTATGTTTATTATGTTATTATTACATAAATTCAGTTGGTGTCATTGGGGGTATTATCGTCCCCCCAAAAAGTAATTAATATACCCAACCAACATTTGCATAAAAGCAAAAATGTTTATAGAAGGCACTTGGATTTTTGTCATGACCCGATCCCAAATTATTGGGTCGAACCGGATCATGTCCAGCCTGCACCGTTGTGAGACGGCGGCAGTAAGCTGTCCTATATGCAGGTATTCACAACAACATCTATACATTTGTCACAAATTGAATATACGAAAATTTTAAAACTTTTTATTCAACAATTGAAAAGTACAACTGGAAATGGAAGAACTGTAATAAAGAACTGAATTCAAATTAACAAACTCCAAAACAATAAAACTAGAAAACTGAAAACAACTAGCTAGACGGTCGGCTCATCGGCCTCAGGTCCTGCGTCCTCCAAGGGGAACTCTGGCAACACCACAGGGTACAAAACCGGGTCATAGTAGCTATTGTACAATAGCTCAGCATCCTCAATGTCACCTAAAAATATGGGTCTCCAGTCAGGAGGGAGCAAGTACGAATATGTATCTCATATTTCAAGTAATAATGAAAAAGTGCAGGCTAAACAGTTGAAACAATATTTTCCAGCAATTCAACAATTAAAAATAATGTGATTTGAATGTGTAATCGTCTATGACCGGCGTGGGTTATACAATAGCGTCCTAGCGACGCGATACGGCTTATCCCCGTGTGTAAGAGGGGTAAGCTCGCACAATCATGCAATATGGAGGGTATTGGCCATAAACGTTACACTATTCCCCCAATCCCCACAATCAATATCAATCAATATTTGAACCCTAGGAGAGGGTTCCGTGTAGCAATGTGGTTTAAACATGCAACCAAACAATTACTAAATAAAATGCAAGAAAACATAACCGTAACTTGTCTCTGTTAATTGACTGGATCGGGAATGTCGGTACCGAGGAGGAAGTCAAGTTCATCTCCGAGATCCTACAGTTGAGAACCTTGACTTAAAACCATAATAAAATCATTCTAGGTGTGCTAGTTACAATCTCTAGAAGCAGACCCTAGTCAGATTTTAAGTTACTTAGTTAATCTACCGAAAAATTATCTAACGTCGCAAACTACGTTCGTTTATCTTTTTAATTAAATAAGTCAGTTACTGATTAATTTGGAAAAAATAACAATTACCAGTTAATTTGGCAAAACTTTGTATTTTAAGTATATATATATATATATATATATATATATATATATATATATATATATATATATATATATATATATATATATATATATATATATATATATATAACTAGGCTTTTTCTTTTAAATGAGAAAACACGTGAATTGCTAAATTACCAGATTATTTATTATGAGAAAACTTATTAATTTTTCTTTATAAAATATTTATATCCATTTTATATTCTACGCATTTAACGACGAAATTAACATTCTAGAAAAATAAGAAAAAGCTACGCCACACAATACAGGGTCACAGAGAAATAAAGGAAAAACTGGGCTTATGCCCTTTACAACTTATTTACATAAATTAATTATTCCTAAGGCGAGCTCTGAGTGCCGCGAACGGTCCAAACAGTAGGCCGAGGCCCTGCACCATAAATACTAAAAGCAGTACCAGTTCTAACAATAAATTATAATTAAATTAAAATTAAAGAGTCTCAGACTTGGTCGTGCAATCTCATGTTGCTGGCTAACGCCTCAACGTACAGGAAATCCTGTAGCGTTTGCGTTTCGCCGAGGCTCATTCGACCGTTATGGTCGTCGCCTAACTGGTGATAGAAAATCCATAAAATCCAAAAACCAACAAAATCCAATCTATAAATCATTTTGCAAAGATCGATTTTCTTTGGAAAATAGGTTTTATTCAAATTGTCAATTTCATAAGAAAATCCCTTTTTAAAAATATTTTCTAAAAATTTGGACAGCATCTCCTCTGTAATTGGGACAACCCAATCCTGGGAGGATGCCAACCACAACAAAATTTAAATATTCCAAACCAGGGATCACTAATTACCAGCCCAAAAATGAATATCTAACCCAAAACCAACTACAGCACAATATATCCAAAATAGAAAATACGCCGCGACGTAATCGATACTCTACGTATCACCCCAAAGCAACAATATATCAAAATACCGAATCCCGAAACGGGATCGGGACCGCGTCATCACAGACTAGTTACGGGAAGGGACACAGGGACACAAAATTATACCTCAATTGCTCGGCTAGAGCTCTCAGATGTAAATAGGAGAAATATAAATTCCGCGGACTCGGGAAAACCCTAAAATATGCGAACAGCAAAGATCGGCCACGGAAACAGCAGATCTGGACCCACGAGATGCTGCGGACAGCGAATCGAAGCCACCGAACAGCAGAAAGCGAGCCGGACAACGGTATGGAAAGCTGGGGACCGCGTGAAGCACGGACAGTGGTCAGCGGTCCGTACGAGGCCGTCTGGAGACAGCGACCGTCGGGCTCGGGAAGGAGCACGGATCTGGACCGACGGTCGGGCCGGGACGCTGGACAGCGCCGGCGGGACGTCGGAACAGCGAGAAAGAGGGGTTTTCGGGGAGGCGCGAGAGGGGTAGCGGGCATGGGGGCCCGCGAGGGAGCGGTCGGCGGGCATCTGCGAGGAGGCGGAACGGCTAGGGCACGGCCGGCAGGGAGGTGACGAGCGGGGCGAACGGACGGCGGCCGGACGGCAGGGAAGCACGGGGCAGCGCTGGGGTGCGCCGGGGTCGGGCGACCGACGGCGGTGGTCCGGGGGCGCGGTCGGGTTCGGCCGCAGGAAGGACGCTCGTCCGGCGGGGCTACGCCGGAGGGGAGACGGCCGCGGAAAGCTCGGGCGGAGGCGGACGCTGCCTCAGAGAACGGCACACGGCCTCGGGAACGACGGGCGGGTCGGAGGCGGGCGCGGGGGTCCGGCGTAATGGAGTCGGTGGGTCGGTAGGATCCGGCCGAAGGGGCTCGGGGCGAGGCGGTGGTTGCGGCCTCGCGTGGGCGGCCGGTCGAGCAGCGGGGCTGCTAACGCCGCACGGGAGGGGTTGGCCACATGCGGGGGTCGGGCGTCACGAGTTGGCCGGATGGAGTTTGTGGAAGAGAAGAGTGGGTTGGTGTTGTTTTTTGTGAAGGAGTAATAAGGGTGCAGGTGGTGGTTATGAGAAAATATAGGGAGAGAAAGTGGCTGGGAGGAAAATGGGGAGGGAGTGGGAACGTGTGAGAAAGGAGGGACTGGATCGTGGGGCTACAGCTGGGTAGTTGGTGTAGGAATTTTTTTTTAAAGAATGGTTTTGGGTTTGGGTTTGTGAAGAGTTAGGTTGGATCTCTGGGCCTGAACGAAGAAGCGATCCAATCAATCAATAATTCTAAAATAACTAAAATAACTTAATTAATCGACCAAAATAATAATAATAAAAATGATAATAATAATTTACTAATAGGAATAAGCCAAACAATAGATCCTGTAATTCCTAATTTAATTAATCTATTTAGAAATAGGGTTTTACAACCTTCCCTCCTTAGAAAATTTCGTCCTCGAAATTTCAAAGATAAGGGCCGGGGTGCGATCAAAATCACTTAACCTTGATCAAACATGGAATTTAAATCATCAGACACGATCGGATTCTAGGCATGATCACTAGGTACAATGATAAAATATCAGCACGATCAGATTTATCTAGACATGATCTTAGATATGGTTGGAATGTTGTTGTGATCAAAATCATTTTAGGCACGAGAAAAATTTAGGTACAATTATGATCAAAAATAGGAGAAAATGAGGTCTCGTGAAATAGAAAAAGGCAAGAAAGAAACGAATGTCAATAGTTTATTGAGAATGCAAAAATGATAAAAGCTTCTGAGTTAAGGGACTAAAAATTCCAGATCAAATTGAAATGGGATATAAGGGTTTATGACTAAGAGAACTCAACAAATTGTATAATGGGAGGATAGCGAGGATGATTATAATAATATATCCATGATTAGAATGTAATCGGATAAGATAGTTCCATTGAGGACCGAGTGATGATCAAAGGGAATAGAAAGAATATCGTTTCACTATTTCAACGGTCAAAAGATAAGATATGCGAAAAAATAACTTACAAAGTAACAATCTTATTAATACCCCATGCAAATTCAATTTCTAACTTGCTAAACTATTTGAACTCTAAGTATCTACAGAAAACTAAGGCAGCCGCCGAGGTATTAGAACTACTCTATTTGGAATCATAAATCACCTAAATCAAATTTTCTTCCGTCGTTGTATGTAACTCGTATGCCAAATGTATTTCAATCTCGATCAAAATATTTTTCAGACATCAACTTCCAATTGTCAGCCATTCTTCCAAAACTGACTACATCAAAATTATAATATTCCCTTGCCATAGTAAATCCTTAGAAAATTCTTTAAGTTGATCCATGACCTATATTCGAGAATTTTCAATTCTTGAAATCAATTGACAGAATTTACAATCATTAATCAATTTTAATCTTTAACTATATCCCTATCAATCGTTCTCATCTAAACGCATTAGCAAAATACCACAGAATCCCAATCGTTCTTACCATAACCAATATGAGCCTCCAATGTTTGGTAGAAATTGCAAATTCAATTGCTCCTTTCCAAAGTTGTATGCCAATGGTCTTATCTCAATTCCTCTCTGCTTATTCCTTCTCTAGAACATATCATTCCATTGTTCGTGTTATTCCTTCCATGGCTATATCCGTCCCTTCTAAGTATAGTAGTCATCTAATCATAAAAGTTGATCCTCGTCAAGTGTTCGTTTACTTGATCATTATATTCACATATTTATATATTTATATCCAAATTTACTTCCTCCATGGGAGAACATTACCAAATCCTAAACTCTACCTACGTTTCGTCTATCTTCCGATAACTCTTCCTTTAATCATAAAACTTAAAACCGCCAAATACTTTCATTTGTTTGAATGAGGTTTAGGCACTGGTGAACACTACCAACAGTTATAACCCGAATAAGTCACAAATTAAGACATACCACTCTCTCAAGACTAGCTTTCTCAAGGTATTCTTCTACCTTTCCTACCCTTTAGTTAACTAATATTGATCCCAAATATGCCCTTACTAGAAATGAGATAGGTAACAATCTATGTTTCTCCCGCATATAGCTATCAACTATTAACATATAGTCATCTACAAGATGTATATCAACTATTTAATATATAAAGCTAACCACAACTATCCACAGCTTCTAGAATATGTAACTAAAAAATAATAATAATAATAAATAAATAAATGAATGAATAAATATATATATATATATATATATATATATATATATATATATATATATATATATATATATATATATATATATATATATATACAACGTACTAAGGTTGAAACAGGAAAGAGATTGAGTCAATAGAGATTGATATGGTCCTAAATAGTTCTAGAAAAAATCAAGTACAATTTTTATAGAAAATCGATCCTTTCTGGTTGTGATAAGAGATTACTGAAAATGGAAAGCCGTTAAAATTATAAATCCTTTAATTAGACAACAGTCAGAATAATTTGATGGTGCAGAAAAGACAACCATATTATGGATATAGTTTTAATAATATTCAAAAATCCAAATATATCCGAAGTCACTTTGTCTCAAATTCATGCCTCGCCAGAGTGCACCTGACTGCAGTGAAATGTGGCTTCATAACTTGGATAGTAATAGGTTTTCGAGTAGTCTATCAACTTTATCCATTTTCTGGCTGAACAACATAGGAGACAAATTTGATGCATTTATGACGTAGTCTCAATAATATCCAAAAACCTATCAACACCTGAATCACTTCAACTTAGAGTCTATGCCCCGCCAGTGCGCAACTGGCTGCAGTATACTCGTAGTTTCTATAATTCAAATAGATGGTTGCGACGCATATGTGCGAAGCCATATTAGGTCACTGAATATTTTCTTAACTTTGTCCATAGAAATTTCAAAGGGATAATTCAACAATTCAAAAGGTTTTCCAATGACTAAAGAAAATTCAATATTAGGATGGAATCAATTCTCTGACCGTTCGTGCTTCATGATACTCAAGCATTGAGTTTAAAAGCTTTCTAGGCCTTGAATTGATCAAGAAGTTGCCTAGGGAGAGTAAGGTTTCGAGTTGAGTGGAGGAAATCAACAAATGAAAATATTCTTGGTCTTAGAATAACTTAGGAAATATCAATCAATATTGGAATTATTTTTGGAAAATAATTCCCTTGGAAGATTCGTGAACAAGCTAAGTTGAACCAATTCTTTTGGTAATAAATAACCTTGGGGCTTTATGGTTCCAGAAGAATTTGGTTCGGGATTGGTCTCAAGAAAGTCAATTGAAAATAATGTCAAGATAACTGGTTGGATACACTAGTCGTAAAAATAGTCTGGATAGATAAGAGTTTACCAAGTTTGCTAAAGGAGAATTTGAAACTCTAAATAGTTAAATAGATCTAGATTCTAAATAAAGATAGAGAAGTATGATTTGATCAACTAATTGAAATTTTTGAAATAGGTTTGTTGAAGAAGGAGATTGGGAAAAAATTTAATCCTAATCCATAAATAAAAAAAGAGTATGGATGCTAAGGAATGCTGGAGTATGATAAGGATATGGAGGAAAATAACCTCTGAAAGCCAAGGGACACTAAAAGATATATAAAATCTAGAAACTAAAGTAGATAGTAAAATAGACCACCATACAAGCGGCATATGCTGGATAAGGTTTAGGATGCAAAGCATAAGCAATATAGCCTACCAGTCTATAACAAACAAAAATATTTATTTATAATATATTTTGGTCCTATGTTGTGACAAATTAATGTTCTAGTGTTCTAATTGTTTCTAGATATGTTCTCCTAAGTTGTTGATCGGACCTGCATGTGTCACGCCCCGCTCCCGTATGAGCGATCGTCCTCGCTAAGGCGTGATGCCGCACGAGCCTAGATTGCGCTCGTGCAAGGCAGTTTCATAACGGCCGATTACATCGGCGGCGACGGGGTCGTCGCACAGAAGTCCCAAGCAAAAATATTGAAACATGCAGCGGAATTTAAGAACAAGTACACATGAACACAAATCATTCAAAAGAAGCTCTTTATTGATATTGAATACAAGATTACATTTATGGGCGCAAGGCCAAATTACAAGTCTCTCGTGCTCACTTTTCTCTCGATTACAAGTCACTCTGCTCTCTCTCATCTCTCGATTATAATGCTTGAGCCAGCGGAAGCTTCGGAAGGCGATGTCCATACATTATGTCCTGTATAAGTCTTCAGTCCACGCGGCTGCACGCTTCGAATCGCCAAGGAACTCCGTACCTCGACGCATCCAAGCGAGCTCCACGCCACGAGCTTCTACTTGTGCCTGCACATGAAACACTGTGTGGGTGTCAGTACTCAACTGTACTGGTAGAGTGAGCTCCTCACCCACCCATACAATATCTTCGAGGCAGCGCCTCCTCGCTTAGTCTCGCCTACACTTGTATTGTAACAATGCGACCGTGCCTCATATTTCGAGGTCATGCCCAGCAACTCAATGTAACTTCACACAACTTGCCCTACGGCCCTTCTCGACTTAACTCGCAACAGCTCAAGCCTAACACATGCAACTCTATGCCAACGACTTAACACTCGATGCCACATCTCGTGCCGAAGCACGTCGCCTTCGTTGTAGCCAAATCTTAGGCCCAAACATTGTGTCTTCTAACTGCATACACATTCAACTCAACTCAGTCCAAAGGCACACACGCGGATTGCCGCCCGTGCCGACACATCTATATGAATGGTCACTGGCATTGACTAGCCATCCTGGACATAGCCTGGCATTCGGGACCCTTGCACCGCAGGTGGCGACCCCGATGCAAGTTTCCGACCTACCGGTTGCTTCATACCCAGCTCGGCTATAATTTGTTCTTCCTAGGCCGGATCGGTCCCTGGCCCAAGGTTTTTGATCCGAAGAACCATCGCCCTTGTCGACAAGTTGTCCATGACCACGCGCCTACGCTAACTTCTAGACTTAACGTAATGCATGGTCTCATCATCATCACTTAGTTCGTTTATTTTACTTTTTCTACTTTTCATACTTCTTTGCAGAGCCCAAACCATGGTTGCCTCGGCGACTGAACCACAGTCCCGACATATTTTCTCTCGGCGACTAACCATCGCTTAGACTTAACATTCTTTGAACTCAGGGAATGGCTACTGCATAGCCTTCCAACTTACTTGAACATAACGTGTTTCCTTAAGTATCGACAGACCGTGGCTAACTTTCCACTGAACCAACCGCGGCTCGTGCCTTAAACCGACTCGTGTTCTACGCAACACTATCGTCCAAGTCATACTTCATATGACGGGACGTGGGATCATGGGACTATTTAACTTGACAACCGCAGAATGAGCGAGACAGCACTTGGAATAACTTAGGTCGACCGGCATAACTTTGCCTAACTTACTCAAGCCTACAACTTAACCCGAGGGACGAGCAAAGGCTATGCCAAGCCTTGCATTTCGAAAACGTGCATGCTTTATCGAGCATTTACACGGGCGACGCCTATGACTTAGGCAAGTTTATAGTTTTGTGTCGAAGACCAACTTTCCTTCTCCCAAGCCACGGGACGAAGGACCGAGTGTCATTTTCAAAGCACGCCGTGCACCAACTCTAGGCCGACCGTGGGACGCTTTCCATGTTCTAACTCATTTCGACCCGTCAGGATTATTCCCTTAGCTATGTGGATTCGTCTCTTTTATTATTAAGCCTACTGGTGCAAGTTGAAAACACGATTTATTATGTGAAGGCAAAGATGAGGCAAGTTCACCGAAACTATCCCACCTGAGCGAGCGGTCGTCTTGACCGAGCAAGCCTTCAAGCAGCCGTTGCAAGGCTAAGTTCCAACGCCGTCGGCGTTTCGATTCCTCCGATTGACTTTGCGGGACGGGACACTACAATATACACCACTCAGAACAAGTCTCGTCCTCGAGACTTTCCTGAAGGCAAGCCATCCTACCATTTCTATGGCCAAGACTTAATCGAGCCTAGACACGGGACTATAACAATCGAGCGAGATACGCCTACGCGTTTCCTTGAGTCCGAGCCACGCTCGCACTATTGTCATTCTTTTCGTTAACATGATTTCAAGATCTCGACACACTCCCATCTTTCAAGTCTTGCTTGAACTCATTGTATCACTTGGCTGGATCGTGCACGCATTCCAAGCGTCCCCAAAATATATGCATTCAGCTAAGCCGCATGATAGAGAATTTGTCATTCTCACTCGAGTCGTCTCATGCACATACCCAGGCATCCCTGAAATATATGCATATCAGCCGAGTCTCGTGAGCAGGGTTTTCTACGTTCGTGATTCATGCTATCCATTCAAACCAATCCTCAAGATCAATTCTTCGATTGATAACTCTGCAACAGGAGCGTTTCGCCTAACCGCTAGGCCAATCTTTACGAGGCTAAGTCAATGTCAGGATTGGAATCATAGTTTCCCAACAATAATGCCAATACTGACCCCAATCCTAGGGTCAAACCAAAGTCGGTAGTACAGGATTTTCTACCCAAGCTCGCGTCACTCAGATTTCTAAACATCGAGCACGATCACCTATTCGCATCAACGCATTCGTTGCACGTATTCAAATCCATTCAAATCACCAATTCTAACCAATTTATGTATTCGATCACGAGGTCATCTAGCATGACAATACGTTGTGCCCCAATCTCACGCGAGTCCGATTATCCACGGAGGTTCATGAATCACCATACAACGCTTCCGCGGAATAATCATTCTCATCGGGGCGTAACTCTTGTTTGAGTCTAGACTCGTTCATTCTCGATACGCAGATTGGACCTACTCAATCCTCAAGTTCCATTCTTCAAGCACACAAATCCATTCTCGAGTCACCTTCGCGTCAAACCACAAATCGAAGCACACAAATTGTCACGCCAAGCTAGGTCAATCACCTCCGCTGTATGAATCACCACACCAGCGCTCACGCGGAGTGATCGTCTCAAATCGGTACGACGTATGTGCGAGGCTGGAGTTGCGCTCGTATAAGACAAGAATGTCAAAGTTGTGATTATCGACGAAGCAAATCCAAACGTTTCATTTTCATCCTAGCTAAGATTTCAATTTGATAGTCCGACCGTCATTCATTCAACCAGAAAATCCTCGAGCCAAGTTTTTATCCTTTCTTCGACACGTTTCGATATCCCGAGTATAGCATCCGTCAGAGCAATAACATTTGCACGATCGTTATTAGCCGAGTCAGAGTACCCCCGAGTTATCGCATATCGATCTTTGATACGCCTCAATACCATCGACGATATGCGTAACCTGACGATCTTCCTTTGCAACCAATTTCGAGTCGTGCTTGATGCTGTTGTCCGAGTTGGATATTCCACAATTTTCTCGATATTCAAGATCGAGTTCGATCGCTATTCCTCAAGCTCGTTTCAAGATCGTCGTTCAAAACTCAAGTCACCTTTCATTGAATCAATCCGAAATCGTACGCACGATCCTCTAAGTTTCCTCGATCAAGACATTCACTTGTATTCATCATTCCGAATCATTTTCTAACTCGCGTTGCACATTGACAAGTTGTCTAAACGATATCTCGTTCGGGACATTCGGAGTCACGACCAACTAAGCGTGACGCATTCTAAGGCTTTGCGCGATCGCATCGCCTCGTCGACATACTCGTAATCCTCAATATTTGCTCGAATGATTTCCAAGACAAACCATACACCACTCGAATTCGAGCCATCCGATCTAGTCCTCGATCATGTTTACATCATCGCTAAGACATCCTTCAGATTCATTCGACGAATCTCTAGCGTAATCGCTCACGTCGTATCGACGCACTAAGCCGTTCGCACTATTTCCTTAAACTCCAAGTCGATCTTCCGTGTACGCCTAAGCGTTAACTCGATAGCGTTCCTATCGATATATACTCTAAGTGTAGCTTCGTTCCCGACCGAGCGATACTTGATATCATTCGCAATTCGTTTGCACCAATGAGTTGAGGTGCGTGATACGCGACGCAACTTAGCCAAAAGACCGTACGCATGGCTATCCCGTGCGGACTATATTTCGTGTTTGTACGCTCAATTTCTAACGTCGACGTAGGACTATTTGGGCACGCACGCAACTTTGCTAACATTAGCATGTGTTTTCATTCAAGACAAGTTGACACCGTTCGGCACAAAGGCCGTCGCCTATCGATGCATTCGATTGAATGCTTATACGAGCTTTTGAAAATATTTAGACTTATTGTATGGACATGCCGAGGGACATTCGAGAGAGAGCACACACTTCTTTTCCCAATGACGAGCTTTCAAAACTGAGAAATTCGACGTGAAGTCCAAGGACGTAAAGTCGTGCTCTGATACCACTATGTCATGTTCCGCTCCCGTAGGAGCGATCGTCCTCGCTAAGGCGTAATGTCGCACGAGCCTAGATTGTGCTCATGCAAGGCGGGTTCCATAATGGCTGATTACATCGACGGCGACGGGGTCGTCGCACAGAAGTCCCAAGCAGAAATATTAAAATATGCAGCAGAATTTAAGAACAAGTACACATGAACACAAGTCATTCAAAGGAAGCTCTTTATTTATTGATATTGAATACAAGATTACATTTGTGGACGCAAGGCCAAATTACAAGTCTCTCGTGCTCACTTTTCTCTCGATTACAAGTCACTCTGCTCTCTCTCGTCTCTCAATTACAATGCTTGAGCCAACGGAAGCTTAGGAAGGCGATGTCCATACATTATGTCCTGTATAAGTCTTCAGTCCACGCGGCCACACGCTTTGAATCGCCAAGGAACTCCATGCCTCGACGCATCCAAGCGAGCTCCACGCCACGAGCTTCTACCTGTGCCTGCACATGAAATACTGTGTGGGTGTCAGTACTCAACTGTACTGGTGGAGTGAGCTCCTCGCCCACCCATACAAAACCAACACGTTTTATTTTACTTTGTGCAACATAAACCCTTTTTACGATTGTCTTTCTATTCTTGCCTTAGGATCAGTTTTAGGACAGACGCCTTTGCATACTTGTGTCTAAGGACCAGATCAATCTTTTGATTACTAACACTTGAAAGGCGGGTTCCATAATGGCCGATTACATCGGCGGCGACGGGGTCGTCGCACAGAAGTCCCAAGCAGAAATATTGAAACATGCAGCGGAATTTAAGAACAAGTACACATGAACACAAGTCATTCAAAGGAAGCTCTTTATCGATATTGAATACAAGATTACATTTGTGGGCGCAAGGCCAAATTACAAGTCTCTCGTGCTCACTTTTCTCTCGATTAAAAGTCACTCTGCTCTCTCTCGTCTCTCGATTACAATGCTTGAGCCAACGGAAGCTTCGGAAGGCGATGTCCATACATTATGTCCTGTATAAGTCTTCAGTCCACGCGGCCGCACACTTCGAATCGCCAAGGAACTCCGTGCCTCGACGCATCCAAGCGAGCTCCACGCCACGAGCTTCTACCTGTGCCTGTACATGAAATACTGTGTGGGTGTCAGTACTCAACTGTACTGGTGGAGTGAGCTCCTCGTCCACCCATACAAAACCAACACGTTTCATTTTACTTTGTGCAACATAAACCCTTTTTACGATTGTCTTTCTATTCTTGCCTTAGGATCAATTTTAGGACCGACGCCTTTGCATACTTGTGTCTAAGGACCATCCCGTGCTTGCATAACGACGTTAACTCATACTTTTGCCTTAGACCCTTGTCGTGCCAATAACGTTAACCTATCAAGTCGTGTTTGCCTTACGACCATAATCAGAGATGCAACTACACGGAAGACTCCATTTCCTTGCCTCTAGACCTTTCTCGTGCTTGCATTGTCGACGCACCGACTTATACTTGTCTTTTGTAACCAACTCTGGGACGTAACGACTCTGTCGTACCATAACTCGATTCGTGCTTCAATATCTTCGAGGCAGCGCCTCCTCGCTTAGTCTCGCCTACACTTGTATTGTAACAACGCGACTGTGCCTCATATTTCGAGGTCGTGTCCAGCAACTCAATGTAACTTCACACAACTTGCCCTACGGCCCTTCTCGACTTAACTCGCAACAGCTCAAGCCTAACACATGCAACTCTATGCCAACGACTTAACACTCGATGCCACATCTCGTGCCGAAGCACGCCACCTTCGTTGTAGCCAAATCTTAGGCCCAAACATTGTGTCTTCTAACTGCATACACATTCAACTCAACTCAGTCCAAAGGCACACACGCGGATTGCCGCCCGTGCCGACACATCTATATGAATGGTCACTGGCATTGACTAGCCATCCTGGACATAGCCTGGCATTCGGGACCCTTGCACCGCAGGTGGCGATCCCCGATGCAAGTTCTCAACCTACCGGTTGCTTCATACCCAGCTCGGCTATAATTTGTTCTTCTTAGGCCGGATCGGTCCCTGGCCCAAGGTTTCCGATCCGAAGAACGATCGCCCTTGTCGACAAGTTGTCCATGACCACGTGCCTACGCTAACTTCTAGACTTAACGTAATGCATGGTCTCATCATCATCACTTAGTTCCTTTGCTTTACTTTTTCTACTTTTCATACTTCTTTGCAGAGCCCAAACCAGGGTTGCCTCGACGACTGAACCACAGTCCCGACATATTTCCTCTCGGCGACTAACCATCGCTTAGACTTAACATTCTTTGAACTCAGGGAATGGCTACTGCATAGCCTTCCAACTTACTTGAACATAATGTGTTTCCTTAAGTATCGACAGACCGTGGCTAACTTTCCACTGAACCAACCGCGGCTCATGCCTTAAACCAACTCGTGTTCTACGCAACACTATCGCCCAAGTCATACTTCATATGACGGGCCGTGGGATCATGGAACTATTTAACTTGACAATCGCAGAATGAGCGGGACAGCACTTGGAATAACTTAGGTCGACCGGCATAACTTTGCCTAACTTACTCAAGGCTACAACTTAACCCGAGGGACGAGCAAAGGCTATGCCAAGCCTTGCATTTCGGAAACGTGCATGCTTTATCGAGCATTTACGCGGGCGACGCCTATGACTTAGGCAAGTTTATAGTTTTGTGTCGAAGACCAACTTTCCTTCTCCCAAGCCACAGGACGAAGGACCGAGTGTCATTTTCAAAGCACGCCGTGCACCAACTCTAGGCCGACCGTGGGACGCTTTCCATGTTCTAACTCATTTCGACCCGTCGGGATTATTCCCTTAGCTATGTGGATTCGTCTCTTTTATTATTAAGCCTACTGGTGCAAGTTGAAAACACGATTTATTATGTGAAGGCAAAGATGAGGCAAGTTCACCGAAACTATCCCACCTGAGCGAGCGGTCGTCTTGACCGAGCGAGCCTTCGAGCAGCCGTTGCAAGGCTAAGTTCCAACGCCGTTGGCGTTTCGATTCCTCCGATTGACTTTGCGGGACGGGGCACTACAGCATGGGCCACCACTAAAAACATGTCACGACCCGATCCCAAATTATTGGGTCGAACCGGATCATGCCCAGCCTGCACCATTGTGAGACGGCGGCAGTAAGCTGTTCTATATGCAGGTATTCACAACAACATCTATACATTTGTCACAACTTGAATATACGAAAATTTTAAAACTTTTTATTCAACAATTGAAAAGTACAACTGGAAATGGAAGAACTGAAATAAAGAACTGAATTCAAATTAACAAACTCCAAAACAATAAAACTAGAAAACTGGAAACAACTAGCTAGGCGGTCGGCTCATCGGCCTCAGGTCCTGCGTCCTCCAAGGGTGACTCTGGCAACACCACATGGTACAAAACCGGATCATAGTTGCTATTGTACAATAGCTCAGCATCCTCAATGTCACCTAAAAATGTGGGTCTCTAGTCAGGAGGGAGCAAGTAAGAATATGTATCTCATATTTCAAGTAATAATGGAAAAGTGCAGGCTAAACAGTTGAAACAATATTTTTCAGCAATTCAACAATTAAAAACAATGTGATTTGAATGTGTAATCGTCTATGACCGACTTGGGTTATACAATAGCGTCGTAGTGACGCGATACGGCTTATCCCCGTGTGTAAGAGGGGTAAGCTCGTACAATCATGCAATATGGGAGGTATTGGCCATAAACGTTACACTATTCCCCCAATCCCTACTATCAAATCAATCAATATTTGAACCCTAAGAGAGGGTTCCGTGTAGCAATATGGTTTAAACATGCAACTAGACAATTACTAAATAAAATGCAAGAAAACATAACCGTAACTTGCCTCTGTTAATTGACTGGATCGGGAATGTCGGTACCGAGGAGGAAGTCAAGTTCGTCTCCGAGATCCTACAGTTGAGAACCTTGACTTAAAACCATAATGAAACCATTTTAGGTGTGCTAGTTACAATCTCTAGAAGCAGACCCTAGTCAGATTTTAAGTTACTTAGTTAATCTACCGAAAATTTATCTAACGTCGCAAACTACGTTCGTTTATCTTTTTAATTAAATAAGTTGGTTACTGATTAATTTGGGAAAAATAGCAATTACCAGTTAATTTGGCAAAACTTTGTATTTTAAGTATATATAAATATATATATATAAATATATATATATATATATATATATATATATATATATATATATAAAACTAGGCTTTTTTTTAAATGAGAAAATACGTGAATTGCTAAATTACCAGATTATTTATTATGAGAAAACTTATTAATTTTTTTATAAAATATTTATATCCATTTTATATTCTACGCATTTAAGGACGAAATCAACATTCCAGAAAAATAAGAAAAAGCTACGCTACACAATACAGGGTCACAGAAAAAAAAAAACTGGGCTTATGCCCTTTACAACTTAATTACATAAATTAATTATTCCTAAGGCGAGCTCTGAGTGCCGCGAACGGTCCAAACAGTAGGCCGAGGCCCTGCACCATAAATACTAAAAGCAGTACCAGTTCTAACAATAAATTATAATTAAATTAAAATTAAAGAGTCTCAGACTTGGTCGTGCAATCTCATGTTGCTGGCTAACGCCTCAATGTACAGGAAACCCTGTAGAGTTTGCGTTTCGCCGAGGCTCATTCGACCGTTATGGTCGTCGCCTAACTGGTGATAGAAAATCCATAAAATCCAAAAACCAACAAAATCCAATCTATAAATCATTTTGCAAAGACCGATTTTCTTTGAAAAATAGATTTTTATTCAAATTGTCAATTTTATAAGGAAATCCCTTTTTAAAAATATTTTCTGAAAATTTGGGCAGCATCTCCTCTGTAATTGGGACAACCCAATCCTGGGAGGATGCCAACCACAACAAAATTTAAATATCCCAAACCAGGGATCACTAATTACCAGCCCAAAAATGAATATCCAACCCAAAACCAACCACAGCACAATATATCCAAAAAAGAAAATACGTCGCGACGTAATCGATACTCTACGTATCACCCAAAAGCAACAATATATCAAAATATCGAATCCCGAAACGGATCGGGACCGCGTCATCACAGACTAGTTACGGGGAGGGACACAGGGACACGAAATTATACCTCAATTGCTCGGCTATAGCTCTCAGATGTAAATATGAGAAATATGAATTTCGCGGACTCGAAAAAAAACTCCAAAATATGCGAACATCAAAGATCGGCCACGGGAACAGCGGATCTGGACCCACGAGATGCTGCAGACAGCGGATCGAAGCCACCGAACAGCGGAAAGCGAGCCGGACAACGTACAGGAAGCTGGCAGACCGCGGGAAGCGCGGACAGTGGTCAGCGGTCCGCACGAGGCCGTCTAGAGGCAGCGACCGTAGGGCTCGGGGAGGAGCACGGATCTGGACCGACGGTCGGGCCGGGGCGCTGGACAGCGCCGGCGGGACGTCGGAACAGCGGGAAAGAGGGGTTTCCGGGGAGGCGCGAGAGGGTTAGCGGGCATAGGGGCCCGCGAGGGAGCGGTCGGCGGGGATCCGCAAGGAGGCGGAACGGCTAGGGCACGGCCGGCAGGGAGGTGCCGAGCGGGGCGAACGGACGGCGGCCAGACGGCAGGGAAGCACGGGGCAGCGCTGGGGTGCGCCGGGGTCGGGCGACCGGCGGCGGCGGTCCGGGGGCGCGGTCGGGTTCGGCCGCAGGAAGGACGCTCGTCCGACGGGGCTACGCCGGAGGGGAGGCGGCCGCGGAAAGCTCGGGCGGAGGCGGACGCTGCCTCAGGGAACGGCGCACGGCCTCGGGAACGGCGCGCGGGTCGGAGGCGGGCGCGGGGGTCCGGCGTACTGGAGTCGACGGGTCGGTAGGATCCGGCCGAAGGAGTTCGGGTCGAGGCGGTGGCTGCGGCCTTGCGTGGGCGGCCGGTCGGGCAGCGGGGCTGCTAACGCCGCACGGGAGGGGTCGGCCACATGCAGGGGTCGGACGTCGCGAGTTGGCCGGATGGAGTTTGGGGAAGAGGAGAGTGGGTTGGTGTTGTTTTTTGTGAAGGAGTAATAAGGGTGCAGGTGGTGGTTATGGGAAAATATAGGGAGAGAAAGTGGCTGGGAGGAAAATGGGGAGGGAGTGGGAACGTGTGAGAAAGGAGGGGCTGGGTCGTGGGGCTCCAGCTATGTAGTTGGTGTAGGAAATATATATATATATATTTAAAAGAATGGTTTTGGGTTTGGGAAGAGTTGGATTGGGTCTCTGGGCCTGAACGAAGAAGCGATCCAATCAATCAATAATTCTAAAATAACTAAAATAACTTAATTAATCGACCAAAATAATAATAATAAAAAAATAATAATAATTCAATAATAGGAATAAGCCAAACAATAGATCCTGTAATTTCCAATTTAATTAATCTATTTAGAAACAAGATTTTACAGTTTTACTTTCCTGGATATATGAAAATCTGAAGCTCCCCATATTTTCTTTCAATTTTCAATCCTACACTTAGGGCCTGTTTGGTTGGATGTAGGTGCTTGAAAGTGTGAAAGTGGGAGTTTCATGGGATTGTAACTCATTTGAGTTACAATACATTCCACCTTCCAAAAAGTGTTTGGTTGGCAAACTTTTTGTCCCCCCGCAAGTTGGCACTTGCAATGTAGTTTGTTTGGATGACCACTTGAAAGTGGCGTTGATGGACTTCGTGTGTTTGGTTAGGACATTGCAAGTGATATAATCACCCTCATGAAGAATGGTAAGGTTACCCACAAAAAAATTATGAAACATGTTCCCAGCAAATTGACATGTTCCCAGCAAATTGATATCTATTAATAAATTTTTTCAGCCAATATGATACATGTTCCAAACAAATATGATACATGTTCCCAGCAAATTGATATCTATTAAATTTTTCCAGCCAATATGATACATTTTCCCAACAAATATGATACATCTTCCCAGCAAATTGACATGTTCCCAGCAAATTGATATCGATTATATGTTCCAAACAAATATGATATATGTTCGCAGCAAGATGACATGTTCCCAGCATATATGATACATGTTCCCAGAAATTAACACATGTTCACAACATATATGACATGTTCCCAGCAAGTATTCATGTTCCCAGCAACTATGATCCATGTTCCCAGCAACTATGATACATGTTTCCAGCAAATATGATACATCTTCCCAGCAAATTGACATGTTCGCAGCAAATATTACATGTTCCCATGACTGGGGAATGTTCCCAGCAATATGACATGTTCCCAGCAATATGATACAACGAAACAAAATCTTGTTCACAAGGACAATATGGGCTCAGAGAATGAAAACTGAAAATAAATAAAACTTGTTCAGGAGAACATTATGGGCTCAGAATGTCGCAAAATGTTCTTCGAAAAATATCATCATATGAAGAACATATCAAGAAAGAAAATTCCTCTGTACAAAATATAGGTCCGGCAAACCAATCAAATAGGATACATGTTCTCTGCAAATATGATACATGTTCCCTGCAAATATGATACAGAAAACCAGCAATATGACATGTTCCCAGCAATATGACATGTTTCCAGCAAATATTACATGTTCCCAGCAATGGGAAATGTTCCCAGGCATATGACATGTTCCCAGCAATATGATACAACGAAACAAAATCTTGTTCACAAGGACAATATGGGCTCAGAGTATGAAAACTGAAAATAAGCAAAACTTGTTCAAGAGAACATTATGGACTCAGAATGTTGCATTCTCATATTTGCTGGGAACATGTATCATATGCACATTGAAACACAATTCATCATAGCCCATAATGCATTCTCATCATCGCCCATATATTATAAGAAAATAAGACCAACAATGGAACATCTTCCCAGCAAATATGACATCCTCCCCATTTTTGCTTGAAGTCCATGAAAGTGGAGAAGAGAGACTCAAACAAGACAAATTTGACATCCTCCCCATTTTTGCTTGACATCCTCCCCATTTTTGCTTGAAGTCCATGGGAAAAAATGACAGATCTATAAGCAAATATTAGAATCTAGTGATTTTTTCCCCAATATCCAATTATTTGCCATATGAAATTTTGTCGAACAATGACAAATTTGACAGATCTATAAAAAAATGACGGATTTATACTAGAGAAAACAAAATCGACAGATATTGGGGAGGAAAATCACTAGATCCATAAGAAAATATACAAGAAATGGAAGATCTTTGCCAAAAATTGTAGATCGGAAAAAATTGGGATGAAATGAGCAGAAAATTACTAGATCCAGAAAAAAATTTACTAGATTAGGGAGGAAAATCACTAGAGAGGGAGGAAAACCACTAGATACGGCAACGGACGGCGGAAGAGCGCACCCAGCGAGCACTTCTCCGGTTTCTCAAGAGTCTCCCTCCTCCACTTTCATGGACTTCAAGCAAAAATGGAGCGGAACTCAAACAAGAGTTTTCGGAGGAGACAGGGACTGCGGAGCAGTCCCATCAACCACTTTAAGTCCATTTACTCAGCCGAACCAAACAATGAAACTTCCTTCACATCCGGTGAAACCCCACAAAAGTCTCCACTTTCACCTCAGTTGGACCCAACCAAACAGGCCCTTAGAGCATCTCCGACCCTATTGTCTTATTTTGTATTGTGAATCCTATGTGGCATGAGGCACAAGACAATGTCTTTCCTACGTGGCAAGATGATATTCATACAAGACAATGAGATAAAAATGTGTTCTTCAATGCAAAAGTTTGAGAAGACAATAAAATTACTTTTTTTTCCAACTTCCAAGACAACTTTTTCACTTTTCTTTTTTATATATATTTTTATTCATAATTGATGATGTGGACATAAAGTCATTGTGAAGTGCATTGTCTAGATCTAGACAACCAACTTCACATTCTCCTTGCCATGTCATTGCCATGTCAACTTCACAATTTATTTTACATTTGCATTGAAGAAGTACTTTTGAAAAAAATGATTGTCATTCCTATGTGGCAACCGTTTTTTTCAAACTCACAATAGGGTTGGAGATGCTCTTAGCCTCTAAAATTTGAACCAAACAACCGCTAATAAAAGTCCAGTTTTGCTCGTACTCTCAAACAATTCTTAGTCTCCATGCTCACCAAAGATAGGGCAAGAAAATCCCTATTTATATGGTTCTATTAACCTTTTCAAATCCATGAGCAATATAGATCTTTGAAGGCAGCACTTAAAGATCTAAACCGTTCATGGAATCCACACGTGGTATAACGCCGGTTACTAGTGTAAGTGAATTTTGGACCACCAAATCTGCTAGAATAAAATCACACTGTTCTAATAGTACTCTTGGGTATTTTGTGTCCCTTATCACTATTCGACTCCTTTCAGACTTTTTCGATCACCGACAACATATGCCACACTCCGTAGTTGAACAATGCCTATATATAACAATCTTCACCTTGACTTGTCGTTCAACTAGTCACCTCATAAGAATGTTGTCGATGTCCATGCTCCTTTAATTTTAGCTCCTCTTTAGTTTCTCCACCAACACAATCTTTAGCCGTAACTACGAAACTACCACGACAACCGAGGTCCAGAACCTTCCTTAAACGTGAGTACTTGAATAGAAGTCAATGCATACCTGAGCTTTTCCATATGAATCACCTTCGTCAGCATGTCCGTCGAAAGTCGGCGAGCTCTTTAAATCAAACTTCATGTGTATGAAGTTGGTGAGTCCTTCGGACCAAAGCTCGCAAGTGTAACTATTTTCGGAATAGTAGATTAAAGTCGGAGAGAGTTCCGAGACTGGAGTGCCTTACAGAAGACCATGATACATTGAGTGTTTGTGTTCTTGTCTCATATCTAATAATTGTTTTTAAATTGCCTATTAACATTTCTTAATTGTGCTTATTTTTAGTTGCATCCTATTCACCCCCCTCCTCTAGGATGCTTTTAGTACCGTCCATTGTCTAAATATTCTGCTCTTTGTAATAGTCCGAATCTCTATTGAGGTGTACTCACTCCATTATATGTCCGCAAATATTTCATTGTTCGCTTCTTTTGCTTTTCCACAACCGTCTTCCACTCTCGAAATCTAACAAACATCTTTAATTTTTGTTTCAGAAAATAAATCATACTTTTCATGGGAAATCATCTATGAAACTGATGTAATACTTGGCACCTCCCTTTAATGTTATGGCTTCCATACGTTCGAGTGATTATAGTCAAGAAGTCCTTCAATTTTTTGCACCCTCTGCTTGAAGCTAACTTTATGTTGCTTGTCCATTGTACAATATTTTTATAAAAAAAAAAAAAAAAAAAAAAAATCTAACTTGCACTCCTTAAAGGTCCTTTAACAACTCCTTTTTGTGCAACTCAAGAAGATCGTTATCGCTCATGTGGCCAAGACACATAAATCAGATATTTGCGGTATTCTCCACCTCTTTCTCGTAACGATGGTTGCACTAGTAACCGTGCTCCCTTTCAATTAATAAAAGTTTGACGATAGTCTATCCCTTCATGGCCATGAGGTTGTCATTCAGTATCATTAGTAAATCATTTTGGCCAACAAACTTGCATCTTGCCACGCCCAATACATCCAGATAAATGATCTTTAGTTCGAGAATGTCTCACATTCACAAGTGTCCATACTACTCCATCAAATGTACAAATTTTGATGTTTTCCTCCGTCAATTGTCTTGCACGACACATTGTTTTTCATGAGAATACCACCATCATAACTCCTTATCCTTGTTAGCAATTCGGCAAACGGAAAAAATTCGGGACGGCAAAAGTACGAGTATAAATCGGCTCAGTGCAAATAAAATACGTTAAAAAATTCGGTCAAATATTCGAAAAATGAAATTGAGGTTAGAAAATAGAAACTTCACATTCTTAAATATGTTGTCAAATTTGGTTAATTAAACAGGTTCCCAACATGTTTATTGTGCCAAATTTGTCAATAATATATACAGAACACGTTTAAAACTTCGCATGCTTAAAATTTACGTACTGATTTGGATCTGTCAAAAGTACGCAAGTACTATATGTTTATGAAAGATACGGAAAAATTCGCGTATAATACGAGTTTTATTCGGGTGATTGCTAACAAGGCCCCTTATACGGGTGCAGTTAAAAGAATTTCCAGTCTTGCTACATAGGGCTAAATTTATAAGAGTTGTTTAAATTGATCGTAAACAACCATCAGCAGTCTGTAGGTACTAGTCTTAGGACCAAAACTTTAAGTAACACTCTCTTTTTTTCTTTTCCTTTTTTTTAGCACAATGCATTTGCTTCAAACAACAATGGACTTGATAAACTAAACATAGTATCTATGAATGTTACATTCTTCTCTATTTAATTTGTCTTCAAGCGACATGCTTTACAACAAGAATGCTAAGAACTGCAATTTTCTCTCAGTAACACATAAGAACATGTATTCAAGAAAAGAACAATCAGTACCCATCGATGTACATGGCTAAAACTTTCAGTTACTTGTGTATATATTAAGTACTTGGATTCTCACCAGTACCACTCCAAGTTTCTCTGCCAATGTTGTTCTTGATACAGGAATCCGGACAATTAAGCTATGTATCACCTAAAAGACTAAAAAGCTGTACTAGAAAGACAACTCACATCTGGTTTTCCTGGCCTGGTTTTGCAAGGAGTGGCTGTAGAGCCTTTACGACAATTGTCATATTAGGCCGGAAGTCGGATTCGTACTGAACACAAAGAGCTGCTACTGCCGCCATCTGAAGCATCATCCAGACACAAGAAAATCAACTGTTGGGAGTTTCCGCTTGACATAGTCTACATGATTCAGGAATATAATTTATTTCGTGCTACACTAAATATATAAAATTTTCATACCACCTGATAGTGATAGGATCATCCTAACATTTCAGACTATGCCAAATATGAGGATGAGCCGTGTGTAGTTATCAAGCCAAGAACAATCATCTGGAGACTATGAAGCTAATTAAAATCAGGATTCTGCGGATAAATTCCCTTTTATCAGATAAAACAATGCCCGATCATGATCTTTATGCAGACCTTTCTGTATTCTCCACATACTTGCGCTTTTTTTTTTTCATCTTTATAATATAGAGAGGGCTCGTCTCTCTCAATTCTTTCCTGATTTGTTTCATGGAAATAGATTGATTAATCATTTTTGTTGATTCAAACAAAACTTGCCCATTAGTCTCGGGAATCTTAATGGTATATAGTAAGGTATCTATGCATACTTTTCCAATGAAGTGTCAATCCTACCTCCTCTACGGTTTTGACATTCCATCTTTTTGTCTTAGTAGAGTCTTTCTTTGACATGTTTTGGTCCTCTTCTCCATTACTTGAAAAACAACCAAATCGTATTCGGTGTCAGCATTTGGAGAGAGAACCCTAGATCAGGGCCGGTCATAAAGTCTACAGGCCTAGCGCGAATCCGAAAATTGGTCCTTCCTTGTCCACCTCCAACTAATTATTAAAAAATAGTTCTTTTGAGCGGATCTTTAATGAAATGAATTTCAGATATGGCCCTCTTCTCTTTTTCAGAAAATTATAGTTTGGACTTTTTTCTTCAAACTTTGGACCTTTTTATTTAAAAACGAAAAGAGATTCGTCTACTTTAGGAAGAACGTGCTTCACAGAATTGTCGCCCAGCTCGCCCTTGCTCTAGGCTGGGCCTCCCATAGATATATTACCACCACCTTTTTTTGCATTTTGTTATATAAACTGTAGTGTTGAAAGGTTCGAGCAGGCTTGATCCAAGATTTGTTCCATAACGGCATGGAATTTTAGCGTTGTGCTACAATGGGACTCACATTGTTCATCTGAGTAAAAATCCGGCACTTAATGTCCACCCAGAAATTTTAGATAAATCAGAATATTTGTTTACTAAGGACCTCTTTGGTTGCAGGAACTTTCCTTATAGCTGTTGTTTGGTAAAGATGGTGAAGGCTAGAGTGTAGGAGCAAGAAATTGAATCCAATTCCTAGAGTTTAACAATTTTCCTTTCAGGTTTCATATTTTATAAGTTCACAGGGATATTAACTAACCATGCAATAATTAAAAACATCGAGTACGCTAACAAACAACAGGAACTTTTCCATGATTTTTAGTTCTATGAACTTAATATTAGGTTCCATTCAGTTCTATGCAACCAAGACTTCAGAAGAAAACAGAAATTTTTGTAAATGGATAGGTATGACAATGAAGGACAAGCCCACAAATTTCAGTCAGGGAGTATTTCAGAAGGCTCACAAACAGGAATCCGTAAAGCTGTACATGCAGGAGGATCTGACATTGTAAGCACCCATAAGTACAGATTGACACAGACCTCGAAGATACGGTTGCCTAGCTTTTATTATTGGGTTATATGTTATATCATTCTTTGCGGGTCACTAGTCGTGTACATGCTTCCAACGAACTTGGTTTTCTTTCAGGACAGATGGAGATTATGAGGTTTCTGATATCTCTTGTGATACTTGGTTGTTCTGATTGTGGTATAATGAACGAGTTGCATAACTAGTACTTATTTTTTCAGAAAATTGTGGTCCAACTAAATTCATGCTTGGATAAGATAATTACGACCTATTGAAGAATTCCCTATATTTATGACTTCTGTCTTCCTATGTAATATCCTTATTTTACTTGATTTCAACATTTCACAACGTTCAAATCAAGAAAATGTTGAAAATAAAAACAACTATTGAAAAGAATGGTAAGCAAAAGAGAATGAAGTAAGACCAACCTTAGCAAGCGCCTTTGGTGGGTATTCGTCTAGTTTGGGATCGACACATTGCTTAACTTTGTCTTCGCTTAACCTTGGAGTTGCCTGTGTGAGTTTATGGCGCAAATAAGATGACATAGAGAAAACAATAATTGCTATTGAGATCAAAAAGATTGGTAGAGAGAAAAATCCATACCCAGGTAACAAGACTCTGTTGTCCTTTCGGCATGGTATGGTCTACAGGTTTTCTTCCTGTCAAGAGCTCCAGAAGAACAACACCAAAGCTGTAGACATCGCTCTTCTGAGTCAATTGCCCGGTCATAGCATACCTAAGAATAAACATACGAGAAGTTGTAAGCAGAAACGTACACCATTAGCCATGAATAAATTTCTGCTGGTGCATTTTCACATTCACCTCAATCCATTGAAGCTACATGGAAGATCTATGTTGCACGAACACGGAAAAGGTGTCTGTATACTTATCATGTCTCCTACCTGTATCTGTGTCCGTATTAGTGCAACATAGGTGACTGACTACCTTTTACTTATTTAAAAATCTATGTATTTTCATATCCATATCGTGTTCTTATCCATATTTTTGTTCGTATCCATGAAACATAGTGGAGGAAAGATCAATTTGGAGCTGCTAGAGATGAGCTATTAAATGATTACAAGTAGGTGATTAAAATTTTCTCTCTAGGAAAGTAAATAACAAAAATATCCATTCAATATAGTTAAACATTATTAATTAAGAGGTTATACGCCTAGGTACTTGTTTGCAAGGGTAAGGCAGAGAGAGGGTATACAACTAGAAAGCACCAGACGTCCAAACTCGGTGCTGTCTCAGTGTCGAGTTGTGTCAGACACATCTGAAATGACACAAACAGAAAAAGTAAAGTAGATGAATTAAAATCGTTTTCGTGTCCGTATCACGTTCTATTGTATTCGTGCCTGTGTAACACAGGTATACCCTGACCTAACAAGCATTACTGTCAAATATTAGAGCCAGTGTCTAAAGACCATTAATGAAAATGGTGAGATATTCAACAAGTCATCAAAAGCTAACAGGTAACGTATATATAGGAAAGATACCTATTATATTTGATTTCTATGGGGTTGGCTATAAACTTTTATCAACCCAAATTTCTCAAAGTAGACTTCATTCTTCAATAAAATGAAGGGTTGACAATAAGAGACGACTGTTGTTCTTACTCTGGAGCATGATACCCAAAGGTTCCTAAAACTCGCGTCGAATGCAAGCGAGCAGCAGTGTCAGGGGACTGGTTAGTCAAATTGAAGTCCGCAATCTTCGACTCAAAATCATCGAAAATAAGGACATTGCTTGACCTCACGTCTCTATGGACTATAGAGGGCTGTACTTTCTCATGAAGGAACTCGAGGCCTCTAGCTGCTCCATAAGCAATCTTCACTCTCTGGTTCCAATTTAGTACAGGACCAGGTTCAGCTCCTTGCACCCCTTTCCTCCCTATTAAAAGAAACAAAAACATTAAACAGTACATATAACACCAAGAGTATGAAAAGCTATGTTAATTGTTACATGAATATGGACAGATATGGATAAGGACACGATACGGATACGGGATTCATATAGTTTTTAGATAGGCACGATATATGCACTTAGGCTGGATGAATATGTACACGGAGACGGTACAGACACAATAGTACGAATATGGACACTATTTTCCTGTGTCCGTGCAACACAGATAAAATGTACCACGTAAGAAGTGCATTAAACGTACCATGTAGGATGTCATGTAATGAACCTTGTGTCGCAAACTGATAGATCAAAATCCTATTGTCTCCCTCCAAGCAGTAGCCCAACAACTGGACAAAGTAATCGTGCTTGAGTCTCGAAACCACTGATAGCTGCATATAGACCCCAAGACGAACAAAGAAGTTACCATAACTTGTTTCTTTTCAAGAAAGAGCAATGATGATCCGCGAGGATGTTTTGAAATTTTTTTTCTTCTTGGTTGTCGTTTCTTTCTTGTAGAGCCTCTCTAAGGCTATAAATAGGGCACTTGAGGGACCATTGGAACGAGTCCAAAAATCTCATGAAACTCACAAGAGATTCCCACCAAATTCTGCTTCAATATTAAATATTCTTTTCATTCTATACGGATCGCTGATAAGAAGAGAGTCACTCACCTGAGCTTGAAAATCAGAGTCAGGTTCTTGGGAGGCATTCGGGTCGAGCTTCTTTATCGCAGCAGGCTCGCCCGAGCTTAGAGTTGCTTGGAACACGCGGCCATAGGAGCCTTCGCCGACCAGGGACTTCTGACTGAAGTTATCAGTCAGTTGGCTTAGGTCAGCCAGCGTGAAAGCTGGTATCTCGATGGGTAACACTTTCTGGGGTGCTCCGCCTTTAGCAGCGGCCGGTCCTTTCGGATCTCTGTCATGTCCTACATTGGAAACACGCAATGTAGAAATAAGGAATGAGTCCGAGGTTGTTTTAGGTTGACAGTTGATCATAAAAACTTTGATGATTCTTTGCGGAGCTATTTTACGTCCATAACTAACTCCATCCTGATGGGAGGAGGCTACTGTGATCATGATATGATCATGATGGGGACTGTGAGTCTGAGGTTTTTCTACGAGATCTACTGGCACAGAATGCAATTCTATCAAATCATATTTCTAAGAGAAGTGATGAAGAAATCAGGAAAGGTCGTAAGTATCATATTAGGAGTTAAACTGAAGTTTGTTTTCTACCCATGTACTTTATATTTGTGTCACAAGGGTAGTAAACTATGCATTATAATTCGTAATTTAACACTGAAAGGAAAGAAGAAGGAGGGAAAAAAAAAAAAGAATAGTTAGTTTCTACTGGGTAAATCCCAATTTACAAACAGAAACTGTACCCCATGAATCGGTGTAAAGCTCACACTTTAAAATCGGATTCTAGTCCATTACCACCTGAAACTGGCCAAAAGTTCTTTCAGAATTTGCCAAAAGTTTTCCAAGTTTTCAGAAATTGTATGAAACTTAGCCCAAATTTCTGAAAACAAGGCCAAAACTGACTGAAACTTTATACAATTTTACTCAAATAGTCCAAAAGGTGTGTACTTGATTTGGTTTTAGTTTCATTTCTATGTTCCAGAAAAAAAAATCAGGCAACATACGGTACGTTACCAGCATACCGTACGAATTAATGCACTTATGCAATTATGCATTCGAACCAACATAAAGCTACGTAAATATAAATTTTCTCCAAAAAAAAGTATGCTTTAACTTTAACCTTTTATTTCATCCATTTTAAGAATGTTGTATCATTTTAAAAAAATAAGGAAAGCTGGGTACACATAGTGAGTCAATGTCGATATTGATGCCGCACTTTTAAGCCTTGCCATAACTATGGGCTCTGATACCTCTAGGGTGATAGATTAAATATAGCCTAGGAGACGACCAAATTGAGACACAATATCCGGCATATGGCCCAAAAGACATAATTAAAGATAACACCATTATTAACTCAAAGACCAATTTCACATATTAATGTCACTGTATTAATGTTTTGGTGTATCCCATCGTACTGGAACTAATGTCTCTGTATTAATGTTTTGGTGTATCCCATTGTACTGGAACTGGGGTTAACTGTGGATAAACTTTGGTACGTAAAATGGGCTATCATACCCCTTGTTAGTGAGAAATTATTCGGTGGGACGGGCTCACCACGTGGCAGTGGTGAATATGGTCACATGATAATATCAAAAGCCAAAAAAGAAAGTAATCAAGCAATTGCCAAATATCACTAAGCTAGGATTACCAAAATAGTAAGATATTACCATGTGTCATTATAACATTGGACGGACTTACCATTCACCACTGTCACGTGGTAAGTCCGTCCCACTGAATAATTTCTCCTTGTTAGGACAATTGACCAAATAGAAAGAGCTAACCCAATTAAGAAAGATCGGGTTGACTCAAATGACAAAAGGGAAGCCCTTTATGATGTACAAGGCTAGTTTCATGTCTTAATGTCTCTAGATATATCCCATTGTACTCGACTTTGTATTGCTCTAAGTCGTGTCCTTAAACAAGTTGTTTCGAGATACTCAGGTAAGTCTCCACCTTGTATCGTGCCACTATAAACCTAAACCAAAATGAAAATAGCATCTCAGAAGAGTTCACACCAAATGTAGATAACATCTTTTCTCTCTCAAAAAAAAAAATGTAGATAGCATCTCAGAAGAATTCACAAACTAATCAATTAGTACACATCCTTGGAACTCTGTAGTGGGTTTCCCGGATATTCTTGGGCCACCCAGGTGTTGGAGAAATTATTCAGTCGGACGGACTCTCCATGTGGCACTTGTGAACGGTGAGCTCGTCCGAAAGGATAATGACACATGGTAATATCTTGATATTACTATATGTCAATATATCATTGGACGGGGGCTCACCATTCACGACTGCCACATGGTGAGCTCGTCCCACTGAATAATTTCTCCAAGTGTTGGATATGGAACTTGATTTATCATCCCAAAGGAGTAGTATAAAGAGGTACTAGACCCAATCCCAAATTCGGAGGTGATTGATTAATAGAATTTGGCTTTTGTTTCTATTTTCTATATGTAAATTAGTTGTACCCTAGTTTTACGATATAGAAGAGGCGTAGAGGAAGGAAAGGAGGGTTTCTATAAATTGGGTGGTATCGTAGTATCCGCTAAGTTCACGAACATTGCCCAATCTCTATGTTTGTGATTGCCTTCTTGTCTATCTTTTGTCTTATGATTGTTCGTTATTTCCTAACACCGGGGTCTATTAGGTTCTCTCCTCGTATAACCAATGGAGAGGGATACAGGTTAGAAGCAGGGCCGACATTGACCCAGGGCAAACCAGACAACTGCCCAGGGCAAAATTTTGAGGGATACCAAAAACAATTAGGTTCCTTTTTATATATATAGAAACTTTGGTAGTATTTAAAATATTAATGCTCACACAATTTGATAGAATGACTTACTTATCAAGGTTGATTTTTTACTTACACTCTTATGTAAAGGGATATGAGATGTAAAGGAGTATGAGAGAGCATGAGTTCATGGGCACCCAAAAACTCAGGACCGGCCATGGTTAGGAGGACCATTAGGAGTCTCTTGCGTATTCTTACTAGTACAATCTGTTGTGGTTTTTGGTTGGAGAGGAATAACTAGCAATTACGACTCGCAAGGTTAGGAATTAGGAACCCTAGGAAGTAGCCCTAGGAAGTAGAGCTATGACTACTCGGCTCTGGTTAGGGAGGAAGAAGATCACATCCGACGCAGAGGTAAAGCAATCTTTCGATGTTTTGGGCTTTTCCTTCTCTTGTGTTTTACGTAAACTATATATATCAGTGCTTAAAATGTGAAACTAAAAATCGACCGAAATGCTGAAAAAGAAATCGAAGAGGTCGATTTTATTCACCAGGAGCATTGCGGTTGGGGGGAGCTGCTTGTTGGCTGGCCGGCGGGCCGTAACTGTCCTCTTCTGCATCTCCACAGCAAGACATGTCCGAGATCCGCAGACCGGAGGAAGCTTAATAACCACCAGTAACTCTCCGCAACGCCCCAAAAAGAAAAAAAATCCTCCAAAACCTAGATTCTAAACCTGCAAGATGAACGATGTCAGCATAAACTTTCCACGTTGATTCATTTACAGACGCGGAAACTACTCTTTGTCGTATCCGACACGGACACGGGCACGGCACCAGTTTCTTTTGATTTCTTGATCGGAGACACCGGATTGATCCAATATTTTGCCCAAAAAAAAAAAAAAAAAGAGTGGTGCGGGACTGACCATGAACGGATTCCGCGAGAGGAGCTAGCCGAGTTGATTTCTTGATCACTGAACCCAAATCAAAGATTTTTTTAATTATTATTATTATTATTATGATTATTGCGAGGAATTGGAAGAACAGAATAGAGGAGGGGGAAAATGATTAGGGAGGAGAATGTTGGCAAAGGGAGGGGGAGAGGGGGACAGATGGGTTTCGCGGGAAAATCGGTGGTTTGTATTAATAAGCAAAAGTAGTTGCACCCACGTCTTGTTACCGGGTCCAAGTCGGATCGGGCTGATAATACATACCCGAATGTTTTTCAATGCGCTCCACTTAGACCGCGGAATCAGTATCTTGGTCGAGAAGAAAAGAAAAATAATTTTCGAACAAAAAAGGGAGAGAGAAAAAAAAAATTTAATTAAAATTTGTTATAGATATATTTAGGTTTCAATAAAAATATGTTATAGATATATGTATAGGTAGATAGATAATATCATATAGTTAAGGATATTTTTTTTCTTAATTTTTAATTGTGAACTATTTTTTAATTATGATTACAAGTTAATTTTAAAAGTCTTTTGTTTCATATTTTTTTTTCTTTAATTAATTGAGAAATTTAGTAGGTTATTTTTTAGCTCCACGAAGTAGAGGAGTTCATCAAATTTCCCCTTTTATCTAGGGTGTTTATAAAGACACTTCACTTTTTGATCAGGACTAGGCTATTTTAAACTTTGTATTATTTACAAGTTTGCTATTAAAGAAATTGATCAGGACTATCCTACTCTTTGGTATGAAAGTCACTTTTTTCTATTTTTTCTCTCTTCTTCTTCCTCAACCCATCCAAGAAGAAGAAGAAGACGAAGAAGAACAGGAAGAAAAGGAACAACAACAATAACAACAAAAATGTTAAACCGTAATATTGGTGGAAATCCTAATATTGTTATCCCTAATTTTTTTTTCTAATTTTCAATTTCGATGGTACCCAAAGGCTCCTCATAATATACAAATTCTAATATGGGAGAAAATTCCAATATTGCTGTTCAACTAGTACAAACAAGGACTGCCCAATTTTTTAGCAGTTCTACAAACTGAATGGACTGTTTGCCCATTTTTCTGGCAGTCCTTACTGTATGTAGGATTGTCCGATTTTTTTGCAGTCCTGAATACAGTAAGGACTGCCAGAAAAATGGGCAGTCCTTTGTTTCACATGCTGTGACTTAGGACTGCCCAGTTTTTTGGCAGTCCATTCAGTTTGTAGGACTGCCAGAAAATTGGACAGTCCTGGTCGACGCAGAGTTTTCTCGTTCGGGCATACTTATGTTTAATTTAAATGGATAATTTTTCACTCCGAATGTAGTTTAATTCAAATGGGCTACAGATAATTGAAATAAACAATGTAATGGATGCTTGAATTTTTTAATTTAATTTCTAGGGTTTTGGAAACAAATAGAGAAAGAATTTTGGTGCCATCGATCTTCTTGAGAAGGAAATTTGGAAGAGAAGAGGAAGAAGAAGAGAAAATTTCTAGGGTGGAAGAAATTTCTAAGAATTTTTAAATTAACTTATTGCTTGGGGATGGAGAAATGGTGGAGGAGAAGAGGAAGAAGAAGAAGAAGAAGAGAGGAGTTAGGGTTTAGGAAGAGAGAGAATTTTTTTTGCAAATGAGAGAAAAAAATTGGGTTTGGGAGAATTTCACTTTGGGACAGCCCTAGATAAAAAAAATAGACTATTCTGCGTAAAATACAAAAAAATTTGGGCTAGCTCCAATCCGGACTAGCCTTAATCAAAAAGTGAAGTGCCTTTATAAACACCCTTTATCTATTGTTGCAGCAAAACTGATTTTAAACACCCAAAATTATCAAAAAAACCCCTCTTTAATTTTGAAAAAAGAAAGAGGGGCGACGCCGAGGCCATGTCCTCCGAAGAGTCCGGACGCGGATCCGACATCGAGTCCCTCCCGTTCGTTCCCTCCCCCGACCCCTCCCTCCTCTGCGCCGTCTGCACCGAACCCTTCGTGTCGGTGTCCGTGTCCGACCCTGACGATTCCGGCGCGGCGGCGGCGGCTGCCAGGGGCCTCCCGTGCGGCCACGTGTACCATTCCGGCTGCATCGTCCCCTGGCTCCGCCGCCGCAACTCCTGCCCCCTCTGCCGCCGCTCTCCCTCCCCCGGCGCCCGGATCCGAACCGCTCCGATGACCCGTCGCCGTTACTCGACATCCTCCTGCAGACGCTGGCCCTGGCGGAGGTGCTCAGGTCCACTGCCGCCGAGACCGTAGCCGCGACCGAGGTCATGAAGTCCTCCACCGCCGGCGCCATCGCCGCCGCCGCGGAGGCCGCCGCCAATGACGTCGCTCAGCCAGGTATACTTTTATCACTTCGGTCCGAGTTTAAATTTTATTTACGGTTTGAATTATCTTGATGATTGGTATTTAGTAACATGCCATCATTAGAACTCCTATTATATTGCCACTACTAAATTAACTATTCTTGTAGGCAGTTTTACTATGTATCCAGTAAAATCTCTAGTTACTCGACGTGTCGGCACACGAGGAAGTTGGATATTTAGGAAACTCCAGGAATTGATGGCAATTCCACTTGGTGAAGACATCTCAAAAAGTTGATCATAGATAAGGTTAAGGATGCATAGAAAAAGTTAGGGAGTGTGACAACCATCAGGATGGTTCAAGGAGGTCGACTCCATCTTGAGTCAGTATAGTTGAAAGAAGCATGGTTTTGATTGGAGATAGGACAAGTAGTTGCGGAAGATTGGAATCCAAACTTTTCTTGAGCCAATAGTACAGGGAAGGGAGGATAAATTATGTAAGAGATAATTTTTCTTTTTGGAATGCCAATGATGTATTAGTGGAAATATTGTATATGCTTAACCATGATGATGAGTGAGGTTCTGATATTTGAGACATCTACAGATGTGCCTAGGAGCAGTTTAACCCATAATGATAAGGCAAGTGATGGTCTCCCTGGCGTTGATATCATATTCATACGTAAAGCTTTGTCTAGGTCAGGTAGATCAAACTTGAGGTTGTTCGCCGTGGCGATGGGGTCATGACGGTTTATTAGGGAGCAGAGAGGAAATTTCAGAGTGAAATGATAATAATTAAATAATCAAGAATTAATCGATTAATTAGTTCTTAAATGAATCACGAGAGCACTTTTATCATATAGAGAAGTCTGGTGTTTTGCTTTCATTTTGAGGGTTAAGTATACCCGACCCTAACTTAGGGTGCTTAGTGAAATCTACCCTTTTTATATTACCATTTAAAGTTATACGTGAAAATACCACGTCATGGTCCGTTTCTCCCCGAGGAAAGCTTTGAACAATGTGAATGATCATAGATTAGAGCTTATAAGTTAATGAAGGTAATGAAATTGCGAAGTAATTAGTATAACAGAATTGTCTAATCATATCAGAGTCGTTGCTTGAGGTAGTAAAATACAGGTACTCTTGAAAAAAAAAAACTGGGTTCCTACTTTAAAGTTTAAACAGATATGGTCTAGTCTATCTCATCATAGAATGCATCATGTGAGTTGTGTTAATTCGTTATATTTTAGTTTTACAAGATACATGACTAAACTGTATTTTTTTTTTTTACGGAGATTGGCTAATGTTTAATATTTTGATTTGTTGAAAATAATAATATGCTCTAAACTGCTTTTGAGTTTTTGATCCATATCTATATAACAAAGAAGAAATGAAGAAATAAAGAAAACTATAGCAAGGCCCTTGGCATCAAAACTTTTTGTGGTCACTTTAGAGGTGGTGACCATGGCATGTGACCATTTGTTATAACCATCAGGTGTGTATTGACTAGACAAGTATCGTCTCTTCTCTCTGCTTACATGGTCCCAGCTCCTTTTGCACAAATGTGCACGTGCTCTATTTCTTGACTTGAACATGTTTCTTGTGCAATGATCCATTTTTTTGCCTTATTACAACTTCCATGCTTGGTCATTGGGGTAAGGTTTGGCGTGCTCCATGCCCACAGCTGTTGCCATGCGCATCAAGTAAAGTAATTATAATAAGGGTTGCTATTAGGTCGGGTCGGGTCCGGGTACTGGTACACCAAAACCTATTCAAACTTCAAACAATTACGCTATTACCTCTGATATTCATAAACGAAACCAAGGATAGGGGAATAAGTGGAAAAAATATAG
Source organism: Iris pallida (assembly GCA_029216955.1). NCBI lineage: Eukaryota > Viridiplantae > Streptophyta > Magnoliopsida > Asparagales > Iridaceae > Iris > Iris pallida. Next base: position 8,376,106 of record JANAVB010035418.1, read on the forward strand.
ACACTACCATGTTTGTATTTGTTTTCTTACAGTTGATGTGAATATGAATAGACAACCGATGCCCAATTTGTGACTACAACAGACATGAATAAGGTAAAATATGGATATAGGTCAAATAATACCAAATAATCCTAAGAAATTACAAATGAACATGAAATTATACATGTGTTTGTTCGCCTGTAAATAAAAATGACATGTATCACTTGTTGCATGCATCACTTTTTATGCATGTGGTTTTGCAAATATGTGTTTGGGCGGATGTAAATAATGTATTTAAAAACTCATTGCTTTGGATAGTTGTCACTGGATACATGTAGCTTTTTCTAGGACAGGTAGAGAATATGTTGTTTGGTTGGGTCTTTTTGGTATTACCGGAGGGGAAACAGTTGCAAAAAATGTTGCATGATGATGTGCCAAGTGCATTTGGGTTGTTCATTAGCATGTTACAACAAATTGAATGTTGGATGCTTGGTTGGCTGTAGTTGCACCATAAGGTGTAGTTTTACTTGTACCTTTTGCAAGATGGATAAGTAAAACTGCAATCAAAAGTATTGCAGCCTTACTTACACCATATGTTGCAAGCTCTAAAGAATTTAGTATTATTTAAGATGTAAAGATCATCCTATAAAAGTTTGCCACATCAACATAAAATAAAGTTAATCCATCGCAAATATGCTGTGTTCATATGCTGGATTATCAGAAAAAGGAATTATATCTTGATTGAAGCATCAAGACAATAAGATGAACTTACAAAGAGAAGAACCTATTCGGTATTGCATTACAGTTGTGTTCATATTGCTTACTAGTGCGACCAAACACAACATCAAATGTCATTGTAAGTGGTGTTGTGGCCATTTTGGTCACAACAAATGTTGAGATAGTTGGGAGAAATCTTGCAACATTTGTTGTGGTAGAGAGAATTGAAACGATTGATGTGTAAACTAAGATATCGCGACTCCATCTTAGGGATGCTTCCCAATCCTCAATGGAAGAATCCGATTTGAGCAGGAAGCTAGAAGTTGTTGATTATCACATAATCTTTTGCACTTCATGGATGTGGTATATTTATCCTTAAGAGAGGGGTGATTACTTTTACATATGTGATGAAAATGTTGGCATTTTAAGTTTTAACCGAACATTTAACAATGTTGTTAGTTGCTTCTAAATAAAGGTGATGTACCAATCTTGTCGAAATTGGGACATTTTGGGTGTTCATATTGATGTTAAATCCAAGCAACACAAGAAATGTTGAAAGAGTTCCTCCCAACTATAACATTTGTTGTGTAAAAATGATCTCAATGCCACTTGCAACAACATTTGTTGTTGTTTGGTTGCATGAAAGTAATATTGCAACGAAATGCAATATTGATGCAACACTACTTGTAGTAAGTAGTGTTGCAATACATTGTTTGGTTGCAATTGCAATAAAATATGAGCATGTTATATGATGGTTTTACGTTACTTTGATGTGAGAAGTTTCTATAGGACGATAGTTTCAAATACTATATGCTTTAAGCTTGTAATATATGGTGCAAGTAAAACATTTTTGAGAAATTTTGAGTCGCACTCCACTTAATTTACCATAATTCAAGGTGCACCCCTGTCATTTACAAAAATGTATAACGCATCCCAGTTGAGACGTTTTCCGTCTCTTGCTAACAGCCGACCGTTCAGACTATATTTTTATGACGAAAAAGTCCTTAACTTATTTTTTGAGGAGCCGTAATGAATGTAAGAAATTAGAAAATTCCTAAAATAACCCTCCCTGCTCCAAAACCCTAAAACGAATCGACAGTGCTCTCTTTCCCCCTTCGAAAACCCTAAAACGAATCGACAGTGCTCTTTCCCCCTTCCAAATCGACAGTGCTCTCTTCCAACGAACCGCTCTCTTTCCCCCTTCCAAGTCGAAGCCTCCCCCTTTCAATCGAAACCACCGATCGTCCATGGCGAACCAGACACGCAGGTAAAATCTTTGATTGTATGTAATTTTAACATATTTCTCTATTTATCTTGATTGTATGTAGTTTTTACAGATTTTTCGATTTCTATTGATTGTATGTAATTTTTAGGTTTGCCCCATCAATTTTTGCTCCATCAATTTTTGCTTCGTTCATGTCCTTTTCATCTGAAGGATATTTAAAATTGATGATTTCCTCTGTTAGATGTTAAGTAGAGTATGATTAGGGTTCAACATCTGAAATGTGTATGAATTCATACTGGAATGGTATGTATATGCTAAAATTGATGATTTTCTCTGTGTATTTGTATGTTGTATATGTGAAAGTAGGGTGAATATGATATTTGTATGCTATTAGGGTTCAATATGATGAGCTAGGTGAACATGTGATATTGTAGGCTAAAATTGATGATATTTGTATGTTATTAGGGTTCAATATGATGATTTCCTCTATGAATTCATACTGGAATGTGTATTTGTATGTGGAATTATAGGCTATTTTAAGGGTAGTTGTACTGTTATACAGGGTTCAATATGAAGATTTCCTCTATGAATTTCCTCTATTTTAAGGGTAGTTGTACTGTTATAAATGTTAAATTATATGCTATTAGGGTTCAATATGATGATTTCCTCTATGAATTCAATATGTGAAATTATAGGCTAAAATTGATGATATTTGTAGGCTATTATTGTTTTAGACAGTTATGTCTATTGCTCTTATTGTTATGTGTGAAATTATAGGCTATTTTAAGGGTAGTTGTACTGTTATACATGAAGTACATGCTTAGGGTCCATTTTAAGGGTAGTTCAATTGCTGTTGAAGTGGACCCAGACTTTATAAGTCTGTTGGATTTACCTTATACAGTTGAAAGTAACCATTTGGAGGGAGTTTATAAGTACTACTGGATAGATGCTTTGAAGAATGGGGAAACAGTGGAGGTCCTCACTGATGCTGGGTTGTTGGATATGTTTAGTAAATAACTTCCTGACAATAAAGGAGAGATACACATATTCTTAGAAGAATATGGCTACCCTGCAAGTCAAGAGCTACAACCTACTGAGTCACTAACACCAAGCAAAACTGGAAGGATTAAGAAAGTAGCCAACAAACCAGTTAGAAAACATATCAAGAAGGATCTTCATGAGGAGCTGTTGGATCCACTACCTAGTGACAGTGATGTGGATCTTCCTGAGGAGCAGCTGGATCAAATGCCCTCAAGGATCTTCACTGGTGGAGGGTCTGACCAAGGGGCTCCAACACAGACATAGGGTGACTAACAACTCTATGGAGATGAACCAACTACACAAGGTGTAGCTGTAGACTTAGCTGATACACATGAGGATGAAGAACTTGGTACACAAGCTGAGACACAACATTATGGAGATGAACCACCAGCAACCCTTGACCATTCAAGTGAGGAAGAAAAAGAGGGTGAAGAAGAAGAAACAGAGGGTGATGAGGAGTATATTCCATGTAACAGTGATGATGAAGGAGCATCTCTGTCAAGAAATATGGACATTTTAGAAAACAACAGTCAAGAATGGGGGGGAGAAACTGAGTTTCAGAAGCAGGAGGTTCATAGAAGAAAAAAACTTGCAGTTGAAGAACTAGAGGCTGAAGAGGAATACCATAGCAATGACTCATCAGCTTCTGAATGTGATCATCAAGCTGGGACTGAACTTGATGACTTGTACAGTGAAGGTGAGATGGGTGAGGAGGAATACAGAGCTCCTGAGGTGATTGATCTAGTCCTAGGTCAGCAGTGGATGAATCCTAGTGAGTGCAGAAGATATTTAAGGACTTTTGCTATAAAGAACATGTTTGAAATTAAGTATGTGAAGAATGAAATGCAGAGGATATGGGGTGTTTGTCAAGAAGAGACATGTCCTTGGATGTGCAGGGTAAGAATTGGACCAGACAAGACAACTTGTACACTTAGACAACTCAATAAAGCACACACTTGTAAACACACTTCCAAGTTGCAGAACAAGATGGCAAACAACAGATTCATCTCTGAAGTTTTGGAAGAGGACATGAAGGCACACCATACTTCATGGAAGGCAAAGGATGTTCAGAAACAGATGTGGTCCAAGTTTACAGTGAAGGTTTCATATTGGAATGCACACATGGCATTGTTGAGAGTAAAGGAGCAAATATTTCGTGGCTATGATGAAAGTTATAGGAAAGCTCCTGAGGTTGCAAACCAGGTTTTGAAATCCAACCCCGGGAGTGTGGCTTTTTGTGGAAATATACCAGGGACAACTGAATTCGGGTATTTATGTGTAGGCTACTTTGCAAGCTTCATTGGATTCAGAGATGGTTGCAGACCACTAGTTGGATTGGATGGTTGTCACCTGAAAGAAAAGTATGGAGGGGTGTGTTTGTCAGCCACAGCTTTAGATGGCAATAATGGACTGTTTCCACTTGCCATCTACATATGCACTTCAGAGTGTGAAGCTACATGGGGTCATTTCCTTAGCATTATTAAAGACAAGTTATTGCAACATCCAGGGAAGATATCCTTCATCTCTGACAGACAGCAAGGCCTAGGGAAAGCTGTTGACAGTGAATTCTATGGGCACTCACATAGGTTTTGCTTCAGACATTTCTACAAGAACTTCAAGTCCCATGTCAGTGCTAGCCAACAGATGAAGCATCTTACCTGGGGGACAGCCAGAGCCTACAGAGAGGTAGATACTGCTAAATGGATTGAAGCAATTTCTCAACAGTGTCCAGAGGGTCTTGAGTACATGATGGCAGAGCACATGACCAGATGGTGTAGAGCCTACTTTGACAAAACAACCAAGTGTGAGCACATAACCAACAATTTCTCTGAGAGCTTCAGCAGTTGGATAAGAGAAATCAGAGGTAAACTCATCACTATGATTGTAGAGATGTTTCATATGATGGTGATGCAAATGATCTATGATTGGAAGATGGCTTCTAGAGCATGGGGTGAGTATGACTTGACCCCAAGAGCTAAGAAGATAATTGAGCAAAGATCAAACCTTGTCAACAAATATCAAGTGACTGGGGCTGATGAAGGGTTGTTTTGTGTCACAAGTGTGTACTCTATTGAGAATAGATGGACTGTTGATATTTCTAAAAGAAGCTGTGACTGTTGTGTATGGGATTTAACAGGAATTCCATGTGTCCATGCTGTAGCTGCTCTGTTACCTAGTAGGCCTCAATGGATAATGTAATTACTATCAATATTCATTTGTCTTGTTACAGCTTATACTAAAGTTTTACACTAACAATATTTACTTGTTATAGGTTCACAAGTCACTACTATCATGCCACCCAAAGAACGAAAAGAACGAAAAGAAAAAGTTCCAAGGGTGAGCAACACTGTTTACAAGAGGTCAAAGGTTTTAAGGGGTAAGAAGAAGGCAGTACAACAAGCAGGTGAATCACATCCAAGGCCTTCAACAAATTTCATGTCTCCAAGACCTTCAGTTGCAGAACAAATACAACAACACTTGGCCAATGCACCTGGTAGGGCAAGTGACATTGCAGCATGTCTTTACCAAGGATGTCACCAAACTCAGTGTTCAGACCTCTATGGAACTCAAGTGTTGGAGCCAATAGGGGAGGGGGGCAGCAGCAGTAGCTGGCAACAGCAGTAGGCATTTTGTGCAGTTATATGGACTTTTGTTATATAGGCCATTTTGTGCAGTTCTCAGAAAGGAATGTTTTGTAATTACTAATATCAACAAACTCAGTGTTGTTTAGGCCATTTTGTGAGAATATTACTGAGGCATGCCTTCATTTTGTGGTATGTTTGAAGCATGCCTTCATTTTGGAAAAATTACTTTCACTGTTGTAATTACTTTAATGTGAACAAACTCTAATTACTCTAATGTCATCAAACTCATTTTGGGAGTATTACTTGCAGTGTATTTGCAATGTTTTTCTGGACAAATTCAGATCATTGCATTATGTATTACTTGCATTATGTCCAGATCATTGTATTATGTCTATGTCCAGATCATTGCATTATGTCCAGATCATTGTATTATGTCCATTACTTGCATTATGTCCATGTCCATGTATTACTTGCATTATGTCCATGTCCATGTCCAGATCATTGTATTATGTCCATGTCCAGATCATTGTATTATGTCCAGATCATTGTATTATGTCCATGTCCAGATCATTGTATTATGTCCATGTCCAGATCATTGTTTTCTGGACAAATTCAGTATTACTTGCATTATGTCCAGATTGTATTATGTCCAGATTGTATTATGTCCATGTCCAGATCATTGTTTTTCTGGACATGATTATCAATTACAAAATGCAACAAGTAGTTACAAACTGCAGTATGTCTTCATATACTTGAGATTGTATTATGTCCATGTCTTTATATAGTTACAAACTGCAACAAGAAGTGGAAAATTGGAACATAATTATCACTTTTGAATACTACATATCCAATCCTTTCAATATTACATGATCTATCAGATTTCAATATTACATAGCCAATCCTTTCTCAAATTTTTTACAAAACTCTTCTAAAGTCGTGTTCACTACAACTTGAACAGGGATTTCAGATTTCTTCTCCTCACTAAGAGTGGCCTCATTCAACCATTGGAATGCATTGTTGCATTTCAAGCATTGTAAGAATTTTCTTCCCTTGCTGTAACTCCTCTTTGACATTAAAATAGCTCTTTTTCCTCCACAATTCCGATTGGGACAAGTGCTTTCTCCCCAAGGGCATTCCTTCTTCCAATGGCCTAACTCACCACATAAGAAACAACCTCCTCTTTGAATTGTTGAAGATGAGCTTTCAGAGCTTGAACCCAAAACAGCAACATCCAGCCATTGAAAATCCGAGCAGAGGGGACACTTCAGAAACTTTCTCCCGGGATTGGCCATGGTATTTGACTTCGAAACATACCTAATCCCCTTGCAGTTTTCCATCTTGCAAGGTGAGCTCAAGAACGGACACTCATCTGCAAGGTGGGTGTGCTTCGAGCAAAGTTGACATTTCTCCTAAACATATTTGAAAATGTCACACATTCAACGAAAATTAGAGGGACAAACCACAACAGCAAGAAATTTCATACATTCAAAGAAATTACACAAAACATAGCTTACCGGAGTTGCAGAGCTAGCCATGGTGGCTCGGTGAAGCTTCGATGAACCCTAAATTTTTGGTACCAAGCCACGCAATCAAATGAAAGAGAAGAAAAAGGCTGTGGTGTAGGAATTTATAAAAGAGAAGGGTAGTTTAGGGATTACACAAGTAAGTTAGGGGCTTCCATTCATTACGACTCCTCAAAAAATGAGTTAAGGGCTTTTTCGTCATAAAAATATAGTCTGAACGGTCGGCTGTTAGCAAGAGACGGAAAACGTCTCAACTGGGGTGCGTTATACATTTTGGTAAATGACAGGGGTGCATCTTGAATTGTGGTAAATTAAGTGGGGTACGACTCAAAATTTCTCAACATTTTTTTTTGTTGCAGCTTGCTTGCACCATATCTTACAAAAAGCACAAATAAAGTTGTGCATATTATGGTGCAACTACAACAAATAAAACATCCAACATCTGATTTTACTGTAAGTAAAGCTGCAACCAGAGTAGGGGAATGTTCCTTGCCTGGAGTTTCATGTCTATCCACTCAAATCAATTCCAACGATAGGAGACTTGTAAATGGGCATATTCTATCACCGATAGAAATACTCATTTCTTCCCTCATGAGGATGGGCTAAATGAAGGTTTGAGGAAGAGTTCATTTAGGACCAGACTCTCATTCTTGATTTGAAAGCCCAAAACCTCGAAGGTCTTGTGGACTTGTTTCTTGGATTCTGATATAGTGAAAGTTGTTTCTCTTTTCGGATTAAATTGGATCCTCCTGAATTAGAACATTTTAGGAATATGTTGGCCAACCCATAGTCGTCACCACATTCTTCCACGCAGGAATTGACAAGGGAAAAACTAGCTTCTTCGATATCCGGCCCTCGTTATGCCAAGGTGGGCTACTGTCCCTTCTTCTGGTGGTATCTGTGTTAACATCAATGAGCCTCTCACTGCTTTGTGAACCCAGTGGAGTGGGTGATTGTTGTTTCAGGTTCTTTGCTGGACCTTTTATGTTGGAGCAGCACTGTGTCTCAATTGCAAGGTTAGCAATAAAATATGCAGACTGTAAGCTTCCTGATTCTTCTTGAGCAACAAAATGTTGAAGGACTCAAGGTGGCATAATAATCGGGAAAATGTTCATAACTTGAGTGGTGGCTGTCACGTCTCGATTCCTCATTTATTCATATATTTATCTCTTGGAATCGATCGTCCTCGCTTGGACGTGATGCCGTACAAGTCTGGTATTGCACTTGTACAAGGCAAAGATGGCACATAATTGATAATCTTCAAATAGGAGCACATCGCAGCGGCAGAGGCAGACAAATTGAAGTTAATGAGGACAATCTTTATTATTGAATATAAATACATCACTTCTTTATAGCAGCGGAGATAAGAGGATAACTTGAAGTCGCACAGAGATATATAGAACTTTGTTCTCTTTATTGATAATTGAAGAAGAGTACAAGACTTGTATTGAAGTACAATGCTTACAACACATCTCACTTTACATTGAAAGCCAACTGAACAATGCTATAAAGCTTATATTTGATACTTCGATACATTGGATTACAACTCGATATACCGACTTGGCTTACAACTCACTGGTACAACTGATTACACTGTTCCATACATTATGTCCTTTATAAACAGAAGACATCATCTTTTGCAAGGAGAGCTTCTGCATGTCCAACAAATCTTCGATGCCGTGGGACCGATCAAGCCAATCTTCGTGTACAGAATTTTCCAAGCACGAGCATTGTCACGCCCCGATTCGTAGAGTCATTTATTCACATATTTATCTCTTGGAATCAATCGTCCTCGCTTGGGCATGATGTCGTACAAGTCTGGTATTGCACTTGTACAAGGCAAAGATGGTACATAATTGATAATCTTCAAATAGAAGCACATCGCAGCGGCATAAACAGACAAATTGAAGTTAATGAGGACAATCTTTCTCATTGAATAGAAATACATCACTTCTTTATAGCAGCGGAGATAAAAGGATAACTTGAAGTCGCACAGAGATATATAGAACTTTATTCTCTTTATTGATAACTGAAGAAGAGTACAAGACTTGTATTGAAGTACAATGCTTACAACACATCTCACTTTACATTGAAAGCCAACTGAATAATGCTATAAAGCTTACATTTGATACATTGATACATTGGATTACAACTCGATATATCGATTTGGCTTACATCTCACTGGTACTGATTACAATGTTCCATACATTATGCCATTTATAAACAGAAGACATCATCTTGTACAAGGAGAGCTTCTGTATACCCAACAAATCTTCGATGCCGCGGGACCAATCAAGCCGATCTTCGTGTGCAGAACATTCCAAGTACGAGCACCTGCCCACAAAACGTGGGTCAGTACATCCAACCATGTACTGGCGAGCAGAATCCAACCCACTCGCCTAAACCAACACCAACTGGTCAATTTAGCAAGCATTTAATAGAATGATCTTTCTACTTGGCCTAGCATCAGTTTACAGTTCTTTGAGCAGAAACATTGAAGTAAGTAAACATGTTATAGCATGATATAGCATTTCTTTGTGCATGGAATCATTTAAGCAACATTGAGTTAACATGTTGAGCATATTACGAAAATATTCCTTGAAGGCATCGTTTAGCATACTTGGTGTTATCGTTCAACAGGTTATGGCAACATTCTAAAAGGCAATGCATTAGCAGATCGTATTTAACATGTTGAGCATGTTAAAGAGTTTCTTATTTTAAAGGCAACAATACAACATTATTTTATTTAGCATGTTAAGCATGCAAGTTGAACCAATATATACAATATCACAATTATGTGATTCCTTGCCGATAGCCGACTTCTCGTACCTGTATCAAATACAGGTTAGCAGATATACTTACTCAGCCTGCACAAAAACATTTATTAGCATGCATTCTGACTACATGGTCACTGGTGTTGTTAAACCATATGGACTCTTTTCATTTCATTTCAAGATAATGCGGTCAGCATAGTAGGTGGCGAACCTCTATGCCACCCCGCCTTATCCATGCTCCCACGGCACTCATCATTATTTCCTCCTAGGCCGAATCGGTCCCGTCGCCCCGGTACCGTTCGAGGAAATTAAAACTCAAATCTTGTATACAAGTTGTCCATGACTATGCGAATGCGTGTCCGACTCGATTGTGAACATAATCGTATGGTAAAATATATTTAAGAAAGTAAAGACAACTGTGCATCATTAGTCATATTCAATGACTTATTCATTTCTCATTCATTGCAACGTATCTCATATCGTTCCTTTCTAAGAGGAACAAACAATATTTCATTCATCTTAATAAGACCTGCAGCATATCATTCATTCCATAGGAACATTATTCTTTCTTTCATTGCTTATAAGGAAACGGGCAACGGCAACAGTTATGCAGAGAGTACATGATTCTAGTGTTTCATTCAGTTCATTGAGTCGATAGCACAGCCAGTTCATTCTTATTCTATCATTCATAAGGCATCTCATTATTCAAGTGTTCTACTTGTTCAGGCAAGGTTAAGCATAAAGGGGCGTTATCAATTCATTCTCAGGCATCAAGTCACATTAGCAGTTCAAAGGTGATTCATTCAGCAGTTCAATGATCATGTGTTGTACATTTCAACGTTAGGCAACTTAAGCATCTCTATTATCCAGTAACCAAAACATGGAACATTTAGGAATAATTCATAACATCGTATTACTCCATTTTATTAAGCATGCGGAGTAAGGAGGAGGGAGGACAGCTCCACTCACTTGCATAAAAGGGCCTTCTTATTCCGATCGCATATATTTCCACCAAACATAGCTCCACCAGCCAACCAAATGCCTCGCGCGGAGCGGGGCATTACAAGCATCTGCCCACAACGTGGGTCAGTACATCATCTATGTACTGACGAGCAGAATCCAACCCACTCGCCTAAACCAACACTAAGTGATCAATTTTAGCAGGCATTTATTTGCATAATCTTTCTATTTGGGACCTAGCATTAGTTTACAGTTCATGAACAGAAACATTGAAGAATGTAACTTGTTATCTCCTTTCTTATGTAAAGGCATCAGTGAAGCATAGATGATGTTATCAAGTTCTAGTACTGTTCATATTGGACATCTTTTTAAGCATCGTTGAGTTAACATTAGCCAAACATGTTATAGGAATTCTTTTAGCAAGGCAATACTCCAACATATTGTATTTAACATGTGGAATATGTCATAGAGTTCTCATTTAAAAGCAACATCATAACATCGTCTTATTTAGCATGTTAAGCAGACAAATCAACCAACATATATATTGCATATATCACATTTAAGTGATTTTTTACCGATATCCGACTCCTCGTACCTGATAAGAATACAAGATAATATGATATACTTACTCTGTCTGCACAAAATATTTATTAGCATGCATCCTGACTACATGACCACTGGTGCTACGCACCATTTAAGGACTTTGCCCTATAGGACTTCATAGGGTATGGGGTGTGTCCTTCACCAGGTTGCGAGCCCGAATGAAGGTCCCAATGCCGCGTGCCACCAAAGCACGCCGATTCCCTCCTAGACGGACTCGACCCCACCGCCGCGGGTACCGTTCGAGGAAATAATATCTTGTATACAAGTTGTTCAGTGTCATGCGAATGCGTGTCCGATTCGATCGTGAACAAAATCATAAGATAAAATAATGAATAAGTAAAGGCAACATTTCATTATCTCATCTTTCCAATATTACCATCTGTTCACTTGGTGATCTCAACGATTCCAAGTCTCATTATTTTTCATTGCATCATTCATTGTAACATTTCTCATATTATTCCTTTCAAAGAGGAACAAACAACATTTCATTCATTTCAATAGGATCTGCAGCAATACATTCATTTCATTGGAGCAATTATCACTCATTCCATTGCTTATAAGAAAACGGCAGCATTCATGTCTATTCGCAACAGTTATACAACGTGTACATGATTCAAGTGTTTCATTCGGTTCATTGGATCGATAGCATAGCCAGTTCATTGTTTATTCTATCCTTCACAAGGCATCTCATTCATTCAAGTGTTTTACTTATTCCGACAGCGTTAAGCATAAGGGGCATTATAAATTCATTCTCAGGCATCAAGTCACATTAGCAGTTCAAGTATGATTAATCCAGCAGTTCAATGTTCATATGTTATTCAATTCAATACTAGGCAATAAAGCATCTCTATCGCTTAGCAACTAAAGCATCACAGTTATTCAGTATTCAAGGTATGGGACATTAGGAACATATCTTAGCATCACATTACTCCATTTTATTAGGCATGAAGGAGTAAGGAGAAGGAAGGACAGTTCCACTCACTTTGTATAAAGGGTCTTCCTGTTCTGATTGCACATACTCCCACTAAGAGGAGCTCCTCCAGCGAGCCACATTCCAATACCCCTTCCGTCTAGCCTGCTAAGAGAGACTGCATCAGTCCCAATTCTCTTGATTTCCAATCCAAGTCTCGGTCCAACATTCTGATATCATCCAACAAGCCAACCCAAATGCCTCGTACGGAGCGGGGCATTACAGTGGTTACATATCTGGCATGGTTGTTGAAAGGAATCAACATCTGCCCTTCTCTGAGTTGGGAATTGTCGTGTCCGGTTGATTCTGATATTCAGGGCCTGCAACAACCATCCTGGAGTATACTTCCCGTCTTCTTATTTATCCTTGATGTTCAAATTGTCATATTTGCGAGCAATATGGTTGTTTAAAGTTTCTCCTTGTTCCTCCTTTTCATAGGGAATAAGTTGATTTCGAATTTTGTGGGTGAAAGACATGGTCCTTTTGTTCCTGTTTTTCGGACGTGCTCCTTCAAAGTTATCCTTTGGTTGTTATTGGAACTTGGAAGCTTATTGCGATGGCCTGCAATTGATTTTCAGGCTTAGGTTGTTCTCACACTTGGTGATTTCACTCGCGTCTGTGGTGTGCTCTTGTAGTCTTGAAACTTTTTTTTTTTTTTTAAAATTAAATTGTCAGGGTCCGCTACAGTGTTTGTTGTGCTCGCAAAAACTCAGTGTTCTAGGAATAGGACACTCAATGCAATATAACCTTGTGGGTGCTGAGCATCCAAATTCCTGAGCATTAGACTCTGGGGACAAAGTGACAGTCCTTGATAGCTAAACCATAGCATGCTTTTGGTATTTTCAGCATTTTTGGCACTTCTCAATTTTAGGTTTTTGTATATTTTCTGTTTCTCTTGAAAGAAGTCTGTGATTCCTTTTTGGGTTCTCCCAGCATCTATGGCTCTTTTCCCCTTTTTTGACTATAGTTATTCTTTATTCCCCAAGGCCAGGCTGGAGTTTGTGGTACCGCATTAGGTGTTTTTGTTTATGGAGTGGGAGTCAGAACAACTGTCGACTATAGTAGTCAACAAAAAGTGTGGATGCTTATGTTTTGGAGTTGGCAAAGTTTGTCCTGGTTGGGCTAAATTTTGGAAGCTTGCGTAGATATTTCTGGAGGATAGTTAACTTGGGTTGTGTTGAAGGTTGAGCAGTTCGTGATGGCTTTTGGGAGTGTTTTGTTTGTTCGTATGGATTTGGTTTGGGTAGTGAGCATGGATCGTGCAATCGGGTATGGATAAGGACATTAGAGGTTCATGTAGGGATATTTGCAGAGTAATGATTAAATTGGTCGATCTGATGATGAAGGCTGTAAGGCAGGATTATGGGAAGATGTTATGTGTTTTGACTGAGTGTTAAGGTGAAGGGATTGACAATGTGTCCACTATGAGAGTATTTATTAGGTGGTTTTGAAAAGATAATAGTGACGAACGTTGCAGATTTGGATGGTCAAGGGATTTGGTTAGATTTTGTTTGGACGACTGTTCAGGTTGACTAAAGATTACTGGAGGAATAGATGTAGGACAACCTATTAAAAGGTTATTTTGGGGTTATTTTAATAGAAGAAAGGGTTATTCGATAGAACTCATAACTTGGACTATTGGGTCTGAAATGAAATGATTTTGGGGCAAAACCCTAGGCTTTTGAGTTGGAGTTTGATGGGGTAGCATGGTCTTGGGTTGTCGTGGAGTAATTTGGAAGGTGTTTCAAAGTGTTTTATGGTTTTTTGTATTGTTCAAACAACAAATGGGGATCGAACCCTCAATATGAAAAATAACTATTACTTATCAGTTTTATGGTAAAGAGAAGAAAAATAAGAAATGACACCCAATGACTCGAGAAAAGAGGACAATCTCGCACCGCCAAGGAACGATCTCACACTGCAGGTCTCAATTTGATTCACTAATCATTCCGTAATAAATACAAGAGGTTTAGGCCCTTATATAGTCTTTACAAGAGATAATAGTAAGATAGACTCATGATCCTATTCAAATTTTAATAGACAAGTTCTATTCGAACTAGAGAAACATATCTAAATCCTAATACTAATCTAATTCAAATTTCTTATTACATAGTCCAACAGAAAATAAAAGTACTAAATATTTAGTTCCATCAATAGGTGTTGATTTTTAGCAGGATTTGCCAATTTGGTGGGTGGGTGTGGGCTGCGGGGGGTAGGGTGGGGGGTGTAGGGAAGGAGTATGAGAGCACATGAGTGGAATTGGAGTTTCATTTGGTTTGTTGGTAGGGTTTCTTGATGGGAGGGCAAAGAGTTCGGACAGGTGATGCTCGACGGTGTGAATGAGCAGGAGTCTGGAAATCGTGATGGGTTGAAAAGAAGTAGGTGGTAGAGTGAAGGGATTAATGACATGGGATGTATTTTCGTGTTCGATGAGTTGGAGTGGATGCAATTGGTGTTTTTGAAGAATTTGATTGATGGAGGGATTTACGGTACGGGGGTTTCTTAATTATAGGAGACCATAATGTAATGATAGTGCAACTGTGCAACTCACGGGTGGTTTGCTTGGCCTCAACAATGAGGACACAGGTTATTTGATTAGATGAATGTCTAAGGATATGGAGAATATGAGGGTGGTCCAGTCCCCATTTGATGCTTGGGCTGTAGTAAGTCTATTCATTATTGACTGCTTCTTTGACGTTCTGAAACTCTTATATGTGTCTGGTCCTACCCAAGCCAAATAGTTTACTAGTGGGTTTGGACAATGAAGATTTAAATGGTTTACGCAGAGAATCCATGATCAGTCACAAGTATATGCTGGAGGCAATTACAAATTGTGTTTGATTGTCAACAGTATATTTTCACGTCATGAATGTGGATAAGTTGCTTGAATCTTCAGTTTTTAAGGGAACATCTATGGAAGTATCCTGGTTCACTTCAACATGCGTCCTTCAGGTCCTAACAATTATTGTAATGTTACTGATTAGCTGAAGTTGTTTCTCTCTTCTGTTTCTCTCTTCTAACTCATACATCATTTTTTGCACTTAAGCTTTGCAATGTTACTGATTAGCTGCAGTTGTCTCTCTCTTCTAACTCGTGCATCATGTTATGCACTTAAGCTTCCTTTTCTTCTAAATGAAAATCATAACTCGTTTCAATGTTCTGGACTTCAAGAGATCTCGAGTTCATTTGGATGTGCATTGCATATTTATACATATTTATATTACTTTTACAAGTCTTCAAATTATAACACATGAATAGCTCTACTTAGTTACAATCTATTCACTAATTTATAGGAAGACGAGCACTCCAAAATGGTTGCCGTGTCCGTGTCTGACGCGACACAGGCCCTCCAAAATACACCAGGACAAGCCAAAAACAGTTCCATGTCTGTTTCACCTGTCCATTTTCTGTTGTCGCATCTGTGTCAGTACAAACTAGATATTTTTTTGAGAGAAGATATGTTCTATACTTAGGGTCTACAGTCTTGTGGCCTATGGCCCCACGTTCTAAAATATAGAAAACGTTATCCCTATGTCACATTATCTACCTCTGCTATTTAAATAACCATAATTTCCTAAACAATGACCTCAATATTTTATTTTACATGACACTAACTGTAGGCACTGTATCATATTTATTGCATACCCCACCTTGTTATTCCCTATTGAACAAGTTTTGCACATACACAGTGCTACAATTCACTATTGTCAAAGCATCGATATGTTTTGTGCATATAAACCACCATGTATGTATTTTGTTTCGACTCTTTATTCTTTATTTATAGCATAAACTCCTTAGTTTTGGCTGTTTGCCAACAAGCCTGGAAATTGAATGCATAGACTTCTGAGTTTTGACAGTCTCAATTCTGCCACTGATTTGTATTCGTTCTATACCCTATAATCCTTGAAGAAAGTAACATTTCATACATGTACTGTTGTACACAGTCTAATGGTGTGTTTTTTCATAGCACAAACCATACTATACTATAAAGTTTTTCATATGCACATAAAGTTCTCTATGTTTTCTGTCTACATACAGCATTAAGATGATTAAGATTTCTATCTACTTTATGGAAAATTGTATGTTACCTCCATAGTTTTAAGTACCGACTGAAATGGATACTGAAATTGCCAAAACCAGCGAAACTGACCAAATCAAAACTATTAAAACCCCTCTAAACTGCCAAAACCAATATTCTAGGAAGGGTTAGAAACTGATACCGGTACTTTTGAATCTTGCTTACCTCTTCATCTAAACTTGTCCTGGGGAACTTGGAGGGTGTTTCTTGGTTGTGTGAGCTTAAACTGGATACGTATACCTTCCAAGGAGTACTCTAGGTTTTATGTCATGACCCTCTCATGCTTATAACTAGCTACTTTGGCTAGGAAATCGACTTACAACATCGACGGTTGATGTCAGGTTGACAACCACTCATAAGAACCCTGTCAATTCTTTTATGGACCTTTCATATGCTCTTACTCTACCCCATTCTCATGGGAATGGGAGAAGACTTGGATGATAATGATGACAATCTACTGTACGGAAATATATACTCAAAGCATATGATGGACATGCTTAAAAGTCTATTCCCTTCTACGAATAATAAGAAAACTAGGTAGATGAACCCTGGTTAAATGGTTCATATTATTCAGTCGTAGCTGAAGGCTTCATCCATCTTCAGTGTGTGATCCTCACTAGATATCATAACCACAATGGCTTGATCACTGTAATAGGACAACTCAATCAATGGTTCTTGCAACCTTGACTCTGCAGCAGCATGGCTCTTCATGTATTAAGTTTTTATTACATATTTTCCTGGCCCCATCCATTTTAGCCTGCTTAGCAACAGATTTAAATTAGCGAAGGAAGTTTATCACTGCTAGATTTTCGCAGGACATGTTTCGGACATGGCAACACGGCAACACGGATTTGGCACCTATTTTTGTTTGTCCTAGTCTATTTTGCAGTGTTGGTGTCTGTAATGTGTGTCCGACATGGCACCTCATGATATGAATTTTGGAGTATCCGTGTTTCTTAGGTTGCAGCTAATAGTTCATTGAATGTATCATTACATAAATGTGCACATCTACAGAGACGGAACTATTCCATGTCCGTTTCCTAGAAGATTCCATAGCAGAGGTTTGGTAACCTTGTATTTCTGTCTCATGGATAATATGTTCAGAAGTACAAACATACAAACATTTCTGAGCAGCCAATTTTAAGCACAATCATCATTCACCTTCTCTTGAAACAAAGATGTATATCTTAGTGACTTATTTATTTGTTATTAGCTTTTGCATATAACTGAATGTTTCTATCAGAGCTCGGATACATTGCCTACGTCTTATAACTCAAATATGCGAAGTACATTGTTTGATTCGTGCTCTTTCTTTTTCTACTTGCAGAGTACTTCCAGTGAGACATTTTCTCTTCTCCCTGCAGCTTTTGGCGAGGACGACTAGCTTGCCAATTGACTGAAAGAATGTAGGTTCATCACATACAACATGTTCATACCCAGATCAAACTTTCAGAGTCCATCTAAGTTATGTACATAAGTTGGGAACTATTGTTCTTTTTATATAATTGGTTAGTAAACTAACCCTTTAGTTATGTGGCCTAATTATTTCATCGATTTAGTCTGATTCTCCATGGCCACATTGCAGTGGAATTAATATTTGATGGTTTTGAAAAATTGTTCAAATTCTAAGGAAAATATTGTATCAATTCTCATGTTTGCTTCAAGAATTGGGGAGGTAGGGTGTAGGGTAGGGTACGGGTGAGCATTTTCGGTTTTAACCCTGAATCAAACCCGACTGAAATTGAAGTTTGGTTCAATTTTTTATAAACCGCTTCGGATTTTGGTTTTAAATTTCAAAACATTTGGTCATCGGGTACTCGTGTCGGGTTTGGATTTCGAAACCTGAACTGAGCCGAAAATCAATCCAGTAATGGTTATTTATGAATTAACCTTTAATCCATTTACAAGAAGAAAAATTCCTAGCCCTACCCAACTCTCCTCTCATTCACCCTGCTACATGGGTTCAAACCTAACCTAACCTAATCGACTCTATCAAAAACCAACCGACAGAGCCGAAAACTGGGTTTTTCCAAAATTGAAAACCAAACCGCATTAATAAAAGTTGAACCAAACTGAACCGAATTAAAAAAGTTCGGTCAGTTCGATTTTATGGGCCCAAGTGGGATGGATCATGGACCTTCTAGAACAAAATTGAATACAAAATAACAATTAAATTCCAGGCCTAAAGCTTTTGCAGGCACAAAAAATTTTCAGTAAGAAAAAATTTGCAGCCCAAAAAATTTCAGCAAAATAATTTGCATGCTCAAATAATTTGCATGTCAAAAAATTTCAAGCTTCAGCAGCAAAAACTTTCACTAGTGCAACAAAATAATTTGCAGACCCAAAAATTGCAGCAAAAAAACTTTAAGAGAGTTGATTTATGATACAAAACCCCTAAAAAAAATTCAGCATCAGCAGCAAAAAAAAGTTTTACCATCGTGCATCATACAAAACCCCTAAAAAAATTTGTTATTGTCCATACAATGAAGTTTAGCTTCCAACTTTCCAACATGAATATACAACACGGACAACACAAAACTTCAGCTTCCAACTCTCAATTATCTACACCTTGTGATTCCACTTCCTACCCAATATGACATAGTCGTTCGCAATTAAAATCTTGTTGTTTTCAAGTTGATCTATGCAGGGCCGGCCCGAAGGATTGGGTTGTTCTATCCTGGAGCTAATTTTGGTTGCCCCTTGACCCTTATTGTTAGCTGGTCTTGGTGGTCATCCGTGATCTTGACCTTTGGTGGGATCATGCTGAGCCTGCGGGGTTGCCCTAGCAGAGGGGGTTGCCCAAGCCCAAAGGCTTGTCCAGCTTACCCCAGGGCCGACCCTGGACCTATGATGTGTGATATTGGACTGAGCTTCCATGTAAGGCTTGAACCAATCTCAATTATCTACTTCTCATGATTCAACTTCCTACCCATGTGGAACACTACTAACTCCACTGTCACAACTTTTTTGAGCACTCAACCGAATACGAGATACAACTCAACAATAAATACATTTGAAAAATAGTCCATAAAAAATTTCAACCACTTAAATGATTTATTTGGTAAAATCACTTGTAGGACTTTTAATTATCCCACACAAATCGTTCCCATCAACATCTAAAATATTATCATGTTTTAAAATATTTTCAAGAGTAACAAAATTTATTTAATTTACTATCTTCCAATGAAGTTAAACTTTTTGAATCAAACAACTCAAAAAGTACTCTCATATGTTTGTAATTCTTCAAAACAACTTTTCAACTACAATAACAATGAAATAATTAACTATAAATAAATTATTCGACTGATTGTACCATCTCATCAACGATATTTTTGTCAAATTATTTTTTCGATGGACTATATACTTTTTGTCAAATTATCTACATCTCATATGTTTTTTTCGACAAACATATGCTTTTTGGGGAACTTCATCCCATCTCAACTGCTTTAGAGAAATTATAACACAGATACAAATCCTTTTTTCTTATATCTTTATAAAAATAAAATGACAGGTAATTAATTATAAACTAAAAAGTTAATCTAAAAATTAACTAAAAAGTTAATTTAAAAAGTCTTTAAATTATACTTTCAAATTAACTTTTTAGTTAAAAATTTTTAAACTAACTTTTAAAATTAATTTTGGCAAATTTTATAGGCATTGCTTTGTGTAATTTTTACTCAGAATATCTCCAATTTTATTTTGAGCTGTCCAACCCCTTCAGGATTCTGAGATGAAAACAGAAGGTATTAGGACCACATTTCCTGGTTGTCAAGTTGACATTGAGAAATCCAGGAGCAAGAAATTACTCCTTACCCTAGGAGTTAGGTAAGCCTCACTTCCCAATTTCCCAATTCTTTGTCCAAACAGTGAGTCTATGTTTTAGCTTACTTTTGCTGAAGGGTTGTCAATGTGGTGACTTATTAGTATCAAGGTTCACAATATCAGTATCGGAATCGGTATCGGACAATTCCTATGAGTATTGGCATCGGCGAAATCGGTATTATCGGCGGTTTCGGATCGGAGTATCGGATTTTTTTGGTATCGAAAAATAAATAATTATTAATAAATTATTTACATTTAAAAATAAATATTTTATACATTTAGGCATAATTTTAAACATTTTCAGTGTTATTGTTTATCAGTTTTGAAATTAAATGAAATAGTAGTCATCCTTACCGATTGGTTTACATACAATAGATTGATTTTCTTCTTTTACATGCTTTTACAACCTTATTATGCTTTAAACCCTTGTTGATTTGTCTTTTTCGTTTAATTTTCTTTGCCGAATTGACCGGAAAAGAGACCCCCGATGTCGGTATCGCTCAGTATCGGGTATCGGTCGGTGCCGGATAGGAACATGCCAAACCGTATCGGTATCGATCGTATCGGAATGGTATGGGTAACAACTTTCAGTGAGGTTTGCAAGAAACCTAAAGGATATATGTTTTTTTTCCGACCAATCCCTCCATCAAGAATAAGGGAAATTGGAGCCATTATTGAGAAACGAAATGCTCCTTCCAATTGGAACCAATTGGTGTCTCTTATTATTATTATTTTCTTATTTTAAAAAAATTTCTGCTCATCGGCGGTTTAATGACCACAGAAGCTTTAATTCCCATCACATGCCTTTGATGTTTGTATTTCCAATTTAAACCATTCGATAATGATGGCATTGTGCTTCTAATGACCATCTGCGTCTCCCTATGGAGTGGTCGAGGTCACTCCTGAAAGTATTCTGATGTTGAAGAACCCGAAGCTTTCAAAGAAGAAGTATTAGATTCAAGCGGATGGTTTGAGCTTCTGTGCTGTGGAACTTTCCGAGTACACATGGTTTGCGCACTCCTGCACAAGCCCCAATTTGCATCGAGTAAGTTCGTAACGCTCCATTTCCAGTGGAAGTGCTGCACAAATTTTATACAGAGCTGCTGACGGCAACATATTATTTTCCTTTAGGTTTGTCAGTTACGTAGATTCATGAGAAACGGCAACTATACCTTACAATGTAAGATTGATATGCAGCCCGATGGCGGTGATGAGCCTGGCTTGTACGATACGGGACATCCACAACGTCGTAGGACTGACGAAAAATGGTCACGATCTGAGCTGGCGTGGGTCAGCTGAATGGGACGTCCGTGCATGAAAACTCAACGGCTAGGACGCCACGCGGACGGTCGAGGACCAACACCATTCTACCACGTGTATAAACGACGGCCGACCACGCGGCCCGTCGTGCGGTGTCGTAAGGACGTCGAGAAGACGTCATAAGGACGTCGTGCGCATAGAACGAGTGGCTGGACGGCATCGGTTGTCGTAGGCGTCGTGAAGACGTCGGGGGTGCCTTCGACGTCGTTGGCGAAGCGAGGTGTTGAGTTGCGGGCGTCGAAAAACGTCGGTCGTCTCGTGGAGGTCTGGAGAGCGCAGAGTGCGCGAGACGTTTGTGTGGAACAATAATGACAAAGTCAGTGCGGACAAGATTCGCACGAAGAGTCCGAAATGATATGACGACCGACTAAAAATTATGGGTAGGAAGACACAATTTAACTGAACCCGCGCGTGCTGGAAAAAAAATGCAGCCTGAGATATAAATTATTATTTGCAAGCTCAACGCCTTATTTTTGCGGGTGCTAGTTTATAACGTTGTTAACACAATCAGGCTTCAGCCTCTTTTTTTCCTTGTATACTTGTTATGGATGATCACCATTGTACTTTTTTTTTCCAACGCGTGCGGGTTCAGTATAATCGTGTGTCCCATGCACACGATTCTTGGCCTGTCGTATGGAACGACTTTTGGAGTGTGGACGTAGCCCGTTGGCCTTGTCATCATCGCCGGTCACCATTGTACTTAGTTGTGAATGATCTCGATTATGTGTCCAGAACATTCGTCAGATGTTTCCTTCTTCCCACCTGAACTACTGTTTTATCCACCAAACATAAGTTTCTCGGAACAAATACAAAATGGTTGGTACTTTATTCATGTTGGATTGTGGTAAAATGTTTCTAGGGCCCATCTATATGCATACTCTTAGTTCTGCTCGTGTGATTTAAATCAGTTTGACTGTATTCTTCTCTACACTATTTTTCTGGACACCATCTCCGTAGTCTGTTGGGTATACATATAAAAAAAAAAGGTATAAATATAACAAAAAAAAAATTTGTTACCAATATTTGAACCAAGGATCTCTAATATAGAGGTCTAACATTATAACCATTGCACTACAATATTTTTTTTTTTGGTTAAAAATAACATATAATATATTTGTAGATAGATTTATATTGATGTTCCTTTCGTCTGAAATTCCTGGTCGTGCCAGTAAGATATTCTTTTCCAATATAAAATCTGTGTGATGTTTGTATAATAATGCTTTTGCATATCCGGAGGAGAGGGGCCAGCCGACAGCTACACTGGTTGGTTTGTGTGCTAGAGCCAAGCCTGCACTGGATGTACCAATACATCAAGGATTCACAAGAACGGGAGTAAACACAAGTAGATGAAGACAACTATGGTTGGATATATGGCCCAGCTGCCTGCAGGAAAATCCACGTACTGTGTCATGTATAGAAATCTACCAAAGTTATATATATATATATATATATATATATATATATATATATATATATATATATATATATATTTTTTTTTTTTGAAGCAATGGGTACTTGTGGTGAACTCGCCTCCACCGGGGCTCGAACTCCCGACCACTTGGGTCGCATGCATCTCTCTTAACCGCTAGGCTAGAGGTCATTTGCATATATATATATATATATATATATATATATATATATATATATATATATATATATATATATATATATGACATGCACACTCAAAAGGTACGATAATAACTCGTAGGAACTTTGACAATTTTTAATTTTATTTAAGTTATCATGTTTTATGAAATGTCCCGTGTCGCACAGTGCATTACGCTGAGTCGATTGGTTTGAAGAGGTATGGGTTTGACCAGGGAAAGTATAAATTCAACTTGAAGAGGTATTGATTTGGTTGGTTTCATGTGCAGGTAACGTGCGGAGTTCCTTGCAACGAGCTGAAGCGTAGGCGCGATAGATCGAATTAGTCAGTTAGTTCAAATGTGGCGGTGTGCTTGTATGGTTAGATCCTTGTATGGTTAGATCAAACAAGATGATCGTGCAATGAAGTTAAGATGTCGAGCTGCATCAGCTCGACGAGCGATGTGCAAGTCGACTTAAGTTGAGTGGACTCTTTTCCTTCTTTTCTACTCCTTCATGCATAATAAAATGTTCTATCGTGCTCTCGAGTGATAAATTTACATGTGCGTGGTTCGGATAAATAGAAGTCGACGTGTGTGTGTCAAACCCTAAGGTAGAACTGTAGAAGCATGGAAAAGAATAAAGAAAGACCTATGTGGCTCCAACAGAAGGATCCCCATGCGGCTCAGGAGTCCATGCGGCTCAGGGGTCCATGCGGCTCGGATAGATCCATGCGGCTCAGAAAGAAGCCACGTGGCCTTCAAACAGTTCTTCTCTACATTCGGCTGCATTTAATGTCCTGACGGCTGCTCTGACAAAAAACAGCCATGACAGCTCTGACATAAAGACGCAATAATGACTGACATAATGGCGTGTTCATGGGGAAGAGAAGAAAATCTCCCTACAGTTGGCAAAATCCAACAAGTCCCGAGGCCACTCCATGCGGCCGCTCACTTCATGCGGCTGCCCATTCGCATGCGGCTGCCTATCCCCATGCGGCTGCCCATCTGCATGCAGCTGCCTATCCCCATGCGGCTGCCCCTCTGCATGCGGCTGCCTATCCTCATGCGGCTGTCCCTCTGCATGCGGCTGCCTATCCTCATGCGGCTGTCCATCCCCATGCGGCTGCCCAGCCACGTGCGGCTGCAGGTTTCATGCGGCTGAGAGGACCCCCCCATATGCGGCTCGGCCAGGACGGTCCAGTTGAGACACGTGGCGCTCTTCGCTACAATTGAGACACGTGGCAGTCTTATCTTCCCCGGAATTATGGGTGCTAACAAATCCTAACAAAATCAGATTTGTTGCGATCGTCATAATTGTCCAGATCAAATCAAATCAAGCAAATTGGACACGTGGCAGGCTATCACAAATCACGAATATTTATGGCAATCAATATTTATTGTCCACAGATATTTGATGCAATCACATTAATTGCTCAAATCTATTATATTCAAGATGAATGACCCAGATTAATTGATCCTTAACCGCCGACTTCTCAAGGAGGCAATAATTTGCAAACCCTAATGATTACACCCCCACTTCTATAAATAGCAAGGTGCCATTCCCTTGCGAGAAGAGAGGATTCTAAAAGGACGGGAAAATTTAGGAGAGGAGAGCAGAGAAGAGAGAGAGAGAGAGAGAGCATTACAGAGACATCCAGAGATCCAGCAACCGAAGGTGCAAGGGAGTCTCCCCACACGTCCAAGAGCATTTCTTCACCGGAGCCAAGGCTGCATCCGATCGTCCAAGGAGTAAGGCAGAGCTGTCGTCGCTTTCCCGAGTCTCTACCATCACCCCCTAGAATCTAAAATAAACAATTGTACTTAGATTGCTGTACCTAGGTTTTCGTCCCTAGGCTTTCTTTGTACAAGCGAGTTTGTATTGTGAAGTAAAAGTCCAGTCCTCCGATATAATTGTTCTGTTCTTTTATAATTCATGACAAACACGATGACGACTCTGCTGGGGACAAACTTCTCCACGGCTGAGGAGTTGGTGACGCAATCGGATGCAGCCAAACTTGGCTCCATACAACAGAAGATGGTCGTCCGCTTCGACCAACATGCGTTTGAAAAAATGCTCTCTGACGGGAGCGCTGGCCCGATCCAGAAGCGAACCCGCACGAAGAAAGCTCGCAGGGAGTGGAGGCCAAAATCATTTGCTCCTCACCAAGCTCTGGACGGAGTACTCTCTGCTGCCCAAGACGGCGAAGGCAACTCTCATGTGTCCCCACTTCAAGCCATAGAGGACTCTGCTGTCCCCAAGTCCAGCAGAGGAAAGTACTACGATGCTGGACTTGCAGGGGCAAAGAGTGATTCTATGTGCTCCAGGAAGAAGCCGAACAAAGGTACTAACCGCAGGCTGAACTTTCATGCGGCCAAGATAGCCAGCCGCACGCATGATGTCTATGCGGCCGAAACTGCCAGCCAGATGCAGAATACCCATGCGGCCAAGATTGCCAGCCGCATGAAGAAGACTTATGCGGCCGAGACTTCCAGCCGCATGAAGAAAGCCCATGCGGCTACGATTGCCAGCCGCATGAAAACTGTTGATGCCAGCCGCATGCTGTCTGCTCCACGCGACTCAGTCTTCGATCGTCTCTCCTATGGTCCTGATCTCTCATGCTCCCGAGAAAATATGTCTGATTCTCTGCAGCACCAATTAGACTCTTCCTACTATGTGCCCTCACGCACTAGAGTGAAGAAGTCTAGGGCAGCGCGAGCTTGGCGAGCCCAGTCCGCTGTTCCGACCTCTGACCATCCGAGCACTCCACATACTGTTATGCGGGCCTCTGATGGGAAGTTGTACAGAACCACTCGAGTCCAGCCCCCGACGGCAAACGGACAAAGTGGTTCCAAAAAGTCTTCCAAAACCCAGGGAGCAAACATGGTCGTTCCAGACCCATCTGACTTGCGTGAGGCTATCCTCCACAAGCTCAAGGAAAGAGAAGAGGCCTCGGGGTGCAAAGAGTCCTCCCACGGACGTCACTGCACCCAAGTCATCGTCTACTGCTGTTGCAACAACGCAACGGTACGAGAAGATCGGCAGTCCGTCTTCCAAAGATTACAACAGCCGAGCTCAGAGGATGAGGCACCTCCCGTTGTCTCCTGCAACTCTACTCAGAAAATCTCCGCCGATGGGAGAGAAAAGAAGATAAATGTTTCCAGCCCGAAGATTTCAACCTCTATGACTAAGAAACTGTCGTCTAAACGGTTGTCCACCACCGGAGTTTTCCAAGGTACCCGTTCAAAGACGAAATCTGCTACAGTGGGAGATTCATCATCTACATCACTGGGGGTCGCTGGAACTGGGGGTAGCACTCCTCCGAACATCCACGATAATCCGATGTTCCAAGGAGATGAGCCCGAGGAAACAACTCTCCCATCAGATATAGTAGGGTCCGACGTCCCCAAGGGCGTCCACGACTCTCAAAACGAGGCAAGCTCCGAAGCTGGGGGTACTATTCCTTCTGAGTCCGAACCAGAGGAGAACATTCCCACATACCCCGATGACTTCTTGGTACAGGGGTATGATTCGGAGGGCACGTCATCCACCGTCCCTGTAAGCCCCCTGAATTTCAGGGCTGTTTTAAATTTTTCTAAATAAATTATTATCGATAAATATTTTATTTATTTAATTGTTTCGATCATTAATGTGCCTTTCCGTAACTCTGATTTCTGGAGCGTCAGGGATACCAATCTCTGTAAACTCTCTTCACGAGTTTTGAAGTAGACAAGATTATCTTCGTTTTGATATATCGTGTCCCACTTGAACTTGTTCCCTTGTGCTCTTTTTGTATCGCGCAACTTCGGGTCAACTTAGACCAATTAATCGTTGAATATTATTCCCACTTTTATTTTTGATCATCGTTTGCACGTTACCGTGACTTTTAATTTAGGAGCACCAGACCAGTCGTTTTCTCAGAACCAACTTCTCATGAATGATCTACTCGAGACGTTCTTCACCCATGACCTTCGTGTCCCACTCAGACACTCCATTTTGTGCTCCATTTCCTTCGCACAACTTTTGGTTCAATTTAGGCCAATTAATTATCTACCGTGAATTCTGATTTAATTTCCAATTTAATTTCGGGACCCGACATCGATCCAACCTAGTCGACCCAAAGTACGGACCTGGCCCACATGAAGCCTACTACCCACATGAAACTTGTGTCCCATTTATTGGAGTCCCCGCATATTATTTATTTTTCCAGGATTATAAATACCCTATTTAATTCAATTATTGCCCCATGTCCGATTTTGACCCGACCCGGTTCGACCGAACCCGAGCCCAAGCTCCATGTTGCCCTCTCATGACTGCTCAAATACCCCGCTTAATATTTCTATTTTTTCCTATTTTGGAAATATCTACTTTTCTCTCTCCTCTCTCTCTCTAAATATCCCTCTATATATATATATATATATATATATACCTACATATATATATATATTATATATATGGATAACACTCTCTCTCATCCTCACCACACTCTCTCTCACATACCCCCCCTCCAGCCGACATCCTCCCTCACCCCTCTCTCTATACTTTTCTCTCTCTATCTCTCTTTTATATATATATGTACCTACATACATATATATTATGTATATAAACATATATATATCTAACTCTCTTACTCTCTCTTCTAACACCTACACACACCAGCTCACACCCCCCCAAAACAGTGGCCGACTACTCTCTCTCCCCCTCTCAAATATCTCACTCTCTCTCTCTCTCTCTTCTTAAATATAAACTCTCTCTCTCACTCTCCTCATATACACACAACTCACACACACACAATATTAAACTCTCCCTCCCTCTCACTACACCAGCTCTCCCATGCTTCCCTCACAGCCGACCACCACTGCAGCCTCCTTCCTCCTCCTCCCCTGGCCGAACACCCCATCACCAGCCACCACCCTCTCCTCCATCTCCTCCTCCATACTCCCTTACCATCATCAACTTCATTATCATCATCTTCCCACAACACCACCACCTTCACCATCATCTTCCCACAACACCACCACCACAACGCCACCACCACCACCACACAGCCTAATCCCCGCCACCGCGCCAGGCCGGCGACCACCCTGCGCAGCCCCGTGCTCAGGCGCGCAAGCAACAGCCGCAGCAGTAGCTGCAAACAAAGCAGCGACGCCACGTGCGCGTGCGCGGGCCGCCGTCGTGCGCCGCCGCGCCGCCGCACGGCCGCCGTGGCCGTCCCCCTAGGCGCGCGCACCCCCGGCGACCTCCCCCTGTCCACCACCGGCCTCCCCGACGTGTTGAACACACGATTCGTGCGTTTACATCGAGATCCCGTCGGCGCGCGCGAGTTTGGAACTCAGAATTCGCGCTCCGTTGCAGCAAGTTCGCACGTATTTTTTGGGAGATCCGACCGTTGGATCGGCGATTTCTTCACTCCATCGCAATCTCGGTATATCCATCTTCACTCCTGTCAATTTTTGTCCGTTAATTATGTCGTTTGATACCTCAAAACTGGCCACCAAGTTGACGTTTTAAATTGAACTGTTTTTGGACAGTTTCGTGACGCCAACTTCGCGGGTTCGTATCTTCGTCGTCGCAGCTCCGTTTTGCGCGCCGTCAGTTCTGGTGCATAGCTGGTATAACCCTCTTCCTGCCTCCTTTAGGTTTTGTTTCATTATAAGCACGTTTGGTCGGTCGAATTCGACGCCAAAGTTGGCCGTCCGAATTCTTTAATTTGCACTTGTTAAATTCCATTTTTGAACCCGGGACTCCGGATTCAATTTCTGATACCACCAATAGACTCGTGGCGTCGTTCTGGCACCTTTTTATATAAAGTTTGCTTGATTTGGAGAACGTGGGCCCTGGCACGCATTTCGGTGCAAAGCGGGTCCCACTTTTCGAGTCAACGGGTCACTTTGAGATCGGCTCATCGGAATCCAATTCTGGATATACCGTTGAGTTCGTATCGTCATTCTGGACTCATTGACATATAATTTGCTGAATTTTGAAGACATTTGCTCCGGCACGTATTTCGGTGCAAATCGGATACCAAGTGTCGCGTCAATGTATTATTTTGAGATCGGCACATCGAAATTTCATTTCGGACATACCGTTGGGTTCGTATCATCATTCTGGATTCGTGGACATATAATTTGCTAGGTTTTGTAGACTTCTATCCTGACACGTTTTTCGGTGCAAAGTATGTCCAACGGCGGACATCATTTTGATCCGAAATTATTGTTTTGCCCCTGTGTCCAAATTGGACTTATGGGTAGGCTATCCTAGCTGATTTAACCGTTCTGGACACGTTGGTGATATTTATTTTATCATCCGACAACATCTGTAGATTTTGATTATGTATTATCCTTAATTTATAATTAATTATTTTTCTAGATATTGTTACTTTCTGGTTTTGAATTTTTATATATATTTTAATTGCTGTAAAAATCTTGGAAAAATGGTATTTAAATATTATGTTAATTTAGCTAATTTATTATAATTTTTCTAGCATTTAATAAGTACTTTTGGTATTTTATAAAAATAGGAAAACAGAACTCATTTGCAGTATATTTATGTTTGCTGATTTTTAATAAATATTTATGAGGGTTTATAAATCCCAGAAAAATTAGTATAAATTTCTATAATTAACAAGGATCTTTTTGGTACTTTATTTTATATATATTTAAGCTTTTTGTCTATCTCAAAAATTATTGGAACATAGTGTACAGTTTGATTTATTTATTGAATAATTACGACTTTCGATATTTTGTGTTGTATTGAGTTATTGTAGTATTGGATCACCTCCTGCCCTAGTATAAAGACTTTAGAAGATTTGTTTGGATATAGTGGCACATCACATTAGACTTTTTATGCTAGGTCCCCACTTAGTTAGTGTCCAGTTAGGAGTCGTGTCACACCACTAGTGTATTATTGAACATAGCTTAGAACTGAGTTTGTATATCATTATTGACAGGACACCGGATATCTATATCTTCGTACTAGTATTCTTGCTTTGCTCGAGGCAAGTACATCTACACACTCATTTACTGTCTTTTAATGCTAGAACATGTATTAACCCTGTTAAAATACTGCTTTCTGAATAACTGCAAGTTAAATCTTCACATGTTACATTAAATTGGTCCCTACCATGCTTAGGACAGTTATCATATCTTCACATGTTCCTTACTGGTTCTCAGTACATATTTTACTATGCTTTTATACTACTCGGAGTATTCACATGTTTCATACTGTTTCCAGTACCGGCTATGCTTATATTACTCCCAGTGTCTCTCACATGTTTTACTGTTCTCGTATCTCTCACATGATAGAATATGGGTTATGGGGAAACTGATAGTAGTGTACGTGATCATGACCCCCCTACAGTAGTGAGCGAGGTCGTATTTTATATGCATACCTTGCCGCAGGCCATTATCCCGCATTTTTGTACGGATGTACACCTATGCCTGTTGACTTGTACGTATGTACATTTTATTTACATGTACCACAGTACATTATACATCTATTGACCGATCACGTGCCTGCTACAGTTTTAAACATTACATATACATCTGTCTCTATGACATATGTATCCTTGCCATGCTAGATTATGAGATATACCATGATTCCAGATATGCCATGTTTCCCTGTGTTACTATGATATTGTGATCCCAGTTGTACCATGAGGCCATGTTTCTGGTATTTCCTGTTTTATAGACTTATCACACCATGTTTCTTATTGTACATCTCTTTCATTATATGTTCAGTACTTTAGTTGTAGAGGTTGTACTTGCTCCCGTCCTGACAGGATAACGTTGTAGGTATACTTTTCGAGAAGGAAATGCTATGTGTTACATGTTATGGTACTAATTTTGAGGACCTGGCCTTAGCTCCAGAAGAGGCCCCAGCGGGGAACCTTGCTTAGATGTCTTTCTTGTGTTTTGGGACTTAGACTTTGGTCTGTACTTATTTTTGGATACTGGACTTTGTCTCCAGTTAGATACTTTGGAAGTGTATTATTTAGTCTGTGTTTGTTTACCTTCGCTTATAGATGCTGTGTTGTGATGAACATTTAAATATGATTTTAGAACTGTTAGCTGCTTAGATCATTTATTGTCTATACTTAGGACAGCTTACTACTCTTCAACCAAGCGTAGGCTGGACATGGCTCGGCCCGGCCCAACAATTTGGGTATCGGGTCGTGACATATTTTTTTGGCGGCCCATGCAGGTCCTGACTAAATTGTTTGGTTACGTTATTATACCAAGCATGCCTGCAATTAGGATCTAGGACAACTTGATAACACTAGGGATAAACATTTAGAACACCTAGAGGATTTCTAGGATTACAACATAGGAGAACTCATCACAGCATAGGACCGTTAGCTATAATTAGTTTCTTGTTTGTATTTCAGTGGGTCAATTTAGACCAAGTTTGTACCCTTGGGATGACCCCTGAGGATCTCACTCTAATCTTACCTAGAAATCTGTTTTCACCTGTTTTAATTGCTCTCCCTTAAATTCGTTGTTGAATTTAATTTCTGATTTTCGTTGTTGACTTTGATCTTGCATCGTGCTAAATTTTGTGGATTAAATTATGATATATCCTGATAAGATAAACGTCTGCTTTATTTATGGAGTTTAGAATTTATCGCAGCCATATTAGCTGGTATGACAAAAACATAGAGCCTGATTTCGGATATATTATCCTATTCATAGAATTTAGATTTTCTCGCAGCCATACCGGTTGGCGTGGCGAGGATTCTAGATAATATGATTTTAGGGAGTATACCTTAGTTATGACTCTATCGTTTATTGCATCTAGGCTTACTGGTGTGGCAAAAATTCTGGCAACATGATTTCAGGAAGATGTATATGGTTATCAGATCATATCTCAGCTTGGTTCACTTCGTTATGATCGATTGAGCAAGAATAAATTCTTATTATCATTCTTCCCCGTCTTGATTAACTCTGTTCCATCTACAACTAGGATTATAGGTTCTCTAGGATTCTCCAACAGGATTGTTTTCATGTTATCTTTTTGGACATAATTATTTTTGTGTTCCATCTTTCCTATGACTTGACTAAACTCTTCTTCGTTAACCTCTTGGAAAATTCTTCTTGTTATGCATCTCGTTGTCTCCGTACCATTCTTGGAGATATTCCAACAAACTTTTCTGTCTTGCTTGACCCTTTAACTTGTTTGGACACTGTTATGGATTGCTTGACCCAGTCTTAGGCCTTGTTACCTTCTATTTGATAGACGACCGAAATAGCCAAACCTTGTTGACTGATCCTGTAGTATAACTATAAATGTATGGTGTGATTATGATAAGTACCTTTCCTAGGGATTGGTTAGATTAAGCTTATAGGACAAGTATAAGCGACTGACTGTAGTAGACTTGGAAACCATTAAGAACGATCGTATTGATAGTATGACTCGATGATAGGGTATCTAGAGATGGAGAAATAAGATATTATATTGTTGTGACTATGGATTGAGGATTAGAATCTTGTGCTTAGCAGTTTGAGGATTTAGCATTTGTAAAATTTTGGTTGGTTATCTATAGCTGATTACATGTGACTAGAGGGTAGATCGATATGTGGATTGATATAGAATAAATTAGAATGCGTTATCGTATTGCGTACAAGATCGGAAAGATATCAGTTAAAAGACAAGGAACAAGACAAAGACATATGTACATTGATAATTAATAAATCGGGAGTTTGAAATCGAGGATTTATATTCGGAGGACTTGTTGAGTAAAAGAAGAAGGCTCTACGCCAAGGATAGAAAATTGAACGTATAATTTCAAGGAAAAGCTGTAGAAAAGGATTGACGATAAATGATGCTAAGGAACTGTGGATTAATAGAATATGGATACTTAGGATACGATAAGAAAATCCAGTATTTACAATTGAGGTTGAAAATATGGTTGATGATTAAGCATTTTAGGCTTATAGACAGGTCCAGAGAATGACCTATATTTTAGGGTATACGTTAATGTTCCATGTTAGTATGAAAGATTTTAAAGGATGTATGACATTATTTTTGATAGAAGGACTTTGTTGAACCTGAACCAAAAAGATTGTAAGGAGAAACAAAAGAGATGATTACAAGGGTAGCAGATTGAGAATCGTAGCCAGAGTAGCTACATGTTATAGTTTGACCTATTGGATGATTTTTAATTTCGAGGACGAAATTTTTGTAAGGTGGGTAGGATGTAAGCCCCCTGAATTTCAGGGCTGTTTTAAATTTTTCTAAATGAATTATTATCGATAAATATTTTATTTATTTAATTGTTTCGATCATTAATGTGCCTTTCCGTAACTCTGATTTCTGGAGCGTCAGGGATACCAATCTCTGTAAACTCTCTTCACGAGTTTTGAAGTAGACAAGATTATCTTCGTTTTGATATATCGTGTCCCACTTGAACTTATTCCCTTGTGCTCTTTTTGTATCGCGCAACTTCGGGTCAACTTAGACCAATTAATCGTTGAATATTATTCCTACTTTTATTTTTGATCATCGTTTGCACGTTACCGTGACTTTTAATTTAGGAGCACCAGACCAGTCGTTTTCTCAGAACCAACTTCTCATGAATGATCTACTCGAGACGTTCTTCACCCATGACCTTCGTGTCCCACTCAGACACTCCATTTTGTGCTCCATTTCCTTCGCACAACTTTCGGTTCAATTTAGGCCAATTAATTATCTACCGTGAATTCTGATTTAATTTCCAATTTAATTTCGGGACCCGACATCGATCCAACCTAGTCGACCCAAAGTACGGACCTGGCCCACATGAAGCCTACTACCCACATGAAACTTGTGTCCCATTTATTGGAGTCCCCGCATATTATTTATTTTTCCAGGATTATAAATACCCTATTTAATTCAATTATTGCCCCATGTCCGATTTGACCCGACCCGGTTCGACCGAACCCGAGCCCAAGCTCCATGTTGCCCTCTCATGACTGCTCAAATACCCCGCTTAATTTTTCTATTTTTTCCTAATTTGGAAATATCTACTTTTCTCTCTCCTCTCTCTCTCTCTAAATATCCCTCTATCTATATATATATATATCCCTCTATCTATATATATATATATATATATATATATATATATATATATATATATATATATATATATTATATATGGATAACACACTCTCTCTCTCTCTCATCCTCACCACACTCTCTCTCACATACCCCCCCTCCAGCCGACATCCTCCCTCACCCCTCTCTCTATACTTTTCTCTCTCTATCTATCTTTTATATATATATGTACCTACATACATATATATTATGTATATAAACATATATATATATCTAACTCTCTTACTCTCTCTCCTAACACCTACACACACCAGCTCACACCCCCCCCAAAACAGTGGCCGACTACTCTCTCTCCCCCTCTCAAATATCTCACTCTCTCTCTCTTCTTAAATATCAACTCTCTCTCTCACTCTCCTCATATACACACAACTCACACACACACAATATTAAACTCTCCCTCCCTCTCACTACACCAGCTCTCCCATGCTTCCCTCACAGCCGACCACCACTGCAGCCTCCTTCCTCCTCCTCCCCTGGCCGAACACCCCACCACCAGCCACCACCCTCTCCTCCATCTCCTCCTCCATACTCCCTCACCATCATCAACTTCATTATCATCATCTTCCTACAACACCACCACCTTCACCATCATCTTCCCACAACACCACCACCACAACGCCACCACCACCACCACACATCCTACTCCCCGCCACCGCGCCAGGCCGGCGACCACCCTGCGCAGCCCCGCGCTCAGGCGCGCAAGCAACAGCCGCAGCAGTAGCTGCAAACGCAGCAGCGGCGCCACGTGCGCGCGCGCGCGGGCCGCCGTCGTGTGCCGCCGCGCCGCCGCACGGCCGCCGTGGCCGTCCCCCTAGGCGCACGCACCCCCGGCGACCTCCCCCTGTCCACCACCGGCCTCCCCGACGTGTTGAACACACGATTCGTGCGTTTACGTCGAGATCCCGTCGGCGCGCGCGAGTTTGGAACTCAGAATTCGCGCTCCGTCGCAGCAAGTTCGTGCGTGTTTTCTGGGAGATCCGACCGTTGGATCGGCGATTTCTTTCCTCCGTCGCAATCTCGGTATATCCATCTTCACTCCTGTCAATTTTTGTCCGTTAATTATGTCGTTTGATATCTCAAAACTGGCCACCAAGTTGACGTTTTAAATTGAACTGTTTTTGGACAGTTTCGTGACGCCAACTTCGCGGGTTCGTATCTTCGTCGTCGCAGCTCCGTTTTGCGTGCCGTCAGTTCCGGTGCATAGCTGGTATAACCCTCTTCCTGTCTCCTTTAGGTTTCGTTTTATTATAAGCACTTTTGGTCGGTCGAATTCGACGCCAAAGTTGGCCGTCCGAATTCTTTAATTTACACTTGTTAAATTCCATTTTTGAACCCGGGACTCCAGATTCAATTTTTGACACCACCAATAGACTCGTGGCGTCGTTTTGGCATGTTTTCATATAAAGTTTACTTGATTTGGAGAACGTGGTCCCTGGCACGCATTTCGGTGCAAAGTGGGTCCCACTTTTCGAGTCAACGGGTCACTTTGAGATCGGCTCATCGGAATCCAATTCCGGATATACCGTTGAGTTCGTATCGTCATTCTGGACTCGTTGACATATAATTTGCTAAATTTTGAAGACATTTGCTCCGGCACGTATTTCGGTGCAAACTAAGTGTCGCGTCAACGTATCATTTTGAGATCGGCACATCGGAATTCCATTTCGGACATACCGTTGGGTTCGTATCATCATTCTGGATTCGTGAACATATAATTTGCTAGATTTTGTAGACTTCTATC
Organism: Iris pallida; assembly: GCA_029216955.1. Lineage (NCBI taxonomy): Eukaryota > Viridiplantae > Streptophyta > Magnoliopsida > Asparagales > Iridaceae > Iris > Iris pallida. Next base: position 8,412,122 of record JANAVB010035418.1, read on the forward strand.
CTGACACATTTTTCGGTACAAAGTATGTCCAACGACGAACATCATTTTGATCCGAAATTACCGTTTTGCCCCTGTATCCAAATTGGACTTATGGGTAGGCTATCCTAGCTGATTTGACCGTTCTGGACACGTTGGTGATATTTATTTTATCATCCGACAGCATCTGTAGATTTTGATTATGTATTATCCTTAATTTATAATTAATTATTTTTCTAGATATTGTTACTTTCTGGTTTTGAATTTTTATATATATTTTAATTGCTGTAAAAATCTTGGAAAAATGGTATTTAAATATTATGTTAATTTAGCTAATTTATTATAATTTTTCTAGCATTTAATAAGTACTTTTGGTATTTTATAAAAATAGGAAAACAGAACTCATTTTCAGTATATTTATGTTTGCTGATTTTTAATAAATATTTATGAGGGTTTATAAATCCCAGAAAAATTAGTATAAATTTCTATAATTAACAAGGATCATTTTGGTACTTTATTTTATATATATTTAAGCTTTTTGTCTATCTCAAAAATTGTTGGAACATAGTGTACAGTTTGATTTATTTATTGAATAATTATGATTTTCGATATTTTGTGTTGTATTGAGTTATTGTAGTATCGGATCACCTCCTGCCCTAGTATAAAGACTTTAGAAGATTTGTTTGGATATAGTGGCACATCACATTAGACTTTTTATGCTAGGTCCCCACTTAGTTGTGTCCAGTTAGGAGTCGTGTCACACCACTAGTGTATTATTGAACATAGCTTAGAACTGAGTTTGTATATCATTATTGACAGGACACCGGACATCGATATCTTCGTACTAGTATTCTTGCTTTGCTCGAGGCAAGTACATCTACACACTCATTTACTGTCTTTTAATGCTAGAACATGTATTAACCCTATTAAAATACTGCTTTCTGAATAACTGCAAGTTAAATCTTCACATGTTACATTAAATTGGTCCCTACCATGCTTAGGACAGTTATCATATCTTCACATGTTCCTTACTGGTTCTCAGTACATATTTTACTATGCTTTTATACTACTCGGAGTATTCACATGTTTTATACTGTTCCCAGTACCGGCTATGTTTATATTACTCCCAGTGTCTCTCACATGTTTTACTGTTCTCGTATCTCTCACATGATAGAATATGGGTTATGGGAAAACTGATAGTAGTGTACGTGATCATGACCCCCCTACAGTAGCGAGCGAGGTCGTATTTTATATGCATACCTTGCCGCAGGCCATTATCCCGTATTTCTGTACGGATGTACACCTATGCCTGTTGACTTGTACGTATGTACATTTTATTTACATGTACTACAGTACATTGTACATCTATTGACCGATCACGTGCCTGCTACAGTTTTAAACATTACATATACATCTGTCTCTATGACATATGTATCCTTGCCATGCTAGATTATGAGATATACCATGATTCCAGATATGCCATGTTTCCCTGTGTTACTATGATATTGTGATCCCAGTTGTACCATGAGGCCATGTTTCTGGTATTTCCTATTTTATAGACTTATCACACCATGTTTCTTATTGTACATCTCTTTCATTATATGTTCAGTACTTTAGTTGTAGAGGTTGTACTTGCTCCCGTCCTGACAGGATAACGTTGTAGGTATACTTTTCGAGAAGGAAATGCTATGTGTTACATGTTATGGCACTGATTTTGAGGACCTGGCCTTAGCTCCAGAAGAGGCCCCAGCGGGGAACCTTGCTTAGATGTCTTTCTTATGTTTTGGGACTTAGACTTTGGTCTGTACTTATTTTTGGATACTGGACTTTGTCTCCAGTTAGATACTTTGGAAGTGTATTATTTAGTCTGTGTTTGTTTACCTTCGCTTATAGATGCTGTGTTGTGATGAACATTTAAATATGATTTTAGAACTGTTAGCTGCTTAGATCATTTATTGTCTATACTTAGGACAGCTTACTACGCTTCAACCAAGCGTAGGCTGGACATGGCTCGGCCCGGCCCAACAATTTGGGTATCGGGTCGTGACAGTCCCTTCCACTTCTACTCATGTGAGGACGGTATTCATGACAAATGACGAACAAGATGGTCCCAGTGATCGCCAACGCATCGACACTCTAGAGGCTATACTGCGCACTTTGGTCAAATTAGTGGACGAGATCAAAGCAGCCCTCCCTACTCTGTAAGGAGGGACGGCTGGCCAAACAAACTTGGGTCCCGCGGTCAATGCGGACTCAAACTCAGCGGCACCAAACCCAGGAAATAATCCTCCTGAAATGTCGGCTCCTACCACTGCAGATGAGGCCAGGGAGGCAAGAAGAGAGGTCCAGGAGCTCCGGGCCATGTTCCATGCCCGAGAAAACTGCCAAGACCTCAGGATACGACAACTGTATCCCGCTGCGTGGAGAGATGTTCCCTTTCCACCAAAGTATAAACCATTCCATATCAATCCATATGATGGGAAGACCTCCGTAAGTCGATACATCACTTACTTCAAGGTCACCACCGACCATCTGTCCCATGACGATGCCATCCTTACACGATTATTCATCGGGGCATTGGAAGGGGTCGCCTTCGACTGGTACCGTAACCTGCCAGACAACTGCATCCACTCCTTCACCAGCTTCAAGCGCATATTCTTGGAGAGATTCTACGAGGTAGGACAGGACGTCACAATGTCCACCCTCATGGACGTCGTTCAAGGGGAGAAAGAACTAACAAGGAACTATATTGAACGATTTCGCCAAACCGCAATGAAGTTGCCTTCTGGCAACCCTGATTCCTCCTTGATTGAAATTTGCCAAAAGATACTGCTTCCAACAATCAGCCTCTGGATGGGTGGAAGTCAATTCAAGGACTGGAAGACGTTCATCATCAGTGCCACTAGTGCCGAAGACAGGTTGAAGAAGGCTCGCCAACTGGGATTGTACATCTCGGAGGAAGAGGACAAGGGCAAGCGCCCTAATACCAACAACAACAATGGTGGTAACTCCTCCAACAATCGGGACAACAAGGGCAAGCAGGCTATGGTGGCCGACACAGCCCAGAAACCTGAGTCAAAATCGGCAGACAAGCAATGGCCGCAAATGACCTATTCCTTTGAAGACGGCCATGTCAAGCCCATCTTGGACATGCTCATACAAGGAGATAGAGTTCAGCTCCCTCCACCAAGACGGGAACCTCGGCCGGCAGAAATGGAGAGCCCAAAGTACTGTCATTACCACCGCTACGTCCACCATGCTACACACGACTGCTACCAACTGAAGCGATACATCCAACATCTCATCGATTCGAAGGCCCTGGCCATTGATTTCGAGGAGGTAACCGTGGCAGCCAACATGGTGTCTGTACAGTTTGGCAGCTTCCCTCCGACAGAGACTCAAGACGGCATGATATCCATCCCTCGGGCGACAATGGAGATTGCTAATCTTCCACCTCCTCGAGGTCAGGCTACTGGTCTAGTACCCCTTACCACGTCACGAGGGGAGGTCATGTGGGTCCATCCAGACTTGGTACCTGAAGTGACTCAGTCCACACCATCCTCCATTGGCAAGAAGAAGAGTAGGAAGGTCAGATCCTGCCTCACAATTTCGGCAGATGTCGAAGAAGCCACAGCTGTCGTCACTCGGTCTGGTGCTCAATCCCAGCCTACGCCAGATAACTCGACTGAAGAGCATCAGCCGGCCACTGCTGACGTTCCAGGACCTTCTCAACCTCCAACGACCGACAAGCCTAGGCCGAAGGAGACTCGTTTTGACAAATCTCTCCGAAAAGAGGCACCTCATGGGCTGGAAAGGCCCTACAACTTTGACATCTTGGCACAATTGGCCAACACACCGGCCAAATTGTCATTATACGAGCTCCTGAGACTCTCCAAGGATGTTCGCGCAGCTTTGAGCGATGTACTCCAGAATGTCGATGCATATCTAGCTCAGGTCAACCTCACGGAAAGAGCCCGCCTGCAAATCTCCAAGACAGCGCTTGCACAGGAGCGATGCCCAACATTGTCTTCACTCCACAGGTTATGACTCACAAAACCGCCGACAAATTCTAGCCAAAATGGGAAGGTCCATTTATCATTGAGGCTGTATTCTCCAACGGTGCTTACCGCCGCGCGAAACAAAACGGAGGCTTGCTCATGTCGCCCGTCAACGACAAGTTCCTGAAGAAATATTATGTCTAAGCGACATTCTCCGAATCCCAGATTATTGAGTTATGTACCCGCCGGTACCGCTGAACTCGCATTCACGAAATTCCAGATTGTTGAGTTATGTACCCTCCGGTACCGCTGAACTCACATTCTCCAAATCCCAGATTATTGAGTTATGTACCCGCCGGTACCTCTGAACTCGCATTAACAAAATTCCAGATTGCTGAGTTATGTACCCTTTAGTACCGCTGAACTCACATTCCGACTACAAATCTTCCAGAATGACGAGTCATGTACTCTTTCGTACCGCTGAATTCACATTCTTCCTCCAAATATTCCAGATTGCTGAGTTATGTACCCGCAGGTGCATCTGAACTTACATTCCGGTCACTCTTTTAGATAGTAAGTCATGTATGACCATACCTCTGAATTTATTCTTCTGAAAGGGCTCCTCCCTCATGATCCACTACTCGCACTCTCAGTGCACAAAAAGGGTAACAGATTCACAAATTTCCAAAACGACCACGTCGATGTTACCTCTGAGTCATTTCACTTTCGCCAAAAACAAATCACCCCTCTACATAGAACTTCTATGTCCTCATTACCTCTGAGTTATTCTATGTACCCCTTCATGGAGCCCACTCCTGCCATGTCCTCATTACCTCTGAGTGGGAAGGCTCCATCGAAGAAACCTTCATATTTGCCATGTCTTCATTACCTCTGAGTAAATATGTTGGTTCTCTCTCGACTTATTATCTGTACCCAAAAAAATCCAGGGTACGTCAAAGATAATAGGTCCACAAATGTCCTCTGTTGACCACAAATATCCTCCGTTGAGTCCACTCCTGCCATGTCCTCATTACCTCTGAGTAGGAAGACTCCGCGGTAACACCCCCATACTTGCCATGTCCTCATTACCTCTGAGTAAGTATGTTGGTTTTCTCTTCCGTCTTATTATCCGTATCCTGAACCAGGGTACGCCAAGGATAATAGGCCCACAAATGTCCTCTGTTGACCACAAATATCCTCCGTTGAGTCTACTCCTGCCATGTCCTCATTACCTCTGAGTAGGAAGACTCCGCGGTAAAACCCCCATACTTGCCATGTCCTCATTACCTCTGAGTAAGTATGTTGGTTTTCTCTCTCGTCTTATTATCCTATCCTGAACCAGGGTACGCCAAGGATAATAAGCCCCACAAATGTCCTCTGCTGACTACAAATGTTGTACTAAGTTTCCTAGTACATGTACATCATTTCTCATCATGTCCCGGAAGCCCAGCTGCTCCATGGCATTCTTTTTTCCGATACCAGGAACGTCCACGATCGCCTTACCGTAGAATTGTTCTAGGTATCCCCATCAAACTTGTTATCCATACCTAAAACCCAGGTATGCCAGGGGTAACAGGTCCACAAACAAGTCCCCCAAGCGGGGCAAACACCACAAATACAACAAGCAGTACAAATAAAGGGTAGAATAAAGCATACTCATTTATTTGGAAGCCAAAAGTACTACATGTTCTGGGACTGCGTCCCTCTCAAAAAAAGAGAAAAGAAAAGAACGGAAACAAAAGAAGAAAAAAAAGGCCGTCTATGGTTCGGCGGTACATAATTCCAGAAGACGGTTCTTCACCAAGGTGGTCCCCCGCTCAAGCCGCTGCTTAGCTCGACGCTCGACCTCTTGAGATAACTGCTCCACATCATCCAAGTACATGTACGCCCACCAGCCATCCTCAAGTTTCTTCAGGGCGAGCTCCAGGCCAGCAGAAGCTCGATTAACTCTGTCAGCCTCCTGGATAATTAGCCCCCTTTCGGTGCGGGCAGCCTCAAGCTCAGACTCCAGGAAAGCTAACTTCCTCTGAAGCTCAAGGATCAGCTCCCGCGTGTCAATGACCCCACGGGAGGCAGTCGCTTTCCGAGCCATAACATCTTCACTCTCGCGGCTCAACTGATCATATCGATCAGACAGATCGCGGAGGTCCTTCAGTATGACCGGCTTGGTCTTATCCCGAGCAGCCCTTATCTTCTCTACAGCAGCTGTGAGGAAACCGTGCTCCTGATCTATAGCAGCAGACAGATCAACTTGCCGCAGCACCTGAAGCTGGGCCACCAGCTGATCAGCCTCCAGCAATTTCGCCTCCAGAAGCGCAGCTACCCCCGCCCCACCGGGAAGAGTCTTAAGAATATCAATATGAACCTGGGAGCATTGCCGGGCCAAGGCAAAAGAGGTCCCTCGTTCCACAGCAGCCGCTACCCCTCTCTTTAAGTGGCGATAGAAGCTGTCAACCACGTCCTGTGACGCTTCGTCCAGAACCTCTGTAGAGGACGGCGTCAAAGGAAGCATGGCCGGCAACGTCGAAGGAGGCGCGCTATAACTTGCCACCAGGGAGACAAATTCTGAGCGAAAAGATGCGCGGATAGCGGCTAACTCCTCCTCCGCCACCCGAAGAGTCTGGACACTCGGCAAAGTAGAAAGGTCGACTCTCGGAGCCGCCTGAGCAGAAGAGGACGCAAGGACCATTGTCCCCTGCCCCGGCTGTGCCGCCACCTGACTTCCCGAAATCAAGCCAGCCGGAGGTCCTTCAATATGAGTCGGAAGAGGAAGGGGTACGCTCCTCTCCGCCAGTTCCCTTTCGGCAGAGCCTATCTCAACAATGTCCATCATCGGCACTGGAGAGGCAGGACCTGTACGTCCAGAGCATCCATCAATCGACGTAACCCGAAGGATGTGATAATAGAGCGAATGGGCCTCTTCACTAGTCAAAATTTGGCTTATCTTACCAAGGGAGGATCGCAGAGGCTGAGGTTCGTTCACAACCGCCATATTCCCTTCACCAGTACCCCCCAAACCAAATTCGGCTGGCTCTTCTGTCCCAGCCACCCCGGAGGGAGGTACGACTCGATCAGCGTCATCTTGATGAAATTCAGCAGTTTTGGGGACAGGTTCATCGGAACCCCCGTCGTCTCGAGTCACGACCTCAGTAATTTGAGATTCCTCTTCTTCTGACACCTACGGGAGGGAAGGAAAATGATTAAGATCAGAACTAGAAGAAAGGAAGAACTAAATAAAGATGGTAGTAACTCGCTTTACCTCTGAAGCGGGGTCGACCTCCTCGCTTCTCTTCCTTATAGTTAGCCTGCGATGTCTGGTCGCAGCCAATTTTCGGGAGTGAGGAATACCGCCAACAGGGGAGATTTGTCTGCTACGCTTCCGTACAGGACCAGGTGCAACTGGTGGCTGATCCGCCACCATCTCGTCTGAAGAAACAGGCGGCTGATCCGCCCCAACATCTTCCACCGGGAGGGAAGAGTTATCTGCATCACGCTCGTCGTCCTCATCATCCACATTGGTGGAGTCCGAGTCTGGCACCTCGACCATATTCTTCTTCTTCTTCCTCGTCTTGGCCTCCTGGGGCTTCTCGTCCAGGCCAGTACCAACAATAAAACTGGCACCCGGGTTAAAACCGATGGGGAGCTTGTTTGCCATAACATGGTACAGGGCCGCCATATACAAAATCTCTACCGGCGCCTCAACATCAGGAACCAAGAAAGTGGTACGGGTATGGAACATATCATAGTAGTGCCAGGCCCTGACACCGTCAATGAGGCAACCTTCAAAACCCAGACAAGAGCTGGGACTGTCCCGAAAAAGCTGGCTGTATCCAAACTGTCGGGCAAATCTGCTAGGCAGGTAAGGCTCCAGGAAGACAGCGTTACGGTTGCAGTATACCAGGTGGGCGGGGTGGATGTTACGCAACCACAAAAGCATCTGGCCGTCTAGAAGCTGAGGAGGCCCAATACCGTCGAGATGTACGTCCACTATTTCCTCAGCAGTGAAACGAGGGACGGATACGAAAAAGTCGTACCTATCTGCTCTCGCCAGCGCCATCCGGCAGGCACGCATGGTCTCGTACTCCCAAGGCTCGTTGCAATAACGGAAGATAAAAGTGTCATCAGCAATCACGCCATCTTCAGAACCCGACCTCATCAAAGACGGACAGTGCATCAGCAGCCACCCCATCAGATAATGATAGGGCAGCTCAATCCGTTCAAAGTCTTTTGTCACATCGCAGGCAATGACCTTGGACGTAAAAGTACGAAGGCCACGGTGTATGCTGCACACCATGGCCGGAAGAAGAGCTAGTTTGACTCCAAAAACCAGCTTCACAGCAGGGAGGATAAAATTACGGCTGATCCTCTCAATAGAACCAGCTCCTCCCGAGACTACGCAATTTCGCAGCCATACCATCAAGAATCCTGCCAGGAGCGCCTTCTCTGACAGTTCTTGGGTATCCTGATAAAAATAACCAAAAGAGTCGGTTTGACTCCCAAATCTGTCACTGGTGGTGGCCACCCTCTTTGCCGACGACACCAAGGCCTGAACCGCCTCCCGGGATTGAGGACTTCGGAAAGTAACTCGGCCTAAGGCTCCCGTCGAGAAGAGATAGCTTACCCAGTCCTTAGTGTGGGGAGCATTCCCTTTCGAGCTACTATCCTTCTTAGCTATCTGCTGGCACGTGCTATAGTGGCACAATATCTCCTGATAAATAGCCACGAAACCCGGATACCGTTCTTCCAGCTCTTCGAACTCCTCATTCGTAGGAGTGTATAACTCAAAAGCTTCATTCCCCCAAGGAAGCTTGGAAACCACGTGCATCTCATGGAGTGCAAGCCCCATTTCCCCTACAGGTATATAGAAGGTTCTCGTACGGTGGTTGTACATCTCTAGCAGAGCCATGAATAATTTTTTGTTTACGGGTAAGCCGTGGCTGGTGCCCCGAATAGCGTGATAAAGACAAATCTCACGCAGAAAAGTCTCGTACTTTCACGAGATCCACATAGACAGATTGATCCATGGGGGGATGGGGTGTATCCAACTTGGGAGCGCCAACCGGCCAATTGGATAGGAGCCTTTCCGAGCAAGCTGGTTCAGGAAAGTATCGGCTGCAGAGAACGTAAAATTGGGACCCGACACATTCAAGAAAGTACCCGGGGCTAATCCCATTACATAGAGGCTGGCATGCACCTTACCCGCACACACTGACTTCATGCTGTTGTTGTAATGGATGTTGCACACAAACATCCCATTCTGGGTAGGGGTCAAAGACTCATCCATCTTCCTGTCCAGCGGGAGCATATTAAACCAAGATAGTGGAAAGTGACGCTCCATTTGAGGGATGCGGATCGCCATCCCGTTAGAAATAAAGCTCCAATTCTCCGATACGTCCAGAACTTGACTGTTCTTCACAGTCAAAGCGTCTCCGAAGAAGAAAGCAGGCTTCAGGTACTCCCCTTCCAATTTTTTCGAATTCAATTTTTTCGAATTCATCATGGCACATAGGAAGTAGAAGGGTTAGTTCTTGAGGGCATTCAACCTCGTCAAAGGCTCGTCACTAGGAAACTGGTCCGCCACATACCGAACTATCTGGTCGTACCTATAGCCCATAGCGGCTTGGGCACGACCCACCAGAGGTTCCCCCGCAGCATTAACTGGGAAATTCACTGAAAAGAGGACAAAAGAAATAAGTTAAAAAGATGGACAAGGAGAACTGATTGGTGTTTTCGAGCTTATGCGGCTCCAATTCAAATGGAGTCTCATGCGGCCCAACTCAGAAAACACTTATGTGGCTCCGTCCAGCGAAGGTTCATGCGACAGTGTTTTCATATGGCTCTATTTAAATGAAGTCTCATACGACTGAGTTTGGATAAGTTTATGCGGCTCATACGACAAACAAATTCGTGCGAGCCTATGCGGCCCAGCGCAGCTTATGCGGCTCCGTTGGCGAAGTGCTTATGCGGCCACAGTAACAATTCTCATGCGGCTCGGACATGGAGCATACCCCATGTGGCTCGGACATGAGTCATACAAGCGGCGCACATGAAGATGAAGGCTTGCGCATAGAGCATGCGATATAGCCACAACAGTTAGGGTTTCAAGCTCACACGGCGTCCTTACCAGCAATAGGGGGGTGGACGTCGGGGTGAACTGCGGACACGTCGGCTGGCGGAGGAGCTGCCACATTATCATTCGTCGTCGCAGTCGAAGTAGAAGCAGCTTTCTTGTCCTTCGCCGCCGCAGCCGACGAAGACGCCGCCTTTTTACCCTTCGTCGCAACAGTCTTCTTGGGAGCCATCGGTGATCGAAGAAGGGGATGACAGTTAGGACAAGAAAGGCTTGAGTTGAAGAAGAGAGTAAAGAGATTTCTTTTCTTAATTACTCTTATTTATAGAACAAAAGGGGGGAAAAAAGCACGTGGACCGATGGAGCGCTTCGGGTCGTGTGCTACAGGCAAAACCGACTCCTAGGATTTCGCCCCCTCTCATGAAGGAGATTCATCCAAAGAAAATCCAAAATTTAATGAGCCGACTCTTGGGACTCCCCCCAAAAGACGGCTCAAATCAAAGGCAATCAATGCAAAGATTTGCACACGTGGCATGAGGACGTGGCAAGGAGCCTATGCGGCCAGACAGCCTATGCGGCTCAGATGGCCATGCGGCTGAGGAAGCCATGCGACTGAGACATCCATGCGGCCAGAACATCCTATGCGGCCCGAAGAATTTTTACATGGCCATGCTTCTTATTCAAAGTATTTCAATTTTGCAAATTGAAAACTTTGAAGGGGGTCTTGTAGAAGCATGGAAAAGAATAAAGAAAGACCTATGCGGCTCCAACAGAAGGATCCCCATGCGGATCAGGATCCCCATGCGACTCAGGAGTCCATGCGGCTCAGGGGTCCATGCGGCTCGGATAGATCCATGCGGCTCAGAAAGAAGCCACGTGGCCTTCAAACAGTTCTTTTCTACATTCTGCTGTATTTAATGCCCTGACGGCTGCTCTGACAAAAAACAGCCATGACAGCTCTGACATAAAGACGCAATAATGACTGACATAATGGCGTCTTCATGGAAAAGAGAAGAAAATCTTCCTACAGTTGGCAAAATCCAATAAGTCCCGAGGCCACTCCATGCGGCCGCTCACTTCATGCGGCTGCCCATTCGCATGCGGCTGCCTATCCCCATGCGGCTGCCCATCTGCATGCGGCTGCCTATCCTCATGCGGCTGTCCCTCTGCATGCGGCTGCCTATCCTCATGCGGCTGTCCATCCCCATACGGCTGCCCAGCCACGTGCGGCTGTAGGTTTCATGCGGCTGAGAGGACCCCCCATATGCAGCTCGGCCAGGACGGTCCAGTTGAGACACGTGGCGCTCTTCGCTACAATTGAGACACGTGGCAGTCTTATCTTCCCCGGAATTATGGGTGCTAACAAATCCTAACAAAATCAGATTTATTACGATCGTCATAATGGCCCAGATCAAATCAAATCAAGCAAATTGGACACGTGGCAGGCTATCACAAATCATGAATATTTATGGCAATCAATATTTATTGCCCACAGAGATTTGATACAATCACATAAATTGCTCAAATCTATTATATTCAAGATGAATGACCCAAATTAATTGATCCTTAACCTCCGACTTCTCAAGGAGGCAATCATTTGCAAACCCTAATGATCACACCCCCACTTCTATAAATAGCAAGGTGCCATTCCCTTGCAAGAAGAGAGGATTCTAAAAGGACAGGAGAATTCAGGAGAGGAGAGCATAGAAGAGAGAGAGAGAGAATTATAGAGACATCCATAGATCCAGCAACCGAAGGTGCAAGGGAGTCTCCCCACACGTCCAAGAGCATTTCTTCACCGGAGCCAAGGCTGCATCCGATCGTCCAAGGAGTAAGGCAGAGCTGCCGTCGCTTTTCCGAGCCTCTACCGTCACCCCCCAGAATCTAAAATAAACAATTGTACTTAGATTGCTGTACCTAGATTTTCGTCCCTAGGCTTTCTTTGTACAAGCGAGTTTGTATTGTGAAGTAAAAGTTCAGTCCTCCGATATATTTGTTCTGTTCTTTTATAATTCATGGCAATCACGAACATTGAACAATTGAAGCGAACGTACATCAAGTGCACGATTCGGGTTAGAACATTGAAGTGGTAATCGAAGCGTGCATAGAGTGCACGAATTGGAGAACATTAATCATAGAATATTGAAAGACTATATCATGGCGTTCATCAAGTGTATGATCCAGAGAACATTGAACACTAAGTCTTAGAACATCGGATAACTGAGTCGAGGCATGCATCAGTGCACGAGGAAATGTAGTATGGCTTTACGCAACGAAGTGGACGGTTGTGGTGCGACGCCACAGAATTGTAATATGCAAAATGCATGCTTCGTCAGTGAAGCGAACATTTGTGACACAATTGCCAAGGAACTGTAGAAAGTGGTTTGGTGTCCACGAATCTATTGGATGCGGCACGATGCCTCGATATGTTGGGGCCTGCGGGTCGCCACTCAGAACACATATCAGATGAGTAATGATGGTGCGAGTTAAACGGAATGTTACGGATGAGATGTGTTGTCGCCTTACTTGTTACGAGATGTGTATGCATTGCATGGTTACGGACATGGATGATGATAGCCCGTGTACGGGTTTGCTTTCCTCAAACGTATTTTCGTCGGGTCATTGAGACCCTTCGGCTTAGGAAAAAATTATGGTGCTATTGATCACAGGATTACGGGACCGCCGGTAAGACTTGCTACCTGGGCTGATTCGGTGCGTCGTAATACGGATGCTGTGGGATCTTCGATGGGCTTGCTACCCATTGCTAGAACTATTTGTGGTACGAAGATATAGTCCTTTATGGCTCAAAATGCAGTGACCTTCATATAGATATATAAGGGCGCACACCAACAATTGTATGATGCAAAGGACGGCAAGTGTTCCGCCTTGTATCTGCGCAATGGTGGGTGTATTCATATTGATTGGCGGCAGGTTAACTTATGTATTGTGCGTAGGCGGTGGGTATTCACCCTTGCGTGAGCATAAGGGTGGATGTATTGGAGGTGTTAGATCCGATTTGTGTGTTGGTTTAGTATGCTAATTGCTTTCACATGACAGGGAAGGACAATACCATTCACCTTGCATCAACACGACGGTGAGTGTGACAACATTGGTAAGAAGTCGCGACAATGCGATGTGTTTGATGCTTTTACTACTTGCTTTTTGTTGGCTATATTATATAACATGAATATATGCTCACATATTTTACTTCTTTACAATATGTCATGAAACTGATCATAAGGCAATAATAGAAAGATCACCAAATAAGATGCATGCTTTATAAAATTACTTAGTGCTGGTGTAGGCGAGTATGTTACCTCACTCTTCAGTACACGATAATGCTGATCCACGTTGTCGGCATCATTTTCAGGTGCTCGTGCTTGGGAGTTGTTTGATCAGTACCGCGGCGACGATGAATCAGATGGGTATGTAGAAGCTCTTTACCAAACAATGCCTTCTGCTAAATGGGACATGATGTATGGAATAAAGAAATCCTTTGCGATCTAGAGAGATCATGAGTATTGTAAGCCTATTCAGCATGTTCATTTGGACTGTTTCAGATCCTAAGGCAACAATAGAAAGATCACCAAATACGATGCATGCTTTACAAAATTACTTAGTGCTGGTGTAGGCGAGTGTGTTACCTCACTCTTCAGTACACGATAATGCTGATCCACGTTGTCGACATCATTTTCAGGTGCTCGTGCTTGGGAGTCGTTTGATCAGTACCGCGACGACGATGAATCGGATGGGTGTGTAGAAGCTCTTTACCAAACAATGCCTTCTGCTAAATGGGACATGATGTATGGAACAAAAAAATCCTTTGCGATCTAGAGAGATGTGAGTATTGTAAGCCTATTCAGTATGTTCATTTGGGCTGTTTCAGAGCCTTTGTATTTTGCTGCTTTATTAATAAAAAAATATAGTGTTTTCTATACTCTAATTTGTCTCAGTCTCATTCTGCTGCAATGTTCCTATATTTGAGACAACCATTATGAGATTTGTCATCTTGTCTTGCACGAATGCAACTCCAGACTCGTGCGGCAATACGTCCCGGCGAGGATGATCGACATGGCAGAAACCGATGTGAGGACGAACGATTTTTCGGATCGGAACGTGACATTTCATAACCTACTTATGCTAGTCATCAGGGACGGCCTTGACCCTGGGCTGGCTGGACGACCGCCCGGGGATCAAGACTAAAGGGACACTAATATGATTATATCTAAAATATAACTAGTATATAGGATGAATCACTTTTAGCACAAATAGTTATCGTGTAGTTGTTATTATATTAAACTTGCACATTTGTGGTCTTCAATTCTTAGTGGTAATAATTTGCTTAATTTTAATTTTTTTTAATTTTTTAATATATTATGCACGGAGGTCCCATTTTAAAATTTTGGATCGAGTCCTCGTGAGCTCAGGGTTAGCGCTCCTAGTCATTGACATAGAATAGCTAATGCTTACCATAAGTCGACGTCCGTCTTCTTCATCTTTTGTATGCTTATCCTGTCTAAGGGAAAAAAAGATCATATATTAGACTTTCTTCGGGACGCCAATGATTCATACAATCTTTCTTTTGGAAGAGAGTATTCTTCCTCTACTCAGAGTCAGAAATCCGGCCCTGACATAGGACGACTTTCGAAGATTCACGAATTATGAGAGATCTCAAGAATAATAATTTAACAATAAATATGTTAATAATTTGTATTTCAAATAAAACTATTATTTACTATGGACTTTTTTAGTCAAAAAATTATCGTTATGTAGTGGTTAGTACATTTAGTATTACTGAAAATTGCTGAGAAATCCAATTTCGGGGTGGGCTTTTATGAAATGCCCACCCGCTGGATGGATTTTATGAAATACCCAGAATTAAGTATTTCCACGTTAAATATTCCTAGATTCTCTTTAGATGCTCTGTATTTACAAAATTTGCCATTTTCATAGTTCCAAAAATACTCCTTCGCGCAAATTTGGTCATATATATATAATTTTGAATTCGCAAACTCAGATTTGGATTGGGAAATTCGTATTCTCCTTCTTCACGAGAAATTTGAAATCCATTGATATCATCTTTATCAGAGATCGCAAAATCGTTCGTAGTTCACTGTGGTTTTCGTCAGTCGAACGTCGATCATCCTTCATCATCATCATCATCATCATCATCATCTTCGTGGTTTCCGGTGATTAGGTCAATTGTGGAGAGAAGATCTTCTTCTTTTCTTTTTATAGATCTTAAAACAAGGTGAGAGTTCAGATCTGTAGAAATTCATCCATCAGCTTCGTATATCTCAAAATTTATGCTGAATTTGAATTTGTTATGAAGATTATTAACTGAAAAAATGTTAGAGAGATATTTAATCTTGTTATTTTGTGCGAATCTGTCGCCTAATATGACAGAGAATTGTCATTTGTCATAGGGAAATAGCATTCTCCGTTATATTTTCACGAAAAATGATAATTGCTTCTGAGAAAGATCATTCTCCGTATGTTATAGACGGAGAAAGATCATTCTCCGTATGTTATAGACAGATAGTTATCATTCCGTGTATTTTTAGACGGAGAATGAGCATTATCCATAAGTTACAGACAGATAATAATCATTCTCCGTTATATTTAGACGGAGAATGACTATTCTCCGTGAATTTTAACACGGAGAATAACATTCTCCGTTTGCTTTAGACGGAGAATGATCATTCTAAGTTAGTTCCGAACGGAGAATATTTATTCTCCGTTATTTTTAGACGAAGAATAATCATTATTAGACGAGAATTTTATTGTTCTATTTGTGATCTCTTATGTTTTTATGTTATCAGGAGGGAAGGTATGGAATCAAGTTGTTTAGTTAACATTTGTTTCAAGGGAGACATAGTTTCCTGCCGTGTCACACATGAAAGTACCGTAGATTTTTTAAAGAATAAAGTGTGCGATCGATAGACTTCTTTGGATCCACTTTTCTTTCGTTTCAGGTTTTTGCACTCTGATGGGACTGAACTATATGTTGAAAGTGATTTTTGGCTTCGCTCATTGGTTGGTGGTTTTAACGGTACTCATGATGTGAGTTTTGATCTATTTGTGGAGCGAATATTCTCTCTATGTTCTTCATCAACATCTTTTCCTTGTCAAAGCTTTCACATGGGACCTTCGTCTTCCTCTTCCTCTTCCTCTTCTAGTTCTTTGAGTAGATGTTCTCCTACTGTAAAGGACAAACGAGTAGTACAATTTTATGAGGGCTCAACTGAGACAGTGAAGAAGAGGAAATCGGATATGTGGCCTGGATCAATTACTGGTGTTGGTCAGATTTTTCTAAATGGTGTTGAAGAAGTTATGAATGCTATTAGAAAGGTATGTTTTGAATCGCGTCATCCATTCCATATTTTGAAATCTGAGCCGGGGAGGTATACTGTTTGCTGCAAGAATTACAAGACACATGCTTGTTTGTGGAGCTTCCATGCTATATCTATTTCGAAAGATAATCAAAATTTTGAGGTGAAGAGGTATGTGGGAGAACATAATTGTGGAGCTGGCTATATGGATAAAGGTAATCTGGTTGTTCCAGTAAAGTTTGTGAAAAATTTGGTTAGTGACATTGTTCGGATGCATCCTAAAAAGTCTGCAAAATCTGTTGTCGATGATTTCAAGGTTGACTACGGTTTATCTGTTACATATGGGTAGGCATACCACGGAATTAGGCTGGTGCACCAAAAAATGTACGGAGATGATGTTAGACCTTACAGTGACTTGTGTTGGTATGTCAACAAGGTAAAGGAAACCAATAATGGTTCCGTTATCGACTTCCAGAAAGATGATTCATCAATGAGGTTTGAGCGGCTTTTTCTTTCATATGGGGCTTGCGTAGAAGGCTTTCAATATTGTCGTCCGATGCTATATTTGGATGCTACTTTCCTTACAGGAAGATTTAGAGGATGTTTGATGTCTGCTACAGCGAAGAATGGTAACCAACAGTTCTACCCTCTTGCATACGGTATAGTCTCAGGCGAAGATGGCGATAATTGGGAATGGTTCCTTAGAAATCTAAAGAATGTTGCTGGATGTAGTAGGCGTATTATTTTTCTTTCGGATCAAGGTACCGGTCTAGTTTCTGAAGTCCCTAAAGTGTTTCCTAATGATTATCATAGCTATTGCTATTATCACATGAAGAATAACATACCGCTGAAAGAGAAAGGAAATGAAAGAGTGTATCCGCATATACTTGAAGCTTGGAGGCAAGCAGTATATGCTCTAACTCCAGGTGTGTTAATGAGACAGATATATGCACATTTTTTATGCATTTACCATTAATTTAACAAGGAGAATGACCATTCTCCGTGTCAGTACGACGAAGAATAGTCATTCTTCGTACGTATTACACGGAGAATGACCATTCTCCGTCCTGCATAGAACGGAGAATATCATTCTCCGTTAGCTTTGAACGGAGAATGGTATTATCCGTCTTGCATAGTACGGATAATGTCCATTCTCCGTTTCCATCATACGGAGAATGGTCATTATCCGTCTTGCATAGAACGGAGAATATCATTCTCCGTTAGCTTTGAACGGAGAATGATATTATCCGTCTTGCATAGTACAGATAATGTTCATTCTCCGTTTCCATCACACGAAGAATGGTCATTATCCGTCTTGCATAGAACAGAGAATGTATTTTTCCGTTAGTTTTTGAACGGAGAATGACTATTATCCTTATTTTAAACAAGGAGAATGCATTTATTTTTTATAATTTTGTGAATTGACCTAATTTTTTATTAATTATTTGTTTTTCTGTATAAAGGTGGGTATAGACAAGCAATCAAGAAGATTTATGATCTGAGTTGTGGTCATGTTGTGAATTTGATGAATAAACAAAAACCTGAACACTGGTCAAACGCATTCTTTCCGGGATGTAGATACGGTGAGGTTGCTTCTAGTTGTGCAGAGTCATTCAATGCATGGATAAAGGCTGAGAAGAAATTGCCTATATCAGTAATTGTAAATGTCATCCGTGTGAAGATAATGAAGATGATTTTGGATCGCCACAAGGATGCAATTGGTTTGAATATCAAATTGACTCCATACGCCGAGGATATGCTGAAGTAGCTTACAGATGATGGCATGTGTTATAGGGTATATCGGTCCGGTGATTTCGAATTTGAGGTGATCGCAGATACTTTCTCCCACATGGTGAATCTTCTTGATTGTCATTGTAGTTGTTGTAGATGGAAGGTATATGGATTTCCATGCAGCCATGCAATACAAATGCATCAGAGTTGGTTCAGATAAATCTGTTTACGACTTTGTGGAGCAGTATTGGACATCAGATTATTACCGGAAGTTATATTCATGTACTATTCGTCCAGTTCCAGATTCTAAAAAACAGTTTGAAAATAATCCCACTGATGTTGTTCTACCCCTGTTCCGAAACGTAGTCCTGGACGACCAAAGGCGGACCGTTATAAGAGCAAATATGAGAACAAGGGAAAAGAGAAGAGAAAGATAAGGTGCCAGAATTATTTTGAATTATGCAATCACAATCGCACCACTTGTCCTCTGCCTCCACGTGCTGCTACGGTGGTCGAGGGGGCAGCGCCCCCTCGTTAATACATACACGTATATTCCTTCTTTTATATCATTATTTTTTGAATACACATCTTACATTTTTTGATATCAATGATAATAGTTTGAACTCTGCATATCTGATGTTTCACATATATATTAAAAGCATAAGAACTTATTATCCGTTATACTCTTTGATTTTATAATGCATTGAATGACCATTCTCCGTGATTTAACACGGAGAATGATCATTCCAAGCATTACATTTATATGTTAAAAACATATAACCATGAAAATGACTATTCTCCGTGTTCAATTAACGAACATTTTTAGTTTATATTTTCTGTATTTTTTAACACAGAACCAAACAACAGAACTTTAACAAAACAAATTTACATATAGAACAATGTAATTATTTTACTACACAGAAAATGTCATTCTTCGTGTATTTTAACACGAAAAATGATCATTCTCCGTGTTAGATACACGGAGAATGGCCATTTCTAGGTCAAAATACACGGAGAATGACATTCTCCGTGTATATTAACACGGAGAATGACCATTCTCCGTGAATTTTAACACGGAGAATGACATTCTCCGTGTTAAAAACACGAAGAATGGTCTTTTCTAGGTCAAAATACACAGAAAATGTCATTCTCCGTGTATTTTAACACGGAGAATGATCATTCTCTGTGTATTTTGACACGGAGAATGATCATTCTCCGTGTTAGATACACGGAGAATGGCCATTTCTAGGTCAAAATACACGAAAAATGACATTCTCCGTGTATTTTAACACGGAGAATGATTCCGTGTTAGATGCACGGAGAATGGCCATTTCTAGGTCAAAATACACAGAAAATATCATTCTTCGTATAAAAATACACGAAGAATGACATTCTCCGTGTATTTTGACACGGAGAATGATCATTCTCCATGAATTTTAACACGGAGAATGACATTCTCCGTGTTAGAAACACGGAGAATGGTCATTTCTAGATCAAAATACAAAGAAAATATCATTCTCCGTGTATTTTAACACGGAGAATGATCATTCTCCGTGTATTTTAACACGGAGAATGACATTCTCCATGGTTGAATAGCGGAGAATGGCCATTTCTAGGTCAAAATATACGGAGAATGACATTCTAGGTGTGTATTAACACGGAGAATGATATTCTCCGTGTATTTTAACACGGAGAATGACATTCTCCGTGTATTTTAACACAGAATCAAACAACAGAACTTTAACAAAACAAATTTACATATAGAACAATGTAAATTAGTCGAAAAATTGAGTTTCATTACAAAGGAAAACGAATACATTACAAAAGAAACCTGACAGACAGAATATATATAAGGAATTTCTTAGTCAATTAATTACATTGTTGTTTACATTGTCATTTCTTTTATGATACAAAAGAATTGCACACTCACTTTTAAGCAAAAGCTTAGCCAAAGTTAACCTTCTCTTTACAATAATATTGTGAACTACTCTGTTTGTTTTTTTTTGGAAATCAAAGGGAGCTTTCGACAGGCTATCCATATAATATACAACGTACATCAGGCAACTGGGTGATAGTTGCTGTGGGCATTCTTTACAAATCTTGAGCTCTGTTCTTTCATATTCCTGAATTACCGGGCTTTTCTACCTCATAAATGCAATTTTCTTTATTACAATCGGCTCGATTTTACTCTTCATATATTCTGCATCCTTGATTCCCTTAGCGCCCGTGTTTTTACGCAAGGAGTTGTAGTGTGTCCAAACGTAGGAGCTGAAGTTGAATGACAGCAGTGTATAGTGTTTATTTTCTTTACGGAAGAGTGGCACGAATAGCCATTCGATGTCATCCTCCAACTCCATGATAAAACCTTCTATATCAACTTTGAAATTGTAAATGGCTCCATCTGCTGGTTTGTCTACATCGACAAATTCAGCGGTACGCTGTTTTCCAGAAAACAAAAATAAAATAAAATAATATCATGAGTTAGTTTTTTACAACCCTATTAGTTGGTGTACACATTAATATTTATTTTTCAGTTTTGATTCTTACCAATGAATGGGGCATCATGATTGCAGACCATTTACATTCTGCACCCTGCGAGCTTGAATGAATGGTACGTCTTGTCGCGGCTTATATTTTATTCATAATCTTTATCATCAAGTTCATTACATTAGCCTCTATTTCTTCCTCATTTAATATGTCTTGTAGTTCTTCAGCATTTAACAACAAGGTAACATCATTGTTTCTTCTTCTTATTTTACACTCTTCTGGAGCAGTTGAAAAGTATTCGTATACATTTTCACTGCACATAAATTTAGTTTCGATTATGTTAATAATATAGTCTAATGATATAATTGAAAAAAGTCACTCCAATAGAGAGAATGATCATTCTCCGTTATGAATTGGACGGAGAATGACCATTCTTCGTGAATTTACACGGAGAATGACCATTCTCCGTGAATTTATACGGAGAATGATCATTCTCCGTTATAAATTGGACGGATAATAACCATTCTCCGTCCCATTCATAACGGAGAATGGTCATTCTCCGTGTAATTTGGACGGAGAATGGTCATTTTCCGTCCAAATGACACGGAGAATGATCATTCTCCGTTATGAATTGGACGCAGAATGACCATTCTTCGTCCAAATTACACGAAGAATGACCATTCTCCGTTATGAATGGGACGGAGAATGATTATTCTCCGTCCAAATGACACGGAGAATGATCATTCTCCGTTGTGAATTGGACATAAATTGGTTCAAGTTTAGAATACTTACGTTGGAGACATCCTTCTTGGGTATACGATGCTCCTGTATAGATCCTTCAGCTCATTGTCTGCTTGCTTCCAAAGTCTGAGTTTTGGACATTGCATCAGAATTTTTTCCTCTGCCACTAGCTTGGCTGTTTCAGCAGATTCTTCTTCAAGTTCTTCAGTTACTGCCATCTTCTTTTTTTCTTCTACCTTCTCGGGACTGGAAGGAGCTTTTCTTTTCCCACCAGCAGTTACATTCTTACTTGTTGTAGCATCGGTTGTTTTCTTCTTTCCTAAGGTGGTAAAATCATCATCTGCTAGAGCATTTGATGGTTTTTTAATCCTTCTTGGTTCTCTTGCTCCTGTGTGTTGTTTTTGAGGAACTGGTTGAGTCTCCCCAAGCTGTAATATTGTAGCCATTGCTTCGAGGTTAGCAATTGTATCGTTCTTCTTTTTGACTTCGTCATTCAACGATACAACTTCCTCTAGAAGTTTGTTGTTATCATTAACGAGCCTTTCATTCTCCTTTCTAAGATCCTCTGTTATTTTCACTGATATAAAACAAACAACAACAAGAGGTATGATGTTAATATTATATAATCTTCTTTTTAAAAATAATGAAAAATATTATTATCCGTTTACTTTAATCTGGAGAATGTCCATTCTCCGTGTCAAAATCTACGGAGAATGATCATTCTCCGTTAGACTTACAAGGAGAACGGACATTCTCCGTGTAATTTATACGGAGAATGGGTATTCTCCGTATAACTTACACGGAGAATAACTATTCTCCGTGTTAAGATACATGGAGAATGGTCATTATCCGTGGGTTTGACACTGAGAATGTAAAACACGAAGAATGACAATTCTCTGTGTCAATATACACGGAGAATAATCATTCTCCGTGTTGCTTACACGGAGAATTGTCATTCTTCGTGTTGCTTACACGGAGAATGATCATTCTCCGTGTGTTTTACATACGGAGAATGTTCATTCTCCGTGATTTAACACATATAATTACAACTTAAAAATTTGAAAAAGAGAATATTTTACCTTTTAGAAGTAGCTCCTCAACATGTTGATGAAGCTTCTCATTATTAGCAATAAGCTCTGATTTCTATTTTCTCAGGGAGTCTAGTTCCTGTTCCGTCCTTAACAATGTCAACTGAAGGTTGTCGGGCCCCCTCTGCCTCTAGTTCTTCAACTCTTCTGCGGAGTTTCTCATTATCAGCAATAAGGAGAGATTTCTCGTTCCTTATAGAGTCTAACTCCTTTTCCAACCCATCATTAACGAGCTCCACAGCACGTTGTAGGGCTACATCTGCCTCTAGTTTTTATACTCTTTCGTGGAGTTGCTCATTCTCAGCGATAAGCTGAGATTTCTCCTCCAAGACACGCAACACATCTTCATTCTCAGCTGTGTTTATTTCTGGTGCTTGGGCTTCAGTTTGTGGTTCTTCTTCATTACCAGCATTATCCGCACCTTCTATACGATGCTGCTCTTCTGGGACTTCGCCTTCTTCAACAGTCACTGTAACAAAATCTTTGAATATCAATTCTGATTTCGTCTGAGCCCCTTGATAGTCATGTTTGAGGAATATCGAAATTCTATTCTCATCCCATGTATAGAATCTCGGGTATGCACTTATTGGTTTGCACTTTCTTTCTAACAGTTGACTGTGCTCTGCAAACCAATACAAGAAATATATCGTACAACCTTCAATCTTCTTGTACGATATCTCAATATCCCCATCTTCAATTTTTGTAACAGCCCTCTTTATGCTGTCCATGACGTACGCTAAAATAATACGTGGCCAACAGATATTTTTTATAACATCTATGCTATCTACCAGAGCGAAGAACTTGTACGGCAAGTTCGACCCACCCATTCTGGTGAAGAATGCTGTTTGGCACAAGTTGAATACTATTAACTTGGCTAACTCATCAGGTCTTGCATTTCTGTCTCCCAACAGCTCTAAGAACCTTTTTCTGACTTCTACATTTGAGACTTCTACATGTTTTTTCTTGGAATTTGTCAGCAATCTTTTGAAGTGTTCTTTACACATGTTGAATGAGTCTGCTGGTGGGGGGGTCTTCTGTTTTTCAGTGATGATTTTTAGATATTTCTCATCAACTTCATTATCATCCTTCATTGGCAGACCGAAAATGGTTGCCATCTCTTCGGCAGTTGGTGCTACCTTGACATTGTTGCTCAATTGGAACTATCCAGTGCCATCTTCTTCCAAGTAAGTCCCTATCAGGTTCTCCAGACCTTTTGTGACTTTAGATAGTTCTGTCTTTTGACCTTGGATTTGTAGAATACATCTACGAAATTGTAGAATCCAATATTCTTCAAGGATTCAATAACTGCATCAGGCAAATGGCCACCCTTTTTCTTCACCTCATCCATAAGAGAGAGTATTGGGGTGAATGTTGCACGGAAAACTCTTTCTTCTTTGTTCCTGACAGTTTTTTTCCTAAAAAAACAATAATTAGGTTTACATCAACATTCTTCTTTATTATAACACGGAGAATGACCATTCTCCGCTATTCAACCATGGAGAATGATCATTCTCCGTGTCAAAATACAAAGAGAATGACCATTCTCCGTGTATATTAACATGTAGAATGGTCATTCTCCGTGTCAAAATATACGGAGAATGACCATTCTCCGTGTTCTTACCACGGAAAATAAAAATTACTATGTTAAAATACACGGAGAATGATCATTCTCCGTGTAAATCACACGGAGAATAACATTCTCCGTGTATTTTAACACGGATAATGATCATTCTCCGTGTTAGATACACGAAAAATGGCCATTTCTAGGTCAAAATACACAGAAAATGTCATTTTTTGTGTAAAAATACGGAGAATGACATTCTCCGTGTATTTTTGACACGGAGAATGATCATTCTCCGTGTTAGAATCATGGAGAATGGCCATTTCTAGGTCAAAATGCAATGATCATTCTCTGTGTTTCTAACACGGAGAATGTCATTCTCCGTGTTAGATACACGGAGAATGGCCATTTCTAGGTCAAAATACACGGAGAATGACATTTTTCGTGTATTTTAACACGGAGAATGATCATTCTCCGTGTATTTTAACACGGAGAATGACATTCTCCGTGTTAGATGCACGGAGAATGGCCATTTCTAGGTCAAAATACATAAAAAATGTCATTCTCCGTGTAAAAATACACGAAGAATGTCATTCTCCGTGTATTTTGACACGGAGAATGATTATTCTCCGTGTAAGAATCACGGAGAATGGCCATTTCTAGGTCAAAATATACGAAAAATGACATTCTCCGTGTGTATTAACACGGAGAATGGTCATTTCTAGGTCAAAATACACAGAAAATGTCATTCTCCGTGTATTTTAACACGGAGAATGATCATTCTCCGTTTACTTTGACACGGAAAATGATCATTCTCCGTGTATGACACACAGAGAATGATCATTCTCTGTGCCATTTCTAGGTCAAAATACACGGAGAATGTTATTCTCCGTATATTTTAACACGGAGAATGGTCATTTCTAGGTCAAAATACACAGAAAATGTCATTCTCCGTGTATTTTAACACGGAGAATGAGAATGATCATTCTCCGTGTCAAAATACACAGAGAATGGTCATTTCTAGGTCAAAATACAATGATCATTCTCCGTGTATATTAACACGGATAATGATCATTCTCCGTGTTAGATACACGGAGAATGGCCATTTCTAGGTCAAAATACACGGAGAATGTCATTCTCCGTGTATTTTAACACGGAGAATGATCATTCTCCGTGTATTTTAAGACGGAGAATGGTCATTTCTAGGTCAAAATATACAGAAAATGTCATTTTTCGTGTAAAAATACACGGAGAATGATATTCTCCGTGTATTTTGACACGGAGAATGACATTCTCCGTGGTTGAATAGCGGAGAATGGTCATTTCTAGGTCAAAATACACGAAAAATGACATTCTCCGTGTGTATTAACTCGGAGAATGACATTCTCCGTGTCAAAATACACGGAGAATCCTATTATCCGTGTTAATCTACACGGAGAATGATCATTCACATTTTCTGTGTCAATATAAACGGAGAATGAACAAGACTCAAAGTTTTACCTTTTTTTTTCCTTCTTCCTGATCTTCTTCTTCTTCTGATGTTTCTTCTTGTTCTTATTGTTCTTGTTGTTCTTCTTGTTCTTGTTCTTCTACTTCTTCTTGCACTTCTTTTTCTTTTGTAGCTTTTCGTTTACGAGCAATCCTCTTAACACCCATCCTTTCTTTCTTTTGTTTTTCAACATCTACTTCTTCTCCGTCTTTTCTAACTCGATCTACATCGATTGATGATGATTGCGACATTGTGTGAAACTTGCGAATGGAGATTCGCTGGCAATTTTTTGTAGGATTTTTCTAAGATTTTTGGAGGAGATGACCTAAAATCGAAAGCGAACAGAGTATGGAAGAGGAGGGAGCGATCGAAACGTTTTTTTGAAGAGTTGCTGGGTTTGTGGATATTCTTAATAAATTAGAAGGACAAAAATGTCATGCCGTCCCTTTTTATATATTTTTTAGATAATGCTGGGCACGCGATGAAAGTTTCTTTTGCGATGGGTTTTTTCATAAATTTTTGGACATTTCATAAATTTTCCCTTAGTATTATATAGTGAAGATTCTAAGTTCAAACCTTAATAGTAACTTTTTTTTTTAAGTTTTTAATATTTTTTACATTATGTATGAAACTTTATTTTAAAATTTTGTCGTGACCCTCGTGATCTAGTATTAACCTTTTGTTTTATCAAAAGATTCAAAACCCTAATACTTGCATGTCGAGCGCTAAAAACATTAAGGCAATGCTGCTGAGCTAGGAAAGTCGGTCCAAAAATTGCATTTCTAGACTCAATTTAATATTGTAATGCATAACTTTAAATCACTTCGATTCTAGTGTAAACAACAAGTTGCAGTAATAATATTAGTAATAATAATTATTATTATATTTAAAGTATAATATAGATATGGTATTATGGTGGTGGTGCCAAATTAAATAATACTACATATATAAATCCTGTAGAACCTCAAAACAAGCAAGTGTGTCAAAATAGGCATTTTGTCTCTTAGATTGTCACATTGTGTAGCAAAATATGATCCGATTTTGATATCCCCTAAATATTATTATCTTTAAATAAATTTTATAGAAAATTATTATGTTATGATAGAAGCTAAGCTATTTCTGTCCAATTCTATAAACTTTCAACAAGGGTGGGAGTCTAAACAATAAGTCTGCTAAAGAGTAGGGGTGAGCATTATTCGGTTTTGGACCGAAAATCGAATCGAACCGAACCGAACCGAACCGAATAAGGAATTCGGTTCGATTTTAAAAAAATTCGGTTCAGTTTCGGTTTTGAAAATACTAAATTTTTTTATTCGGTTTCGGTTTCGGTTTTGGGATTCGGTTTCGGTCCAAAACCGAATAAGAAAATTTAGTTTATATATATATATATGTGTGTGTGTGTGTTAATTATAGGTATATACTAAATATATATAGGTATATGTTATAGGTATATGCTGAATATGTCTAGGTATATTTAGTTATTATATATTAACAAAAAAAAAAAACACAAAAAAATCCAAAAATCGAATAAACCGAAAACCGAACCGATTTAATTCGGTTCGGTTCGGTTATTGAACAATTCGGTTCGATTTCGATTTTGCTTATTCGGTTTCGGTCTAATTCGATTTTTGCTTATTCAGTTCGGTTGGAACCGAATAAACCGAATGCTCACTCCTACTAAAGAGAGAAATCTATGCTAAACAAAAACAAAAAAAAGTGGTGGGCTGCATGTGCAGTGTTTTGAGCAAAAGCGCAAGTTCATATATTATTAATCCCACATCGGCTAGACAAGGAGGTCTTGTCTATATATTGCTAGACAAGGATGCGTTCTCTGCTATGTATTGCTAGACAAGTCCTCTTTTGCATCATTAAAGTGTTGTGGGATGTGTGAGAGTTCCATGGTCCACACGTGTGCGTCGCTGCTGTCTGGCCTGGCCCGGCTCGACGCGTAACGGGCGTCGCCGCCGAATGATATTTTGATTTCGGACGGACTAAGACTCTAAAATTTATTTTTGCTCCTGATTTATTTTCTGACCGTTTGTAATCAATAAATTTTCATAACGTCTCCAGATACAATACGTTTTTTTTTACATTACGTTTAAATTTCTAAACGTCGGAATTGATTGTCCATTATTGGACTTTATTTCTGTCCGTTAGAGAAGCACTATTCTGCTTCTATATATTCCGTCCTTTTTCTCCTCTTCGACAAAAAAAAAAAAATTCATATACGAAAACTCTCACGAATTCTTTCCTCCTCCAAGTTCTGGTATGTTCTTCGTTCGTTGTTGCTCTGGGCAGAGCTAAGTCTCGGATCGCTCTCTCTGCGTTGTGTGTGACAAGGAGATACCGGTGGAGCAAAAATTTTACCACTAGGAGCATTCGGATAAAGTCTGCACATAAACCCAAATTAACTCTTAGGATAGTACTACATGCGCGACTTTTTCGGAGGTCGGTAACATTTACATTGTTTTATTTTATTTGCAGATTTCTGAAGAAAAAAAAATTGAAAAAATTCTAATAATATAAGATTTAGTCCTTAATTAATTCACTATTACAACTATGCTAGCTTGCTATGAATTTGACTTGTTGGTTAACAAACTTGCTACTAACTAATTATTATCAACATTTGCATGTGTTGATAACAATCTGTTATCTTATTTAACCAAGTCTGTTGATAACAAAGTCTGCTATTTTATTTAACAATTGCATGGAATTAATATTTAATTTGTTAACAAATTTTATAAGTAGCCTTATTTAACAATTGCTACTGTTGTTTAATTGTGAGCAAATTTGTCTACTGTTGTTTATTGTCGTACTTAATAAATTTTTTACATCTGCCATATCAAATATTTGCGACATTCTGTAGCAATAGTTTCTTTAGCAAACTTGTCTACTGTTGTTTATCACGAGGCTTCGTCTCAACATGCTCCATCACTTAATTACAGTCACGTACGTACGAAGTATACAAGAGCTATTATGTATTGTACAATATCAATGTGTCAATTTTAGTGGGAGTAGACAAAAATCGACACCGTCAATGTCGTCACATCTTCCCGTTCTCAAGTTGGAATTTCACATCACCTTCGCTGTCGCTGTACAGTGACATCTATATAGGGTTTTACAATGCAGCCAAATTGCGGAATTCAACCAATTGTTGAAGCAGCAAAAAGTGGTTAGCAGGCAATCTTTAAGGGCTAATTAGCCTTCAGATCCTGAATTTTATGTCAATTTAGAGTTTAAGCTCTCATATATTCAATTAGAGAGTTTAGATCCTAATTTTTTAGACTAATTAGATTTTAGACTCTAGATTTTATACCGGTTTAGAGTTTAAATCGCGACTTGTCCAAATAGAAAAGGCTAATTTTAAGGGCACCCCAACTTTTGCTTGGGACTAGCCTAGGAGTGAGCATCGGTTCGGTTCGGTTCAAACCGAACCGAATATGTGAAAACCGAAATAACCGTAAACTGTATTTCTCAAAACCGAAAACCGAACCGTTTTTATAAAAACCGAACAAAACCGAACCGAATTAATTCGGTTCGGTTTTCGGTCGGTTCGGTTTCATGGACCAATGTGCATGGCCTTCAAGTTTTTAAAAAAATAAGCCTATTTAAATAAAAAAATTAAAAAATATATGACATTATTGTATTTATGAATTGTTATATTACATAGAGTGAAAGATATTAGTATATATAGATTGAGGGTAGATAGAGAGAGTGCTCAAAGAAGCACCGACATAGAATAAGAGAAGAAAGTGCGCTCAGTTAGGGATTAATAAACATTAGTATATGTATATTGTGGGTAGTTTGATAAATTACTAAATCTAAATCGGTTTTCGGTTCGGTTCAGTTTTTCGGATTAAGAACCGAAAACCGAACCGTTATTTCAAATTTTCAAAATTTTAAACCATAAACCGAACCGATAACCGAAAAAACCGAACCGTTTGTCATATTTCGGTTCGGTTTTCGGTTTTCAACCGTTATATGCTCACCCCTAGACTAGCCCAACTTCTATCAAAATTATTTACAAGTTTGCCATCCAAATTTTTACATGGCTAGCCCAATTTTTTTAGGACTATCAGATGATTTGACAGTCCTTTCCTTCCAATAGAAAGGACTGTCAAAAATGCGACAGTCCTTTCTATTGAAAGGACTACCAAAAATTTGACAGTCCTTCATATTGGAAGAACTGTCAAAAATTTGACAGTCCTAATTTTTTAGGACTGTCCGCCGCCTCCTCCTCCTTCTCCCCCTCCTCCTCCTCCCCCCTCCTCGTCCTCCTCCGCTTCCTCCTCCTCCACCTCTGCCGCCTCCTCCTTCTCCTTCTTCCCTCCCATCCTAGAGCTCGACCGTGCCCCCGCGCCCTCGTTGGTATCCGCGCCCCCGCGCATTCGCCTCTAGAAATTCTAATTCATTTGGGTTGGGCTAGAAGTAAAATTGGGACTATCCCCAGTAAAAGTTTTATCAAATTGGGTTGTTCCCTAGTAAGGATTAGCCCTAAGCAAAAGTTGGGATGTCCTTAGAATTAGCCTTAGAAAATTTAGTCACTAAATTTTTATTATTTTTTTTATTTTTTCTATTATACCCTCTCTCCCATGTTTGACAATGAAACATTCATATATAGACTATGAAGGGTATAATCGAAAAAATGAAACAAATAATAAAAATGCAGGATCTAAACTTTTCAATTGGATAAGTCAGGACTTAAGCTCTAAGTTGGCATAAAATTTAGGACTAAATTCAAATTAGCCCTAATTATTTATTTTTTGTTTTATTTTCCCATTGTACCTTCTCTACCCTATATATGAAACTTTCATTATCAAACATGAAGGAAGGGTGCAATAGAAAAAAAAAATCAGGATCTAAACTCTCTAATTGGACATGTCATGACTTAAACTATAAACTGGTATAAACTTTAGGGTCTAAACACTAATTAGCCTAATATTTAATTATTTTTGGTAAAAGAAAAAACAATAGTCATACTTAACAATAATAAATATTAGAAAATGTCCTATAAATCGACCAAATAGCAAAACTGAAATCACATGTCGTCCCCTTATTCGATGAATCCACCACCCTCCTGCTATCTCAGTCCTCCACCCCTTGACTTTCCCCCAACCAATGGGGGGTCATCACGTGGCGCTGGGGCTGACGTGTGTCCCCCCTTTCGATCTGTAAGACAAGATTCATAAATACTTCTATCTTTTCTAAATGTTAATAAAAAAATATTTTATTGGACCAAAATATTTGTATTATGGCTATATTCTAAGAGAATTTATGGTCATTCACCAAAAAAAATTCTATAAATAGAGATTAATTCATTCAAATTTACCACAACAATTTTTTTTTTCGTTTTCTTCTAATACTTTCAATGAATCTTTTTTTTATCTGGTAAATTAGTTACTTTGTGAAGACTGAAGTACAAAAGAATTGCAAGAGTTCGAGAAATCATGTTTTGGAGGCTTCAACTTATTGGCGTCCCCCAAGCTGCAGCAATTCTACATCCGGTTTTGGTGGAAATCAAGTTGAATTTTAAGTTTTCTTTATATCATATTATATAAGTAGTTAATTTTGATATTTAAATTAGTTAAGTTTTTAATTATAATTTTTTCTAAAAAATAGTATGGATCCTAATGTTGCTACTTGTCAAAACTTTGATAATCTTTCACAACATTGTTACATACAATGTTTATAATACTTTTGATAATAATAATTATTATGTTAATCCTGTAGGAAATGAACAACCACCGAGACAATATCACCTCCTAAAATAAAAGTATTAATAATTTTGTCCCAACTAGAACAAGTCTTAGATCTATCGAGATAATTTTACTAAATTATATGTCACAAATGATCAATGAGAGCAAGTCTTAGATCTCATTACACAAAACCAATACCTAGACCTACACAATGCAATAAATGAAAAAAAAAAACGAAAAAAAGACACGAGAACTTTAAAAATATAACACAATTGATGCTAGACAAACATAATTAAACATCGGATCCTCAAGGATCTTCATTAGGATAGTTTATTTGGTTGCTCGTAACAAAAGTAATTAAACAAAATATATTATTTATGATGAAACCCTTTTATATTTGGTGAAAGTAAACTACATTATGACTATGCAAGTAGTAACTAAATCCATGTTTTTACAAAAAAAATCTAGATTTTCTATTAAGGGCATAAGTTTTTAAAATGTTTGAAAAACAAAAAACAGCTTTGAAACAAAATTTTAAAAAATATTGGTAAATTTTCTTTACCTTCAGATATATGAACTAGTAAACAAAATTATCATTTTGTTTGTATCATGACACATTATTAGATGCAACATAGATTTTAAAACAATAATCTTTTTTGTTTAAAATCGTTAGAATTTTTGCATACTATAACTGGAATATGCAGAGTCATGTTACAAGGTTTACATGAATATGATATTTATAACAATTTTGTAAATTTCTTTTGATAATGCTTGTAGATATTTTTTGCATAATTATTTTGAAATCTTAATTTATGTCTACAATAAAGTAATAACTTTTTCATGTAAGATATGTTGGTCATATTGTTAACTTAATTGTATAAGAATGCTTTCATTTTTTCAAGCGAATCTGAAAAAATATTATAACATGTCTAATTATTTTGAACACTTCTTCAAGTAGGCAATTATAGTTTAAAACGTTATGAGCATGATATGGTTTAAAATTTAGAATTTTTTTAAAGGATCGATGTACCCCAGATGGAATTCAAAATATTTGATGTTGAATTATGTATTAAATACAAAAATGTTATTAATACTATACCAATACAAGTTCAAGTAAAGATGTTGTTACATACTATATTAATACAACGTCAAGTAGGGATTACCAATTAACTAAGAATGATTGGTTATTTGCTACTTCAATTTCAAATTTTTAGAATTGTTTTATAATATTATATTTATTTCACTACAACAAATAGGGCATACAATAGCAGTTTACCTATAGCGTTCCAGCCTCCCTGCTATAGAATGTCATCATCAATAGCGTTCATTAGTCAGTGCTATTAAAAGGTAATACAATAGCAGTTTATCTATAGCGTTTGCGCCTCCCTGCTATTATAATATCATCATCCATAGCGTTCATAGGAAATGCTATTAAAAGTTCATACAATAGCAGTTTATCTATAGCGTTTATGCCTCCCCGCTATTAGAAGTGTCATTATCAATACCGTTCATTATGCAGTGCTGTTAAAGGTATAGTTTTTTTCTGACCATTGCTGTGCCCGTATGTCTAAGGGTGAGCATTATTCGGTTTTGGACCGAAATCCGAATCGAACCTAACCGAATAAGAGATTCGGTTCATTTGAAAAAATATTTGGTGCGATTTCGCGGTTTCGAAAATACTAAATTTTTTTATTCGGTTTCGATTTAAAACCGAAAACCCCAATAAGATTTATTAATTTATAAAAATCCTAATTCTATGTATATTTATAGTGACTAAAAATGTATATATTTGAAAGCAACAATTACTACTTTTGATATATTTTTGACATATAACAAAAAAGTGTACAAACTTATAATTTCTTTAATATAATTAAAATATGATTTCTATTTATTCGGTTTAACCGAATAAATCGATCAAATAACCAAATAGTTTAGTTGGTTCGGTTCGGTTCGGTTTTGGTTTTGGTTAATTTTGGTTCGGTTTCGGTTTTGTAGTTTTTGAATTTCGGTTTATTTGGTGTTGACTATTTTGTTTCGGTTGAAACCGCGAATAAACAGAAGGCTCAGTACCCCTACATATGTCAAAGTAAGGTATCCAGTTCGATTAGTCAGAAGCATCACAATTGAACTATCTACTGTTCTAATCATATGGGAGAAGCAACACAGTTTTATAAAATATATTTTATATTTAATAAATAAGTTATAGTATGTTGTGACTGCTATAGGAGCGATTTTGTTTTGCTACATAAAATTATAGCGTTCTCCATAGCGGGCGATCCCGTCCGTTAGATGTTTCGCAATTAAATCGGAACCGTCCATAGCAAAACGCTATATTTTAAGTTTGAAAAAACATTATTGTATTCTCCAGCTCATAAGCTGGGCGCCTAACTGGAAAACCCCTTCAACTCCTATAATCTGGACGCGTAACTGGAAAATCCTTCAACTCCTCTAACGAAAACCCTCTCTCCTCCTCATAACTCTCTCTCACGAAAACTCCTCTCTCCTCCTTATCTTCTTCTCCCTGTCGCCAAACTCTCTTTCGGCAACGGTCTTCCGCAGGTAACCCTCTTCCCCTCACGAAACCATCCCTCTTCCTCATCTTCTTCTCTCTGTCTCTCTCTCTCCCCTCACGAAAACCCTAAAAATCGACCAACTGTCCATAGCAAAACGCTATTTTTAATTTTTTCCCCCGTCAATAAAGTATCTATCAGTGGCGGTATATATGTGCATCCTCGATTTGTCGGAAATTAGGGTTCGGTTTTGGATGGATTTTTTTTTGGTTTTCGTGAGGGATGTTATAGTTTTATTGGATCGATTTGTTGGATCGGCTTTGGATTGATTATTTGGGCTTTGGATGGATTATTTGGGGTATATGTGACTCCTCGATTTCGTGGATCTATTTGTCGGAAATTAGGGTTCGGCTTTGGATAGAAATTCTGTCAATGGTTTGTTTCTGTGTTTGATGTTATAGTTTGGATGTTATAGTTTTATTGGATCGATTTTTTTCTGTGTTTGATGTTATTGGTTTGTTTCAGGAACCCTAAATTTGTGAAGTGTTGAAGAAGAAGAAAGTGCCACGATTTTGTCATCGCTCTGTAAGTCATTCCTTTTTCGTATATAATTTGTTTATATTTTTGGTTTGTTTCAGGAAGTGACAATTGTTGTTGTTTACTAATGCATGTACAAAGTCTAAATTATTTAATTTAAAACTCTTTAGGGCCACGTACAAATTATTTTTGGTGTTATCAACCTCGATATAAGCAAGTTGTGGGTGTCAACATGATGAATAAAGATTGGGTTCATCTTAACAAGTATTGAAATCCTTTTCACTATACTAATGTGTTCACTTAATTAAATCCATCTTTATGTCTTATTTATGTTATAATTATTTTGTATTTTTTAGGAATACGACATTGTATAAGAAATATGTCCGTCAGTTTGTGGATTTTGCCAAGTCAAATGCAAAGAATCCAGACTTTATGTTATGTCCCTGCATTGATTGTAAGAATTTGTGTCGTGGTAATGAAGATATGATTTTACTTCATTTGCTAAGACGTGGGATGGATATGTCTTATACAACTTGGATTTGGCATGGGAAAGGAATTTCAAATTTGGAACAGACAGAGGATACTAATATAATTGAAGATGCATATGTTCAAAATGAACCCAATGCTGAACCTATCAAAGAAGAAAGGGATGATGGATTAACAACCTTATTGAAGGATGCAAATAATCCATTATACCCAAGTTGCAAAAAGTATACTAGGTTATCGGCAACCGTTATTTTATACAAGCACAAGTCTATGTATGGAATTTCTAATAAATGTTTTAGTCATCTTTTGGAAATATTGAATGATATTTTACCTGATGGAAATACAATTCCAGAATCCTCACGTGACACTGAATCGTTGCTTAAGACATTTGAGCTTGATTGTGAGAAGATAGATGCATGTCCCAATGACTGTTGTCTATACAGAAAAGAATTAAAAAATGTGGAAAAATGTAAAAAATGTGGATTGGAACGGTGAAAGAAAGATAAGACTGGCAAAATTCAAGAAGGAGTTCCAGCAAAAGTACTAAGGTACTTTCCTAGAATTCCAAGGTTCAGAAGAATGTTTCAGACACCTGAATCGGCTGAAAACTTAAGGTGGCATTATAATCACAAAAGTGAAGATGACATCATGAGACATCCTGTAGACTCCTTATCATGGAAGACAATTGATATGAAGTGGCCCTCTTTCGCAGAAGAGCCACGTAACCTTAGACTTGGCCTTGCTGCAGATGGATTTAATCCTTTCGGCGATCTTAGCTCTTCATATAGTTGTTGGCCAGTGATGCTCACGACATACAATCTCCTACCATGGCTATGCATGCGAAAAGAAAATATAATGTTGACACTACTAATTCCTGGACCGGAGCAACCTGGAAATGATATAGATGTTTATTTACAGCCACTAATAGATGATTTGCTAGAGCTATGGAACAATGGAGTGCATGCTTATGATGCATTTAGTAAAAAAAAATTTCAACTTGAAAGCAATTTTGATATGGACAATAAATGATTTTCCAGATTATGGTAACCTAGCTGGATGTACTACCAAAGAAAAAGTTGGATGTCCCATATGTGGAGTGAATACATGTTCAAAATGGTTAAAATATAGTAGGAAAATCGTCTACATGGGACACAGACGTTTTCTTCCAGCCAAGCATCCATTTAGGTTGAAAAAAAGTTGGTTTGATGGTAAGCAAGAACATAGGGAACCACCTAGATTAATGACTGGATCAAAAATTTTAGAAGGACTAAGAAATATGACAAATGATTTTGGGAAAGGAAAAGACAATGGCAAAAGAAAGAGGCAATCTTCAGAGATGTGGAAGAAGAAGTCAACATTTTTTCACTGCCGTATTGGGAGGTAATATCATATTGTTTTCATATGTATTTTGTAAATTGTTTTCAATTGACCTTTCTATTCTTTTTTGGGTTTTGTAGCATCTCATTTTGCGCCATAATTTGGATCTAATGCACATAGAAAAGAACTGGTGTGATAGCGTGGTTGGTACATTGCTAAATGCAAAGGGAAAATCGAAGGATGGCATAGAATCACTTAAGGATTTGGAAGAAATGGGCATTCGACAAGTTTTGCATCCAGAATTAAGAAATAAGAGATTTTTTCTTCCACCGGGACCGCACACCCTTTCAAAGAAAGAAAAGAAAATTTTTTGCAAAAGATTATATAACTTGAAGTTGCCCGATGGTTACTCTTCAAACATTGGAAACTGTATATCAGTAGAAGAATGCAAAATAACAGGACTCAAGTCGCATAATTGTCACGTGTTAATGCAATAGTTGTTGCCTGTGGCATTGAGAGGTCTTCTTCCAAAAGGACCAAGGATTGCAATATTTCGAATTTGTGCATTTTTTAATGTCTTGTGCCAAAGAGCCATCGATAGAGAACAAATAGAGAAATTAGAGGAAGAAATTGTTGAGATATTATGCTTGTTTGAAAGGTATTTTCCTCAATTTTTCTATATCGTGATTCATTTACCAATATACTTGTTGACATATTATGTTTGGTTGAAAGGTATTTTCCTCCTTCATTTTTCGATATCATGATTCATTTGCCAATCCATCTGGGGCATGAAGCTAAATTAGGTGGCCCGGTCCATTATCGTTGGATGTATCCGTTTGAAAGGTGATCGTTTGTTTTCTTTTTATTGATTTCATTCATTCGTTTGCTTACTTTAAATAAAAATTATTTTTTTCTCGTAGATACATAAAGATCCTTAAAGGATACGTTAGAAATCGTGCACGTCCTGAAGGTTGTATAGTAAAATGTTATCTTGCTGACGAGAGCATGAGATTTGTTAGTGGGTACATGAAACAAGTTGCTGAGATGGATCATCGTCCAAATAGAAATGAAGATATTGAAAATGATGCGATTTCCGATGGCCGTCCAATTTCAAAAGGAACAATAATGACATTGGATAAACAACAGCTACAAAGTGCTCACCGTTATGTATTGTTCAATATGGATGAAGTCGAACCTTATCTAGAGTAAGTTATAAGAAAACATACTAACTCCAACGTATCTTGCCAATATCTATAATTAATATCATGTAAAATTGTTTTCCCTATTAGGATGCACTTGAAGGAATTGAAACTTTCGGATAGACGACTTGTTCAAAATAAAAATTTACTTCAAGATCGTCATTCGAAGGAATTGTCATCTTGGTTAAAAAAGAAGGTCCCAATTTCTTTTTTTTAGTACCCTTAGCATATTATTTTCCAAACAATGTATGACCTTACCTTTTGTTTTGATTTTGAACAGATTGAGGGACAATCATGTAGAAACATATCCGACATGTTAAGAGGGCTTGCACATGGCCCTTTAAAACATGTTGTGTCTTATTCAGGATTTGTTATCAATGGTAACCGCTACCATACAAAGGATGCTGAGAACTCTAGGCAGAACAGTGGTGTCTCACTTGAGGCAACAACCATTTGTAGATCCAGCTCGAAGGATAGGAACCAAGTCACCGATACAGTTGCCTACTATGGAGTACTTAAGAATATATTTTGCTAGGATTATCATACCTTTCACATTCCTATTTTTGATTATGATTGGGCTAGCACAACAAATGGTGTCAAAATAGAAGATGGGTTTACCTTGGTTAACCTTCACCAAGGAAAACACCGCTTTGAAAGAGACTCGTGTAGGTCCAAAAAATCAAACCGCGCCTAGGTTTGATTCAACTGATTGATCAGAACGCGCCTACAAACAAATGGCGCCTACTTCACCAACAAATTCAGAGTGCGCCTATTTCTTCATCACAGAGGCGCACTTCACAAACCGCGCTTAGCTGACGTGGAGTCATCATTACTCGACAAACACGAAGATCTAGGCGGCGCTATCATTCTTCTGATGGCGCGACGCTCGAGGAAGATATGACAGCTGTCCAGGTGCTGTTTAATCAAACTGCGCCTACTTCCCTCTGAATTCAGCAGATAGCGCCTACTTCCATCCGAATTCAAGCGCACTTTGCAGATTGCGCCTACATCTCAGTGAAGAAGGCGCAGTTCAATACAACATCAATTTAGAGTTTGCCACGTGTCCCTGAAACAGGCGCGCTTTGACTAAATCAACGCCTAACTACCACTCTACATGTCCAACACGTGTCTCATTAACTGTACACGACCAAACGCATTTTAATCAAATAATGCCACGTGTCTAGAGCAGTTGGTGCACGTTCGTGATAATGGAGTGAAAACAGGCGCAGTTCACTACAAGAAAATGCATCTTCTGCAACATACGCAATATGTAGCGGAAAGTTGGAATTGTGTCGCCAAAGCCTTTCTGCGACATAACGTGCTATGTCGCACGTGTGTCGCCGTATCCCTGTCTGGGAAAGTATTTGGCGACAAAAATCCATCATGTCGCTGAAAAGGCCCACTTTTGGCGACATGCTCTAATTGTTTTATAAAATAATATTTGGCGACATGTGACTTGTGTGTCGCAGAAAGTTGATACTTTGGCAACATTAGCACATGTCGGGAAAAAAATTACTTTTTGCAACACAATATAATGTCGCAAAAGCTAATATAGACAAATATAAAAATACTTTTGCTACACAATTTGATGTCGCAAAAGCTAATATATACAAATATAAAAATACTTTCTGCTACACAATTTGATGTCGCAAAAGCTAATGTAGACAAATTTTAATATTAATTTATAATAATAATAGTAAATTGCATTTGAAACATGATATAAAATCCCACTTCAAAACAAACTTATAAACATTGTAATTTGTCTTCAAAGAACTTGAGAATAAATAGCAACAATCACACAACATAATATCCAATATAATGTCTTCATAAAATAGTCCAATAATGCTAAAGATTTAACTTCAATTAACCCATTCAAGTAGAAACGTGTTGTATTTCACAATCATTGTATTCCAACTAGACAAATATAATGTAAGCAAAAATACATGAATTCAGTGTATTCCCAAAAAATTAGCCAACAACAAATTATCTTTTCACTGCAAACATTACTTTCTCCAAAATAATGATAGATCTCATGATATGAACATATTGCCAAAAATTGGCTTTGTTGTCCATGTGATCCTGCAAAAAACATTTTAAAAAAAAGATTGTAATTAAAAAAAGTATATGCTAAAAGAATGACAAATATCTATGAAGGCCAAAAAATATATGAACACTTCTACAGTATTTTGTTTCACACAAAATAAACTTAGTAAAGAAAATGTGTCAACACAAACATTTGCTAGTGTTAACTCTTGAGCACATTTGCTAGTGTGTTAACTCTAGAAATCTTGTTATGAATCTTATACTCATATTGCAACCTCTATAATCTCTCCTAGAAGGGTGTTATCTATAAATCTTGTCATGTATGAGTGTGTGCTTAGTTTCAACACCATTAGCATCACAAGTTTTTATACGAAAAAGTTGGTGTTATTTTCTTAAATATTTTAATTTATTTGCTTTCATCTCATGTTTTAACACTATTAGCATGGTATGTCATGAAACTAAGAATTTTAAAAGAAGTGCAGCACACAGAGAGAATGAGAACAGTACCCAAAAGAAGTTGTTGCATAACATAAAATCAATATAGTTATGTTTACATAATATCTATTGTATAAATTTCACCGTTACACCTAATATATTTTCTCGTTGAACTCTAGTTGAAGACATGACATAAGATTGCAAGCCGCTACAAAGCACCAAAACCTTCCCAAGAAATTGTTAATTGTTTTAACAGACTATCACGATCGTACTAAATGGGTATTTAGAACGCTGTACATGCAGTGCCAACAGGCAATGTGAATGTAAAAGGATTCTTTAGCTTCCATTTAACGAGTTCTTACTGCAGGTATCATAAATGCCGGTATATTATCTTGTTAATTGTTTTACTTATCAAAATCTATTGCTTTCTAAACTTAACAGAGGGGGCTACCTTATATCAGCCTTCACTTTTTGAGATTCGAACAAAGCACAAGAGTGAGGCTTCATTTCATAAGCTGATAATGCTTCTCTTACGAATATTGGGATCAGAATCATAAGAAAGAAGCCAGGAAAGGGAAGAGCAGTGTCGACTAAATGAATCCACAGATTTCCTTCTGGAAGTTAAGGTAATACGACAGCCTCTGGAAGATTACTACAATTGAAAGAAATGAACAAGTCTCCCTTATTAGAAACTGAGGCTTTCTCATCCTTCTCTGCCCTCAAAGTCATAGCAAGAAACTTGAAAGATGGATCCTCCTATTTTCGATGAGATTGATTGCCAAACGATATTCTCAATCTTCAAAAAGTTTCTCCTCTTCAAAATATCGCTTCTTCTGGCCCTTAGCGAACTCAGGTATGCAATAAATTGTGTAATCTGCATCCCGAACTCCATTTTAATGTCATTCCACTTAATAGGTTGCATGTCACCGTAAGATGATGAGCCACCTGTTTAGAATCTACACTTATCTCCCATGTTAAGAATAGGAACACCGAGGGAAATAAATAAGACAAACAAGAAATTCCTTATTTGCCTAATCCGTATATGAAGGACAGCATTTTTGTTGGTTGGACCTTCTTCACCACAATTCCAACTTAGCTCTGCTGCAAGTTCATCATTACTAAACTGACCAAGTCAAGAAGAGGAAGTCCAAAGTTCTTTGTAATGTAATTAAATGAAAAGGAAGGACCCCTAGGATCTAAGAAGATGTCCCCACTGCCACAAAGCCGAGTTGCTAGACTACTAAGAAGCCCTTCACCCCTTAAGAAGTTCCTTACAAATATATGCTTGTTTTGGTGTATCTGATAACATACTTGAGATTAATTGATATACAAATATATGCTTGTTTACATGTCCCTACCATCTAAGGAATTGCCATATGGTTGATGAAGAGATGTTGTTCTCAAAGTTATACTACAAATAAAGAACTGGGTATGGCACATATCCAAACCAAAACCAGATAGAACCTAATTCAACATGATAGAATTCAACTTTTGACTAAATTAGTTTTCTATTACCATATGCTCTCTGTGAACATATAGAACTAAAATAAATAGAATTGAAAATTCTAAAATAAAAGAAAATGAGTCGGAAATAAATAGTTGCAGGTTTAGTTGTTACTTTTTAGAGTCTACATATGATAAGGTTGGAGGTTGAAAAGGAGACTGTTAAATAGGTTGAAGGTCATACCATCTACGAATATAATTTGATTTTTTTTCATTTCTTTTTTCTAATATCCATTCTATTTTTCATTTTTTTGTAAGTTACCAGTAACTTGATGCCTATTTGCCGTACTATTTTCCATGGACTTCAAATTCTCAGACTTGAGGAATCAGCAAAAGGTAGGTACTAGATTTACCATCATTGAGTTGTTTCGTGCTTTAAATATCACAACAGTGTTACAAATATCCCTAAAAATAGAGCAAGTAGAGGTAGTAGAATAA
Source organism: Iris pallida (assembly GCA_029216955.1). Taxonomy (NCBI): domain Eukaryota; kingdom Viridiplantae; phylum Streptophyta; class Magnoliopsida; order Asparagales; family Iridaceae; genus Iris; species Iris pallida. Next base: position 8,453,759 of record JANAVB010035418.1, read on the forward strand.
AATAGAGCTTGGAAATTGCAATTTAGCTAACTACATACACGTAGCCTCATTATGAATGTTGGACGGAATAGATTATTGCTGTAGTCAAAGCAATATGTCTTGTGGAGTAACTGAGTTTGTCAATTGCTGATATTTGGTGTTTTTGCTTAAAAGCACACTCCAAAATTCATGATGTGTTGTGTCTGATGCACGTATCAGATATGCCACAAACACTAAGACACAAAGTAATTTCCATGGATCTGATCCTTATTTGTTACTGCTCCTTGTTTGTTCTGATCCTTGTATAGCATCAAGGCCATATCCTTGTACAGGCTGATACATCATGAGATGTAGGCCAAGAGAGACTGAATCATGTGAGGTAAAGCATCAAGGCCATATCCTTGTACAGGTTTTCTAAGCATATACACCCCCAACCCTGACTTTCTGAGCACAGGCCAAAGCTCCCCTTAACTTGAAACAGTGCAATTGTGTTTTGGTAGGTACTAGGAGTTGTCTTACGCTGAGTACAACTGGTTGTCATTGCCTGCACCCTTGGCAGGATCGAATCTGTGACAAGATAACACCAGTCCTGGCATATCCAACAGGTTAGATCATACTGCATACCCTGCCCTTGAACACCTTTGTGTGCAGTTTATTCACTACCCTAGATTGATTTATATAGTGCACTGTAATGGTAAAGTTCAATGAACTGTGGTGGGTATCATTTCATATCCTGCAATGTATTCATATCCTGCATATTTTGCCTTGTCCTCCATACTTCATTACAGACCTGCCTGCAAACCCCACTGCACAACACTGCTTATAGCTCACCACATTAGGGAGTTCCAAACATAGAGATAAACACACCTTCACTGCAATTCCATGTGCCCAGCCTTAGATGAGACATCTAAGTGATAAACCCTGACATACAGCTATCCTAAATTTCCTGTCCAGGCTATGTCATCCTCTGATGAGCTGTGGGTGGAATATGTGTTCAATTCAGTTGTCATTACATTAGAATAGGTCTCTTGAGTGACATTGTATTGTTGTCCTACACCTGATTACTCTGTTTCCCTACTAGAATTGAACTTGCATGGCCCTCTCGACTGATCATTGCAAACATTCCTGGACCCCCTAAACACCACACATCATACTTCATTCATGTGACAGACCCCACTCTTATTGACCAGTTGAGGATTCATATAGCCTATACATCAGTCCATCTATGGCCTTCTCACTTGAGTTTGGGTTGCACTGGTACATGCTAGTTGCAGGCACCCTTGTTTCTAATTCCAGTTGTTTTAGCTTAATGCTTAGTACATACACTTGCATTCCCTACCAACTGATACCTATGTGTACCTGTAACCTTGAGGGTAGAGACAAGAAAGGATGGACTGGAGACTTAGGTATCAATTTATGGTACATGTATCAGTTGCCCTGATACATTGGTCTGCAGGCCATACATCCATGGCTCAGGAAGCACTGCAGGGACAAACGAATGGCAGATTATGCAGGCACAAGGAATCGAGTAGACTACAGGATTTCCATTTGAAATTGTGATGAAAACATAGACTAATGCCTAAGTTGGTCTGCTGCTTAGTTCCTCTTCCATCTAGGAATGTCAATACCTTAGCCATTTTTGCACAACTTAACCTGGCAACATACTTGGATCCATTAAGAACCTACCCTTACAGATACAGGGCAGCAGGTTAGTCATTATTGTCCAGCCAATGTTTTCTTATTTATAATTAGAACATGGTTTTGATCAATATTTATAGTGTAGGATATTTTTGCTGAATGCAATTTGGTAATCAAATGATAAAGAACATATGAGATCACTAAGATGCATTATAGTTTGCTTAGGACTAAGGAATCAGGAGAAGTACCATGTTGGACTGTTGGTAGCATAGCTAAAACCATACTCTGTCTTAACTTAATAAACCTTGACCTGTATCAACATTCCAAGTTAAGACCAGGTAATAGATGGAGGCAGGAGCCACCAGAAGCAAGGAATAACTGAAATAGAGACTAGGTACTTGAAAATGACCTTGGTAAACCCAATGTGCTGAGTATAAGGGGTAACCGAGTTGGAGTGTCGATGTTAAGCGTGGAAACTGACAGGAAGGACCTGAAATACCAGGTCATAGGAGTATAAGCGTGGAAACTGATGACAGATGATCTCTCTTGTCAGACTCTGTTTAAACGATCATATAAAAAAAATCACAAAAGTAGGAATAAAGTAATCGAGCATCATATACCTTATTGGCATTTGTTGTCCAAACCCGATCAATCATGTACTCCCAATCCTCTTGTGAAACGCCTTTATATGAGTTGCTTCTAGGGTTTATGCCATCCTTCAACAACTTCTTATAATGTGCATGCATGCGACTCCTCCAATCTTTGTATCTCAGCTGGCATATTTTTGTAATAGTCTGTCTCACGACTTCATCCTCATCGTAATTTTTGATCTCAAATTTATCCTGCAAACATATACTCAATAATACAGATTATTAATAAACAATATATGGAAATAAACCTAATTATATGAAATAGTTAATAGATCCACCAATACCCGAAATCTTTGAATAATTGACTTCTTTAGGGTGTCATCAATGTCATCCCAATACATAACATCCTGAAGTGGTGCAGCAGCCCGAACTTCAACGCCAATCTGGTTTGCAAGAGGAGTAGCATTATCCCCAACTGGAGCCCGTTCCCTGGCAGGGATTGACACTTGAAGCTTGCCGGTTTTTTGTACCATTTTCTCTATAGCTTTACCATGCGTCTTACCCCGTATATTTTTCTTCGGTGAACCTATACATCAAAAACAAAAAGGAAATAGCCTTAAGCTAGACAATAGATGGACCAGATTTCTATTTCAGACTTCATTAAAACCAAATATGATTATATCCATTAGATTACCTGAACCACTAGCTTGTGACTCCATAGGACTAGGCACATGCATTTGAAGGTTATTGGACCCCTCAGCAGTGATATCTTCAGGTGTCGAAACAAGACGTGATGATTTATGAATGGGACCATTGTGTACAACCTAAACATACAAAGCACATAGATATTAAGGCATTATTAGTAACATAATTTAAACACAATATATCACTCGAGGTTCATATCTTATATATTACCTTTTTCATTTGTTGATTAGAAGGCACATTATTATCATCATCACTGCTGGATGAACTAAGCAAATCATCACACTGGCCCGGTCGATACTCATCACCATCTCTCTCACTCACATTTCTTTTGCTATTTTTACCAAAACTTGTTTGGGTGACCTTCTCAAATGGAGTCAATAAATTTGAGGCGCGAAGCAAACCCAAAGCATCTAATTTCCTTTGATTACTAGCAATATTTTCATGTCTTTGCTTCTCATATGTTGATGTCATCTGGGCTGCTTGTCCAGGTCTTAAATATACTCTGCTCTTTGATTTTTCCATCTATGACAATAAAGAAACAAATGAATTCCACAATGTAATTCCAATTTTCATTGTATGCATTCCAAATGTGTGAAGTTGGAGGCATTTGACACATAACATATGTTATTTTAGACAGTCCAATGCAATAATTAAGAAGCCTAAAGAAACTGAAGAATAGAGTGCAAGCTGTAATATCAAGATATAGATCATATATGCATATTGCACGACATAATTTCTGCAACTTGGAAGCTGAAGATATAGATCAAGTATGGTAGTTGTTGCCCATGAAATCTTTTGATCAAGCACATATTGCACGACATAATTTCTGCAAGATTTTTAAGTATTGAACTTGTAAGGTGATGTTGGTTCGTCATTGAATGAAGCACAGAGTTGGGAGGAAAGGGAAAAAGAATCTGACATAAGGAAAAAATGAACTGCAGCCTAAGCATTACCCGTAAGCGTCTTGCGAAAGGAAATGAGAATTTGAACAGATCTTGGCTATCAGCCTATCGTTCCAATCGCCTTTTGAATAATAGATACACTTTTGGAGAACACAACAACCTTGGCGGTCAGCAGCAAGCTCAGCACAGTGAGCAATTGCAGCATCATAAAGAAACTGCAATAGAAGAAAATTCACTTCAATATGGTCAAGCAATGAAAATTGTCTGGTTCTGAATGCACATTTGATATGGGAGGTTATCTGAATTCGAGCCTAACTGAAACTTCAAAATTTTGTATTCGTATGAGATTTTTGAAGAGTAAGACTGCAAAATGTAGGTTTGGATTCATTCGTCGAATATTAAAATGTATCATAATCATTAGCACCTCAGAAAGAAACAATAATAATATTCACGATTATCACCCGATGTATTAAAGACTGATCTTTAGCAGCAGGAATAAGAATATGGTCCATGGGCAAGTTCAGACCAAGATAAATAGAGGTCTACATAACTTATGCATAAAGGCATATGGAAGACCTCAGTAGAATCATGGAAGCCAGTAATACAACTGAATTAAAAAAAAAAGTCAATTGATAAGAATAAACACCAAAACTAGAATATATCATGCAGTTAGTAGTTATTGTATCACATGATTATGCATAATTTACATTGAATCATAACCATCAAAAACTGCAGAAGAACATTAACTAAATTTAGGAGATAATTAACCTATTGGAATTTGATATCTTAGAAAGAAAAAAAAATGATTTGGACTAAATCTCATTCTTCAAAAGGAGATGCAGCCCAACATAAACTGGTTCCGACTCTTCTGTGTTACCATATGCCTTAAAGTTGATTGCACCTAATTATCAACCTGAGATACACTCGAACGAACATCACTCATAGTAGCTTTTACAACCATGATGTTAGCTTTATATGACTTCTACTGGTACTAACTATTGAGACTAGGGCTAGTTTGGTTCCCATTAGAAACGAAAAAGGCAACGCTAAATGGCAGATCCAATTGGTGCCCCCCTCTCTCCGAGCATTTGGGGTTTGCCTTTTGTCTTTCTTGTTTGGCGGAAACAGCAGACACTGGGAACCAGACGAGACCCATTTTGCTGTTTTAATGCCGGTGGAAACAACAAACCCTCTGTTTCAAACAGGAACGAAACTAGCCCTACTAGTCGTTATAGTCATAGTTATTATTTGTTGTGTATCATAGTTCTTATTTGTTGTGTAATGGAGGGTTTATGATACAGTTAACATCCCTCTAGTAATCCCTCCTATAATATAAGAAGCCAATTAACACCCTTGCTTTTTAGGTGGCTATAGTTCCAAATTACCATTTATTGTGGCCTGCATATAGTATCATCATACACCTAATCCTAAACCAAATCCTAGCCTTAACCCTAACCCCAAAAAAATCATATCATGTTTTGCATTCACAAAATTTAATAACAACAAACGTAATCCTCCATATTGTTTTACCCTATTTATATCTGTTTTAATTAAATTTAACCCTAACCGTCAACTTGTTCCGATTAGCATTATTAGATAACCAATTTACTATTTCCACAATAAATAAAAAGGTAAAATTGGAGATGAGTTTGAAACTAGAGTTGTGGGCTCCTTGAGATATGGAGCCACAAGTCAGCAAAGAAATCGTATTTCAGCTTCATAACTGGAATATTACTTAGGATTTTTGGTTGAAAATTACAGAGGTGCAATTGATTCCAAGAGATTGCAATACTGCACGACATAATTTCTGCAACTTGATCAAAAGATTTCATGGGCAACAGCCACCATATTTTATAAATGCAACTTGGAAGCTGAAGTTCCAGAGATTAAAATATTCAGAGAAATCTCTGTTTCTGAATTTAATGGTGCAGATTTCCAGGTAAAACATGTAAGATTCATGTACGATATATCTTATCCACACTATTTTTCTGTGTAATGCCTTTTTATTTATAAAATATCTAATGAAAGGTTGTAAAATGTGATGGTAACAAGAACAGAGAAGTGGAGCATAAGAAGGGTTTAGTGTTGAAAGAGTTGAAAAATGGAAACACGCATAATGTTACTAGGAATTTAGGACTAGCTCTACTGAAAACTTTACGGATAATGACCAATTAGTCATCATCCTGCATTTTGCTTTTGCTTAGTAGATTCAGTATCTACGAAATGAATATGATAAAATCCGAAAATATCTTGAAATCTTCCACCAAGATATGAGTTTGCCCTTTTCCATCTTACTGAGTAATATCTACAAGTTAACTAGTTATAACATCAGTTAACATAACATGAGGGATAAAACTTTTTTTTATCAGTACTGTTCTCTTTCAGAACACACATACATGGAAAAGGCGAATAGATTACGGAAGGTTCACAGTATCGGTATCGGAACCGGATGAATTTTTGTAGGGTCCTTCGACAGGATTAATTTTTTTTTTACTAAATTGTGGGGTCCTTCGACACGGGAGCCAAATATTTGTTGGGTCCTTCGACTCAGTCATTCGACCCCGTCCTTACAAGAATATTAAAAAAATTACAGAAATCATCGGAATAACCATGTCGGTTTCTCTCTTTGTATCGACACGGACACGGATACTTCATAAAGGTAAAAATAAATTTACAAAAAATAAAAAGGAAAATAAAACCAAAAAATTATACCATTGAGATATACATAAATCTGAAAATTAAACCCTAATATATCAACTAACATGATATCCAAATCAAACCCTAACAAAATTGATTGAGAGAGAAAAACCCTAACAAAATCAAACCTAACAAAATTGAAGTAGAGACGATGATTTCACTATGGTATATGTATAAAATAAATGCCAATCATATTCTCAACTAAGAAAATTAACCTACAAAAGATATTAGGGAAGAAGCTCACCACCGATGGGAAGGATCTCGAATCTCGATGGACGAAGGAGTGCGCACAAGAGGGAAACCCTAGGAACGATTTTGGGGAGAGAACCTCCAGGGAGCGTCGCGGGAGAGAATAGCGGGAGAGTTGTTTGATAGTGTTATTAGGTTATGGTTCTAAGTAAATTATATTTTCCTACATAGTTTTATGCGGCTGAATAGAACTTACCTTTCCGCGACAAGTTGATGTATGTCGCTGAACATTCGCTATCTTTTTGCGACATGGATATGATGTCGTTGAACATATGTTATCTTTCTGCGACATGTGCATGTCGCAATATGTGGAAATTTTTTGGCGGGTCTAACTTTTGGTTTCCCTCCCGTCAATTATGGGTGGATTCTGCAACATACTAAAATGGATGTCGCCAAAACATGTAAAAAAATAGCTTTTGGGGACATAATAGGTCCTATGTCGCTAAAACATGTCGCTAAAAATGCAATTTCTTGTAGTGGTTTGTCATACGTGCTCAAAACAGGCGCACTTCAATCAGGCGCTCTCCAGAATAACTGCCCAAAACAGTTATTTCAGAACTCTATAAATAGAGTTTCGTTTCCATTCAACACATCACGGAGAAGATCAAGAAAAATCAGAGTTTTCGTCCAAGTGCTGCTGCGTTCTTCAGAGATTCAAGTCTTCAAAGTTCACATCGTCCAAGGGATAAAGCGATCGTCATTCAGATTGGATTCCTATAGTTGTACTTTCCCAGAATTCTTGTAATATTCTTTACAAAGTTTGTGAAATAAAGATCATACTTTTGTTTTTGCAAACAAAATGGCGACTCTGCTGGGGACGACCTTTTCCTCTGATGAAAAGGTGACAACTCAATGTGACACAGCGTCTATCGGCTCGACGCAGAAGACTTTGGTCGTGAAAGTCGACCAAACGGCCTACGAAGCAATGATTAATGCACAAAGCACTCCTCGCCGCACTACGACTTCCGTCAAGAGCAAGACTCGCTCAGTGTGGGCTCCCAAGAACTCTGTTACTTCTCTAATGAAGAACGCTGCCACTTCTTCGGCACAACCTGCTGTTTCTAAGACACCAGTGTCTATCTCTGGCAATCAGGCGCAGTCTGTTCTCTCTTTAGAGAAACAGGCGCAGTCTGCTGTCAAACCGTCTTTTGGCACAATTCATGTCAAAACAACACAATCTCTGCCTCACAATCAGGCGCAGTCTGTTCTCTCTTTAGAGAAACAGGCGCAGTTTGCCACCAAACCTCCTTCTGGCACAGTTTGTGCCAAATTGGCACAAGTCAAATCTTCTGCTGCTGCTGCCCTGACTAAACAGGCGCAGTCTACTCAGGCACAGTCTGCTCAGGCGCAGTCTACTCCGAATCACTCCAGAATACAGAAACCCCAAGCTGCTCAGGCGCAGTTTGCTGAGGACAGTCCTTTGGCTGTTCCTTCTTCCATTCCATCAAAAGGAAAAGGCCCCTTGGTCTTCTCCCAATCTTCCCAAGCTCAAAACTTGAAAGATAACAGAGGGAAATGCTCTTTAGCTATCCCTTCATCTCAAAACAATGGGAAAGGTCCTCTGGCCTTTTCCAAGTCTTCTTCGATTCTTATCGAGGAGGATCCAACTGATAGTGCTTCTGCACCTATTAGTACGAATACCCCCCTTAACAAGGGTTCTCGTACTAATCAGAGAGGTATTTTACCTACTCCCAAGGCAAATATTCAGGAATTGCCTAATTTGCGGATTTCACGATCCGAACAAGGCAAATTACAAGTTTCACAAACTGAGGTTCCCAGGGTCGGTTTAAATGATTTACGGGCATATCTTAATAGAAAACCCCAATCAAAACCTACCTCTGTAAAACGCAAGCATGCTAAAATCAACTTGCCTCAGTATCAACCTTTTGAGGTAAGGAATCCTGACAATTACGCCAATCAGATGAGTACCTCTCTTTATACTCATGGAATCGAACGTTTACGAAATCGGAATCATGTTCCAAATGTCATCTATGAGTATATCCCTGCTACTTCTTCTCATCCCGTTGTCTCTGATCTTCGGGATCATCTCAGGCAGAAACGGAATATCACCCCCAGTTCTCCCAAACAATCACAAGTTCATCATTGCAATCATCCTCACGAAGTGGTTATCAAATGTTGTTGCCAAACAACCAAACGTTCTGTCTTCGAGCGTCTAACTTTCCCTTCTGTTGATCAAAAGAGTGATGATGAAGAAGAGGTAATGTTTGCCTCCGTCAACATGACTTCCAGAGACTCTGGGGGTAGTAAATGTAAGCACGGAAAGACCCGAAGACCTAGCCAGCACTATCTTGACCGACTTAGAGAATCAGATGATGGTGTTTACCAGCATACTCGATCTCGAAGCCGAGAAACAATCGGTCAAAGGAATCTTCCTTACAGTGATCGGTCTACTTCTCATGATGGGGGTAATTCGGACTTTGCTGTCGACAGTGATGGCTCTGAACAAACTGTGTCATCTGTCATGGCACGAGAAGTAACAGCATACGTTACTGAAGAACAAGATGCTTCTGGTTCTAACAATCAGAATCAAAGGATTGTTGCACTAGAAGAACAATTGAAGACTATGGCCGAAATGATGGCTAAAATGCATGATGTTATTATGGCTCAACACATTCCACCGGTCATAACTCCTGAACCATTGGTTTCTTCCACTCCTCAGAATCCTGGTCTGGGGGTACCACCTCCTCCAATCACCACAGTACCAGTTCAGGTTACTCTTAGCCAAACTGGTGCTGGGGGTGATGCTTACCATGCGGTTCCTCCTCCGGCTATTACCAATCAATCTAGCAATCCTCAATCTTCAGAGAATGCTAATGATGCTGTTGAACAATTACGGAATCAATTTGAAGCCTATACACAAAGGGAAGGCTTACAACGGTTGGGCATTAAACAACCCTATCCCGTCGAATGGAAGAAAATGCAGTTTCCGCCAAAATACAAATTCCCCACCATTATGCAGTTCGATGGCACGTCATCTCCCAATCAGTATATTAATCATTTTGAATTGATGACTGATCCTCTTCAGCCTAATGATGCCCTTCTTACTCGGGTATTCGTCAGTTGCTTAACTGGCGCTGCTTATGACTGGTACCGAAGTCTACCAGACGGATGTATCACTTCTTTTGCTGGTTTTAAACAGATGTTCCTTGAACGATTTTATGAAGGCGTCAATGACATGACTATGTCAGCCCTCATTAAAATCAAACAAAGAAATAATGAGCCTGTTGAGCAATTTATTGAGAGGTTTCGTCGCGAAGCTCTCAAGATGCCAATGGGGACCCCATCTGCTGTCACCATTGACACTTGCAAGAATAATCTCTTGCCAATTGTTAGTATGTGGACAGGGGCAACTCAATTCCAAGACTGGCCTTCTTTCATTATCAATGCTAAAGCAGCAGAACTTAGCGCTGAAAAATTCAAGACATTGGGGGTTCACATGAATCCTGACCAAGGCGATCATGGCTCAAACTCTAACAACAATCGCCAGAATAATAATAGAAAAGGCAAAGATACATCTGCTCCTAAAGAAACTTTGGCCATTGACTTGAGAAGTAAAGAAGCACTGGCTGTCAATGTTGCTCAATCTGCACCTATTCCATCACAACAACCTCAAAGAGCACCACGTCCTAAAGAAGAATACTCTTTCGATGAAGATGACATCATGGGTATCTTTGAATGTCTTACAAAAAGCAACAAACTGCAATTACCCGACCCTAAAAGGCCGGAAGAGGTTGGTAAGACTGATCATCCTAAGTATTGTGTTTACCACAGATTTATCGGACATCCTACTCGAGCATGTTATGTGCTTAAAGGAAAAATACAAGAGATGATCAAATCTGGAGCAGTGACTCTTGAACAGGATGAAAAGACGGTGACGGCTAATGTCGTCTCTGTTCAGTTCGGCGAATTTCCACCAATGCAGATAGAAGATGGTGTAGTTCCCATTCCTCGAACCACTCTCGAGCTTGTAAACCTTCCACCTTTTCAAAATGAAGGACTAGTCCCTTTATCTACTTCTAAAGGGGAAATCATGTGGATTCATCCAGATCTGGTCTCAGATTTTGAATCTTCCGCCTCTTCTTCATCTAAACAAAAGAAAAATTCCAAAAGCAAGTTTAAAAGTTGTAATATGGTTTCTCTTGAACCATTAAATGAAGAAGAGATCTTATTGGGTACCAGGTCTGGTAAGCCTTATTTACGGGAATACTCAGAGAATCAGGAGGCTCCAACCTCATCTTCCACTCCTAACACACCTCCTAAAATTCAACCCTCTTCATCTTCAACTAACCCAACTCCTCCTCCTGCTAAACCAGCAGTTACTGATAAAGGGAAACAACCAGCTCGTTTCGATAAAGCTCTCAAGAAGTCCACTTCTTTCGGACTCGAGAAGCCGTATAACTTTGACATACTGGCTCAATTGGCCAATACTCCTGCCAGATTGTCAATATTCGAGCTCTTGCGCCTCTCTAAGGAAACTCGAGAGACGTTAAGTGAAGCTTTGTTGCAGGCAGAAAATTGTCTTGAAATTCTGAAGAAACCAGAGAAAGAGCCTCTCTCTTGTCTCCATTGTCATAGTGTGTTGGAATTAATTCCAAATATTACCTTCACGCAAGATGACATGCTCCTAGAAGATAATCGACATGATCGCCCTTTGTATTTCACTGGGTATGTTGATACCATGAAGGTTGATCGTATCTTGATAGATCCAGGCTCTGCACTCAGCATTATGCCTAAAACAATGTTGGATGCTTTGAAAATTCCTGTACGCAGTCTTACTGGTACAATCACTACTATTCTGGGGTTTAATCAAGGAAGAAGTGAACCTCTGGGCAAGATTCGCCTAAAATTCCAAATAGGCAATCTTCGTACAAAGGTAACCTTTTACATCATTGATAACCATGGTTGTTCCTATAATGCTCTTCTGGGAAGACCGTTCCTTCATGAGCACAACATTGTTCCATCAACTCTTCATCAATGTTTCAAATATGTTGATGACAAAGGAGAAGTCCAAAAAGAAGTTGCTGATCTCTATCCTTTCAAAGGTGTCGAAGCATACTGCAACGATGCTCGCATGTACAAAGACGAGTTTATGAAAGTTGTCTTGGCTTTAGATATTGAAGAAAAGCAGGGAACTGAATCTCAAGACACTCTTGTAATTCCTGTTAAAGGGCGCGTCTCTCAACCCTCTTCTTCTGAACCACTAACCATCTATCGTCCTCCTAGCAAAAAGGAACAAGAACCAAAGTCACAGGATACTCTTGTGATTCCTGTCAAAGGGCGCGTCTCTAAGCCCTCACATGCTGAACCACTGGTCATTCGACTTCCTGCCAAGAAGACAATTTCTATGACTGACCAAGGAAAAAGGGAGCTCACCTCTTCTGAGCCATTTGTTATCGACCTTCGTCGTAACAAGCCTTCTCTTCCTCCTCGTTCTTCTTCTCCCCCTCTTGTTATCAATTTGACTAAGCCTGCTAAGGCTAAAGGTCCTACTGTAAACACTGTTGTAAATATCAATAAAGATGCATCTCCTTTACAGTATACTGATGTGTTATATCATGCTGAGTGTTACTTAAATATGTTAGATAGGTTGAAGCCACTCACAATTGAAGTTGTACAATCTTACCAAACAGATGTATCATTGGAATCAACGGATAGTTCATACTTTATAGTTCCTGCTCGAAAAGCTGACGAAAGTCCAATAATCTTTATTAGAGGACCAGAACAAAAGTTTTCTTATACCAAAGATTGCAAAAACGATGACACGGGACATTTACAACTCCGTCGTTACAGCACTCAGTCTAAAGAGATCATCCGTAGAATGGGATATGATTTCAAGAGTGGACTCAACTATGGAAGAGGGAGACGAACTCCTATTCATGTTACTAGCAAGAGGAATAAGCTCGGCCTTGGTTATGTATTTACATTTCCTACTATGGCTACAGCTCCTAAAATTATTGAATCTGATGATGATGAACGCACTGTTTCTTCTGATACAGTTTCATGGGATTCTGACACTAGCATTGGTCATGTACATCGTATTGCCATATCCTCCAACATGGTCTCAGTTGAATTTCCAGATATTAACAACGATGCTACTGATGATGACTTCGAAGAAAGCCCTGAAACTGATCCTTGGGTACAAAAGATGGACAATCAGTGGAAGCTCCGGTTTGAAAAACGAGAACCACCTACTGAAGATCAGCTAATCCAGATTGATGTAGGAGAAAACGGTATATCCCGTCCTATATTCATTAGTAAGAATCTCCCTGAAGATGATAAGCAGGAGTTGATTCGTCTCATTCGCGAATATATTGACGTCTTTGCTTGGAGCTATGAAGACATGCCAGGTTTAGATCCCAAAATTGCTACGCACAAGTTGAATATATTACCTAATGCAAAACCTGTTAAACAACAACAACGACGCTTCAAACCTGAAATGATGGATACAATTGATGAAGAAGTTCGAAAGCTCATCGCTTGTGGTTTCATTCGTGAAGAGCAACATCCAGACTGGGTTGCTAATGTTGTTCCAGTTTTGAAGAAGACTGGGAAAATCAGAGTTTGCATTGATTTTCGGGATTTGAACGACGCTTGTCCAAAGGATGAGTTTCCCCTTCCAATCACTGATGTCATGATTGACAATACTTGTGGGTTCGAAAGGTTATCTTTTATGGATGGATTCTCCGGATATAATCAAATCAAGATGAATCCTGACGATGAAAAGCATACTTCTTTTCGTACTCCTCGAGGAGTTTATTGTTACACTGTGATGCCATTTGGTCTCAAGAACGCCGGTGCAACTTATCAACGAGCCATGAGCACTATCTTTCGAGATCATTTGAGAAAGACTGTTGAATGCTATGTTGATGATGTTGCTGTCAAAAGTCGTCTGAAGGAAGATCACATTCAAGACTTGAGAATTATCTTCAATCTCATGCGCCAACATCAACTCAAAATGAATCCCACCAAGTCATTCTTGGGTGTCTCTAGTGGTAAATTTCTCGGTTTCGTTATTACCTCTAAAGGTATACACGTAGATCCTGAGAAGATCAAAGCCATTCACGAGATGCGTCCTCCACGCAACCTAAAAGAGCTACGAGGATTTCAAGGTCGACTTGCGTACATCAGGAGATTCATTTCAAATTTATCTGGACGATGCAGACCGTTTACACAACTCATGAAGAAAGGTGTATCTTTCGTTTGGACCGAAGAATGTCAACAAGCATTTGATGACATAAAACAATATCTTATGAGCCCACCAGTCTTGGTGCCACCAATCTCCGGTATACCTTTCTTAATATATGTCAGAGCAATGGATCACTCATTGGGTGCTTTACTTGCCCAAAAGAACAAAGAAGGACATGAACAGGCTATCTACTATCTCAGTCGTACTATGATCGGTGCCGAACATCGATATAGCATGGTTGAGAAAGAATGTTTAGCCTTAATGTTCGCTGTACAAAAGACAAGACACTATATAATTGGTCAAACAATCCATGTCATCTCCCGAATTAACCCTCTACGGGTACTCATGAAGAAGCCCAGCACTCTTAATTCAAGGCTGGCTACATGGGCTATCTTACTTGCCCAATACGACATGATTTATGTACCTCAAAAGTCAGTTAAAGGACAAGCCCTTGCTGACTTCTTAGCTGCTCATCCTGTTTCTGAGACTTCTAAACTCTACGACGAGATTCCTGATGAGACGCTCGAAACAAATCTGATCTCGGAAGAATTTCCCACATGGCGTCTATTCTTTGACGGAGCTTCCAGAATTGGACCAAATGGGATTATTATAGCAGGAGTAGGGATTGTGCTCGTTTCGCCAGAAGGATTAACTATTCAACGGGCTTATTCTTTGGATGAGCCTTGTTCCAACAATGTTGTAGAGTATAATGCTTTGCTTATCGGCCTTCAACTGGCTAAACAATTAGACATACAATATCTTGAAGTATACGGTGACTCTAAACTGGTTGTTAACCAGGTTAGAGGAATATATGAAGTTCGTCATCAAGATTTGATTCCGTATCATGAAGCAGCTATTGCTATGGCCATTTCCTTCAAAGCTTTCTATATTGAATACGTTCGTCGGGCTTACAATACCGAAGCAGATGCTCTAGCAAACCTTGCAGCAGTCTTGGCGATTCCTGTCCAAAGACAGCAATTGGTTGTTATTTCCAATAGAGAGTTATTTTGTATTGAAAATAATCTCAATATTGAGTTTAGTAATTCTGCTGAGGTCAATATCATCAATGAAGATTGGAGAACTCCTTTCATTGATTTTGCAGTTTATGGAATATTGCCTAAAGATTCCAAAGAAGCCACCAGCATTCGAAGACGATCTCTTCGTTTCTATTATAATCATACAACAAAAACTCTCTACCGACGAACTTATGATGGTCTACTATTACGTTGTCTTGCTGGTAATGAAGCAAAACAAATATTACGTGAAGCTCATGATGGTGTTTGTGGAGCGCATCAACCCGGTCCTAAATTGCAAGATCGTATTCGTCGTATGGGCTATTACTGGCCTTCTATGATATCCGATGCTATTGAATACGCAAAGAAATGCAGAGCATGTCAGATTCATGCAGATTTCATTCATCGACCATCAGAATATCTACATCCTACGGCTGCTTCTTGGCCTTTTGAAGCTTGGGGCATGGACATCATAGGTCCAATCAACCCTCCTTCTTCTAAAGGGCACCGGTTTATCCTGGCCATCACAGACTACTTCTCTAAGTGGGCTGAGGCTATACCCCTGGCTGAAGTCAAAACCAGCAGTGTCATCAACTTCATCAAACACCATGTGATATATAGGTTTGGTGTACCGCAGCGAATCATTCATGACAATGGACCTCAGTTCATTAGTCAAAAGTTCACTCGGTTCTGTGACGATCATCGCATCGACAATGTTGCTTCGACAGCCTATAATCCTGCAGCAAACGGTTTAGCTGAAGCTTTCAATAAAACCATTATCAAACTCCTCAAGAAGTTTGTCTCTACTAACAAACGGAATTGGAGTGAGAAGCTTGGCGAATGTTTATGGGCTTATCGCACTACAGTTCGCAACCCTACCGGCTGTACACCTTTCTCCTTGGTGTATGGTTGTGAAGCAGTTCTGCCACTGGAAATTCAAATCCCGTCTCTGCGGATAGCCATTGCCAATGAACTTACAACGGAGAATAACGATCTACTTCGATTGCAAGAGTTGGAGGCACTTGATGAAAAGAGGCTTTTGGCTCAACAGCACATTGAGTTATACCAGGCCCGTATTTCAAAAGCCTTTAATCGCAAAGTTAAAGTACGAGCATTTCAGAAAGGTGATTTGGTCCTTACAGTCAGACGTCCTATGACTATGACTCACATGAGTAAGGGCAAGTTCGATGCCAAATGGGAAGGTCCTTTTGTTGTAAACAAAGTATTTTCCAATGGTGCTTACCAGTTAACAGAGATGGATGGCAGAATAGCTATGATGCCTATCAATGGCAAATTTCTTAAGAAATACTATGTATAAATGTGTAAAGATTTCTTGACAGACAATGTAAATAAAATTTCTTTTTATTTTTCAAAGAAGATATTACATTACATTAAGGGAGATCACTATCATCCCTATCAAACTTAGGACGAGGGCCAAGCCCCTCTTTCTCACAAGCAAAATCAGCAAAGGAGTCGAAGACATCTTTGTTTGAACTCAGCAAGGATTTGAGGAAAGCTATCCTCTTTGCCTCTTCTTCCGCAGTCTTCCCCGGTTCTATCAGAAAGTCGAGGATATCCTGTGAAGGCTTTGGTGCAGAGGAGCCTTCACCCATCTCCTTTTGATCCGATAAGACTGAGTCGACGAGAGGCTTGGGTACAGACGACCCTTCGTCCTTCTCCGTTCCAGCAGAAGGTTCCCCGGTGACGTTCTCGGCTTTCGGCACGATTTCAGTCTCTTTAGACATGTTGTTGGAAGACATCTTTCTTGTTGAAGGCAGTGATAAAATTCTTCATGAGTCCTGTACTATTTATACTAGTCTACTGACTCTTCGTGAATCGAGGTGACTGTTCACCCCCCCTTCGATGAATCTAAAGGTTCATTCATTAAAATCCCCAGCAGACATTTTTGATGAATCATTCATTCTGACGGTTCATTTTCAACTGTTCATCATATCATCATTGCCATTAAAAAAGAATTCACGTCCATATTACCTTTGTTCTATTGCAACTTGTTACGTCCCTATTACCTCTGACTAAGTTGTCTATTGAGATAACAAATATTCGATATTTATATTTTGCCATGTCCACATTACCTCTGAGCAAGATATAAAGAATATAGTTATTTTCTATATCAAGAAAATATATCACGTCCTGTACCTCTGAATATGTTTTCTCATTTGCTTATCTCCTATAATAGGGTATGTAACAAGTAAATAGAATCATCCAAAATATCATTCCATTTCATTTAAAATAAGGTCCATTACAATTGATCAAAACAAAGAAAGACATCACAAAAATTCAGTTATTCAGAAGGCCGGGTACTGAGTTCTGCAACACGTCTTTTCAAAGCAGCTATCTTTTCATTTTGAGAGTTCAAAATCCTTTGTCTAATTTGATTCCTTGTTGACTCGAAGTCAAAGGGTTTTAGATTAGCAAAACGAGCAGTCAGCTCTTCATGATGAGTTTTGGTATTAAGATCCTTTTGACGCTTCAGCGCAACGAGGTGATCTGCAGTTTCTTTGTTTAAGAGAACCTTCTCTTCCCTTTTCCGCTTCGCCAGAGTCAGACGTTCTTGAAGCTTGGCAATTTCTTCGTCAACTTCTGCTATTTCAGCTTCATTGGTCTCCAGCTTCGAAGATGTTTCTTCAATCTGGGTTTCCATATCAGCAGTAAACTGAGCAAAGGCTGCCAAAAATGCTTCAAGATCTTTTTCCTTCTGTTCAGCTTCCCGAGCCAAAGTTTGACATTCTTCTTCAATTAGGGAATCTATATTCCCAGATGATAGATTCTTCATTGCAGTCTTCACTTCTTCAAGCTCATTGAGGATATGTTCCAGATAAACGGCCTGAGCTTCATCTCCGTGGTCACGAATCCCGTTGATCAAATATTTTACGGATTTCCTGACTTTGGAGAAAGGAATGTTCTCACTCTCCATCATCGGCTTGAGTGTTAGATAGAATGCGTTTGTATAAGATCTTATAACGATTCTATTTGCCTCAGAAGTGATGGGAGTTTCTGCTATCTCGGCTGGAGTAGCTTCAGTTGCGACAGATGGCGTCGTCAAAGCAATAATTTCAGAAGATCTTTCTTTTGGTATCTGGGTTATCTTTATTGGAGGAGCCGTAGTAGAGCTTGTAGCAGCTTTGACTGGTTCTTCTGCGAAATATCCTCATTAGCAAGTTTTATTTTACAAAATTGACAAAGTTAAAGCTTTACCTAATTGAGGCAATTCAATCTGGACTTGTGATGGCCCAGGTATAGGCATCTCTGTAGAGCTCTCTTCTCTGACAGGAGTCTCCAATGGAGCCATTTTCGAGCTAGTTACACTCCTCATTTGTTCTCCTGCAAGTTAACGTATTGCGTTAATTTTATAAGAAAGTTATGAAGTTCAGAACAATAAACTAGCAATTTACCAGTATCCATTGTTTGAGCAGGGGTGCCTATCTCAGGAATAGTATATGTCACCATTGCTTGACTACTACCCGCCTCTGAACCGCCTGATAGGTGTACATTACCTCCAGCTATTAAAGAAAAGGAATCAATATGCTACAAAAAACAAGTATCATCATTGATAACAATCTACAGGATTCAAGAAATTTAACCTGGATCGGGTATATATGGTGTGTCCACTAATGCTGTTACTTCCTGAGGAATTTGAGCTGGCATTTTTTCTGAGACTTCCTTTGCACGATTACTTCCTGCATCGGAAGTACTAAGTGAAGGCTGATCTTCTTTAGTAGGGGTATTCATAATATTGACATGTGCTTCTTCCAATAGTTCATTAGCAATGCTCTCAATATTCTCTTCATTCAATATATGAGCGTCAGATGGCTCATTTGTATTTTCAGCTTCTGGATCAGTAACAGTATCCTCAAAGTATTCAGCGCATACCTGTAATGCATCAATCATTTCGCTATCTGAATATATTGGATCATCGACATGAGTTCGAAGATGATCTGATGTATCGACCGGAATAGTTTTGGACACTGTTTCTGGAAGCACTTCAGGAAGAATTGCCAGAGTTGAAGGCTGGCCAATCACAGAAGATGTGTCTACTTCCATAACCTCTTTATCAGATGTTGTTGGTTCTTCTGTAGTTACTGGTTCTGATTCAGAGATGGGAGTAGGGGAAGACATCATATGCCCAGCAACAGCACTAGCAAGGATGGATGCAGCACGAGACGGACTTAATAATCTTAATTTTCTACTAACTACTCTCTTTAAACTCGGCCTTCTTCGAAGAGGCACATTCGGACTTTCTTGGTCAGCAGAAATACCCTGTTGTTTCTGTAAAGACGTAGGAGTTATCTCTTCACTCCTTATAGATTCTTCTGCCAGTTGTCTCGATTGTGACCGAGTGGTAACTCCTTCAGGGAATTCTGCAGTGGTCTTCTTTTTCTTTGGATCTGGAGAAGCAACAGGAATATCATTTTTTCTTTTCTTCTTATCCTTCATAGGAGATTTTGTTACTCGGAGAGAAATGTTTAAGGGTTCAGTAAACTCCTCAAGGAAGTTCATATCTCTGGAGATTTCAAAAGGTTCGTCAGCAGGTTCTTCGTCATTTGGATCTTTATAAAGAAGGCTCGGCTTTCCTTTCTTGGCTCGTTTGTCAGAAGCGAAGCTATGTGCTAAATCAAAAGTCTCCACAAAGGTATTAGCCGAAGTGTAAAACCTTGAATAGGTAAATAACATTCGCGGTCCATGATTTGTATTCTCAGGCATTGAGAAAACGGCCCTCGTATTCTTAGCATTATAATAGTACCAAGCCCTGGCACCATCAATCAAATATCCTTTCCCTTGTAGGCATGTTGTGGCATTCCCTACATGGAATTGATCATAGCCGAATTGGCGTGCAAAACGGCTAGGCAAATATGGTTCAAGAATACATTCATCTTCAAATCGATGTACGAGGTGTGAGGGTCGAATCGACTTCAACCAATTGAATATAGCTGGATCTGTTGGTAGAGTATTCACTGAATCTAGGATATTAGTTGGCAATAACTCGTAGCCAGCTGGTGGATCAACACAATAAAAATCCCAGTTATCGCCGCGGTTCAATACTCGCCGGCAATCTATCAAGGAGGTGTGATTCCATCTACACCCTTCATACTTTCTTAAAAAGTTTCCTCCAATGGCTCTTTCGCCAGGGCTCATCAAAACTGGACAGTGGATTAGAAGCCACCCAAATAAATAAGTGTGGGCGACTTCAGTACGTGGAAAGCCATCTTTCTTATTATTTAGCATGCCGTCTACAAAGCAACGCAGACTATGATTAAGTCGGCTTGTCATCGCCGATAAAATATCCATCCGATAACCGAACACTAGGCGGACTGCAGCAAAAAGAACACCTCTATGGAAGCGATCGACTGCACTTGCTCCAGGGACTACATACCTTCGTAGCCAAAAAGCAAGAAAGCCTGCCAGATGGGCTTTCTTAGACATACGTCTGTATCCCATCCTCATGAAACTTTCTATTTTATCTCCTATCTTGAGTGGAGGATAATCTTCATCATTTTTAACTATTATATCTTCTTGGCGAAATCTTGCCATCAACTCATTTATCTCTTCCTCACTGAAACGCTGAAAGGTAAGCGGATCAACAGCTTTCTTCTCACTAATTTGTTTCTCTTCATCATCATGTTTGAGGAAAAGATAAGATATCCATTTAGTGAGATAGCAGGATCCTGAGCTTTCAAAATAACAACAACAGATGTGATAGTGACATAACAGCTCATCAAAGATTTCTACCATTTCAGCATTTTCAGATTTCAACCTGTTTAATTCATCTTCAGTAGGAACATACTCCTCATAAGGAAAATTTCCCATAGGCAGCTTGGAGATATGATTCATCTCATGAAGAGCGAAACCGATTTCTCCTTTTGGGGTCATGAAGGTTCCCGTCCTATAATTGTACCTTTCTATCAGTGAAAGGAATAGGTGTGGATTTGGAGGGAAGCCATGTACTGAAGAATAAACAGCTTCATACAGACTGATATTAAGAAGTTCTTCTTCATAATGTTCTAAAACCCAGTTGGCAATGCAGCTCCATCGTTTATAATCTGGGTTGACTAAACCTTGCATCCTCAAGGTGTTATCAGTATAATACCTACCTTTCCTAGCAAACTCATTTGCAAAAATTGGTATTCTCACTGGTAATAGACGAGATGAATTCTCGGGAGGGATGCAACCTGGTTTCAAACCCCTGAGATGAGTTACGTAAATATCAGATGAACTATAAAAGATATCTCTGTTGTTCACCTTTTTATAACATATTTTGCCCACCCGAGCCTGCTGAACGGGAGTGATATCCCACGCCATTTGGCGGGGATAACTGGCAAACTCATATCTGGAAAGAGGTAAACTCCTAAGCATATCTGGCAAATATATAGTCTTTTCACCTTTCTTAAAAATCCTCTCTTCCACCCGCTGTTTTGGCTGAGATTCCCTGCCAAAGGCATCTCCAAACAAGAAGAGTGGTTTCTTGTGGATAGCTGCATCCTGTGACTGTAAGGGTTGGCCGTTCATCAAACACAGAAGAGTCTCATTATCCTGAGTAGTCAGGATTGCTCTTCGAGATTCTGGTAGTTCATAATGAGGGAACTTAACGTGTGACAAATCCTCTTTGAATTCAGGTTCAGACATAGTTCCTTGGAAGATCTCGAAGTTGGGATCTTCTCTGATATCAACTGCAAAATAGAAAAAAGCAACATCACAACAAAGTTATCAGATTGTGCCTAGTTGACTGCTTAAAGACAGACTGCGTCTAGTTTTCAGCCAACTAGATTAAACTGCGCCTAATTCATGAATCTGGGCAGACTGCGCCTGGTTTTCTGTCAAATAGGGCAGATTATGCCTAGCTTTCATTCAACAACAAACAGCGCCTGTTTTTCAGACAAAGCTTTATCCGATAGCGCCTAATTTTGTTACTAGGCGCGATCGAACAAACAGCGCCTGTTTTTCAGACAAAGCTTTATCCGATAGCGCCTAGCTTTGTTACTAGGCGCGATCGAACAAACAGAGCCTAATTTTCTAGGCGCTATTTGATGGAATGTTTAAACTTCATAAATATGAAGTTTAAAGAATCACCGAACCCTAGAAAGAGTTGGCGACTACAACTGAGCCCTAAGAAGAGCCAGTGTGCGTTCCTATAACCCACCATTAATGGCTGGATGTGCAGTTTCGTGTCGAGAGACACGAGCTTGTCCAGGCTCTCGTATTTGAAGAGAACCACGTGATTCGACTACGGGAGGCAGCGCGGTCTTCTTCGATTTCTTCGAAGATTCAATTGATGCGGGCTCTTTTCCCTTATCAGCTCGTCGAGGCGCCATCGGAGTTGATTTGAAAAGCTTGTCGGAGGGGAAAGAAAATTAGAAAAGAAAACTCACTCTTGAAGACAATAAAGGGTTTACGAAGGATTGTGTGGGCTATTTATAGTTTTCGAACGGCTATAATGAAACGCGCCTAAACAGATTGCGCCTATTCAGCCTGAAGATCCGTTCTCGCCTTAAACTGCGCAACTTCTTCAAATATCAAGCGCGGTTTGACTTGGTCATATGGAAATTCAAAGTATTTCGAACTTTTGAAAATTCAAAATTCGAAAACTTTGAAGGGGGTCTTGTAGGTCCAAAAAATCAAACCGCGCCTAGGTTTGATTCAACTGATTGATCAGAACGCGCCTACAAACAAATGGCGCCTACTTCACCAACAAATTCAGAGTGCGCCTATTTCTTCATCACAGAGGCGCACTTCACAAACCGTGCTTAGCTGACGTGGAGTCATCATTACTCGACAAACACGAAGATCTAGGCGGCGCTATCATTCTTTTGATGGCGCGGCGCTCGAGGAAGATATGACAGCTGTCCAGGTGCTGTTTAATCAAACTGCGCCTACTTCCCTCTGAATTCAGCAGATAGCGCCTACTTCCATCCGAATTCAAGCGCACTTTGCAGATTGCGCCTACATCTCAGTGAAGAAGGCGCAGTTCAATACAACATCAATTTAGAGTTTGCCACGTGTCCCTGAAACAGGCGCGCTTTGACTAAATCAACGCCTAACTACCACTCTACATGTCCACACGTGTCTCATTAACTGTACACGACCAAACGCATTTTAATCAAATAATGCCACGTGTCTAGAGCAGTTGGTGCACGTTCGTGATAATGGAGTGAAAACAGGCGCAGTTTGTCATACGTGCTCAAAACAGGCGCACTTCAATCAGGCGCTCTCCAGAATAACTGCCCAAAACAGTTATTTCAGAACTCTATAAATAGAGTTTCGTTTCCATTCAACACATCACGGAGAAGATCAAGAAAAATCAGAGTTTTCGTCCAAGTGCTGCTGCGTTCTTCAGAGATTCAAGTCTTCAAAGTTCACATCGTCCAAGGGATAAAGCGATCGTCATTCAGATTGGATTCCTATAGTTGTACTTTCCCAGAATTCTTGTAATATTCTTTACAAAGTTTGTGAAATAAAGATCATACTTTTGTTTTTGCAAACAACTCGTTTATTCTAGCATCACAGGCAACCCAAGTATTTTACTCTAAGGACACTGCTTCATCTAATTGGCATGTTGTGTTAAAGGCACCAGCAAGAGGTTTTCAAGATATGGATATGGAAGTTGATCAAAATGTCTTTACACCATCATTAGCACCAGTGGATGTATCAAAACTAGATAAGAATGTTGAGGATGGTAGTGATAGTTATCTTAGAAAGGATTGTGAGGGCATTTATGTTTAAGAGGTCTTTTTCCTCTATATTTAATCTTATGAAACACTCTATATGGTTTAATTGGTCTCTATGTTTCATTAGTTTTTATTATTGGTATATGCAGGTTTTTAGTATTCTTTGTTAAGGTTGTGCAGAACATGTATATAATCAGTAGTTTTTTTTAGATTTTGGTTTTTTTAAATGCTTCACAATATAGGGTCTGTGAACTTCGTTTTAGTATTTGATACTCCAAAATGGTTTAAATGCTTCGTTTTTAAATGCTTCACCGATACAGTCCTTCAATGTCTGTATCACTCAATGGTTGCATAGGCTTGTTTGGCTCATAAATTGGAGTTCTATAAATTGATAGAATCCATGGGAATTGGAATCATGGAATCAAATTCAAATTTGATGTTTAGATGGCATACTGCAATTTGGTGGATTCAAAATTCTCATTGCTTGTTTAATGTTCATGGAAATAACAAGTCCTGTAATTAGATGGCATACTGCAATTAGGTTGCACAGGAGAAACTGATGGTACTATTAACTGTGTAATTCATACCCGACTTTAATTTGTCTGTATTAATTTGGCGCCAAATGGTACTATTAGCTGTGTACATTGTTTGCATCTCATCCTATTACACTGCCCAGTCCAATTAATTTCCTGCAAAAGCTTGATCAGGTCCTGGACTTCAAGTCCTGCAAACAATGTACAGTCCTTCGATGTACAGTTTATGATACTCTACTTGTCATGATTTAGTATTTGATACTCTATGATATTCTACTTGTAATGATTTGTTTCTTTAATATTTGCTTATTTTCTAATCATCATCAGCGAGTAATTCTTGCTCGTAGCTACCCTATCTTGCAATGACACCAAGGAAAAGAAGAAATGATGGTGAAGCTGAGGTAAATAACCTTCAACATGTATTTGAAATTAAGCTTACATAAATCTCATTTATTTCTTACTGTTTTAATATATATATGTTGCATATTTGTAGTCTTCAAAACGTGCAAAAAAGAGAGCAAAGAAGCAAAGACAATGCATCGAGGCTGCACTTGTGAACAATCAAAATGCTGGTTTCTATATAAGTGAACAAGAAGGTTCGAATGCGGTAGGGATCAAGCACATATTTTTACAGATTTTTGGAAATGTTGTGGGAATGTTGTTCTCAGAACTGCACTGTGTTATGAGAACAAGCATAAATGCCAACTGTTGCAAAATAAGTACATATTTTCTATAGCAATGCTTACATATATTTCTAATGCATAAATGTCAACCGTGTTCTTGTAAAGGACAAAGAAAAATGTTCCAATGAAGAACAAGGAAAAGAAGCATCAAATGAGGGACAAGAACCAGAAGATTCAAATGGCGAAGAAGAACCACAAGCTTCAAATGAAGGCAAAACAGAGAGAACAACAAGGACTAGGGGACCCACTAGGTGTAGTGCTTGGCCCGTTGAAAGTGGCAATAGGCTAGAGGTGGAGTTAAATGAAAATGATCAACCAATTGGAAGGAACTTGAAACATCTTTCAACTTTTGTCGGATGTTTGACACGTGAAATGGTACCAATAACGTTCGATGATTGGAGACATATACCTTCTCAGAGCAAGGACTTCTATTGGAAAGCTGTTACAGTAAGATGAAAGTTTACATTCTTTTTTAAATATAGTTTATATCTACTATCTTCCTAATAATTACTTATGACTATTTTGCACTTGTAGCAAAAATTTACATTCATGGAGCGCGATGAGGAGGCAAAAATGTATGTCATCCAACAAATGGAAAGACTTGCTAGGGCCAACAAATCAAAATTGGGGAAATATTTGAAGAGAAAGCCGAATGACGTAGACCCGGTAGATTGGGAACTATTCGTTAAGAAAAGATCATCAAAACAATTTAAGGTATGTTGAATAAATATTTTTTGAAGCTTCAATGTCTAACATTTAAGGTATTATCTAATAATATGCATGTGTTGTACGTAGGAGAGGTCTACAAAGTTTAAACAAATGAGAGGAAAACAAACAATGCCGTACCTTGGAAGTAGAAAAGGCTTTGCTCGTATTGCCGATGAAATATTGGTAAGTATAAAGTATTTTTTTTCATTCGTATTTATAACTCTCTACTTATCAATGCCAATTTTACCTAATACAATGCAGAGAAGGGAGGGACCATGTCCTATCGATAAGGTTAGGCTTCGTGCTTGGTCCGAGGATATACTACTGGGGAAGGTGTAGCTAAGCACTCAAAGGACAACGAGCTCATTGTATATACACAATTACCTTCTTATGGATAGTATATTTTGTTCTTCTTGTATTGACAGTCAAGCGTTGTCCAACGGAGACTAATTCTAGTTTTTTTCATCGTAATTTCAGCAAAAAGCCAAGGAAATCCTTCTTGCACCGCCTTCAGAGGGATCCCAACAATTAGATGAAGGTGATGCACTTTCACAAGTAGTACGACAATCTGAAAAACGGGATAGGATTAGAGGAGCCGGAGCCGGAGCAACTAAATCTAAATTAGTTGCTCAAAAGAAGCATTCTCAAACAGTAGTTCGACTAAAAAACAAAATTGAATCGATGCAGGACGAAATTGACTCAATGTCAAAATTAGTTAAAGAACAAGCAAAGTTGATAGAGACTTTGATGAAAAATAAGGTAAGCGTGTAGGAATTCTAGATTGACTCTTGTTTTATTTCACTTTGATATTTTTTTTATACATTACCTATGACGCTTGCCTTGTTTAGGAATGTGATCAACAAAAAGATGATGATGTTGAGGTGAGTGTAGAGGGGAGAAATTCCCAAAGCAAAGTTGACTCAATGCAAGGGCAAATCAACTCCATATCAAAGTTAATTGAACAACAAAATCAACTACTTGGTACATTAATGAAAAGTCAGGTAAGCCATCAAAAATGACCACTTGTAACAAATCTATAATTTTCTTTTTGGTAATTACATGTAACTATTTTCCTCAATAGGATCAACATAAGATGACCAATGAGAAGAACGACGAGAACACTAAAGAGGAGGAGGAGAACAATGAGGGCAGCAGTGATGATGAGAACACTAAAGAGGAGGAGAACAACAGTGGCAACGAGAATAATTTTGAAGTAAAGGTCATTTCAAAATCTCCATCTACTCCATAGGTAATATATCTCTAATAACAAATAGAAGTATTGTAACTCGAATGATATTTAATATTTTGAGCTTCAATCTTTGTTGTAGTCACATCATCATCTGTCAAAGGACCAAAAATACAAGTTACTCGATTGGACGGGAAATAAGAACGAAGTTGTTGCAATTGGACGATGGATCACCGATGATCCGAATGTGCCGGTTCACGGTTATCCTCTTGGACAAGGTGCATCCCGTGTTTGGGTAGATATAGTGGTACAACCCAAAGCTCTGTTGTTTAGTCCGTGTTTTGGTAACGACACAGTAGAGGAAATCATTGGAAGTACCACGGCTTGGCCAACAGACCACATTATGCCGTTTGAAGACTAGGTACGTCTTTAATAAAGTACCTCTAAATGCTATACTAAATTCCTACACACTATACTTTAATTCATGCACCCCTATGTTTTACTCACTGTTTTCACATTCTATTACACAAATGTAAAATAAAAACTAATCCTCGACACTCTTTGATACTAATTTCTACTTATCTGCACACTTCTTCAATAATCTGAACTTATAATCTACTGTTTACTGAAAATAGCATCAAGATCACTTCTTCACATTCTATTAAACAGGGGGGCCCCTATGTTTTACTCACTGTTTTACTCATTGTTTTAACAAGATCAATTTTTCATCATGAAAATAGCATCAAGATCAATTTTTCTACTTATTTGCACACTTCTGGTACAACAACTACATAAAACAAACTTTCATTCTTTACTTGATTACTTGGATCAACCTGCAACAAATGCCAATTGGCAAAATATAAACAATAACGTATTTGTATAAAATATTTTTGGAACAAAACTGAACAAAAATAAGGAACCATTAGTTTTTTCTTTACAACTTACTGAACTTTACCCCCTATTTTTTGACAACTTACTGAACTTTACCCCCTATTTTTTGTTTCATTAGTTTTTTCTTTACACTAATGATTTACCCCCTATTTTTGTGTAGGTTGGATGAAGGAAGATGATGCTTTATGAGGAGTTTTGGTTGTGGATAGGCTCGAAGGGAGCTAAATGTTAGATAGTCAACATTTTGGGATATATGTAGCTGACTACACTGTTAATGTTTTATTTTTGGACATTGTTTTACTTAACAAAATGCCTAAAAATTGGCTTTTGAAAGAAAACTAGAAAAGTACAGAAAGTACAAATATTCTGAGAAGTATTGCTATGGAAGTCTGATCTGAATACGACCACTTTGTTCCTTGGACCATACGATGATGATGAAGAAAACTGCTTGAAGAAGACGAACAATCGGAAGAACTAAGTCACCGAAAAGGTATCGAGCAACGGCACTGATGGCACAGTCGAATGCTTTCTTGCTTTGCTTCACCCTGTTCTTGAGAAAAAAAGTTGAAGAAATGCTTCTGGGAATATCACTCTGGAAGTATGAGTTTTCTCAGAATCTCCTCTCCTCTGTTGATCTCTTTTGATGCTGTCTATGTGAAAAATAACACTACCAAAATAACCAACTTTAGCGACGGCCACATCCGTCGCTCATCCGTCGGTAACATAAATTACCGACGGAATAGCGACGGATATTTGATGAAAATGCCCGTCGGGAAATACGTCGTCGCTAAAATTTGTCCGTCGCTAAGCCGTCGGACAAATGATTAACCGACGGACTAGCGACTGATTACCGACGGTTGCCTTTCAATGGTTTAGCGACGGATTAGCGACTTGTTCCCGTCGGTTTACATGCCATATAATATTAAAATATCCGTCGCTAAGCCGTCGTAAATAGGTCGGTAAAAGCGTATCAGAGAGGTTCCTGATACGCAAAATCAGTCGCTATTCCGTCGCCATTCCGTCGTTAACCTCGACGTTATAGCGACGGATTAGCGACGGGTAGGGGGTCGGCCTGGTTCTGGAAAGCTTCCATATTTCCAGAACCATGTCGACGGATAATGGGTCGCTAAGCCGTCGCTAGTCCGTCGTCATCCTCGACAGATTAGCGACGGATTAGCGACCCACTATCCGTCGCTAAGTCTCTGGAAACCTACCATATTTCCAGAACCATGTCGACGGATTTGCCGTCGCTAGGTAGTCGATATTCCGTCGCTAATATTCCAGTTAGCGACGGAAGTTCCGTCGCTAGTTCGTCGCTAGCTCGTCGCTACCTGCAAATTTATTTCAACCAGTTAGCGACGGATTCGCCGTCGCTAGGTAGTCGCTAGGTGGTCGCTAACTGCAAAATATTTATATCACCCAGTTAGCGACGGATATTCCGTCGCTCGTCCGTCGGTAACTGCAAATATTTATATAACCCAGTTAGCGACGGATTTGCCGTCGCTAGTTAGTCGCTCATCGGTCGCTAAAAGATATATCCGTCGCTAGTTAGTCGCTAGTCCGTCGCTAAATGCAACATTAATTAAAAAAAATTACAGAAACATTCTATTTCCTTTTCGTAAATATTACACATATTCATAATATCCAATATCCAAACATCCATGTACGATCAACAAATATCCAAATATCCAAATTCATAATATCCAATATCAAACAGAAATATCCAAACATCTATGTACAAATATCCAAACACAAATACACAAATTCATAATATCCAAACATTCATGTACGCTTCCAAAATATCCAGAATTCAAAATCCAAAAATAGTACAAATATCCAAAAACAGTACAAATATCATTGAGATGGATCGCGTCGTCGTCTCGGCGCCGCCTCGGCTCTGCGGATGTACTCTTCCACCATGTACGCCGGCACCTGGGACAACACATGCTCTGGAAGCGTGCGGAGCTGCTCTGGCAACATCAAGTCCATGAGCCCAATGAGCGCAGTATCCGGTACCAGGCGGACCTCGGCAGAACGGTCAAATGAATAACGTCCAGGGTCGGAAGGACCGGCAACCGCACTAGACGTACCGGGAGAAGACGAATCTGGACCGGGAGCAGAAGAAGGACGCGGAAGGCGCTCCAGCACATCCGACATTAGACTCCGCATTTTCGACATATCGGAGGTGAGAGTCGCAAGCTGCGCCCTCATATCGTCCGACGGGGGCACGGGAGGAGGCGGGGGCGGTGGATATCTCGGAGTCGTGCCCTGCAACGATGCCGCCATGGAACCTACGCCGTAGACGCGCCCTTTATTAAAGCCGCCGACAGACTACGAACACGTCGTCGTAGCGAGCGGCCATAGAAGAGGGCGTCTGGGTGGGCGTCGTTTCGCCGACAACCTCGGCAGGGGGGCTCAATCTGACTAAGGGCCTCACGATATGCAGCCTATCCAATGAATGTGTTTATACTATAAGTTTTCCTAAGTTATAATCTAAATCCTATGTTTTCCTAAGTTATAATTTGAATCCTACGTTCACCTAATTAAGTTAACAATAATTATATTTCTAATATAAATCTCATAAACGTAATTACTTACATCAGTCGCCTGGGCCCTCGCGTCGACGAAGCTCCCGTCTGCCCGCCTCTTGTGTGTATGCAGGAATACATCGTAGGCGGTGACCGACTCCGGCTCTCTTCCCTCCTTTACCGCCCGTTGTGCCTGCATACGAAATATACGTCGAATTTAATTAACTACGTATATTAATAGTACCGAATTTAATAGTGAAATGAATTTGCAGTATCTCACCAAATCTGTACGCGTCGCTGCGTGGGGCTTTGAACCTCTCGTATGCAGACCAGCGGCCTGTCTGCTCGCCTTCGCTTTCTCTGATTTCTCCCTGTACTGAGCAGTATTCATCTTATCCAACATCTGCTCGTAGTACTCCTCCCGGAGCCACTTCTTCCTCGAATGCGCCGTACGAACGTCGTACACCGCATCCCGTATCTTCTTCCCGGCGGCGGCTTTGTAGGCCTTGCGAATCAACTCCTCGCGATGGGGGGGCCACCAGAACGTCGTCTGACATACAAATTAAATTATCACGTAATTAAAAAATTAGTGGATTAAAGAATAATTAATAATTAACCAAAAGATATATATATACCTTCATCTCCTCGAGCCAGACGTACTGCATGTTCTGAGGCACCTCAAAAAAATTGAGGTAGGGGCCATGGTAGTTTTCCCGGATAATTTGCCCGAGTATCCGGGCAGCATCATACGGGAAAAACCTACAAAGAAGCAAAGACTGGATTATTAACTTGAATAAATGAAACAAATTTAATAAATTAACTTAAATTTACTTACGTATCACCCGCGGGCCATAGCTCTCGTCGGTTCTCGCCTATCGGCCTCTCTGGAGGCGTCGGAGGATCCGCGGGTCCGCGGATGTACTCACCGGTAGCAGGATGAAGCTGAATCCGGGGGTACTCCGGAGCCCACCCTGCAGTAACTGATGGTGTACCCGCTGGTGCATCCGGGGGCGGAACGGATCCGCTAGCGGATGGAGTCTCAGGCCTCGATGAAGATGAAGGTAGCGCAGAGATAGATCGACGGCGGGAAGAGTCTGTGGCCGGGCTCTCCAGGTCGGGATCGGAGGACTTTATATCCGGAGAATGTGAAAGGCGACCACGACCGCTACCACCACGACCGCTACCACCACGTCCACGGCCAGTGCCGCTACCACCACGCCCACCACGGCCAGTACCGCCACCACCAGCACCACCACGGCCACGGCCACTGCCGCTACCAGCAGCACGAGTGGTAGTGACCACGACCTGTAAATAGAACACATAAATATAATTAACAATATAGAAGTATAAATGAATATAAAACTGAACTAAAATATATATACCAGCAGCAGGGCGGCGAGTGCCGTCAAGACAATGAGAACTAAGAGTGCCATCTGTAAAAAAAAATCATACAATAAGTAGATGATCGAACGACAAAAACATAAACTGAAATAAGAATGTGTCCGTCTAAACTGAATTCACTAAGTTAGTTGTAAGTGCTTCTAATATATACCGATATTTAATCTAATCATCGTTATCGTCCTCGTCCTCATCGTCATCGTTCTCATCCTCATTCTCATCGTCGACTTCATCTATATCATCATCCTCATCGTCGACTTCATCTGTATCATCATCCTCATCCTCATCCTCATCCTCATCCTCTTCTTCTTCTTCTTCTTCTTCTTCTTCTTCTTCTTCTTCTTCTTCTTCTTCTTCTTCAGGCTCAATACTTGGGACAAGACGCCTCTTTCTCCCCTGGTTGACAGCTAAGTCTTGTATATCAACCTCTTCCTCCCCTCTATTTTCCTCAGCATGAGGTATATCGACATCTTCCACGTCCATGGTATCCGACTGTTGTCCCATGTATTGGGGCTTCACGATCTGGTCCTCTTGGTATGCTGGGTCTCCAACGTTGAATGTATTTCTAGATTTAATCTTGCATACTGCCCACCAGTCAAATCGATCTCTACGACGCCTTGGGTAGCTTGTATAGTAGACTTGAACAGCCTGACTTGCTATCGCAAACGTGTCGGACCCTCTATACCTCCTGCGATGATTTATATCGACGAATCCAAATTGTTTATCGATTCTCCAACCGATATTTGGTCTCGTATCGAACCACTCACATTTGAACATCACAATATGCATATCATATGGGGCACTATATTGTAAATCTACAATCTCCCGAAGCACTCCATAATAGTCAAAGTCCGGCTCGTCGTCATAGATGGTGCCTCTTATGCAAACACCAGAATTCTTGGTATCGAAGCCGTCATTGAGAAATTCGGCATTTATAGCATGCTGAGTTGACTTAAACTTGAAGCCATTAACGACATAGCCTGACAAAGTCTTTGCATGCTTCTTTGGTCCCAATGCCAAATAACGAATGCTCTCATTTATGAGTGTTGTTTCAGGCAATAAAACCTGTAAACATGTATTGATAATTTAAATATTTTAGCTGCATATATTTTAATGGTAGCCGCATAACATATTATCTCAGTTACTTACGTATTTACGAAACCAGGACGAAAAGGTACAATCAACCTCTCTTTGAAGTCCCTCATCTGTAATATATGGTGTCCTCATTTTGACTTCACCTCTAAATACACTGTTAGAGAGAATAAAAATAAGTGTAGTCACTTAATTCACCAAATTAGAGATTATAACGAGGCGTAGTCACTTACTTCTCCAAATCTCTCACTTCTTGTATGTCACAATTTAACAAGACATATCGGTGAGCGGTATCATACTCATCGTCGGTCAACCACCGTTTCTTACTAGCCCCAATAGGCTTGCCCCTTAAATTGAATATACCTCCATCCTCAACGTCTTCTTCATTCCTTTGAGGTCTATTTCGATTTGTCTCGACATGAGTATCGAAATAAATGGAGCAGAAATTTGATACCTCCTCGATAAGATATGATTCGCATATCGAAGCCCCTATATGAGCCTTGTTGCCAACTTTCTTCTTTAGATGGTGTAGGTACCTAAAGAGACAAATTATCTTGAGAATTAACAATGAATTG
Source organism: Iris pallida (assembly GCA_029216955.1). NCBI lineage: Eukaryota > Viridiplantae > Streptophyta > Magnoliopsida > Asparagales > Iridaceae > Iris > Iris pallida. Next base: position 8,487,014 of record JANAVB010035418.1, read on the forward strand.
TAAAATCCACTTAAATTTCACTTAAATTATATCGATTTTTATTTACCTTTCAAAGGGGTACATCCATCGATAATGAACAGATGCACCGACACGGGCTTCGTATGCTAGATGAATCGGTAGATGCTCCATGCTGTCGAAAAAGCCCGGTGGAAATATTTTCTCTAACTTGCAGATTGTTAAGACAATCTTCTCCTCAAGTTGTACCATATGTTGCACCGTCAGCTTAGTTGAACAGATATCCCTGAAGAATGTAGACAGCTCGGCCAACGGAACCCATACAGCAGAAGGCAACAACTCTCTCAAAGCAATGGGCAGTAATCTTTCCATAAACACGTGGCAGTCGTGACTCTTCATTCCCGTTAGCTTGCATTCATTGAGATCAACGCATCTAGACAAATTCGAAACATAGCCGTCGGGAAATCTTAAATTAGATATCCACTTGCAGATTATTAATCTATCTTCCTTGCTCAATGTGTATGGCGCTATAGGCTTACTTAATTGTCCACCAGCACCCCTTTGTATCAAGTTCAGATGAGGACGCTTGCATATCTCGGCTATGTCTTGTCTTGCTTTTGGATTGTCCTTCGTCTTTCCTTTAATATCCATGACGGTATTGAAGACATTATCGAACACGTTCTTTTCGATATGCATGACATCAAGATTATGCCTTATAAGATTATCTTTCCAATAAGGCAAGTCCCAGAAGATACTCCGTTTGGTCCAGTTATGGCTTTGTCCGAACCCCTCGACACGATGGTTCGATGGATCTTCCATTGCGGTGGGCAATTCCTTTACAGCTTCCCAAATATCGTATCCCGAAAATCTGGCAGGAGGTTGAGAAAATTCTTGTTTTTCATATCTGAACGCGTCCTTATTCTTTCTCCAAGGATGGGTCGCGGGCAGAAATTGACGGTGACAGTCAAAGAAAGAAGTTTTTCCTCCATGCCTAAGGCGGAACGCCTTACTATTTTCTATGCATATCGGACAAGACATGTTGTCGTGCGTACTCCATCCCGACAGCATACCGTATGCTGGAAAATCATTGATTGTCCACATGAGTGAAGCTCTCATCTGAAAGTTCTGTTTCCTGGAAATATCATAGGTCGTGACGCCGATCTCCCACAGCTGTTTCAGCTCATCCACCAACGGCTGTAAATATATATCGATGTTCTTCGTCGGATTTTTAGGACCGGGTATGATAGCTGTCAGAAACATATAAGGAGTCTTCATACACATCCATGGTGGCAGATTGTAAGGGGTAAGAATGACCGGCCAGCATGAGTACTGAGATGCCGACTGTCCGAAAGGGGCGAAGCCATCAGCACATAGCGCCAGGCGTACATTTCTAGGCTCTGCAGCAAAATCTGGATGACACAAATCAAAATGTTTCCACGCCTCTCCATCCGAAGGATGTGACAATTCTCCTTCGTCCTTTATGCGTTCTTCGCTGTGCCACGTCATGTGTTCTGCTGTATTTAGAGACATATACATCCTCTGCAAGCGCTTCGTGATCGACAAGTAATGCATATACTTGTAAGGACGTCGTTTTCTAGTCGACTTTCCTTTTTCCTGTACTGGCTTGTAACGATCCGCATTACAGAAGCTGCAACTTTCTGATACGCAATTCTCTTTGTAGTACAACATGCATCCGTTGCGACAACAATCTATCTTCTCGTACCCCAGTCCCAGTTGTCGGACCATCATCTTTGACTTGTAGAAGTTTTTTGGTAGCTCTTTTGATTCCTTCGGTAACACCTCCTTGATTACTTCTGTGATCCGATTATAGCAAGCTTGTGGCAAGTTAAAATCAGACTTTATGTTCAACAACCGCATCGTCACTGACAGTGCGGAATGAGTCTCATAACCAGGATATAGAGAAGTATCTGCGTCCTGAAACATGTCATAGAACTCCTTCGCCTCGGAATTAGGATCCTCCGGATCAAAATTAGGCCCTGGCATCATACACCATATCTCGTGCAAGGTTCTGCAGATCTCCATAATCAACAGAGCATCCGTGGTCTTCGATGACATCCGTTGCAACATTATCATCAAAAGCATAAGTAGCAGCTTCCGCAGCCTGTCTTTCCGAATATAGTTCACCTTGCGATGACCACAGGCCGTAATTACGTACGAAACCCTTACAGGTCAAATGATCTCTCACAGTCACCACTTCTTCGTAACGTCTATTGTGACATTTAACACATGGACACTTAATTTTGTTACCGTCCATGTACTGAGCTTTGCTCATTGCATAATTAAGAAATACTTCCATGCCTGCCTGAAAATCGTCACTCACACCAATTCTACTCTCGTGTTGCCGTTTGTACATCCATGTACGATCAACAAAATAACGACTCATCCTCAATTTGGATGTGAAAATCTGTATCGTAAGACAAACTAAACATAAGAATAGCCCGATACCGATACTCATAAATTTGAATTAGGGTTAGGATGTTAGATATAAGTGAACTAGGTGATGTAGAGTACAATATAGGGAACTGTGAATGGACTGAAAGTTGCACATGAGAAGGTTCAATGAAGGGCCCATAAATGGGTTCACATGATAAGTTAGTAAGAATCCACATCACTATACATACTCCCCCGTCTCAGGAGTGTGTCTGGCTCCTATTTAGAACAGCACAGGTCACAACATGTCCAGAATAGCAAAACAGAGCTCTACAATGTATATCGGTATCGGACTATTCCTACGAGTATTGGTATCGACGATATCAATACTCGTGTGAATAGGAGATTGCAATATAAGTCTAAGCTATCTAGCTAACATGTATACTTGCATTTACATTGTATCATAACTTGTATCTAGTTACCTTGCTAATCATGTATATACTCTTAACATATATGTAAAGACACTATACTAACATGTATTTAAATCAAGGTTCAAAGTATCGGTATCGGAATCGGTATCGGACTATATATTCCTACGAGTATTGGCATCGGCGATATCAATACTCGTGTGAATAGGAGATTGCAATATAAGTCTAAGCTATCTAGCTAACATGTATACTTGCATTTACATTGTATCATAACTTGTATCTAGTTACCTTGCTAATCATGTATATACTCTTAACATATATGTGAAGACACTATACTAACATGTATTTAAATCAAGGTTCAAAGTATCGGTATCGGAATCGGTATCGGACTATATATTCCAACGAGTATTGGCATCGGCGATATCAATACTCGTGTGAATAGGAGATTGCAATATAAGTCTAAGCTATCTAGCTAACATGTATACTTGCATTTACATTGTATCATAACTTGTATCTAGTTACCTTGCTAATCATGTATATACTCTTAACATATATGTGAAGATACTATACTAACATGTATTTAAATCAAGGTTCAAAGTATCGGTATCGGAATCGGTATCGGACTATATATTCCTACGAGTATTGGCATCGGCGATATCAATACTCGTGTGAATAGGAGATTGCAATATAAGTCTAAGCTATCTAGCTAACATGTATACTTGCATTTACATTGTATCATAACTTGTATCTAGTTACCTTGCAATATAAGTCTAAGCAATCTAGTATTGGTATCGGCGATATCGGTAGTATCGGCGGTATCGGATCGAAGTATCGGATTTTTTTTGGTATTGGAAAACAAATAATTATTAATAAATTATTTACATTTAAAAACATATAATTTATACATTTAGGCATAATTTTAAGTGTTTTAAGTATTATTTCTTAGTAGTTTTGAAATTAAATAAAATTAAATTAAATGAAATAGTATTATTTCTTAGGATCGGGACATGCCAAACCGTATCCGTATCGGGGAATGCAACCCATTCCCCACCCCCCCCGACCCCCCTGCCCCCATTCAACACCCCCCCCGACCCCCCTGCCCTCTCCATTACCCACCCCCCCCGACCCCCCTGCCCCCATTCCCTACCCCCCCGACCCCCCTGCCCTCTCCACCCCCCACCCCCCGCCCCCCGACCCCCCTGCCCCCATTCCCGACCCCCCTGCCCCCATTCAACACCCCCCCCGATCCCCCTGCCCTCTCCACCCCCACCCCCCGACCCCCCTGCCCCCATTCCCCACCCCCCCGACCCCCCGACCCTCATTCCCCACCCCCCCACCCCTTGCCCCCATTCCCCACACCCCCCCGACCCCCTGACCCCATTCACCACCCCCCCCACCCCCCGCCCTCTCCACCCCCCGCGAAGCCGACCCCCCCCCCCCCCACTCCCCCCCCCCGGCCCCAAAACCCAAAATTAGAGAAAGAGAGAGAGAGAGAGAGAGAGAGAGAGAGAGAGAGAGAGATACCTGGTAGAGAGAGAGAGAGCCGCGAGAGAGAGAGAGAGAGAGTTTTGGGGGGAATGAAAAATTCCCCCCCGTCGGTTCAATTTAAGTTAGGGCACAGAACCTAGCGACGGAATAGCGACGGAATAAATTAGTCGCTAAACCGTCGCCAATTAAAAGGTATTTTCCGACGGATATATCAGTCGCCAGTTAGTCGCTAAAGTTCCCGCCAATGTTTTAAAGATTTTGCCGCCAACATTTGCGACGAATAAGCGACGAAAAAGAATCCGTCGCTAACGTTCGTCGACTTAGCGACGGAAACCCGACAAATTTTTACATTTAAAATTGGAAAAAATTATGTTATGTTGTCTGTCGCTAATCCGTCGCTAAGATGTCGAAAACTGGTCGCTATTAGCGACGAAATCCGTCCGTCGCTAAACTTCCGTCGGTAAAGTGGGGTATTTTAGTGTAAGTCTATTTATAGACTTAACCCTTTGTGCGTAAAAAGCAACAAAATCGAGTTTTTACACTAGCAACTGTCACCCACGATGTAAATCACCCTCTACGTACGTTGACACGTGTCCCATGTAGAGTTGTGATCTCTACGCATGGTGACACGTGTCCCACTATCTCAATAAAATGGGAAGAGCACGTACACACATTCCTCGAGAAGTGTGGCATGAAAGCCATGTGGGCAAACCACGTTCCCATGTAGCCAGAAACAATCGGGCGTAAAAATGACCAAAAATACACTTCCAGCGTAAAGTAGTAGACTAGGCGTAAAATAGCCCAAAAATAGACTTCTCGCGTAAAGTGGCTGATAACATAGCCTTGAGCGTAAAAAGTAGCCCAAATAAACTTTATGCACACATCAACTTTGAGCGTAAAAAGCTCAGATAGTATTCGTGCGTAAAAGAAGCCATCTTTTGAGCGTAAAGTAACCCCATCCACACACTAAACGATAGTGTTGGTTTCTGTGTCAATCAAATCTCTTCGAATTCTGTGTTATACGCTGTCAGCAAATCATTATGTCAGAATCATCATGACTTGCATTAAATGCATGATCTGACAGCCTGTCCCCAGCGTAAAGTAGCTCGCGTAAAGTAGCCCGCGTAAAACAGCTCGTGTAGAGTAGCTCGTTGATTCTTTTTGACTTTGCATAAAGCTCTATTCTTTTGACTTGGTCTTTGAAGCACTTTTTACGCTCCTACAAGACCCCCTTCAAAGTTTTCAAATATTTTTCAAAATTTGAAATACTTTGAACATAAGCATAAAATTTGGGATTTCACCAGTCAGCGTAGAGTTCGGGATATCCAACGGTCATCCGCGTAAAAGTTGGGATATCCAACAGTCAGCGTAAAATCTGGGAATTTGAACCGATTCGAAATTCTCTATAAATAGAGTTCAACTATTAGGGAGAGAACTTTACTTTGTCTTTTGAAATTTCGGTCTCTCCTCACTCTTCTTCCTCCTTATACTCTTGCTTCAATCCGATAGCCCCCAAGAAGTCGTCCGCCGCCAGCAGCAAAGGCAAGAAGCCCGCCGTAGATTCATCTTCGACCGGCCGCGCAAAACCCCCCATCCAATCGTCCATGACACCTCAATCGAGCAACCCCGCCGTGGCTCCAGCAATGAAGGGTAAAATCCTACATTATCTCGGCTTTGAGTTCGCCGGAGAAGAAGAAGAAAACCCGAACCTTCAGATTTCACGCCCACATCATACGTGTCAGCGTAGAAACTGAAGTAACAAAATACGCCCACGTTTATATGTGTGAGCGTAAAATTCAGAAAATACGCCCACGTCTATACGTGCCAGCGTAAAATATCAAAATACACTCATGTCAATACATGCTAGCGTAAAATCTAAAATACGCTCACATAAACATGTGCCAGCGTAAAATTTAAAATACGCTCACATAAATATATGCTAGCGTAAAATGTAAAATACGCTCACATAAATATGTGCCAGCGTAAAATTTAAAATACGCTCATGTCAACACATGCCAGCGTAAATTTTCAAAATACGCTCACATCAATATGTGTCAGCGTAAAATCTAAAATACGCTCACATAAATATGTGCCAGCGTAAAATTTTAAAATACGCTCATATCAACACATGCCAGCGTAAAATTTTCATAAATAAAAAACTTTGTGTAAATCAAAGACTTTTTTACACTTTTAAAACTTTTTTATCAACTTCAATAAGCGTAAAGTTTACATAATCAAAGTCTTTAAAACTTAGATTTCAAATTAGATTTTCACTAACTTGATTTTTCTTTTTCTTTTGGCAGTGGACTTGAAAGCTCACCCACTCGCAGAAGTGTTTGGCTCTGCAGTTGGTATGGTGGGTTCGAATTATGTGGAGAACCTGTCTCATGTAGAGTTTCCCCAAGCGAACCCGGAGTACCCCGTAGAGAGATCACAGTTGATAGCTGCCCATGGGGATAGAATGCTGCTATCTATGATAAATGGAGAACTGTTGACCTCAATGGATGGCCAACAATTTGCAAAACCAGATTTCTTGTTTGGGGATGCAATAGACTGCAAGTCGCAAACTCATCCCAAGAAGGAGTCTTGGGTATTCAAGTCTGGAGATAGAGCGATGTATCTCCCCGATATGGATAGAGATTATCCTTTGTCCGCATTCATTCATGCTACCCATCCTCGACAGATGTTGTGGAATCTGACTCCTAATAGTTATGAAAGGCCGGGTAGAATCATATTCAAGAGGAAAAATGCCAATGATATGGGGTATTATGTCAGTGTTCCCAATGGTGGCGTCGTTCCATTCTCTGGTCTCTTGCCAGGTTTTACTCCGAGTGAAGATTCGGCCTTAATCCAACCAGTGCAGACCCAGATGTTCGTCAATAAGTTCATAAGGGCTGCGGCATTGTATCCCCAAACAAACCCTAGGCTACCTGGATGGTTAACTCCATTTAACCAGAACTGGATCCAGATTAGCGTTTGGATGATGAAGAATTTTCAGACAGAGCTGAAAGACATCGGCCTGTATAAAGCAGTGGCCTCAACTAGTCAAGGCATACCACCGAACAGTAACTTATTCTTGGCCTTGTTGGAGATGTACATAAGTTCAACTGGAACTTTTGCGATCCCGAGAGGTGAAATGGGTCTCACACTCTATGAGATGTAATTCATCTCAAAGCTGCCAATGGGGGAAGCCCCATATGAAGAATATGTTTCCTCCAACCGAAAACTGGCTGAAATCAGGAAGAAAAACCCTCAGTTGGTTGAGGTGTATGAAGAATTGATGTGCCACTACATGATCTGCACTACTATGCATGAGAGTGGGTCTCATCTAACATACATCAACAAATGGACGACATACCTCTTTTTTCATAAGGATAAAATATCCAAAGATGATACAGAGAGGTTCCAGGAGAACAAAGCTCCAACTATCAACACTGGTTCAACAATCCCTACTGACAAAATACGGGATATGATGATCAGTTACAAATTCCCGAATAAATATCTGTCAACCAAGACTGGGAAATTCTCGGCTGGAACCGAAGTCTTAAGCTTCCTCCGATATGGTAGCCAGAAGATCTCCAGAAAGGCCTTGCTGGCAGGCTTCCTTTCTCTATGGTTGAGGAGATGGGTTGTACCGGGGACCGGTACAGTTGATAGGATCTACCGGAACGTACTATGGCCAGCAGTACGTTTGGTATTTAAAACCAGAATCAACCTGTTGTCGGCAATGGTGTGCCGCATCAAAGCAGGTTTGAGAACTTTCGATGAGGAACTGATTAATAATGCTCCTCACCGAAATGTATTCCCCAGGGGAAAAATGCCCTACACCTACTTGATGGGCTGGCTGTTGCACCACAACTGCAGATTGTTGCCACCAGGCCCGGAAGATGATACGGAGGTCTTCCTCCAAAAATTTAGCAAAGCTACATGGATTACCGCGACAGTGGCAGATACCCGAACAGTCTTGAATTATTCCTATGGTTGGAACTTTTTCTGCACGAGGCCAGAAGTTCCAGCTGACTGTTTCGGCGTTCAATTTGAAGACGAAGTTGAAGGAAGAAATTTATTGTCAGCACCAGTCTTCAGGTGGCTACAGTGCATCAGACCATCTCATCTGATGTACAAAAATGAAGATAGTTGTGCATTCGAACCATATCTACCAAGTAGGTTTGCTCGTCAATTTGGATATGACCAACTTCATGTTGGTAATCCATCTACCAGTTTCTGTCACTATGGGAAACTGATTGATGGTGCAAGAGGTTGGAGGTACTTTAGTACTTCCCGTACTGGTGCCAAATTCAAAGTATCAACCGCTACCAGCACCACAGAGTTACGTATACTTCATACGTATGCTCACTTTTATGCTTCCATCCGTTCCTTTGTCCACGGCTACAACATGAGAGGTAGCCTAAGATGGCCTAAGAAAGGAAATGTTGAAGAGCCGATCAGGGTGCCATCAGACATCCCTGGCGACACAGCTGTTCCAGATCAGTACCTGGAAGTTATCCCTACGGGAGTCGGGAAAAAAGCTGCCGAAACCATCATCATTGGCAAATCCCGTAAAAGGAAACAAAGTACAGCTGTCACTCTTACCGAGAAAACCCCAAAAAAGAAGAAGAAGACCACAACCAGAGGGCCTTCTAGATCAAGGGCTGCTACTCCGGAGAGTGATATTCAGGTGGATGAGCCGCGACATGTTGCATCTTCTTCAGTTCACCCTGGAGAAGGATCTTCAGCTTCCCAACCTGCCGCACCAACAAAAACTGCGGTAGTCCTATCTCCCGGACGCCTCAGTTCATCGCTTCATTTAACTTTGCCACAAAAGGCACAAGTTGTTGGAGATGTCGTCCCAGCACATACTATTGATCGAGAACTCATCCCATCCGATGAACCCGCTATCAGTTTTGATGATGAGGATTGGGATGGAGATTATGACGCATATTTGGCGCGTCCAACACCTATTCCAGGTAAATATAATATATACAAAATCTATACAAAATTATGATTTTTTGTATATTTAACTTATTTTGTTTAATTTTTGTAGGTGTTATCATTGCCCCAAAGCTTGTGGCTCCTCCTCCTCAAGAAGATATTTATGAAGAAAACGAGGAATCTGAGGAGGAGGCTTCTTCTTCAGAAGAAGAAAATGCTCAAGAAGAAGTATTACGGGAGCTTGAAGTGGAGACTCAGGAAGAAAATCCTCTATCTTTGGAAATACAACCAGAGCCATAAATACGAACTCAACCAGAGGTTCACCCAGATGTGTTCTCTTTTGCCGAGGGCAAGAAAAAAGAAAAAACTACAGTAGAACTTACTGTAGACGATGAAAAGACTGCTGAGGAAGAGTTAGATTTTAATGAAGACTCAGTTATAGAAGAATTTACTACAACTGAGATACTCGAAGAACCTGCAGAGCCAGTAGCTGAGGAAGGTGATGAAGGCATACTTAAGTCATCAACTGAAGCTGGGGAAGGTATAATAACATCCTCTGCTATTACTACTGATCCAGTACAGGTTTCTGAAGAGACAATGCCGGAACCTGAATCAGCTGCCATAAATATCATTCCATCCGCACCTATCACCGCCACCGAAACTCTAGTAGTTTCAGCTCCAGAGACGGCTAGAGCAACAACTGTTGAGGATCATGTTCCTGAAGCTCCTAGGAACCAGTTGGCTATAGTAGCAGTAACAACAATGGCTTCATCTCCACCTGCTATCAAAGCATCAGCATCTGCTCCTAGTCTTCAGAGAAGAGACTTGGTAGATATCGCCGCGATGCCAAGTTCAAGTATAGAAATGGATCTCTTAGTTGAGATTCATACTGAAACCTTTTACAAGACTTTGGCGGCTCTAATCAAAGTGGTCCTGAATAAGGGCCTCAATTATGAGAGCTTGATGGCGGCAATCGCTCTTACAATTAAAAATGTCGCCATGTTCAATGATACGGCGAGAGCAGCAGCATTAGAGAAAATCGTGGAGGGACTTGAACAGCCCATCAGAGAATATTTTAAGCTGTCAAGTGAAACTATTGAAAGTCTCATCCAAGAAGAGTATGAAGCTTTATCTACTGACTACCTTGCTCTGGAGACGAGATTCAATGAAGCCCTCCATGAATATAGCATAAAAGTTGCCAAAGAAAAAGCTTTTTTAGCTGGAGTAAAGCCCGAGCTGGATAGCCATAGAGAAGCCTATGAAACTTCGAATGTAAGAATTCATCAACAAAATGATAGAATTTGCGAAGTCGAGGCTGAGCTGGTTCGCTTGAAGGCAGAGAGGGAGCAGATGATCATGGCCCGAGACCAATACTTAACTCAGAGCTCAATCTTGGAAGAACAGGTCTTCGGAGCTGAATCTACCATCAAAACCTTTGATGAAGCCAAGGACAAGCTTATAGTTACTTTTGCTGGACTTTCTCACATATGTACTCCTGAAGCCCGACACTCTAAAGCTACCAAGAAAGTATTGAGCTCTCGTGATAAACGTCTAGCAGGGCTACAAAAATTACTTCTAGATATCTCTGCTCCGCCTTAGAGAGCTTTTGTAATCTTCTTTTTGTTCATCAATAAAGAATTATGTATTCTTCTGTTTATTTCATTCTGTAATATGTTGAAGATATGAATGAAATATTTTGTTTTGTGACCCTATCATTTATTATACAATAGGTATGAGATAGAAAACACTTATCAGAGGTAATATGGACATGACAAGCTTTCTAAGCATGATAAATTGTATCTATCCAGAGGTAATATGGACATGATAGATAATGAAATCTCGTTTTCTGTTTAGAGTATACGATACTATCAGAGGTAATATGAACGTGACAAATCGTAACAACTCAAAGAAAAATAGATTAATATCTATTCAGAGGTCAAATGGACATGATAGATAGGAAAAGAAGTAGACTTAATATTTATTTAGAGGTCGTGAGGACATGATAAATAATAAATCCTTTTTTTTATTAATTGGTAAGATAGAAGATCAAAATTTTCTTCAAGGAGACAAGTAATCAGCTTTACCAAATATTGGTAGCTGGGGAATAAAGAAGAAATTTAAATATAATATTTCTTCAAGAATTTGCCATTGATCGGCATCATGAGCAAATCTCCATTAGGTTTGGACAACCTATAGGCACCGTTGGAGAAAACTGTCTCGATAACATAAGGGCCTTCCCATTTTGCTTAGAATTTCCCTTTGCTCTTATGAGTCATCACCATCGGACTTCGAACAGCTAGAACTAGCTCACCACTTTGAATACCCTCTCTTTAACTTTACGATTGAAAGTTCGAGATATGCGGGCTTGATATAGCTCAATGTGCTGTTGCGCTTGAAGACGCTTCTCGTCCAATCCTTCAAGTTCTTGAAGTCGTAAGCGATCATTATTTTCTGTAGTTAGCTCATTAGCAATGGCTATTCGAAGAGATGGAATCTGGATTTCCAGTGGAAGAACCGCCTCACATCCATAAACCAGTAAAAATGGTGTAAAACCAGTAGGAGTTCGGACTGTCGTTCGATAAGCCCATAAACATTCTCCAAGTTTCTCATTCCAATCACGTTTATTGGAAGAGACAAACTTTTTGAGAAGTTTGATGATTGTCTTGTTGAAGGCTTCGGCCAAACTATTAGCAGCTGGATTATAAGCTGTAGAAGCCAAGTTTTGGATCCGATTCTTATCACAGAACCGATAAAATGCCTGACTGGCAAATTGTGGTCGATTGTCATGAATTATCCGTCGGGGAATCCCAAAACGATAAATGACATGGTGTTTGATGAAACTAACCACATTAGACATTTTTACTTCAACAAGAGGAACCGCTTCCGCCCATTTAGAAAAGTAATCGGTTATAGCTAGGATAAACCGATGTCCCTTAACAGAAGGGGGGTTAATAGGACCAATGATATCCATGCCCCAAGCTTCGAAGGGCCAAGAAGCCGCTGTAGGATGTAGGAATTCAGACGGTTGATGAATAAAATCAGCATGAATCTGACATGCTTTATACCGTCTGGCATAATCCACAGCATCTGCTATCATGGATGGCCAATACCCTATTCTTCGAATGCGGTCCTGTAATTTTGGACCCGATTGATCGGCACCACAGACACCATCATGAGCTTCACAAAGTATTTGCTTAGCTTCATTCTCAGAGAGACAACGCAGCAGAAGTCCGTCATAAGAATGACGATATAACATATGTAAAGAAGAATCATAATAAAATCGAAATGATCGTCTTTTAATTGATGTCGCTTCTTTTGGATCTTCAGATAAAATCCCATGAACCGCATAATCAATGAATGGACTTCTCCAATCCCTCTGTTGGAAACTTAATTCTGTAGTATAACTCTGTTCAATATGTAGATTATTTTTAACACAGAATAAGTCTTGATCCAACAAAGTAATGGTGTTTTGTCTTCGAATTGGAACAGCTAAATCTGCCGCTAAACTAGCAAGAGCATCAGCTTCTAAATTCTGAGAACGTGGTACAAATTTGATGAAGAATCCTTTGAATGAAAGAACCAATTCGATTACCACTTGATGATAAGGGATGAGGTCGGGATTTCTGACTTCATACGTCCCTCTAACCTGATTAACAATCAGTTGAGAATCTCCATAAGCTTCTAGGAACTCAATATCCAATTGTTTTGCTACTTGAAGACCAATCAGCAGAGCATTATATTCTGCGACATTGTTGGAGCATGGCTCATTGAGAGAATAAGCACGATATATGACCATTTTGTCAGGAGAAACCAAAACGATTCCTACTCCTGAGACAATATTGCCTTTAGGTCCAACTCGTGATGCTCCATCAAAGTATAATTGCCAAATGTCATCCTTTAAAGTCATGTTGCAATCCACGACTTCATCTGGAATGTCCTCATATAGCTTTGATGTTTCAGGTATAGGGTGAGCTGCTAAGAAATCAGCTAATGCTTGACCCTTCACTGATTTTTGAGGTACATAGACCATATCATAGGGAGTGAGCAACATCGCCCAGGTGGCTAATCTGGAGTTAAGAATGCTTGGTTTTCTCATCAATACATGAATAGGATTTATTCTGGAGATGACATGTAAAGTCTGTCCTGACACATAATGTCGCATTTTTTGAACAGCAAAAACCAAGGCCAGACATTCCTTTTCTACAGGAGTATACCTGTGTTCAGCTCCGACCATCATTCGACTAAGATAATAAATAGCCTGTCCATGACCCATATCACTTTTCTGTGCAAGAAGAGCACCAAGTGAATGATCCAAGGCTCGAACATATAGCAAAAATGGTCTCCCTACCACTGGGGGTACCAAAACAGGTGGATTCGTAAGGTATTGCTTGATGTCATTGAAGCTTTTTGACATGCTTCATTCCAAACAAATGATACACCTTTCTTTAATAGACGGGAGGAAGGTTGACATCTCCCAGGAAGATTGGATATAAATCTTCTAATATAAGCAATGCGACCCTGGAAGCCGCAGAGTTCTTTTAAATTGCATGGAGGACGCATTTTAAGAATAGCTTTAATTTTATCAGGATCAACATGGATACCCTAAGAAGTGATGACAAATCCTAAAAACTTGCCACTGGAAACCCCTAAGAAAGACTTAGTAGGATTCATCTTCAGTTGATGTTGGCACATCAACTCAAACACTGTCTTCAAGTCTTGAATGTGATCATCTTTTGATCGACTCTTGACAGCAATATCATCTACATAACATTCAACTATTTTTCGTAGATGTTCTTGAAAGATGCTGCTCATGGCCCGCTGATACGTAGCACCGGCATTTTTCAGTCCAAATGGCATAACCGTATAACAGTAAACTCCAAGAGGTGTACGAAAAGCAGTATGCTTTTTATCTCCTAGATGCATCTTAATCTGATTGTATCCTGAAAATCCGTCCATGAAAGACATGCGTTCAAAACCACATGTATTGTCTATCATGACATCGGTAATTAGAAGTAGAAATTCGTTCTTTGGGCAAGCTGCATTAAGATCTCGAAAATCTACGCAAACTCTGACTTTTCCATTCTTCTTCATAACAGGAACAATGTTGACAACCCAATCTGGGTGTTGTTCTTCACGAACAAAGCCACATGTGATCAGCTTTTTGCCTTCTACTTCAATTGCGTCCATCATATCTGGTCTAAAATGCCGTTGTTGCTGTTTCATAGGCTTGGCATTAGAAAGAATATTGAGTTTATGAGTAGCTACTTTGGAATCTAGACCCGGCATATCTTCATAACTCCATGCAAAGATATCGATATATTCTTTAATCAGTTGTATCAACTCTTTCTTTTCATCTTCGGAGAGATTTTTACTGATGAATATCGGTTTGGTTGTAGTTCCGTCTCCGACATCAATCTAGACAATATCGTCCTCTATAGGTGGCTGTCGTTGTTCAAAATAAAGTTTCCATTGAGTATCCATTTGTTGTGCCCAAGGGTCATTCTCAAATGGTTCTGATTCACCATCAGTCTGAACCATATTAACTGAGAATATACCCTCAGATTCATCATAAAAGTCTTCCTCGGAATATGAGGATTGTAAAAGACTGGAATAAGATTCTTCTTTCATATCTTCTTTGCACATGTAGGGTATATCCGATTCGATGAATTAGATTTCTTCTGTATCTAAAGATTGTGAAGAACTAGAAGAAAATTCTTCTTGTATATCCTCGTTAAACATATGGGATGGATCATATACCACTCCATGATGAGTTTTCTGGTAAAACGAGTTACCACATAACGGTAACCGTCTACCCTTGCCTTGATTGAGACCTTGCATAGTCTTCAAATAATATCCTATATTCTGGATAATCTTAAGAGATTGTTGACTATATTTGTCAATTCGAATTCTTCCTTTATCTTTATCTCGAATATCATCTGTCTGAATAACAGGGATATTTCTAGCCAGACTAAACATAATTTGGCGCTTATTTTTCTTATTAGACGGAATCACGAAATAAGATTCTTCGTGACGTCTATAAGTTACACAAGCTTGTGATGAAGCTGCTACAGGAAGAAAAAAAGGAAAAGATGTTAGGAATCTTTGAGAATAAGGTCCAACATCGACATGAGGAGGAAAGGAATTTTCCTTATGGTCAATGTATAAGGTTTTCTCTGTATTTATGTCATTTTTATGATGACTTTGATCATCAGAAGATAAAGTCATTCTTTCAATAAATTTGACAGCCATATACTCCAAAAGGAAATTTTCATTGATATTAGAAAGTACAGAATGATCAATATTTACATCATTTACAAATTAACCACTATGCTTCGGATTGATCATTAGCGGACCATCTTCCGTCTTCTGCTTAGACTTGCCAAGGTTGATGATCAGTGGGAGTTCTGGATCACTTGTACGAGAAGTACGTCCCTTGACCTTGATCATAAGGGGTTGAGCTTGGCTCTTAATTAGAATCTTCACGGCTTCCTCAGATGAAGCCCGAGTTCTTCCTTTAACCTTGATCATCAAAGGTTGATCATTGACAGGTTGAGGTTGGATTCGGTCTTTGACTTTAATCTTCAAAGGTTGCTCTTCCGGAGGATCTTCATTGATAGATTGATCCTCAGCAGATGATCAATCTTCGACTATATCTGATATCTTCTTCACATGCTCCTGTTTATAGAGCATTGAGTTAGAGAAATATGCTTCAACACCCTTAAAGGGATTGATATCCGCAAATTCGGTCTTCACGACCCCTTGAGGATCCACATACTTAAAGCATTGGTAGAGAGTTGAAGGCACAATGTTATGCTCATGTATCCACGATCTTCCAAGGAGGATGTTGTAAGATACATCTGAGTTGATAACATAAAATATTTCCATAGTTCGAAGATCACCAATTTGAATCTTCAGTCGAATCTTCCCCAGTGGTTTACTCTTTCCAGAGTTGAAACCAACTATTGTGGTACTAGTGTAAATCAATTCACTAGTAGAGATCCTCAAGGGTCGTAGCATACTTTGAAGAATTATGCTAATTGAAGACCTAGGATCGATGTAAATCATGTCAATTTCAGTGGATTCAATATACCCTGTATAGCACAGAGGTCTGTCATGCTTATTGTGCTTCAGCAGCATATCTTCTTGTGTGAAGGTAATGTTAGGAATTGCCTCCATCACACTATGACATTGTGGGTATGACACTGGTATATTGTCAGGACTCTTGAGTTGAGCTAAGCATGAATCAGCTTGTAGCAAAGCTTCACTCAGAGTCTCGCAGCTTTCTTTTGAAAGGCGAAGCAACTCAAAAATCGAAAGTCTAGCCGGAGTATTAGCTAACTGGGCTAGGATATCAAACTTGTAGGATTTCATCACCACCCCTTGATTTGAAGCAGACTTTAATGGGACGTCAAAGTGTACTACTTTCTGTTTCTCCTTCTCAACCACAGATGGTTTAGCAGGAACATGAGATGATTGAGCTGGAACTGTTTCAACAACATCTTCCACTTCTTTGGAAGATCTTTCATAATCTTTGTGGTACTCTTTCCCAGATCTCGTACCAGCAAAGGTCTCTTCTTCGGACTCAGGAGAATGAAGTACCATATTGCAGGATTTAGTCTTCTTTCCCTTAGTCTTTTTCTTGCGAAGATTTTTATGAGGATCTTCAAAACCTAATCCGAGAGTGGATTTTTGACTTTGAAGTTGCAAAGGAAGTCGCATTCCTTTATTATAATTCAAGCCTTCCGCTTTTTGAAAGTCATAGCCAATCTTTTTCATGAGATGGACTGATTGCTGACTATATAAATGTGTAGGTAGCGAACTTTCAATGGATGGTTTGACAGAGGAAGAGGAAGCAGAGATCTCTGTAACCACAGAAAAAGAAGAAGGCATAGAGACTTCCGTATAAGGAGGAATAGAAATCTCTGTAGCCACAGGAGAAGGAGGAATACTCGGGATAGAAGAAAAGATCCATGTAGGAGCTTTCTCATAAGCAACGAAGACTTGTTGTGCCCTGTATAAAGGAACACTATTCATCGCTAACCATATTGTCGATGAGTAAGCTTGAGTTTGGTAGGAGGAGCCAAACTTGGAGGGCATATATTAAAACCCCTCAATCTATCCTCTAAGGGAATGTCGTCCCATAAATGATCCAAATCATCATGGTCTGGGGTGAAAACATGAAAAATCATGTTGCAGGTTTTGACTTTTTTTACCTTTCTTGGATTTCGAAGTTTTACCTTCATTATCCATTTCTGGCACTAAATTAGGGTGCACCCACATGATTTCACCATTTTTAAGTGTAAGAGGAAAAAGCCCTACATTTTGCTCTCTGGCGGGCGGGATATTCACAATTTTTATCGTCACCTTTGGAATTGGGACAATCCCATCTGGGACTTGTTGTGGAGGAAAACCTCCAAATTGAAGAGAAACCATATTGGTTGTGACCGTATGCTCATCGTTAGTTAAAGCGATGGCATTGGCATTTATCAGCTCCTGGATTTTCTTCTTCAGGACATAACAAGCCTTAGTAGGATGATTTATGTATCTGTGATAGATACAATATTTGGGATTGTCGGTCAGATTCACCTCATTAGGCCTCTTCGGCTCTGGAATTTAGAGTTTGCCACTCTTTACCAGACATTGGAATATCTCTGGTATATCACTGTCATCAAAAGAGTATTCTTCTTTTGGCTTAGAAGACTCCTGGTTATTCGACGTTATTTTGGATTTTGAAAGATTAACCACAAGGGTTTCCTTCCCTTTCCTATTACGATTGCCGAAATTATTACTAGAAGAGCCTTTCTTGCCTTTATCCTCTGAGGCAAATATCATCCCATGTTCACGAGCCAATCTACCATTGGTCTCGGCAGAAACTGCTACTATAATAAACGAGGCCCAATCTGTGAATTGGGAACCCGTAAAGACATCAATGGATGGTCGCAGATTTATCTTGCATGTATCAATTAATGCTAAATCTGGCATACCAGGAGGCATCTTCAGAGTTGCCTGTCGAAAACGTTCAATGAACGTCCGAGTATCTTCCTTCTCCTTTTGTTTGATTTCTATTAAGGAAGACATGTTCATGTCCATGCCTCCTTCATAGAAGCGGGAGAGAAACATTGATTTGAATTCGTCAAAAGACGAAATGCAATTGTCGGACAGACTGCGATACCAATTGTAGGCTGAATCCGTTAGACATTCGATGAAAACTCGAGTAAGAAGAGCATCATTCTTCTACAAATGTACAGTCATAATATCAAAATAATTGATATATTGACTGGGAGATGCATTTCCATCAAATAATACCATGGATTGTGGTTTAAACTTTGGAGGAAAGGGCACATCATTCCAGTGAGGAGGATAATGTTGCTTAATCCCTAACCTCTGGAGCTGATCCTTGTGCTTCAGAACTTCAAACTGTGCTTTTAGCTCTCGCACTGCTTGAATAGCTTCACTGGTTTGAGGAAGCATATTTGATTGAATTGTTGTTGGATGTACCGTAACCCCCATCGGAGGTGGTACATCTTCTGGAATGATAGGATCTGGAGATACAGAATTTTGATTGATAGCAGGCTCCTGACTAAGATTATTCAAGGGTATATCAATCCCTTGACTATCTTGAGTTTATGCTGCTACCTGCACAGGAGTTATCACTGCTGGCTGAGTAGTTTGCTGAGTCATTATTATTTGATGCATACTTTGCATCATAGCAAGCATATCCTTCAATGATTACTCAACTGTAGAGAGACGTTGTTCTGTATTAGCAGATGACGTCTCCGATTCATCTCCGATAGCATAAGATTCAACCTCCCTTGAAGATATAGAGGGATTGGTGTAGAAGTATGAATCAATGCTATCAGTTTTGGACTCTAAAGACTGGGTACCCCCAGCTTCTGAGTCAGAAGTCTGCAACTGTCTCTGACTTCTCAATCGAGTATTCTGATATACTCCTTCGAAATTATCAAGAAGTCGATTAAACTGTTGTTGACCAGGAGTCTGTGACGAGTTGCGTCTTGGACGTCGTCCTCTGTTGGTATGAGATGCCATATTAACTGAGGCATATGACAACTCCTGTTCTTGATCATCAATTGATTGCTGAACATTGTTGCCTAACCGATCAAAAACTGACCGTTTAGAAGTCGAACAGCAACATTTGATTACAATCTGGTGACACTCACAATGGTGATCTTCTTTGGGGAGTGTCACAGGAGATTTTCTGTCTTTACGCTTTTGTACAAGCAACTCGCGTAAATTAGAGGGAGTAGAGGATGTAGTCTTCTTTATTATATTTGGGACAGAAAGTCGTTTAGTCCCTTGTGTATAAAGAAGATTACTTGCTGCATTAGCAGAACCAAACTGGGTGTTTTTACGTGCCTGGAGTTACGTGCGTAAATCCTGAGATTTTTGTGCACAGAGGACTCCATCAGCATTACGCGTAATTTGCAGATTTGGTACCTTGCGTAAAGCAGTGTAGGAAGGTTGTTGGTGGACAACCGAAGTTTTACCAACAATGGAATTCATGTATGCGAGTAGGTAAATTCATTTTAGATGCAAAGGCATTATTATGAATTTTATCTTCTCTGTCAACGACAAGAGACTTACCTTTACATGTAGAGCGTAAAACATGAGTATCTGCCTCGTCATAGACGGGAGATTTTCCCTACATGAGTATCTGCCTCGTCATAGACGGGAGATTTTCCTTTACGCATGGAGGATAAAGTTTGTGTGTCTACCACGTCACAGACGGGAGACTGATTTTTACGTATGGGGCATAAAACATGATTGTCTACCACGTCACAGACGGGAGACTGATTTGTACGCACAGGGCGTAAAACCTGATTTTTACGCTCACAGCGCAAAACCTGATTTTTACGCTCAGAGCGTAAAACTTGATAATCTGCCACGTCACAGACGGGAGACTGATTTTCACGCCCACGACGCATCACTAAAGTAGAAACTGCCTCATCACCGATGAGAGTCTCCACAACAGGAGTAGGAAGGATGCCTTTGCCTTCAGAGACAACAGGAAGATCCGAGGATGGTTTGGACTTAGGAATCCAAATTTTTTGCGCCTTCCACGATTTTTGAACATTGGAGCAGGGAGTACTACCCCCAGTCCTGAGCATTTCTTCGTAGGCAGTCTGGTCGAAGTGCAAAACCAGAGTCTTCTTGGTCGATCCGACCAACGCATCATCATATTGATCAATTGTCTTCTCGTCAGAGGAGAAGGTCGTCCCCAGCAGAGTCGCCATTTTGTTTCACTTAACAAAATGCCTAAAAATTAGCTTTTAAAAGAAAACTAGAAAAGTACAGAAAGTACAAATATTCTGGAAAGTATTACTATGGAAGTCTGATCTGAATACGACCACTTTGTTCCTTGGACCATACGATGATGATGAAGAAAACTGCTTGAAGAAGACGAACAATCGGAAGAACTAAGTCACCAGAAAGGTATCGACCAACGGTACTGATGGTACAGTCGAATGCTTTCTTGCTTTACTTCACCCTGTTCTTGAGAAAAAAAGTTGAAAAAATGCTTCTGGGAATATCACTCTGGAAGTATGAGTTTTCTCAGAATCTCCTCTCCTCTGTTGATCTCTCTTGATGCTGTCTATGTGAAAAATAAGTCTATTTATAGACTTAACCCTTTGTGCGTAAAAAGCAACAAAATTAGATTTTTTTACGCTAGCAACTGTCACCCACGATGTAAATCACCCTCTACGCACGTTGACACGTGTCCCATGTAGAGTTATGATCTCTACGCATGGTGACACGTGTCCCACTATCTCAATAAAATAGGGAGAGCACGTACACACATTCCTCGAGAAGTGTGGTATGAAAGCCACGTGGGCAAACCACGTTTCCATGTAGCCAGAAACAATCGGGCGTAAAAATGACCAAAAATACACTTCCAGCGTAAAGTAGTAGACTAGGCGTAAAATAGCCCAAAAATAGACTTCTCGCGTAAAGTGGCTGATAACATAGCCTTGAGCGTAAAAAGTAGTCCAAATAAACTTTATGCACACATCAACTTTGAGCGTAAAAAGCTCAAATAGTATTCGTGCGTAAAAGAAGCCATCTTTTGAGCGTAAAGTAACCCCGTCCACACACTAAACGACAGTGTTGGTTTCTGTGTAAATCAAATCTCTTCGAATCCTGTGTTATACGCTGTCAGCAAATTATTATGTCAGAATCATCATGACTTGAATTAAATGCATGATCTGACAGCCCGTCCCCAGCGTAAATTAGCTCGCATAAAGTAGCCCGCGTAAAACAGCTCGCGTAGAGTAGCTCGTTGATTCTTTTTGACTTTGCATAAAGCTCTATTCTTTTGACTTGGTCTATGAAGCACTTTTTACGCTCCTACAGACATATGTTTGGTACTACTTCGTTGTTCTACATGGAGAAATTAAGGATTTTGAATGTTTGGTACTACTTGGTTGTTCTACATATATTAGACAGTAAAATTAATGAATTTAGTTATGTTCGGAATTCATTCTGTGATTGATTCGCATTTAAATTTTTGAATACCTACATTTTGTGTAACTGTGGTGTGCAATAGTATTCTGATGTGCTGCATTCTGTAAATTTTCGAATACAGAATTTTGATTCTGCAACAGCATCCTGACATGCTATTGTTGCACATATAATAGTAGGAAAGAAATGCTATATAAAGCAGATATATATCGAAAAGCTATTAACAAACAATAACATACATGAACGCAATTAAAAATAAACAGCGTTCAGGAACGCCATAACACATTTATAGCGTTAACAAATGTTATTAATGAACTATAGCATTCGTAAAGGCTATGTAAACTTTATAGCGTTTGTAAGTGCTATAACTGGTCTACAGCGTTCATGAATGCTACAAAACATTAATAGTGTTCATGAAAGCTATTAAAGTTATATAGCGTTCCTATTTGCTATAACTGCAATATAGCGTTTCAAAACGCTATACATTGTCTATAGCGTCGATGAACGCTATAATCCATAAATAGCGTTCGTGAACGCTATAAATTTATAGCTTTCTTGTACATGGGGTTATTATAGCGGAGGCATATATAGCGGGCGGAATATGCTGTAATATGCATTTTACAGCGTTCAGCGCACGCTATCATATCCCATATATGTTGTAGTGTTTTATCTGTAGTTTATTATCTAACTTTTTCTTTAGTTTTAGGAGTGATCATTAATATTTCTAATTTATTTGGAAAATATAGGCATATGCCTGGTTTTGAATTTGTCGTTTCAAAATGAAAGCAAAATTCTAAAATATTTACGTGATATATCATTTTTATATATAAGATACTAGATACAATTGTCTTAAATGAGTTACCACGATGAATTTATTTACCCACGATAATAAATTTAGATTATGAGAGAGCTAGCAATAAGTCTCTATATACTACTAGCTAATAAATTAAAATACATATTTCTTCAAGATATATAAGATACTAGATACAACTATATAGATGTCTATGTAGTATTCCCATGCCATGGTTAGGTACACATTTAATTTGAATTATTTCCCTCAATGCATGCGTTTAACATGAGTTGCACCCTTGAGTCTTATTCGACTTGCAACATTCTCATTACATACTCGCTAAAGTGTTTCGAAATTTCGGACAAATTCTGACGACGAGGCCCTTCTCCTTTGTTGCATTGTGTCCCATGTAGTTGTCCAGATTAAGGTTATGACCCTTGCGGTTGCTGCAATAATTGTCCATTTTTCATGACAGTAAGGAAGAAGTTAATTTACTGAATACAACTTGATTGAAAGTATTAGAAGAGATGAGAAATTAATTTACTGAATACAACTTGATTGAAAGTATTAGAAGAGATGAAATAAATTTTGTTATGGTCAATTTGGATAAATTAATCTCTATTATATGAATTTTTCATGTGCTAAATTAGGGGTGAGCATTCGATTAATTCGGTTAAAACCGAACCGAATAACCGAAAATCGAATTTGACCGAAAACCGAATAAACAAAACCAAAATCGAACCGAATTGGCCCATAATCGAATCAAACCCAACCGAATTAAATCGGTTCGGCTTTCGATTTATTGGATTTTTTGATTTATTTGTATTTTTTTTGTTAATATATATAGTAACTAAATATACCTAAATCTATTTAGTATATATATATATATATATATATATATATATATATATATATATATATATATATATATATATCGATCTCCAGACCACTCGGACCGCATGTATCTCTCTTAACCAATGGGCTAGAGGTCATTTGCTATATATATATATATATATATATATATATATATATATATATATATATATATATATATATATATATATAAACTAAAAAAATTTATTCGTTTTTTGGTTTTAGACCGAAATCGAAACCGAATAAGAAAATTTACTATTTTCAAAACCGAAACCGAACATAATTTTTTTTAAACCGAACCGAATCTCTTATTCGCTTTGATTCAGTTCGATTTTCGATGCAAAACCGAATAATGCTCACCCCTATGCTAAATGGCTACAAATACTCTTAGAATATAGGTGTTATATACATTTTTTGGTCATTTCAGCAAAAGGGTAAAGTGCAAAAAATTCCTCGTTAAATTTCTCCTTTTTGCACTAAAAGACCCCATGCTCTTAGCATTCCTAAAAGTATGAAATATGCTCATTTTGTCCCCTTTCCGTTAACTGGTGTTAAATGGGATATATAATGACAATTTTACCCCTCTCACTCTCCTCCCCCCCCCCCCCCCCCCCCCCCCCTCTCTCCTTCTCCGATGGTGCGGGGAGGAGGAGGAGGGGGGCGGGGAGGAGGAGGAGGGGGGCTGGCCGACGGGGAGGAAGAGGGGGCAGGGAGGAGGAGGGGGGGTGGAGGAGGAGGAGGGAGGCTGGCCGGCGGGAAGGAAGAGGGGGTGGGGAGGAGGGGAGGGAGGAGGTGGCCGGCGGGGAGAAGGAGGGAGGGGGGCCGGGAGGCCGGGGGCTGGCCTGGGGAGGAGGAGGAGGCTGGCGGGGAGGAGGAGGGAGGGGGCGGTTAGGAGGGGGGCTGGCATGCGGGGAGGAGGAGGCCGACAGGGAGAAGGGGGGGCTGGCCGGCGGGGAGGAGTAGGGGGGTTGCGGGGAGGAGGGGGGTTGGCCGGAAGGAGGAGGGGTGGCTGGCCGGTGGTAGGGGAGATTTGGAAAGAGGGGGGGGGGGGGGGGGGGGGGGGGGGGGGGAGGGAGGCTGGTAGGGAAGAGAGGGGGTAGTTTAGGTATTTTCTATTTTTTTATATTAAAAATGGACTTACGGCCATTTCTAATGGTCAATAGACGGTAGGGGACTTTCTGCTCGCACGAAAAATCTAAGGAGGGACAAACTGCTAAAATTTTCTAATATATCCTTTTACGCAAAAGGTGTAAATCTAACGAGGAATTTTTTACATTCTACTCTCAGCAAAATGATCAAAATATCCATGATTAGTAAATAACATGAGTATTTTGGTAAGTATCCTCTAAAAAGACCAAAGTATCCTTATCAAATAGTTGTTTGTGGCGGTCCACCAGTTTTTGGTAATGAAATCTGGTCCGACCTTTTGGATGACCGGATCGAACTTAGCTCCGGAGGGTAAACCTAATCCGATCCGAAAAAATTGTGGGCTGGATCTGTCTCGTGCGTTTACAGGACTAGGCCGATCCAGCTTTGGTTTGACCAGGCCGGTCCTACAGAAGGCTTAGGGCACCTCGTTCCACTTCACACCTTGACCCAAGTGAGCTATTTTGTTAAACGGCTAAAATTCTCTTTTCTTTTCCCACCACCATTTTGATAAATATAAGAAAAATGCCAATCGGTCCGTCGTCACGTGGCCTCTCTGCTAGCATCGGACTCCACCTCTCTAACATCCGGGCAGGATGTCCAATGACGGATGGACAGAGGCAGGCAAAATAGCAATTTCCCTATTTTCCTTCTGAAATTGGCTACTTAGAAAATCTTCCCTATAAATAACAACAATACTTTGCACAGAGTAGCAGACTCATAGCAAGGCATGGGAAATTGCTGTGCGTTCCCGCAAGACAGCAGGATGGTGAAGAAGCAGAAGAAGGCCTTGAGGCCGAAGCTGCGGAGTTTCGACTACGGGCGGTCCGCGGTCCGGTTCTTGCGCAAGCTGACGGTCCTGGAGGACCCGACCGGGCACGACATAGACGCCCACTTCGCGCTCGGGGAGGAGCTCGGCCGCGGCGAGTTCGGGGTGACGTACTCGTGCACCGACCTCACCACGGGCGAGGAGCTCGCGTGCAAGCGCATCTCCAAGGAGAAGCTGCGCACCAACGTCGACATCGAGGACGCGAGGAGGGAGGTCGAGATCATGCGGCACCTCCCCGAGAACCCGAACATAGTGCGGCTGAGGGAGACGTACGAGGACGACAGGCACGTCCACCTGGTGATGGAGCTGTGCACGGGGGGAGAGCTGTTCGACAGGATAGTGGCGCGGGGCCACTTCACGGAGCGCGCGGCCGCGGAGGTGACGCGGACGATCGTGGAGGTGGTGCGGGTGTGCCACGGGCGGGGCGTGATGCACCGGGACCTCAAGCCGGAGAACTTCTTGTTCGCCGACGAGGGGGAGGGCTCGGCGCTGAAGATGATCGATTTCGGGCTGTCGGTGTTCTTCGAGGCCGGGGAGCGGTTCGACCAGGTCGTGGGGAGCCCCTACTACATGGCCCCGGAGGTCCTGATGCGGAACTACGGGCCCGAGGTTGATGTCTGGAGCGCAGGGGTCATCGTCTACATCCTGCTTTGCGGGGTGCCGCCGTTCTGGGCAGGTCATGAACTTGGCTTATTTTTTCCAAAACTAACTCATAATTTTTTTTTTGAGGGTGTCCACTTCTTAATGGTGCTTGGAGACATGCCTCCAAGCGGGCTCGAACCCGCGCCACTGCGCTGGGGTACTCCACCGTTTCCAACGGGCTACGGCTACGGGGACAAAAAAAAAAAAAAAAAAAATCTCATAATTAACACTGTCATTGCAAGAACTTTTTTTAGCCTACCAAGTACTTATGATTTATCCCGTGAAATTTCATCTTATACTTGTACATTTTTGTATTTTTAGTTAGGTCACTTTTAAGAACTTCCGCACTTACTAACCAAGCTTTGAAGTATCGATAATCGGTATCAGATCCTTGCTATAAGTATTGAAAGCTACAGTATCGATGATTTCAGATCGAAATATCAGTTTTTTTAAATCAAAAAACTAATTAGACATAATTTTTAAGTATTATATGTGTTGTTTCACAGTAGTTTTAAAATTGAATGAAATAATAGTCACCATTGTTAATTGGTTTCCTTGTAATAAATAAATAATATTTCTTCCTTTATATGTTTTTACAACCTTACAGTTACAGTGCTTTTATATCCTTGCCGATTAGTCTTTTCCATTTATTTTTCTTCGTCGAATTGAGTGAAAAAGAGATCGACAATGTCGGTGTCGGTCAGTATCGATATCGACATGGTATCAGATCGGTATCGGTCGATACAAACTGTATATGTTACAAATATGTTTACACCGAGTACCTTGATTGTGGAGAAACTTGGGTAGCAATTTTCCAGAACATTTTATAACAAGGACCTTTAGGACCCCTTGGTAATTATTGCAGTAAACAAGAGAACTCTGAGAAACAGTTTTGGCAAACAAATATAGGCCTCATTTGGTACATTGTAATGTAATCATAATCGTAATCGCAATATAATCTAATGAATTTTTTTTTTTTTTGATTATATTGTAATTACAATTATATTGCAGTTATAATCCTTTTGATGCAATATGTAGTAATATGAGATTTGTTGATGGTATGAATGCAGACACTGAACAAGGAGTTGCAGAGGCTATTATTCGTTCGGTATTGGACTTCAGAAGAGACCCGTGGCCTAGAGTTTCTGATAATGCCAAAGATCTCGTGAAGAAGATGCTTAACCCGGATCCTATGCTCCGGTTGACGGCTCAACAAGTGCTTGGTTGGTACCTATGCTTCATCTTTTATCATAAGAACTCCGTTTGGTTTACTGTAATGTAATCGTAATCGCTATGTAATCAAATAAATTTTTTTTATTCTTTTCATTTGATTATATTACGATTACGATTAGATTACATTGTACCAAACGAGTTACTCTCATCCGTTTAATCTTGAAAGGACCGGACTTTCAGTGATAGTCATGATTATAAATGAGGATATATATACGTGAACACTTACCCAGAAAACATGTCTAAATATGCCCATGTGTGCCGTACACAAAGTTCAATGTGCATACATGGATGGAAGTGGAACAATGCTTATGAGTGGATATGATAGCCAATTCGGACTTCAAATTGCGACGTTGAGGTCCTTCTCCTCCTCTGTGGCCTTATATCCATCCTCTACGATTACAAAACCGGTTGGCTTGTAGACTCTAAGATTGTTGCGGTAGTTGTTGTTCATTAAGTCTAGAACTTTAGACTGAGTAGTGAATAATTAAGTCTAGAAGACTTAGAGGTGTAGTGAATAGGAGGAAGATTTTGAGTCGTGAATTTGTGAGGATTAAAATGACCATATTTATAGAATTTTAGAGGATTAAAATGACCATACATACCCTTGAAATATTGGACACGTATTTTTTAGGTCTGCACAACATATAGCGACGGATCAAACGTGGCTAGTCAAGGAGGTATGCTGTTTTGGCGAGAGGGAGGGGTATAGAGAGGTGACCGGTTTCATCTAGATATAGGGGTTATAGGAAGGACAGATCAATCGACTAACAAAAAAAAGGATCATAAGCGAATGTGAAATTGGGATCCCTTATGTGAAAATTTTTGAAGCTTTGTAAAATTTAGACGACCTTTATAAAATTAACTTTTGGAGGTCTCTGTAATAAATTTTGGAGTCCTAACCGATGCATAGATCCCTAGGCTTGGAGCCCGTTCTAAAGAAGTAATCCTGTTAATAAAACCACTCCCCCCTCCTTGCCAATTCACAGCCAGTTCAATGGGCTTCCATCTGCAAATATAATAAAATTTTGGAGTCGACTTATCTGAGTTATGTGGAGCCAGCCCAATAGAAGAGGACGGAGGACGGAATTGGGATGGCTCCTAGTACTAGTGACAAATGGCATGACAACATTCTGTTGGAGAAGGATTTGCTTGGCAGTATGGATCCTCAAACCGTCACATCAATAAGCTGGCCTGCCTGCTGAGATTCTGTTGCATCTTCCAAACGACAAGATACACGATAAGTCGACCAAAGAGAAAAGGACAAAAACGCTAAGGTTACTAATAAATATTTACAATTTTCTTATAACCCACATTCATCTCGTGCTAACATGGTCCCATCTGGTTCTATCCGGTTCCATTTCTCCTCCAATCAATGGATACCCCGTAGACGTAGAGCTGTCAAAATGGGCTAAACCCGTTGGGCCGGCCCGTCCCGCCCGCAAAAAAGGTGGGTTGGGCCGAGCATTTAGGAGCCCGCCAAACAGGCGGGCCTAGGTGGGCTGGCCCGCTAGTAGCCCGTCCCGCGGTGGACTAGCCCGCGGGCCAAGTGGGTTGGCCCGCCATCTAATTTTTTATAAAATTTTTAATTTTTTTATTTAGCACATATATGATATATGTATTATAAATGATAAAAATTCTCATTTAATGCAAGTAATGACGTATAAAATATTAAATTTGGTCATTTATTTACATGAATGAAGGTGTTTTAAAGAAATATCTACTATTATAATGTTTCTTGTATTTTACTTGTAATTTGATGCATATGAGAGTGAGTAGAAAATATTATATATATGATTTTTTTTTCTTTTAAGAAACTAAACAATAATTAAAAAAAATTAAAAAATTAAGCGGACCGGCCCGCCTAGCCCGCGGCCCGCCTAGCCCGCGGCCCGCCGGTGGGTTGGGCTGGGTTGGAATTTTTTCAGCCCGCCAAAATGGTGGGTCGGCCCGCCCCGCCTTGCCAAATGGTGGATTATGGTGGGTTACGAGCTAGCCCGTCCCGCCGGCCCGTCGGCTATAAAGCTTACAATCAAAATTGGTTGTAAGCATAACATTTTCCAAGAGAAAAAAAATGCTAATAATGCACAATCCTGAATGATTGGAACATTGTGTGTCTAGCGCAAAGAGGTCAGAAACTGAAGATGAGTTTGATGAAGGATACTGTTGGAGTGGGTGGGGTTCCCAACCTATATGGAGAAGACCCCGAAGTGCGACGAGCGCCGTCTGTGTATCAGAGAAGCTCGGGGAGGTGACGAGGCCATTCGGAGACGAAGCACAAGCTCGGGAGCCACCAGATTACATACTGGAACAGGGGAGGCAGAGTTCGGGCCGAACTCTGCCCCCACACAGAGTTCTGGCCGAACTCTGCCATTTGGTTCTAGAACTGTTCTGGTTGCCAAACACAGAGTTCTGGCCGAACTCTGTGTCGTCGGGGCTGAAGTGATTTTCAGGGTGATTGATCACCGTTGGATCGTAGCCTACGATCCAGGTTTTGTTGTGGGATTAGGGTGTTTTCATATGGTGTTTCCTAACCCTAATCTCATACGCAACACACACAAGAGAGAGAAAAGAGGCAAGAGTGCCATTGCAACTTTGGGAGAGAAGAAGGAGGATTGAAGGCCGTTTTCGAAGGAGGATCGTGTTCGGGTAATATCTACTCGTCGTCTTTGTTCTTCGTAGCCTTGTAATCATTATTCTTACTTCTAAGTGTTGTGGGGATCCGATTTGGATCGGAAGAAGTTTGTAGAGGGCGTACTCCTTTATTTTATTAGTGAAGGCTTCTCAGGGTTGGACTCCGATCGTCCCGTGGTTTTTACTGCAAGGATTTTCCACGTCAAAAATTCTCTGTGTCTGCGTGGGTTGTTTTGGTGTTTTGGTTCATGCGTTGTATTGCTCTGTTCTCTCGCAGGTACTCTCTAGTTTGGAGAAAGGTTTTTCGCGTTTCTTTTTCAACAAAATGGTATCAGAGCCAGGTTCTGGAATTCAGAAGGGTGTCAGGAGTTGACAAGAAAACTAGAGAGGAGAGATGGACGCGAAGTCGGTACGCATGGTGAACCTAAACGGCACCAACTATCATTATTGGTGGAGCAAGATGAAAGATTTGTTGTTTGTCAAGAAGCTGTATCTGCCCGTATTTGCATCCGAGAAGTCCAGTGATAAATCCGAGGAGGACTGGAAATTCGAGCATATACATGTGTGCGGATATATCAGGCAGTTCGTTGACGAGAACGTGTACAACCACGTTGCCAATATTGAGCACGCGAAGTCGTTATGGGATAAGCTGGAATCTTTGTACGCGAAGAAGACTGGGGTAAACAAGTTGTTCCTGATCCGGACAATGATGAGTTTGCGGTACAAAGATGGGACGTCTATTACAGATCACTTGAGTGATTTCCAGGGCGTGGTTGACCAGCTGTCTTCGATGTGAGTCAAGTTCGACGACGAGGTTCAAGGACTATGGCTGCTGTGTACATTGCCAGACTCGTGGGAGACCGTACGAGTATCTATGATCGCTTCTGCTCCAGAGGGCATGGTCAGTCTGGAGTTTTGCCAAGAGCGGGATGATGAATAAGGAGATGTAGATACGTTCTCAGGGCACTTCATCCACATCCCACCACTCAGAGGCACTAGTTTTAGAAAGCCGCAGAGAAGACAAAAGCAGAGGTCCAGGTGGTGGCAGAGACAAGAGCAGGGGAAAGTCCAAGGGTCGGTACGAGGACTCGGAGTGTTACCACTGTGGCAAGAAGGGCCACATCAAGCGAAACTGTTTCGCTTGGAAGAGAGAGAAGAAGGGCAACAAGGGGAAGCAAGATGATAACACTACAGCGGAGGCTTCGATACATGAAGGCGATGTTATCGTCGTAGGTGATGAGGTCATTACAAACCTCGCCTGCGATGACAATTCTTGGCTGGTGGACTCAGGGGCTTCAGCGCATGTATCTCACAACAGGGCACTCTTTACCATTTACACAACAGGCGACTGTGGAGCATTGAAGATGGGTAATGGAGATGTGTCGAAGGCGGTTGTCGTTGGAGATGTGCATTTGAGAACGAAGACGGGTACAATTTTTGTTCTCAAAGATGTTCGTCATGTCCCTGATATCTGTTTCAACCTGGTGTCGGTTGGAAGGTTGGATGACGAGGGATTCTTCAGTCTCTTCGGGAATAGTCAGTGGAAGCTTTCCAGAGGTTCGATGGTGATTGCCAGAGGAAGCAAGAAGTCCGGTCTCTACTATATGGAGGGGAGTGCACAGGGGGCACAGGAGGTGAACGCCGTCAGTGATGCGTCTACCGAGTTGTGGCACAGGCGGCTCGGCTATATCAGCGAGAAGGGGATGAGCTACTTGGTGAACAGGAAGGTGATTCCAGGGCTCAAGTCTACAAAGTTGGAGAAGTGCACGCACTGTTTAGCTGGAAAGCAAAATAGGGTGTCTTTCCAAAGTCACCCAAGTTTAAGGAAGCCGACGTTGCTCGAGTTGATTCACTCGGATGTCTGCGGCCCTATGAAGGTAAAATCTATTGGTGGTGCTTCTTACTTTGTAACTTTTATTGATGACTGTTCCAGGAAGGTTTGGGTCTATGCCTTAAAGACCAAGGATCAGGTGCTGCCTACTTTCAAAGAGTTTCAGGCCTCTGTTGAAAGAGAGACGGGCAAGAAGTTATTGTGTGTTCGGTCCGACAACGACGACGAATACATTGGTTCCTTTGATGCTTATTGCAGAGAGCAAGGGATACGACACCAGAAGACTCTGTCCAAGACACCTCAGCTCAATGGTGTAGCGGAGCGCATGAACATGCCACTAATGGAGAGGGTGTGGTATTTGCTGTCAGAAGCAAACTTGTCCGACAGTTATTGGGGTGAGGCTCTTCTCACAGCTGCTTATGTTATTAATTTATCTTCTAGTGCTCCTTTGCAGGGTGATGTGCCTGACAAAGTATGGTACGACAAAGAGCCGTCATACAATCATCTGTGAGTGTTTGGCTGTAAGACTTTCGTGCATGTACCGAAGGACGAGAGGTCAAAACTTGAGCCGAAGACGAGGCGATGCGTCTTTGTTGGCTACGGTCAGGATGAGTTTGGCTATAGACTCTACGACCCGGTGGAAAGAAAGCTCTACAGAAGCAGGGACGTGGTATTCGTCGAGGATCAGACCATGACCAACACTCAGGATTCCGAGACGTCTTCTGAGGCTGAGGAATTGCCTGAGTTAGAGATATTTTACTTTGAGCAGTTTCCAGAGGACATCGCAGATGATCCAATTATGGGGGAGCCAGTGCATGGAGTTACTCCCAACCTTGATCATCAGCCTGCTGATGGTGGTCAGGGTGTCCCTCAGGAGGATGAGCGTACCGGGGAGGCAGTTCCTGAAGAGGAGGAGGCTGTTGGTATACAGCTAGCACCAGTGGCTCCACTGAGAAGGAGCGACAGAGAGCATCGACCATCTACGAGATCCTCACCGGGTGAGTATGTGCTATTGACTGACGGGGGATAGCCTAAAAGCTTTACAGAGGCTATGGAAGATGAACAAAGACAGGAGTGGATGCAGGCTATGCAGGAGTAGATGAGTTCCTTACAAGCCAATTCCACTTATGAGCTGGTGCGGTTGCCAAAGGACAAGAAGGCTTTAAAGAATCGATGGGTGTTTAGAGTGAAGCAGACAGATGATGCTACTCGCCCTCGATACAAAGCGAGGCTGGTAGTTAAAGGCTACGGTCAGCGAAAAGGCATGGATTATGATGAGATCTTTTCGTCAGTCGTCAAGCAGTCGTCTATTCAGGTGGTGCTTGCATTGGTAGCCAGTCTCGACTTGAAGGTCGAGCAGATGGACGTGAAGACTACATTCCTCCACGGTGATCTTGAGGAGGAGTTGTACATGGAGCAGCCAGAGGGATTCTGTGAGAAGGACAAGTCACATTTGGTCTGCCGGTTGAGGAAGAGCTTGTATGGTCTGAAGCAGGTTCCGAGACAGTGGTACAAGAAGTTCGAGTCGTTTATGGGGGAGCATGGTTATGCACGGACGACGTCGGATCACTGTATATTTGTGAGGTATTTTGCCGAGGATGATTTCATCATTTTATTGCTCTATGTTGATGATATGCTATTAGTGGGTCGGAATGCCACTAGGATAGCGGAGTTGAAGCGCCAACTTGGCGCGACCTTCTCTATGAAGGATTTGGGCACAGCGAAGACTATTCTTAGGATGGAGATCAACCGAGATAGAGTCCAAGCTGCCACATTTGTCCCAAAAGAAGTATATTTACCGGGTACTTCAGCGTTTCGGTATGGACAGGTCAAAAAAAGTGAGTTGTCCCCTTGCGGCTCACTTTAAGTTCACTGAGGAGCAGTGTCCATCTACCGATAACGAAAAGGAAGACATGGAGCGGGTTCCATATGCCTCAGCTGTGGGAAGCCTTATGTATGCTATGGTGTGTACGAGGCCAGACATCGCTCATGCAGTTGGCAGTGTTAATAGGTATCTTTCAAATCCTGGAAGGGTACATTGGAGTGCAGTCAAGTGGATTCTACGATACCTTCAGGACACTGCCGATTGGAGACTTTCTTTTGGTGGTGACGAGCCGAAGCTGGTTGGGTATACCGACGCTGATATGGCTGGAGATGTAGACACGAGACGATCGACTTCGGGCTATGTGATGATGTTTGCCGGAGGAGCGGTATCGTGGCAGTCGCGATTGCAGAAGTGTGTTGCCTTATCGACGAAGGAGGAAAAATACATTGCGGCGACGGAGGCTTGCAAGAAGCTGTTGTGGATGAAGAAGTTATTGCAAGAAATAGGGCTGAAGCAAGAGCAGTATACTTTGCTTTGCGACAGTCAGAGTGCTATTCACCTTGTTAAGAACCAGACATTTCATAGTCGGTCCAAGCACATCGAGACTCGGTATCATTGGATACGGGATGTGGTTGATAAGAAGGACGCGGTGTCACGACCCGTTACCCAAATTGTTGGGCCGGGCCGAGCCATGTCCAGCCTACGCTTGTTAAAGCGTAGTAATCTGTTCTAAGAATAGACAATAAAGGATCTAAGCTGCTAACAGTTCTAAAATCACATTTAAGGGTTCATCACAACACAGCATCTATGAGCGAAGGTAAAAAGCACAGACTTAATTAATACACTTCCAAAGTATCTAACTGGAGACAAAGTCCAGTATCCAAATATAAGTATAGACAAAGTCTAAGTCTCAAAACACGTGAAAAATATCTAAGCAAGGTTCTCCGCTGGGGCCTCTTCTGGAGCTAAGGCCAGGTCCTCAAAATCAGTGCCATAATATGTAACACATAGCATTTCCTCCTCAGAAAGTATACCTACAACGTTATCCTGTCAGGACGGGAGCAAGTACAACCTCTACAACTAAAGCACTGAATATATAATGAAAGCGATGTACAACAAGAACAAAATGTGATAAGTCTATAAAACAGAAAATACTGGAAAACATGGCCTCATGGTACAACTGGGATCACAATATCATAGTAACATAGGGAACATGGCATATCTGGAATCATGGTATATCTCATAATCTATCATGGCAAGGACACATATGTCATAGAGACAATTGTATATGTAATGTTTAAAACTGTAGTAGGTACGTGATCGTCAATAGGTGTACAATGTACTGTGGTACATGTAAATAAAATGTACATACGTACAAGTCTACAAGCATAGGTGTACATCCGTACAGAAATACGGGATAATGGCCTGCGGCAAGGTATGCATATAAAATGCGACATCGCTCGCTACTATGAGGGGGGCATGATCACGTACTCAACTGTCAGTTTCCCCATAACCCATATAACATGTGAGAGATACAAGAATAGTAAAAACATATGAGAGATACGAGAACGATATAGAACATGTGAGAGATACTGGGATCGATATAAAGCATGGTAGGT
Organism: Iris pallida; assembly: GCA_029216955.1. Lineage (NCBI taxonomy): Eukaryota > Viridiplantae > Streptophyta > Magnoliopsida > Asparagales > Iridaceae > Iris > Iris pallida. The sequence continues at coordinate 8,522,104 of JANAVB010035418.1, forward strand.
ACTGATAGCAGTATAAAGCATAGTGAAACATGTACTGAGAACCAGTAGGAAGCATGTGAAGATATAAGAACTGTCCTAAGCATGTCAGGTACTGTAAGTAATACAACATGTGAAGATTTAACTTGCTACTCCGAAGATCAGCATTTAACATGGTTAATACATGTTCTAGCATTAAAAGACAGTAAATGAGTTTGTAGATGTACTTGTCTCGAGCAAAGCAAGAATACTAGTATGAAGATATAGATGTCCGGTGTCCTGTCAATAATGATATACAAACTCAGTTCTAAGCTATGTTCGAGATTACACTAGTGACGCGATACGACTCCTAACTGGATACTAGCCAAATGGAGACCTAGCATAAAAGTCTAATATGGAGTGACACTATATCCAAACTAATTTTTCTAGGATCTTTACACTAGTGCGGGGTGAAGTCCAATACGTCTATAACTCAAAATAACACAAAATATTGAAAGACGTAACTACTCAATAAATAAATCAAATTGTACACTGTGTTCCAATAATTTTTGAGATAGACAAAAAGCTCAATTATACATATAATAAAGTACCAAAATGATCCTTGTTAATTATAAAAATTTATACTAATTTTTCTGGAATTTATAAAACCTCATAAATATTTATTAAAAATCAGCAAAAACATGTATCCTGAAAATGAGTTATATTTTTCCATTTTTATAAAATACCAAAAGTACTTATTAAATGCTAGAAAAATTATAATAAATTAGCTAAATTAACATAGTATTTAAATACAATTTTTCCAAGATTTTTACAGTAATTAAAATATATATAAAAATTCAAAACCAGAAAGTAATAATTTCTGGAAAAATAATTAATTACAAATCAAGGATGATACATAAAAAAAATCTACAGATGTTGTCGGATGATAAAATAAATATCACCAACGTGTCCAGAACGGTCAAACTAGCTAGGATAGCCTACCCAAAAGTCCAATTTGGACACAGGGGCAAAACGATAATTTTGGGCCAAAATGATGTCCGCCGTTGGACACACTTTGCACCAAAAAGCGTGTCAAGATAGAAGTCTACAAAACCTAGAAAATTATATGTCCACGAATCTAGAATGATGATACGAACCCAACGGTATGTCCGAAATAGGATTCTGATGTGCCGATCTCAAAATGATACGTTGACGCGGACATTTAGAATCCGGTTTGCACCGAAATACGTGCCGGAGCAAATGTCTTCAAAACTCAGCAAATTATATGTCAACGAGTACAGAATGACGATACGAACTCAACGGTATATCCGAAACTGGATTCCGATGAGCCGATCTCAAAGTGACACGTTGACTCGAAAAGTGGGACCCGCTTTGCACCGAAATGCGTGCCAGGGCCCACGTTCTCCAAATCAAGCAAACTTTATATGAAAATATGCCAGAACGACGCCACGAGTCTACTGGTGGTGTCAGAAATTGAATCCGGAGTCCCGGATTCAAAAATAGAATTTTACAAGTATAAATTAAAGAATTTGAACGACCAACTTTGGCGTCGAATTCGACCAACCAAACGTGCTTATAATGAAATAAAATTTAAAGGAGATAGGAAGAGGGTTATACCAGCTGTGCACAGGAACTAGTAGCACGCAAAACGAAGCTGCGACGACAAAGATACGAACCGCACGAAGTTGCTGCGACGGGACACGAATTTTGAGTTCCAAACTCGTGCGCGCCGACGGGATCTCGTTCAAAACGCACGAATTGCCTATGCGTCACGCCGGGGAGGAAGATGGAGGCCTAGGAGAGGTCGCCGGGGGCTCGTCGGAGTTGTGGGGTCCCCGCGTTGGTGCGGGCCGGCCACGAAGTGGCGTTCGACCTCGCGGCAGCGCGCGTTTGCGCGCGCGTGCATGCCCGCGGCTGTTGCCGCAGTTGCTGCTGCTGTGGCCACACGGGGCTGCGCGATGGCGGCTGCTGGCGGGGGGGGTCGCGGCGCAGCGCCAGGCACGGCGGGGGTGGGACTGTGCGTGTGGTGGTTTAAGTGGTGTTGGTGTTGGTGGTGAGTATGATGGTGAAGGTGGTGGTGCATGGTGGTGGAGATGAAGATGATAATGGTGATGGTGAACTTGATGATGATGATGGTGGAGTGGAGGATGATGATGGAGTATGAAGGAGGAGGAGGAGGGAGGAAGGGGTCTGCTGTGGTGGTGTTGTGTGTGAGTGTGTGTTGAGAGAAAGAGAGAGAGAGAGAGATGTATGTTTTGTATGTGTGTGTGTGTATATAATGAGAGAGGGTGAGAATAGAGAGAGAGATAGAGAGATATTATTTGAAGAGAGAGGGGGGAGGGAAGTAGGTCGGCTGAGAATTGGGGGGGGGGTGTTCGGCTGGTATGGGGAGAGGGTGAGGTGTGTGTGTGAGTTGTAAAGTGAGGGAGAGATTTATATATATATATATATATATATATATATATATATATATATATATATATATATATATATATATATATATATATATATATATATATATATATATATATAAGATATTTAAGATATTTATATATATATATCTATTACATATTAGAAAGAGGGAAGGATATTTAAAATAGGGAAGAGAAATATTGTATGGGGTATTTGACAGTCATGAGAGTACAACATAGAGCTTGGGTTCGGGTTCGGTCGAACCGGGTCGGGTCAAAATCGGACAGGGTGAAATATTCGAATTAAAAATGGGTATTTATAATCATGGGTAAATAAATAACATGCGGGAACTCAAATAAATGGGACACAAATTTCATATGGGTAGTAGGCTTCATGCGGACCATGTCCATACTTCAGGTCGACTAGGTTGGATCAATGTCGGGTCCCGAAATTAAATTGGAAATTAAATCAGGTTTCACGGTAGAAAATAAATCGGCCCAAATTGACCCGAAAGTTGTGCGAACGAAATGAAGCACAAAATGGAGTATCTGAGTGGAATACGAAGGTCAAGGGTGAAGAGCGTCTCGAGTAGATCATTCATGAGAAGTTGGTTCTGAGAAAATGACTGGTCTGGTGCTCCTAAATTAAAAGTCACGGTAACGTGCAAACGAAGATCAAAGATAAAAGTGGGAATAATTATTCAACGATTAATTGGTCTAAGTTGAACCGAAGTTGCGCGATACAAAAAGAGCACAAGGGAACGAGTTCAAGCGGGACATGATATATCAAAACGAAGATAATCTTGTCTACTTCAAAACTCGTAAAGAGAGTTTACAGAGATTGGCATCCCTGACGCTCCAGAAGTCAAAGTTACGGAAAGGTACATTAATGATCAAATCAATTAAATAATAAAATATTTATTGAAAACAATTCATTCAAAAATTTAAAATAGCCCTGAAATTCAGGGGGCTTACACGCGGCGCTTGAGAATGTTCATACTGATGAGAATGGAGCGGACATGCTCACGAAGGTTCTACCGAGGGGGAAGTTTGAGTACTGCAAGCAGATCGTCGGGATGACGACCTCCTCCACCTAGTTGTGAAGGGGGAGATTTGAGTGGGTGGGGTTCCCAACCTATGTGGAGAAGACCCCGGACTGCGACGAGCGTCGTCTGTGTGTCAGAGAAGCTCGGGGAGGTGACGAGGCCATTCGGAGATGAAGCAGAAGCTCGGGAGCCACCAGATTACATACTGGAACATGGGAGGCAGAGTTCGGGCCGAAATCTGCCCCCACACAGAATTATGGCCGAACTCTGCCTTTTGGTTCCAGAACTGTTCTGGTTGCCAAACACAGAGTTCTGGCCGAACTCTGTGTCGTCGGGGCTGAAGTAATTTTCAGGGTGATTGATCACCGTTGGATCGTATCCTACAGTCCAGGTTTTGTTGCGGGATTAGGGTATTTTCATATGGTGTTTCCTAACCCTAATTTCATACGTAACACACACAAGAGAGAGAGAAAAGAGGCAATAGTGCCATTGCAACTTTGGGAGAGAAGAAGGAGGATTGAAGGCCATTTTCAAAGGAGGATCATGTTCGGGTAATATCTACTCGTCATCTTTGTTCTTCGTAGCCTTGTAATCATTATTCTTGCTTCTAAGTGTTGTGGGGATCCGATTTAGATTGGGAGAAGTTTGTAGAGGGTGTACTCCTTTATTTCATTAGTGAAGCCTTCTTAGGGTTGGACTCCGATCGTCCCGTAGTATTTTCTGCAAGGATTTTCCACGTCAAAAGTTCTCTGTGTCTGCGTGGTTTGTTTTGGTGTTTTGGTTCGTGCGTTGTATTGCTCGATTCTCTCGCAGGTACTCTCTAGTTTGGGGAAAAGTTTTCCGCGTTTCTTTTCCAACAAATACTAGCTCGAGCCTGCAGGTTAGTCCCCAGTGAACAAAGGCGTACACAAAAGTTTTATCATAAATGTCAGTTCTTGTGGGAATGTTGGGAATGTTGTGGCTCTTTTAGAAACAAAAAATAAAGGACGGGAATAAAATGTTCGAAGTACAGTCAGTTTGGAGGTTCTCCGACAGTAGGGATCGTATTCGGACCGAGTTCGGTCAGAGACAGAGTTCTACCCGAGTTATGTTATTTTGTTCCAGAACCTTTTGGCAGGGGCCAAACCGAACTCTGTCCGAGTTCGATGTCGGTCATGGTTGAACGAATTCTGGGTTTTAATCGGCACTTGGATTTGTTTGATGGCCAGACTTAATGGTGGCAATTTTAGGACTTCTATTATGACCTAAAACTGGTTTCTCATCCTATTTATATGGTTTGAGGGTAGAGGCACAAGATCAATCTCAAAAGCACAATATGGAAGATTCAGATTGCTTGTCCACATAAATATAAGAAAAAGTTTGTAGTCTGCTCTTAGGGCTGGCCATCCAAGATAACAGGAGGAGAAGATCTGTGCGGGGAGTCGTCGTCTTCGTACAAGAAGATCGCTACGGATAGGGTGAGTGATTTCAAGTTGTAATCTTCTTCTTTATACTTGTGTTTGGTTAGGGGGTTGAATTGTGGGCAAATGATTCAACATTGAGATTTGTCCTGGTTACATGTCACCGATCGAGAACATATACGTATTTTGATCTATCTTGACACTTATGGTAGATTGGTCGGTTATCTTCAAGTGGATTAGCCTAAATTTTCGTTGCGGTCACGTTGCAGAATCTGTATCGGAGCATGTTATCGGCGTTTCGGTCCTATCATAAAAAAACAACCATAGCACAACATATTGGGATAGTGTTCATAATATGAAACTTTACAATATGGTTATAATTTGGGTTATGTAGAATACTGGGATATTAAAAGGGGTGGTTTTGAACAAACATAAGAGACGGGTTATGAGACAATAACACATGCTGTAGAATGAATCATTGTCATGTTGGACCATATTTAAATTTTTTTCCCCTACTGGTCCAACATAACATGACTTATTCTACGATATGAGCATTTGTTGGTAAACACCAACCAACCCTCCCCCCCACCACCCCCCCCCCCCCCCCCCCCCCCCCCCCCCAATATATGTGTGTGTGTGTGTATAAAAGTTCCAAAGATGAATATGACAAATACATGTGTATACATTACATATATTAATTATGAATGTATTGTTCCAAGATGATGTTGCACAATCTGGTGCAAAAAAGCTCCGAAAAGATGTTCTAAGTTTAACAAGAATCCCCACAAATTGTGGAAACTCAAGGATTACTTCCCCTTGCATTAGATATTATATAACAGATCTAGTCCATATTCACGTTTAATGTTATATACGGATAAATGTGTTTTATACTGTTAAGAATAGTGACACTGTCTAGTTTCTATCTTTATGTCTTGTTAGAACTTAGAATTGGTGAAAGTATTTTTAGTTTCTATATATCTTTATGTGTTTTATATTGTTTATGTTGATTCTTCTTTATGCAGAGTTTTTCATACCATGTTGTTTTGAAGCTATGGTACTATGTTCTTTTAGATGAATCCCCTTTTCTTTGTGGCTGGATAGATGGGAGATGGAGATATTGGTGGTTTTCTCCAGTTCATTAGATTCTCTACAAATTTAGGAGCACCCACCATCTATTCTTTTTCTCATTTCCTATATCTACGACGTAGAATAATAACAACAATACATCTTCTACTATATAATGAGGATTCAAAACGGTTCAAAAGTGAGCCGTCTAAGCCGTATGTATAGTATATGATCATGGTCCATTTTATTTTAAAAAAAATTATTTAAAAAATTGTTGAACAAAGTTTAAATTTGTTAACATGGAAAATCGAACTCAACCAAACAAGAAAAATATCTCGCACCTTAACCACATGAGTTAAAAAAAATATTTGAATATAATTGGATAATATTCTTATTATACGTTATTATACGTGCAAAACACGTGCATTTACTAGTTTTAGTAACATCTCTGCCCTTTATGTTCGTTTTTGTTTTCCAATATTTCTTTGGATTAATAAGTTTGGACAAAATCATATGCTTGGACGTGATGCGTAACATATTTATATATGACAATCGGGCATATCAATTCAGATCACCCATGGCTGCAGAACGAGAGGAAAGTCCCAGATGTTTTTTTAGGTGAAAATGTTCGTTCAAGACTCAAAACATTCTCGGCGATGAACAAGCTTAAGAAGAGAGCTCTAAGGGTATGGTTTGACATGTCATACGAAATTTCTATAATCTACCATTACTCTCAACCCTTGTTAGCAATCACCCAAATAAAACTCCTATTATCTGCAAATTTTTCGGTATCTTTCAGAAACGTATAATACTAGCGTACTTTTGACAGATTCAAATCAGTACGTAAATTTTAAATGTGTTCGGTATAAATTATTGAAAAATTTGGCACAACAAAACGTGGTGGGAATCTGTTTAGTTAACCAAATTTGACAACATATTTAAGAATGTGAAATTTCTAATCTCAATATTTTATTTTTCGAATATTTGACCAAATTTTTGAACGTATTTTATTTGCACTAGACCAATTTATACTCGTATTTTTGTCGTTCCAAAGTTTTTCCGTTTGCCGAATTGCTATCAAGGCTCTCAACATACGAATAATTGATTGCACAATAGACATTAACAACAGGTGTCACAGCAATACATAATTCAAATCTTCTAGAGCGTGTATTTTAAGCAAATTTTACAAAAATAAAATAAAAGAAGGTTATACCACTCCATGGACCAACTCTCTGTTCAAAATGGACGTTGGAGAATGATATAAAAATATAACCCTTACCCTCACTAAAACTTGATAGTTTTGGTGTGGACTTGCTGACATGTTTTGTTTGGTTCATAACTATGTGCCTCACTCAGGTGGTTGCTCAACATTTGTCTGTTGAAGAAGTGGCAGGCACGAAGGAAATATTCGAGAAGATGAATGTTGATGACAATGGAAAGTTAACACTGGACGAACTGAAGTGTGGCATTCGTAATATGGGACACTATCTCCCGGATGCTGATGTTCAGATATCGATGGAAGTGGTAACAGTACTTCCTAGCAAACCTCGTTTACTAATGCTCTTAATCATCAAGTATTTATGTATATGTACGTCAAGATTGTGATTTGATTTTAGATGGTTCAAAATATAGTTTGAAGCGTGTTTTGGCATGTCCCGATTCGAAACTGACCGATATTGATACTAGCCAATATCGATGTTGAACTCTTTTTCAGTCAATTCGGCAAAAAAAAAATGTATCGTATGTAAACCAATCGACAATGGAGACTACTATTTTATTCAATTTCACAACTACTAAGAAATAACACAGAAAATATTTAAAATCATGTCTAAATGTATAAAATATTTTTTCTTTCTAAAATACTAAATAATTATTTGCTTTTCGGTACGAAAGAATTCGACTGCTGATATTGCTGATACCGCAAATCCCGATACTCATAAGAAGGGTTCGATATCGATACTGTGAACCTTGGTTCAAACTACAAGGACATTTGATGTTTATCATCTATAATGCTGATTAATTTGTCAATGGAGTCGATGAATTATTTGTTTCTGACACTTACTATATATATTCACTTGTTTATGTTACTTCAGGGTGACCTCGACGGGAATGGTAGCGTGGATTATGCGGAATTTGTTGCTGCGTCGATCCACATACAGAAGATGGCGGACGACGAGCACCTGCGCAGAGCCTTCTCTTACTTTGATCTGGACAAGAGCGGATTCATAGAGATTGAGGAGATCAGGAACACCTTGTCTGATGATTTGGGTTCGAATTGTGAGGAAGCTATCAGCGCAATCATCCGCGACGCAGACTCTAACAAGGTCAGTGACCGAATATTATTCATTTCTACTGTCGAATCAAATGTTTTCTCTAGCTTGTCACTCACATCGATCTCTGCTCAAAACTCTTTGTATCCCCACCGTCGACTCCAAGCCTGCTTGGTAACAGTATTTTCATCGGTTCTGGAATGTTTTTGAACCGACCGTTTATTAAAACCTCTGCTTGTTAACTTTTTTGGAGCACCGGTTTTAGTCGGTTCAAAAAATTCTCAAAACCGGTGTAATGTAAGTTTGGGTGGCTTTATAAACATCACAAATCGGTGGGTTTTGAAGGATTTTATAATTTTATTCCATTTATATCCTCACAAAAAATATACAATTATAACTACTAATGCCCTTCCATGTTTAATTTTATTCGTGTAAATTTTTTTCAGAACCGCTTGTTAGTGAATTAACAAGCATGAATTGGACCGGTTTAAAAGGTGCTACTTAGAAACCACCCAAAATCGGACCCCTCGTAACCGCTCATAACCGGTACTCTAAAAATACCACATAATTGCTACCCCTACAATTGCCTAGCAGACTTTAAAACTAAACAACAAATATTATTTACGAAGTGTTGGTGGCGGATCAGAATGCTACTGTTAGATGTTTGAGTTCCAAGTGGATATTGAGGACAGGAATGCTAATCGTTCTCGGTAATAAGTAAAATCCTGATATTGATAAGTAACTATTCAATCTCAGGATGGTAAAATAAGCTACGAGGAGTTTGCAGCAATGATGAAGGCGGGAACGGATTGGCGAAAGGCATCGAGACAATATTCGCGGGAGCGGTTCAGCAGGATCAGCTCCAGACTGAAGGATGGTTCTTTGAAGATGAAACGATGAGCACACATTTTGCCAAAGTTTAATCAGTGTTGTATTTTTACATAACTCCTTATTTTCCCACTTTTGCTGTGTTTTTTTTTCAATATTATGTAGATAAGCTTCTATTTTTCCTTTATTGTTCTTGTTGTAAGTTATATAAATAACAAATGTATGAAAGTAGAAGGAATAAAAGAAGGGTGTTCTCGTTGGCACTGTATTTTTATCTCCGAGGCGACACTAGTTAGGAGATAACACAGCTTCTTTCATTTTATTCTCGCAAACAATACACAATTTTTTTTTTTCTCTTTGGGATAACATATCTCGTTACCATTATCTTTCTCCCTCTTCCAAAAGCAAAGCCCAAACAAACATTCTTCCCTCTTCTCTCTTCCTACTCTTTCTACCTCTTCGAATCCTAAATCCTAAGAGACTATTTTTACAGTTTCGAACTTCATTAATGGAGTTTCGAACCTTCATATCAGATATAGTTGTAGGACCGTTAAGCACCTCTAGATTGTGTGTGTGTGTGTGTGTGTGTGTGTGTGTGTGTGTGTGTGTGTGGGGGGGGGGGGGGGGGGGGGGGGGTGAGTGGAGCGGAATAAAAATTATCACTTAAAACTATTTATGGCAGTAATTAAAGTAATATGAAGTAGGCAATATAAAAGTAAATGCGTAATGTAAATAAGTTCAGAGAAGCAAACGCAAACACCAAGATTTATACTGATTTTTCTCTGAGAGGACTAGTCCGGTCTCGAGTAATACTCTTGCTCGATGTTAATCCGCAATGGTATAAGCTTTGAATCCGAAGTGTCACGTCCCGATTTCGCAGAGTTATTCGTCCCGGCATTTGTCTCTGGAAATCGATCGTCCTCGCTTGGATGTGATGTCGTACAAGTCTGGTGTTGCACTTGTACAAGAAAAAGATGGTACATAATTGATAATCTTCAAATAGAAAAGCATCACAGCGGCACCAACAGACAAATTAAAGATAATTAGGACATATCTTTGTTATCGATTAGAAACACGTTACTAATTTATAGCAATGGAGATATGCAGATAACTTGAAGTTACAGAGAGAGACATAGAAAAGTATTATCTTTATTGATATTTAAAGTAGAGTACAAGGCTTGCAGTAGAATGCAAAACTTACAACACATCTCACTTTACATTGATAGCCAACTGAAGCGCCTGCCGTTAGGCTTGTATTTGATACTTGCCACATAGATTTTACAAATGGATATGCCGACTTGGCTTACAACTCACTAGTACAACATATATACAATATTTCGTAAATTATGCCCTTTATAAACAAAAGACATCATCTTTTGCAAGGAGAGCTTCTGCGATGTCTCGGGACCGATGAAACCTATTTTCGTGTTCTAAACTTTCCAAGCACGAGCACGTAAAAGAGTGCCCACAACGTGGGTCAGTACATCATCTATGTACTGGCGAACAGAACCAGCCCACTCGCCTAAATCAACACTAGGTAGTTGTGAGTAAACATTTATTAAGAGTGATATTTCTATTTGCAATTGGGACCTAGCATAAGTTTACATTTCATGGCCGAAGCAACAGTTAGTCATGTCATCATGTATTCTCACATTTCTTTTCATAGCAACAGTTTAGCATGTATGTCATGATTAAGCAATGTTCATGTAGAGGCATCATTGTAGCATACTTAGTGTTACTAGTTCAATATGTTATAGCATTGGATCATGAAAAGGCATCTCTGTAGCAGCAATCTAGTTAACATATTAATTATGTCATAGCAAGTACACTCATGGAAAGAAAATATTATAACATCATTTCGTTTAGCATGTTAAGCAGTATTATTGAATTCACATGTATATATCACATTTAAGTAAATTCTTACCGACAGCCGACTCCCTCGTACCTGCATCAAATACAGGTTAGATGATAGATTTACTCTGCCTGAACAAAATATTCATTAGCGTGCATCCTGAGTACATGGCCACTGGCATTGTTATACCATACAGACGTTTGCCATATAGGACTTCAAGGTAATGTGATAACCCAGAGTTGGTAGCTAGCCTATAAGGATGCCTCGCAAGACCCGTGCTCCCAAAGCACGTCAATGTTTTGATTGATAAGCAGTAACATAGCAGTAGAAAAAGTGTGCTGGTGTTGGGTGTGACGTTTCAATTTTATCGAATCGATTAGTCGTCACGGATGTAATGTCATAAAGTCTAAAATGTATTTGTACAAAACAAGAACGTACACGTATGATGAACTATATATGAAAAGGTAATGTTGAAACAACAATTTAAGCAGAAAAATTGAAATAGTACAGCAATAATTCTCTCTTTTATTCATTCATTTGCAGCGAGATATAAATTTTCATAAAATAACTGAGAATGAAACCTTGGCTTTCAATTTACAAAATTGAAATACTGACATGAAATAATATCGCGTTCAATACATCATGTCTTTTAATTGCCAAAAGTCACCACAAGAAAAATACCTTTTTATGTCGGATAAAAAATATCATATATGACATTTTATGATGATTTTTTTACACCAGTAACCGTGATAAAAACGGGTGTTATAGATGTTTATAAAAACCGTTATAAATGGTTCTACCTTATATGACATTTTCTGTTTGAAAACGATATAAATAGTTCTATTATATATAACACAAAATTTTAAACCGACATTAAAGACACAATTATATATAACATCAAATTTTCAACCGACATTAAAGACACATTATATATAACAAGTTTATGTCGAAGTGTTATAACTAGGCCATATATACATAACGTTTTTAAAACGATTTTGCAATTCAGAAAAAAAAAATCATAAAACGTCATGTATGGGACAAATATACATAATTTCCAGAACACAAACATTATAACATTTGAAACATTTCATTCATAATTTCCAGTTCCAAATATCACACCATCTTAATTACAATATATCTCTTTTTCAGCTTTTGCTTAACATATCACCATCTTAACTACATTTCAAAAACAATTCCTTTTTCAACTTTTGCTTCACCAACATATCCTCATTTTAATTACATTTCAAAAATATTCTAAATATATACATCTTCTTTCCTTTTTAGCGCACCAGACCTCAAAACATTTCTTTTGCATTCACCAATACAAAATTTTCCTTCAAAAGTACCCTCAAAACGGTTAAAGGAGCAACGTGAGAATCCTCGATTCTACAACCAACAAATAAAGGTACAGATAAGATACTTCAAACTTGAAATCAGATGAATCTTATACCTGACCAAACTGTACTGGTTGAAGCCCAAAAATTTCCAGTGATCCCACTAAAAGAAACCAAAGTGAGATCATATGTCCAGGTACCATCTGCAGATGCACATATCAGACAACAACAATTATATGCTAACCATAGAACATCCATATTAAATACAATATTTTACTAACCTCCAAAGCTTTCATGAAAGTATCAATTATTGAGAATTCCACAAATTAATAAATAAGATAACTAGAACCAAACCAACAGTCTAAAAAATGAAGAATCCGTTATATGCTAACCATAGAACATCCATTTTTAAACTAAAACACAATAACATCGTACTACTTTGTACATAACCAGCCAACAACAGCCAGTTCAACAACCATAGGTAATTGAATTCTGATTTAACAGTAGAGTAAATGTCAAAGCGAATAGTCAAGGTATGCACAAGAAAAGGATCAAGTGGGGGATCATATGGATTCACAGGATGAAAATATGAAAATGGCACCCTCACCTGCAAAAATTAAAAGACAATCAAAGCACATTCAAAATCTGTAGAATATAAAGTTTCGCATAAACAATTAATCCAAGTCGCAATGAAATAAAGTAAATGAGCCACGAAGGTGAAACAAAGCTATTCTCACCCTGCAGAAGACAACTTTTGTGCTCATTCTTGCGAAATATAGTTTACTTTGAGAAGTATCATCTAGTGGATGACGTCAAGGATTAAAACAAACGACCTTCCATACCCACCAACAGAGGGAATTAAACCATCATACCTATCCATGTCAAACTGAAACTTTTGAAATTTGTGATATACATATTATTTATAGCATGAATTAAAATAAGGATGGATAATAATCCACCAATCAACATGATAAAAATCCTGAATAATAATTGAAGTGAATACCCTCTTACTTGTCAAGGGTGGACCCTAGTGGAAGTGATAGCCTCTTTGAGAGTTCAACACAGTCGCCTCTAGCGTAAAAACATCCTACGACACCAAAGAAGTACAAAACAAAAGCAACGTAACGGGTTTCTTTTAGGCCCTCAAGGCCCGCATAACTGTACGCACACACGAAAATTTTGAACAAAGTACATCCATGAGGGAACAATCAAAGTATTGCTATGAAGCTATTAACTTGGAAATGTGAAGACTCTACTTGCAACCTAATCTCTACTACCATCATAACTAACTACATCTTTGTTCATAACCTAAGTTGTACAACCTTAGCTCTACTACCATAATAAGCTACACTTGCAACCTAAGCTATTAGCTCAGGTTTCTCTGTCCAATCTTTGTCTAATTTAATCCAAGTTCTGTGCATGTTAGCTTATCATATTTATGTATTTTTCAGTAGGGGCAAAGCCATCTAATTTTTGGCCCCAAGTCATATATCTACCTCTAAATCATATATCAAACTGTCAGATGTGGAGAAATACATGTCAAATGCAAACTGAATTTCCTTTTTCTCGGTATAAAAATGACTACTAAGTTTTACCACAAACTCGTGAAGTGATGATCTAGTAGAGGTAATACCGCTCATTTTTGTACATCAAAATTTGACTGTGCACAAAACGTTTGCCACCTTATTAACAAATATGTGTGCTCAAGTATCAATATGAGAGAAGTGATATCTATAAAGGATCAATTTTAAGCAAAAAGATCAAAAAAAAAATTATACTTCTAGAAAAATAATAAATAGTAGTACATCACTACATATGCACTACGAGTATATATATATGCCATATTGAGAGATGAATGGTGTACTGATTATCATTTTTGATGGATTGAGGAAGTAAGATGCCAGGGATATAGTACACAGTTTTGCAATGTTGATGTTATAGGACATAATTTGTTGCTGTAAATGAACTTATGATGATAAGAATGACCCAACAACTGAATAAAAAAGCCAAAAACGTAAAAACTGGAGTACTAGGAGACTGGCATTTCTCATAAGCAAACACTAGCAAGGTTTACTATATAGACTTAAATCCATATACAAATAACTAGCATTAAGTCAAACTGACCTACAAGTGAGATAAACTTCTTCACCCCAACAAAAATTCTCCCTGCATCCAAGTAAACCAATTCAAGAAAATTTGTAAAAGGTAACCTTTTTATTTTTTGAGTGGTAGGGCGGGGATTTTGGGAAATAGTGGAGCAATTTAAATATTCAATGATACAGAAAGCTACATTTGGCTGAACTTAGCATATTTCAATATTTCTTGAAATGATATTAAGCCAGTTAAAAGGCCAACCAAGAAAGCACCATCAATTTTTTAAGTTATGATGCAAACTAGTCATTCTTATATAATGAGCATTGACTTCATTATGCCTCTACAGACATAATTTTAAACAATCTTGACAGGAGAAATTTAAATCTACTAAAGTAGTTCAATAAGTTATTAACTCTTTTTCTCAAAAGAATTTTAAACAATGACTAAGATACATGTCCAAATATTTATATGGTTTTCACATCAACATAGTTATGTAATTATATAGATACAATTAAAATAACGAGATGTTTGGAAGAAGAATCCCTTCTTATTTACCTAAATTGGACGCTTGGTCGCACCATGAGACCATATCTCATTACTAAAATAAGGCAAATTAGCGACGTCAGGATATGTCGCTAATAAAGGAAAATACGTCGCTAAACGTAATTAGTGACGACTTTAGCGACGAAACATGAAGGTCACAGAAAAGCTAGTCGCAGATGACAAATTCGTCGTCCTCCGTCGCTGTTTGCGACGTCACCCCAATGTCGCTGGGTCGTCGCAAAATTAGCGACGGAGGACGACGAATTTGAACGTCGCCAAATTAGCGACGTAGTGCGACTACGTAGCGACGTTATTTCTTTTTATGTGATGACATGGCATGCATGCCACGTCAGCAGTTTAGCGACGTGCGGCGACCAAATTAGCGATGTCAACTCTCTGTCACGTCAGCTACTGAGCGACGGATTGCGACGGATAGCGACGTGACGGCACTAATTAGCGACGTCTGGATACGTCGCTATACATCGCAGAACGTCGCTATACGTCGCAGATATTATGAATTTTTTTAAAAAAAATATGTTTGGTATTTTTGTTATGTTGTGTGTCTGTGTTTACACAGACACACATCATCACAAAAATACCAAACATATTTTTTTAAAATTTGGGCAGCACATCCTTTGTATATCAGATCATCGCTTATAACCCAGCGTAGGTATATTTGTCATCCCCGTCGCAGATATCACAAACATACATGTCCAAGTAAATATCATACATGTACTCAATAAAAATACCAACAAAGTAAATATCACAAACATACATGTCCAACAAACATACATGTCCAACAGAGTCAAATAAGAATAAAAATCAGTGTACCAATGATCAATGGGCCGATAGGGCCAATACATACAAAGATGATAAAAAATCTACTGGATCCATCTGAGATAGCATGTACTCATACTGCTCCTGTGTGAGCTGCACCATAGGGGCAGTAGGAGGCAGTGTAACGTCTGGAGTCGGCACCGTCGATGGACCGGGAGGACGTATCTGCTCCAGCTCTCGCAGTCGCTCAGCATGCACAGCAAGGGTACTCACCATCCTCTGAGTACTCTCCTCAATCGAAGTATATGTACCTAAGTGAGTGAGGCAGACATGGTCCTCTGCGATCCCTCCAGCTCGACCTGTCTACACTCTGTGCGCTGCGTAGACTCGGTAAGCGTATGCAAGCTGGCAGCTGTAGCCTGCTGCAGACTCATCAGCTCCTGTATACTGCGCTCGACCGTATCAAATCGTCCGGTGATCATCGGATCGTCGGATCGTCTAGTAAGAAAATTAACTTCGACAGGAACTGTTTTCCATTCTCCTCTATCAAATACAACGCAGGTCGTTTGCATATTTCTTCTAAGTCCAACCTGGCCTGGGGATTGTCTTTCATTTTTTCCTTTACGTCCATCACAGTATTAATTATGTTATCAAACACATTCTTCTCAATATGTATGACATCAAGATTATGTCTGATCAGATTGGTACTCCAATATGGCAGATCCCAGAATATGCTCCTCTTTGTCCCGTTATGATCTCTACCAAATCCATCGCACTTGTACCCAGTTGTAGGATCTTCGATAGCACTTGAAAAATCTCTAACCTCCTCCCATATCGTGGCTCCGCACCACCTTGGTGGTGGATTGTAACACCCAGTTTTCTAGATGAGGATAATTTTGAAATTTTATAATTATAATTATTATTTAATGATATTTATTTTATATTATGATTTTTAGTAATTTTTAGATTATTTTAAACTATTTAAATTCATGACTTGTGGTTTTGACGTTTTGCTAGTGAAACCCTAGAGACTGTTTGACCTAGAGCCTAACCATGTGATTATGATACTTTAATGTCATTTTTGGCCTAAGAATATTTTTGCATTTGACCTCTTTGAATTATTTTGATATCATTTTATTATTTATGATATTGTTTTGGGGTTATTTGAGTCGGGTTCGAATTTTAACTCAATCCGACTTGAAACGGGGACCCGGGGGTAGTTTGACTCTAGTGGGACCCACACACTAGTTAGGCATGGCCCACATGATATTAAATTTAGTCCACATGATAGAAATATTTTAGTTAGAGGTTAGACTAATTATTATGGATAAGGTTAGTGTGATTAGAGACTTTAGAATGACTAATTTAGCCCCAACCAATTAGCCCTTTCCTAATACTCATAGAATAGGTTAGTGGAGGCATTTTGGACCTTACCATAATAGGACAAATAGCCCCATATGGCCAGCCACTTTGGGAGAGAATAGGCTCAAGTTCATTTCATTATTCTCATCCACACTCTCTCTTGTTCTTTCCCAAATTTCTAGAGAGCAATCCCTAGCAATTTCTCCACCAAATCCTTCCATTTTGCCACCAAATCTTCTTCTTTCCTTCTCCATTCTAGCCAAGGAGGAAGCTACCCAAGTTTGGGAGGATTCGGAGCTCGTTCGTGTCCTTTTGGAATCTCTACGTGTCGGTGTCGCTCCGGGAAGGCTTTTCTTCGATTCGATCTACCGGGAGATATAAATCCCTTCTCCTTTTCATTTCCTCATGCATATAGATCTATTTTGAACCCATAGGAATGACCCCCATGGTTGTATCTCCATTTGTGTCCATTTCGTGTCTATTTGGAGGTCATAGGAGTGTCATTTGTGTTGTGGTTGTGTCCATGTAGAAAAATTCCAAATTTGGACACACTATGTGTTGTTGTTATGTATGAATGAATTATTACATGTTTAATCTCATATTTTTGTATTGGAGATGTGTTCTATAGTGTCTCATATATATATATTAGTGTAGAGAGTGAGTTCTTGATATATTATGTTATATACTTGTGTTCTTTTGTCTCAAACTACCTAAATCCGTCATGATTTTTATCCACGTTTTTAATTTCAGCCATAACTTAGAAATATCATAACTTCTAGCTCAAGGCTCGGTTTAATCTTCCGTTTTTTTAAAAGAAACGTATTGAAGTTAGCTTTCCAAAAACATATATTAATAGGCCTAATTCTTTCTGTAACTTTCTGGAGAATTATTTGAGTGTCAGCTGTACGAAAGACAAACGCGTTCTCGGTGTTTTCGCGATTCCGGGAGTTTCCGGAAACGAAAACGCGATCCGTTTGAAGTTTCGGAAAGCTAACACATAGATCTATAACATACTTTAATCCTAGATTTTAATTTATGCTGAGATGGTACAGTATTGATTATTAGTAGGAGTACTTATTAGTAGGAGTTACTATTCGGCATATGCATTTTGTGCACCTTTGTGTGTAATATAATGCTCTATTTGATTTTAACTCATGTTAATGTATATACATTATGTAATTAAATAGAGAATGCAAGCATGAGTAAATGTTTAAATAAATTATGTATGAGGTGTAAGTATCCTATCTAATGTAAGCATGTATAAGTATGGCTTGTAATAAATATGTAGGTTCCATAGTATGTAATGTATGGTGCATATAGTGGTGCAAGAGAATAAATGAATGATGAATGAATGCAAGCATGAATGTAATGTAATAATAGATGTAATATATGTAGCCTTGTTAGGAATAAAACTGGAATTTAGTTTTGTTTCACTAAATAAGAGATACATGAGAACTCATATATGTGAATGTTAACTTCCTATTGACACTTTGCTACACAACTGTCATGCCTCACTATCACTCCACACACAATGCACACTACACTATATAACCCTCACACCCTCACTCATTGACACTTTCACTCACACATTGCCTAACACTCATTCCATGATAACACACACATGTTCTTGTGCACTTTCTTGACACACACACACACCCATGAACACATACACATGCTCTTCTCTCTCTCTCTCTCTCTCTCTCTCTCTCTATATATATATATATATATATATATATATATATATATATATATATATATATATATATATATATATATATATATATATATTTTTTTTTTTTGTGGCTAAATGTGTTAATGTGGTAAATAGAGTTTTCCTATAGTTATATATACATATATGTGATATAGGGCCTAGTGTTAAATTCTCTTTTCATGTACACCTCCATGTTCACACACACACACATAGCTTTACATGTTAGCTTCCTTTCCCTTATGTATAATATTGAATGTGATGGCTTGTGTTTGGCTTGTATAGCCTTGTGATTGGTGTGTGATTGCTAGACTAGGCTTGGTTAGGCCAAGTGAGACTTATTAGACTTGTTGGGCTAGGATTTGACCTAGTTGACCTAGTTTGACTAGTCTAGTTGACTGAAGTTGACCAAGTGTTGACTTTAGTCTAGTTTGACCTAGACAGCATGCAGATGCATTGTAGATTATATTTATCATTCCCTGTGTACATCTTGACTCGTGTTGCTCTAACTAGCAGTCAGGTACCTCATCCCGGACAGTACATTTACTTCAGACATTCAGATACGAGGCGAGTACATTCTCTGACCGTTTCATACTTGTCTGGATTTATATTCTTGCTCTAGATTACTGTACTTGATGCTGACACGATCATTATCACGGATTGGTACTATACGGATCTTCTTCTGAGATGTTATCTCCTTGTATTCACTAAATACATATTGTGATGTGCGTTTCACTTACATATTATATTTATTGAATACCCATATCCTTGTATACTCCTTGTGCATATTGTACTCTCAGTATCACATGAGTCCCAGGGATAGACCATTGTACAACTATTGTATAACATTGTACATCTATTGTATAATATTGTACATCCATTGTATAACATTGTACATCCATTGTATAACATTATACATCTATTGTATAATATTGTACATCTATTGTATAATATTGTACACTATTGTGCAAGATAACGTAACCGGAGTAGATCCTTGTGTATTGATTTGGGGAGGGGGAGTAGAATTGGTTATGTAATCAAATCCTATTGTACAATATTGTATAACTATTGTATATGTCTATTGTACACCCACGTACAATGGAGTTACCATTGTATTTTTTTAGACCGTTTACATAACCATATTGTACTCTAAATTACAGTAGACTTACAGTTCTTATTGATCATATTTAGATATTTCTTGTTATCAAATCTCTACTATTTTTCATATACTTCTTTCTTTCAGCGTTTCATGTACCTTACTCTATTGCATGCTTTATATTTTCTAACATGATATGAATTGCGTGAGATATTTTGTGCTCGCTCCCGTCCTGACTGGACCTGTTGAAAATTTTACAGAGGATGATGAGGCACCCTGCACCCTTACTTGGAGCTTGCCTAGTTGACACTCGCGACCTGGACCCCTGGGGAGGTTCAGGCAGCTGCTCAGGATGATACCTTATATAGTGTAGATAGCTTAGACTGTTCCTTCTTTTCATGTTTAGCCGTTGTCTTTATTTTCAGAGTTGTATATTTTTAGAGATGATAAGACTTGTATTTTATTTCTGTTGTACCTCGGTTGAGGATTCTCTTATCTATTTTATCGTGCCATATTCTATCTCTAGATTGTGATTGAGTTGTACCTCTGTATTGGCCTCCTTATGGAGAGCATTCATATTATGTTAGTTATAGTTCATGACCTAGAACAGCGTTCTACCGCCGACACTGCGGCGTAGGCTGGGCGTTGTTACGCTCTCGTACCCTCACAATGGGTGCGGGTCGTAACATGGATCACCCTTCTCTACAACGCCGGCATGGAATGCATTTCTGTTCCTTCTGAACGGATGATCTTTTGGCAGAAATTGTCGATGACAATCAAAGAAGCACAATTTTTTTTAGTGTTTCAAGCAGAAAGCCTTAGTACGGTCTATGCAATACGGACATGAGAGACGGCCATGAGTGCTCCATCTAGATAACATTCTATAGGCCAAAAAGTCGTTGGTGGTCCACATAAGGGTTGTCTTCATCTAAAAATTTTGCTTCCTAGAAATATCGTACGTGTTAGCGCCTACTTCCCATAACTGATTCAACTCATCTATCAAAGGCTGTATGTACACATCAATGTTTCTTTTGGGATTGTTCGGACCAGGAATTATAACGGTTAGAAACATGTACTGAGTCTTCATGCACATCCAAGACGGTAGGTTATACGGAGTGACAATTACAGGCCAGCACGAAAACTGGGATCCCGAAAGACCAAAAGGAGTAAAACCATCAGAAGATAGCCCCAACCTGACATTACGTGGATCTGAAGCAAAATCAGGATACACTCGATCAAAGTGCTTCCACGTTTCTCCATCGGATGGGTGATCCAACACTCCTTCAATCTGTTCTCGCATGTGCCAACTCATATTTTTGGCCGTCTTTTTTACCATAAATAATCTTTGCAACCGCGACGTTAAAGGCAAGTAGTGCATTGAATCAGTCGGTCTTCTTGTACCGTTAGACCTTCATGTACTAGTTGTCTTATAGCGATTAGTACCACAAAATCTACACACATCTGTGTCCTTGTCGTCTTTGTAGTACAGCATGTACTTATTGCGATAAGAATTGATTTTCTCGTATTCCATCCAGAGCGATCTCACCATCCTCTTAGACCGATAGAAGTCTTTAGGTAACTTAGCATCCGCCGGCAAGATCTCTATAATCAACTCCAACACTCGGTTGTAGCATTCTTACGATATGTTAAAATTTGACTTAATGCTCAACAGTCTTGTAACCACCTCCAACGGTGAATGATTCTCACAACCAGGATACAATGGAGTCCTTGCATTCTCCAGCAACTCCATGAACTTTGCAGCATCGACATTCGGTGCCTCCTCAGCTGCATCATGAACGAAAATAGGCCCCGCAGCATCGAAAACTATGTTCACGCATCCGTCGTCGTATACATGATTATCTGAAACAAAATTAGGTCCCGTATGCATATACGGCTCAACATAAGGCTCCGGCTCTGATGCTAAAGACACAAGTTCTCCGTGTGCGGTCCACTGATAGTAATTAGGCGTGAAACCCCTCGGGTACAAATGATATGTCACTTCCACTTCTGGATAATATTTCACGTTATGACATTTCACACACGGATACTTAATTTTGGTGCCATCCATGTACTGAGAAAATGCCTTAGCAAACTGCAGTAACTGCTTTACTCCCGCTATGTATTCATCCCGTACACCACACATATCATCAGGACGACGATTATACATCCATGAACGATTCCGTAAGTAGTAATTCATATCCATTTAAAAATAATTCTGCAAAGATGGACACACATATTCAGCACAGTAACTAGTCAAACTGGGTGAAGTTGAGTTGACTAAATCAATATCTTGGACAAACTAGTCAAACTGGGTGAAGTTGACTAAGTCTAGGCAATTATCCTTCACTAGACATAGACATGGAACAAATACCGATATTTGCAGTATTCGAACTTTCTAGTGTATATTATAGTAGAGAGACATGGTAACCGTGTGTAGGAGTGCAACTCGGGCGGGTTGGGTCGAGCTTGAGGTCAACCCGAGCCCAACCAGATAAATCATAAGCCTAATCCGAGTCCAAGCCCGGCCCAACCTCGGGTTCAACATATGAAGCCCAAGACCAAGCTCGGAGGATCGGGTTGAACTCAGATTGGGTCGGGTCCATCGGGTAATGTTGATCAACTGTTGACTTTCAGTCAACTGGTCAACTCTGGTTTGGTTTCGGGTCAATTCTAGTCACTTTTAGGCTAAGTTTGACTTTCGGTTGACTTTCGTTGACTTTTGGTCAAAACGGTCAACCGAGGTCAAAATTAGTCTAAGAGCACTAACCTAACCATTACCAACCAAGACAATCAATTTCTAACCATATCCTAACACCTTAGACTCATACCTTAGCTTCTAGACAATTACCTTAACTTATCCTATTACCTTACCCTTTCATAGCTAGGGTAAATCCTAATTATCTTGTGATACCATCTTGGTATCACAAGATACCTCAACCTGTCATGTTCACTCTAGCTCACATCTAACTCTAATACAAAACTTCTAATATAAAATCTTACTAACATATCTTCCACAATTTTCTCACTCTCTAACACAAACCACATCCTATTACCAAACCTTTTCTTAACATATTATCTAACCACTAACATACTCTTCTAACTAAACGCTCAACTCATTAACTCACTAACAACACACACACACATAACATGAAGGGGGTTAAGTGACTGTTTTTGATGAAAAGGATGAATGGATGAATGAATGGTGAATGGATGAATGAATGGTAAATGGGTGAATGAATGGTGAATGGGTGAATGAATAAATGAATGGTGAATGGGTGAATGAATAAATGAATGGACTGCTATATGTGAAGGATGAATGGATGGATGAATGAATGGATATGGATGAATGGTGAATGGGTGAATGAATGAATGAATGGTGAATGGGTGAATGAATAAATGAATGGTGAATGGGTGAATGAATAAATGAATAGACTGCTATATGTTTAGTCATCGTTTAAGTATTTGAGTTAATTAAATAATTAACTCTCTCACATCCTCATTTCTTTTATGTTTAGTCATCAAACAAATGGAAGGAGATAAGAACTAGGATGAAAGAAAAATGCATATGTAATATATATATATATATGTACGTACTACATGCATATGCAGTTTTTTAATTTTCTCTCTTTTACTATCAAAACATACCCCTATATAAAGAGAGCACCAGCTCTTATGGAGGGTGAGTAGAAACTCTTTCTATCAGCCAGTCCATTCTTTCAACACTCTAGTGGTTATTCCGAAAAGGAGCTGATACAAATAGAATTCCATAAGTTCTATTGACTGTACAACGAGCATTCACTGAGAACAAATCGACTAGGAGAATGTCGAATCTTACTTTGAGCAATGATGGTTCTGACCAACCCAACATAATGTTGGACTAATATATTTTAGCAAGCTTTATAGCAGTTTTTACTGCTTACAATTATTTAGCTTTTTTTTTTCTGCTTCAACCTATACAGAGCTGGCCTTGGAGTAAGCCGGACAAGCCATCGGACTTGGATATGAACCCGACACATGACCCCGAGCCCAACCCGATTGTTGATCGGGTTCAAATATTTTAACCCAAATCCGAGCCCGAACCTGAGTATCTTCAACCCTAACCCAACCCATTAACGGGTTTATCTGATTGGGTTCGGCCCGTATGTGTATGTGTGTCCGTGTGTGTCTCTGTGTGTGTGTGTCCGTGTGTCCGTGTGTGTGTGTCTCTCTCTCTATGTGTGTGTGTGTCCGTGTGTGTGTGTGTGTCCGTGGGAGAGGAGGAGGAGGAGGAGGGAGAGGAGTTAGGTTAGGGTTTACCTGAGAAAGAGGAGGAGGAGCTCGGATTGGGGGAGGAGGGGCTCGAGGAGGAGGAGCTCGACCGGCCGGGGGGGGGGGGGGGGGGGGAGGGAGTCGTCGGGGGGGGGGGGGGGGGGGGGGGGGGAAGGGTCGTCGGGAGGGAGGGAGTAGCCGGGGGTCGAGGGGAAAAAAAAATTCTAAAATTTTCAAGTGGGGGGATGGAAGGAAACAGTGTGCCCTAAGTAAAAAAGTTAGCGACGTCAAGAGGCGACGTCGCTAAACGTCGCAAATATTTTAATATATGGCGACATATTTTAATAATATGTCGCTGAACGTCGCTATTCAGCGTCGTAATTTATCTCATGTCGCTGAATGTCGCTATTCAGCGACGTTTTGCGATGTCTATAGAAAGGAGTCGCTATATTCGATATTTAGCGACGTTATTTTATTCCGTCGCTAAATTCCGTCGCTAATAGAGCATATTTTAGTAGTGTCTCTTCTAAGCTACAGGATGTGCAAGTCCAAGTGAAAAAGATTTGTCAGGCCATTGCAACATTGGCGTAATGTGTGAAACTCTTCTATTCTGCAAGGAAAACAAGAGAAAATTTCTACTTGCACCCAGTCATTGGGCAAAAATCTGCAAACATGCATATTAATCAGGACAATAAGCAAGAAGGACATGGGCCAGGTGGAAAGAAGAAAAAAAAAAGTTGAAGGAAACAGTAATGCACAAGCATTCCCTTAAAACTACTTGAAGCTTGATAAAAATTTATTTTCCATTCCTAATTGAACTTAACAAATATGTATGTACCTAGAGAATCCAGTATTAAATAATGAAACATACTTTTATCCAATAGATATGGAAAATCTGGCATCAAAACATAAAGCAGCTTTTATTTAATGCTATCATATAGTTTACAAATAAATTAGGTTGACCATAATTTACAAATTTCTAATTTTGTAACAGACCTTGCACGAGAAGCTAAATTTGGTTTCCCCTGGATATCGACCTTGTGTTTGGAGCAAGCCACCACAAACATGAAGGAAAGCACTTGTCGTTAACCCCTGACCATCCATATATGTTAGCTGATCATTCGGGAACTGCAAATCCATAAATGACTGCAAAAAAGGAGGAGAATAAAAAATAAGGTCATTGAATATCAAAAAAAGGACATGTTCTGTTATTTGGAAGAAATAGATAGCAGTTGTGAAAAAGAATTAAAGTTAAAGAAACAATGAGATGCAATATAATATGCAGACAAACAATCATCTAACCAGAGAGAAAGGTTTGTTACATAATATCTGGCACATCTGGATGTTATCGTGTTTGTTCCATTTGCAGGATCTTAATTCGCAACTGGACATAAGTTTTGCTTTCATAAATACTTATCCTTGAATGTTACTAAAGTAACAATCATCCTTGATCTTAAGGAGGAAGCCCATTACGCAACACATAAATCTATCCATGCCAAGGGGAGAGTAGCAGGCAATACCCACTATACTACGTTGCACGAACAGGGATATGATGCAACACGGCAAGATACGGACACGACATCATTTTGGTGTGTCCTAGTGTATTTTGGAATATCTGTGGTGTGTCTGAGACGCGTCCGACACGATACAGCTCAGATTTTGGAGTGTCCAAGCCTCCTAGCCACCATGTATTCGAAACTAGGTATATATGAAACACGTCATTTCACAGAGGCAAGCTAGCTTTAACCTGTAAACAGGTACACGGTTGAAATTTTACACTTCTTAATATTTCACAGTAGCTTCAATCTCAGAAAACGTACAAGTTTGACAATCATGCAAATGAATAGCTATACAAAATATTTATTTTAATCTCGATATGACTATTATGATGAAGGAATAGCATAGGCTCTAATATCCTAAATCGATAAAGATAATACATCAATATTTACTGCAATAATATATATAGTATCAAAATATTATTTAACCAAGTTTCAGTGAACACAAAATTTCAAATAGAATATAAGAATATGTAACCATCATCAACCATCTAATAAACATATGAACAAATGATTAATAAAACCTTCACCAGGAAAATTTTGTATTGTCTTGCAGAATGCTCCAATAGAAAGATATGCTCAACTTTGGTTTCATGTTGACATATCTCTAAGCGTTGCAGCAAGTTCAGGTGCCTCAATAAAGTTCAGGGTCCCATATATGTCTAGGTAAAAGAATTTCAATAGCATAAAAGCCTCTACACAGTCGATTTTTTTTCTTATAAGTTACAAGGAGCAACTATGCAACTATAACAAACAAATCACAATTTGTAAGACGAAATGGTAATTGGATCGAGAAATATACGGGTTTTGGGCGCCGAATGCCCGTGATGTTGTTGTCCTGGAGTAACTCGTAGTCGTCCTCGTCGAGGACCACTACCAAAATATGTCGATTTAGCGACGGCCAGATCCGTCGCCCGTCCGTCGGAAATTTGTATTAGCGACCGATCACTGGCGGATCTTGGCCAAAATAGTCCGTCGGCAATCAGCTCGTCGCTAATAATGATCTGTCGCTAAGTAGTCGTCAAGCGACGAAATAGCGACGGCTTGTCGACTTCACAATACGAAGCATTAGCGACGACTTTCTGACGGGCTTTCGTCCATTTCAAGTATTAAATACTGAACGGTGTAGACACTAGCGACGTAATGGTCCGTCGGTAAACCGTCGTAATAGCGTATCAGAGTGTATCTTGCCGTCGCTATTCCGTCGATCGCCGTCGCTAACAAAGGACGGATTAGCGACGAAATACTGACGGATTATCCGTCGACCATGTTCTGGAAATGCTTGGTATTTCCAGAACCATGGCGACAGATGAGTCGTCGTCATTCCGTCGAACTATATACCACCAGAACGTTGCCGACGGATATTCCGTCGACCACCCGTCGCTACCTGGAAATATTTTCAAATCTCCAGTTAGCGACGGATATGCCGTCGAACAATAGTCGAAAACTGGAAATATCCATCGCTAATCGGTCACTAGTCCGTCGCTAAATGAGCTTTTTTTGAAAAAAAATTGCAGCACTTTCCCTGTTCGCAAAAATATGCATAAACCAAACCAATATATAATGCACACCAATTATCCAACAATTACATAGACCAAATATATAATGCACACCAATTATCCAAGAATCACATAGACCAAATATGCACATACGAATTTAATGCACACCAATTATCCAAGAATCATATAGACCAAACCAAATTAATGTAAAATAGACATCAATTATCCTGAAGAGTAACCTAATATTCGTCGTTATAATCCGATCATAGCACAAATATTCCAAAATTCCCACAAATATTCCAAAATTCCCACAAATATTCCAAAATTCCAAAACACATAGGAAAATCGACTTTGCCCTCAGCAAAGACCGCAAGTCAGACGATGAATCCTCACAGCCAGGGATCATAGTTGCGTTGCATGTACCATTCTATCAGCCACTTTGCATACGAAGGCTTAATCTGGTTGAGGTCTTCTGTAGGGACAGGAGGGTCGGTCCCGATGCTACTACTCTCTGACGGTGGCTCCTCCTTAACTTCAACCTTGGGAGCAATCTCTTCCCCGATGGTCATCGGTTCTTCCTTGACCTCGACCTTTGGTAACACCTCCTCCTTAACAGTCACCGGCTCTTGTTTGACGACGGGGACTTCCTCCGTGTCGACCTCCAAGGGTTTCTTGCCTCGGCTCCTTCCTCGACTAGCAGCACCACCTCGGCGAGTCCTAGGAGCCATCTCTCTGACAACAGAAATTTTCATATAGGGTAAAAAAATTTACTCAAATTATAAAAGTTGTGACGTTGGTTTTTTGCGTTCATCATCATTAGAGGGACCAGCACTGGAAAAGTTGTAATGTTGGTAGCATGAGAGAGTAAAAATCTGTATCACAAGACTAACAGAATTACTATGTAATCATGTACTCACCAATAACCGGATGTAATTGGAGTCGTTGGGCCTATCGTGCAGTAATTGGTGGATCCGCTGGTATAGGCCGGATGTACTTAGTATCTAGTGTATCAGATTAGTATCGGTCTATCGGTTTGGTATAGGACGTATCAGATTGGTATTGGCCTTAACAAATTGGTATCGTCCTATCCCATATGTACATGTATCGGCCGTATAGCTAGGATTCATATTGGCCTTATCGATTTGATATCGGTTATATCCGATAGGTATCGGCCGTGTTGGATTAGTATAGACCATTTCGGATTAGTATTGTGAAAGATTTAGTAACAACTGTACTTGGATTTCTCTCTTCTCGAGCTAGAATACCATTGCAAGAGAGTCACCAGATCGTGATTGGCCAGTTACAGTAACATACATGCTTTCTTTTCCACCAGGAAAAGCGAGATTGATAAGGAAGTATGTATATTCTGTAACTGGCCAGCTACGCTCTCGTGACTCTCTTGCAATGGTAATCTAGCTCTAGAAGAGAGAAATCCAAGTATAATTGTTACTAAACCTTCCACGATACTAATCCAAAATGGTCTATACTAATCCAACACGGCCGACACCTATCGAATATGACCAATACCAAATCGATAAGGCCAATATGAATCCTAGCTATACGGCCGATACATATCGGATAGGACGATACCAATTCGCTAAGGCAAATACCAACCGATACGGCCCATACCAAAATGATAGATCGATACTAATTCGATATGGTCAATACTTATAAGTACCTACGGTCTAGGAGGTTGATCCGCTAGTACATCCATGTACGATCAACGAAGTAACGATCCATTTCAATTTGGATGTGAAAATCTGTATCGTAAGACAAACTAAAC
This sequence comes from Iris pallida, assembly GCA_029216955.1. Classification (NCBI taxonomy): domain Eukaryota; kingdom Viridiplantae; phylum Streptophyta; class Magnoliopsida; order Asparagales; family Iridaceae; genus Iris; species Iris pallida. Next base: position 8,550,952 of record JANAVB010035418.1, read on the forward strand.
ATAATCAGTTCTATTTCACATGCTTAATTGCCAAGTATGGGAACGAATGGCTCAGAACACAACCCAAAATTCATTCTAGCATATATTAGTGTGAATCATCTATGTTCTGTATATATGGTGTAGTCTATGTTCTTATCGTATCTAGTATCTGAAGAATGTAACAGAATCAAGATGAACTCACATAATGTAATACTAAGACATCATCTACTACTATATAAGATATAGTGATAGGTTGTCATATCATCATTGCCGAGGAATGAGGGTCGGAGGACAAATACCGCTCGAGTGAGCCAAAGGCATGCAGCCACTTCCCTCCCTCCATTCACCCTCTCCCTCTCTCATGCTATTAACGTCACAACTTTTCTAGTGCTGCTCCCTCTAATGATGATGAACGCAAAAATCAAAGACCCCCTCTCCTTTCTCACTCTTCACAGTTCTCACAACAGGAAGGATCAGTGCTTTCTAGTTCTCTTTCATCAATCAATTCCTCCGTTCTGATCAAGTATCTTCCTTCTCCTCTCCTCCACCATGGCTCTGGACCCATCTGCTCCTCTCTACTTTCCTTCTTCTTATTTGACTCTCTTAGCCACATATGATATCCACCTCAAGTGTAGAGTCGGAGGAGAAGAAGTGGGCAGGAAGAGGAAGGGGAAGCAGCACAGCCGGCGGCATGACCCGGAGGAAGTACAGAGATTTTCTTTAACATCCGTAGGAGAACTATAAGGATATATCTTTTCACAACATATCACCTTGTCAAAGACCCTTAATGTGACAACCATATTACCGCGGTGTCGGAAAGCTAACATGTCATAATTTTCTAAGCCGTGTGTTTTGACATAATCCTCCAAACTCTTTCCTGCTATGTAGTAATGCAAGATTACTACATAGGAGGAAAGAGTTGGGAGGATTATGTCAAAATACACGGCTTAAAAAATTATGACATGTTAGTCTTCTGACACCGCAGAAACATGATATTCACATTAAGGGTCTTTGACAAGGTGACATGTTGTGAAAAGATATATCCTTATAATTCTCCTACGGATGTTGAAGAAAACATCTGTACTTCCTCCGGGTCATGCCACCGGCTGTGCTGCTTTCCCCTCCTCTTCTTGCCCACTTCTTCTCCCCCGACTCTACACTTGAGGTGGATATCATATGTGGCTGAGAGAGTCAATAAGAAGAAGGGAAGTAGGGAGAGCAGATGGGTCCAGAGCCATGGTGGAGGAGAGGAGAAGGAAGATGCTTGATCAGAACGGATGGCTCAGAACACAACCGAAAATTCATTCTAGCATACATTAGTGTGAATCATCTATGTTCTGTATATATGGTGTAGTATATGTTCTTATCGTATCTAGTATCTGAAGGATATAACAGAATCAAGATGAACTCACATAATGTAATACTAAAACAACATCTACTACTATATAAGATATAGTGATAGGTTGTCGTATCATCATTGCCGAGGGATGAGGGTCGGAGGATAGTCAACTTTATCTACGGCTACATAGTTTCTGCCTCGCCAGTCGAATGGCTGCAGGGACTATGTCCTGATCACCATGTCGTACCGTAGATTAATGCAAATGGAGCTGAAAATATCTGTCGCTAATCGGTCACTAGTCCGTCGCTAACTGAGATTTTTTTGAAAAAAAATTGTAGCACTTTCCCTGTTCACAAAAATATGCATAAACCAAACCAATATATAATGCACACCAATTATCCAACAATCACATAGACCAAATATATAATGTACACCAATTATTCAAGAATCACATAGACCAAATATGCACATACGAATTTAATGCACACCAATTATCTAAGAATCATATAGACCAAACCAAATTAATATAAAATAGACATCAATTATCCTGAAGAGTAACCTAATATCCGTCGTTATAATCCGATTATAGCACAAATATTCCAAAATTCCCACAAATATTTCAAATTTTCTTAATTACAATACTTTAAGGAGGAGGAGGAGTTCGATTGCCCGGATGGCTCAGATAAAATAGCAAAAATTCAATTTATCTCCAAGTGTGAGAACGGATGGCTCATAATACAACCCAAAATTCATTCTAGCATACATTAGTATGAATCATCTATGTTTTGTACATATGGTATAGTATATGTTCTTATCGTATCTAGTATCTGAAGGATATAACAGAATCAAGATGAACTCATATAATGTAATACTAAAACATCATCTACTACTATATAAGATATAGTGATAGGTTGTCGTATCATCATTACCGAGGGATGAGGGTCGAAGGACAGTCAACTTTATCTACGGTGACATAATTTCTGTCTCGCCAGTCGAATGGCTGCAGGGACTATGTCCTGATCACCATGTCGTACCGTAGATTAATACAAATAGAGCTGGAGCTGGAGCTGGAGCCAAAATACAGTACTACTTCACCATGTCGTACTATTTTACTCTCTCACTCTCTCTCCTCCCCCCTCCGGTGCTCTCACTCTCTCCGGCACTCTCACACTACTAATTCCTATGTGTTTTAAGTGTGAGAACGGATGGCTCAGAACACAACCCAAAATTCATTCTAGCATACATTAGTATGAATCATCCTAAAAATGTAACGGCTTGTCGTCGGTACTCCGTCGGCTAGTTGCCACAAAGCCGTCGCTAACGCCGACGAACAATATCCGTCGCTAATGTTCCGTCACTAATTTACTGTATTTTGGTAGTGGACGTAGTTCTTTTCGGATTCTCTGCTCGAATTAACATGCATGTAAGGGGAAAAAACACTTCCTGAAACAGCAAAAAACAACATGATAGGCAATAAAAATAGAGGGTTTCGAGACGAGTTTTGACCTTCTCTTCTTCTTCTTCCTTCTCTGCCATTCCTCGTCGTTGTCCTAGTTCTCGCCCTCCTCTTCTTCCTCCTCATCCACTATGAACCCGTCCTTCTCGTACTCGTCCTGGCCCTCCTCTGAAACATATCAAACATTTTAGCCCCAATTTTCCCCACAAAAACTTACGAAACCCTCAAATCTCGTACCTTCCTCTTCCTCCTCATCATCCTCGTAGTTGTCCCTCTCGACTGCGCCGCCAGCTTCCTTATCGCCCCCCTCGTACTTCCACTTGCTCTTCGAACTCGTCTGCAAGGAGAGGAACTCACCTTCATCGCCGGAGATCACATCTTTCTCGCCCATGTCGAGGAGAAGAGAACGAACGTCGAAGCCCTTGACCTAGATTAATGGATGGATTGAAACCCTAGCTTGGACCGCAACGGTCGACCAGTGGCATAAAAAAAAGAAACCCTAGCTATAGGAATTAGGGAGAGCGAGAGGAGAGAGCTCTGGGAGATGAGAAGGAAAATAAGAGAGAGAGAGATAGAGAGAAAAACAAAAAGAAAAGATGCTTTTGATTCAGGGGTCGGATTTGATCGGGCATTCGAGCGGGATTTTAATTTTTTTTACCATTTTTTATAACGATTGCATGTAATAATGTCATATATGTGTGAATAATATATAACGCTTAGCGATATAAATCGTTATAATAGGCCAAAAATTCTTCAGAACTGTCATATTATGTGGTGTTGCTGAAATTCTGTAACGTTTATATATGAATCATTGTAACAACTTCCTTTCAAGCTTTATAACATGGTATTTCTCTTGTAGTGAGTAAAACACAAAATGATTCGAAAAGATGGATCTACTGGATATACTTCTGTGACTCTTAACGTCTCTGAGCGTTCGTACTATTTCCGACACCTAGATGAGGGAGTCAGTATATTGGAGAAGCACTGGTGAACGGTTCCAATCCGACTCACCCAAACGTAGACCTAGTATCATCTCTCTCTTTTTAACAGAAAGACCAAAGTTTAAAAGAAAAATGTCCAAAATTATATATATATATTTTTGAAATGAGAAGAGGTGGATAAGGAAGGCCCAATTTTTGGAAAAAAAATACTATAACTTTTTTAATAATTAGTTAAGGGTAGATAAGGTGTCGGAGTCTAGTTTGAATGTTTAGACAGTTTTTGTCAATACATGTCCGAATTTGGGCCGAGTTTGTTCAGGGACAGAACTATGTCCGAGTTCTGTCATTTTGTTCAAGAACCTTTCTGTAGGGGCCCAACCAAATTCTGTCCGAGTTCGATTTGTCGGGGCTGAACAAGTTTTGGGTTTTGATCATCACCGTTGGATTTGTTTAACGACCAGATTTAATTGTGAGCTATTTTGACTTCCAATATGACCTAAAATAAGTTTCTCATTCTATTTATATGGGTTAGGATGGAGGCACAAGATCATTCTCAAGAGCATAAGGGAGAAGATTCATGGTACTTGTCTACAAAAATCTAAGAGATAATCCTTACTTTTTTTTAACAAAAATGGCCAATTTTATTGATATAAGAAAGAAGTCCAAAGGAGACACCGGGAAGTAGCCCGGTGACCAACAAAAGTATACGCGTCAGGTCAAAGTCTAGACGAAAAACAAAATAAAATTATCCACCCTGGAAAGAACCGGGGGTAAATAAAATATGGAAACAAAATGAAAGAAGAGAGATCCTAAGAACCGATGAGGTCCTTATGAAGGGCGTTGCCAGCTGTCGTCGGAAACTCGGAGGTGTGGAAGAAGATCTGATCCCGTCTGGAATCCTGTGCTAGTACCATCAAAACTTTTGCCACACCATTTGCACCAGTCTCAGCATGTACAAATCGGATACGGAGATTAAGGAGTTGTTGGATTTTTTGGGTCTTGTATGTCAGGGTCCATAGGGGAGCAGCCTTTTTGGCGATCATATTTGAAGTTCGGTCCGACGATGTTTCAATTTCAGCGATTTGAATATTCTGATTGTTACACCATTGCATTGCCAGGAGGATGGCATTAAGTTTTAGCAGGGGGCTCAAAGCATCCGCAATAAATAGGGAGGGCGACGATCAAGTTGCCATGGCTATCTCTGACAATTCCACTGCATGCAAGTCCAAATGCTTCTCATGATCTCGCAGCGATATTCAGTTTCCACCCTACACCCGGGGCCACCCAACGACTAGTCGTCTCCGTACATGCAACACCATCTTGCCTGCAGTGCCTCCCAAACATGTCCGTCCCCATGTTATGGGCATACAAGGTGTGCTGGAGAAGCGCGGTCACCCGGCTTATGATCTCCTGGTAATTTCTGCCCCCACTGCCAAAGAGGATGGAGTTCCTTTGCTTTCAAGTTTTCCATAAGCAAGAGACGAAAACAATGTTCCTGATGATGTCTGCCGGGGAGGAGAGATAAGAGTTTTGAAGTCATACCTGAGCAAGTTGATCGATGGCGGTATGGGATGTGGAAAGGTGGAAGGTGGCTGCGAAGTGGTGCCAAATGTTACTAGCCGTCTCCCCCAAGATGAAGAGGAGGTTGTTGGTTTCCGTGTCCAGGTTAGCGCAACATACGCATTTAGAAGCGAGGTTGATCCCCATGGTTAACAGTCTAGCCTCCACCGGAATAGCATTCTGACGCAGACGCCAGAGGAAGGTGCCAATGCGAGGCTGAATATATTTGTTCCAGCAGAATCCACTCCAGTTATCTGTTGGGTGTCTCCTACTATGATGATTCTAGTATGATTTAGTAGTGAAGTCCCCGTGTTGGTTAAGGGTCCAACAGACCTGATCCTTCTCGTTGGTAAGGGTGATGTTGTCCAGCATGTCGGTAGCTTCAACAGGGAGGAAATTTTGGATGTTGACCTCCTCATCCAGTGAGATGCGAACTAAAGGGGAGGCCACCACTTGGCGAATGGTAGGGAAAAAATAAATTTTGGTGGTTTGGGAAGGAGGGTACCACACCAATTCGTGCCTCAAATCTGGATATTGCCACGACCCCGGACCTACTGGCACTTGCTAGAAACAGTATGAAAAATCTTCATCATCGATTGCCACAGCGGTGATGGGGAGTAAGGGGGTGTAGTTGGGGGTCGAAGGATCTCCGTACTTCCGAAGCATATAGTGGGCCCACACAGTTTTACCTTTGATTAGAGCCCAACACCTTTTCGCATGAAGAGATGTCATCACCTGATTGAGGGATCTTAATCCTAATCCCCCTTCGTCCGTCGGACGACACACATTATTCCAGGCAATCCATCTAGCACGATATTTTTCTTTAGAGTTCCAGAGAAAAGCAGCCATAATTTTCTCTAATTTATGGAGGTGTTTCTTAGGGGCTTTTATCACCGACAGGGAGTGGATGGGGAGGGAAGTCATAACTGTCACACCCCGAGTCGACAAACCTTCGTCCCTGGTGTTATTTTGTCGAATCGATCGTCCTCGCTAAGGCGTGATGTCGTACGATTATGGAGTTGCACTCGTACAAGGCAAGAAAATTACGTTGATTATTATATTGAAACACCAAGTTGAAACTTCAAAAATCATATTAGAATATGAGACGCAGTATAGGAAGATAGAAATATGCTTTTCATTCATAGCTTGCAACAAAGTGCAAGTCGAAATTACATTGGATGCCGTTGCGGCTACATTGATTGAAAACAAAAGAAACATACTCGACAAGCTGCCTGAACTAACACTTGTCGTTCCATACATTCGCCCCTTTATACATAAGCCGTCGATTGAATTGGCTTCAAAATACTTCAGGATAGGAAGAGCTTCAAAATGCCTCTTCGCACTTCAGTTTTAGTTTAGAGCATCCGCCGCACCTGGGGAATTGGGGGAGGGAATTAGCACACTTGCCAAGTGGACGAGATAAACCTACTCGTCTAAACCGACTCTGATTGTTAAGGTAGGCATGATTTAGAGTAGTCTTTCTATTTAGAACTAAATAAATTCAGTTCATATCGATAGCCATCTTGAAGAAATAAAGCATACAGTAAAACATAGCGATTTATCACAATTCTTACCACGGCCGTGCTCGTTCCTGCATAAAAACAGAGATAATACTTACTACCTGCATAAGACAATAGGTGAGCATGCTACTATCTTATATGCGCGATCATTGGTGTTACACACCACGTGGGACTGTCTCAACGATATTTCGGCCCGTTCAGCCTAGGTTGTAAGCCTGACTGACGGTCCCGCAATGCATCAGTGTCGAAGCATGATTATTCATTCCCCCTAGGTCGATTCGATACCGATGCTCCGGTTCAAGGAAAATCAAACTTGTGCACCAGTTGTTCATGACCAAGCCTATGCGTGAACAGTTTAATATAGGCAAACAGATTTGTATAAGACGGACAGTATTGAACGATATTATCATTTCTCCCAACTCATGCAACGATTCATTTTTCCCAAAGCCGCACTCCCGATTTAGCGTCCCGTAGGCACCAAATTACCCGAGGCATCATAACCCACGATCGACGTTTTATATTATTTTGCAGCACGTGAAATAGTCTATCTTTTTCCTATAACCTTAAACTTTCTCGTTTATGTGAGAAACTTGTATTTTCAGAGTAGAATACTCTAAATCGATACATTTTTTCCGAGTTCTTAACCTTAGTGGATTGACATGCATTTAACTTGGCATCGTCGATTTGAATGAATTTGAGGCAAAGGAAATTCGTTTGTGGGACAGAGTAGAAAAGAAGGGGCCGAATCACCCACCAATTTCTTTGATCGTGCCGACCGTCGAAGCGCTTCACAACGTTCAAGCTTTAGTTATGCAAGCTCCTGCAATGGTACCAACACTTAGTTAGAATTCCTTCTTTTTCTCTCACTTCGAAATTCGTAGATTGCATTCAGAAAATGACGCGAAAGTACTTCATCAAAACCAAACGGCAAAAGCTCCAAGAAAACCATACAGCAGTCCGGTCCCGTCGAAGGGACTCTTATATAGAGCTCACTCGCCGAGACGTAGCTCGCTCCATCTAGGACTTATTCCAACAGAAGTCGTTCCATTAGTTGGATCGATTCTCGTAACATCCGTTCAAATCGATTTGATCGATGCCGTAAGGTGTTATCGTTTACCAAGCTCAGCGATCGAGTCAGATGGCCATCTAAGTTCCCGACCGATCTAACTCGACGCAAGCATATTATGAAGTCCGTCGCCTATCGAAAGCAGGGAGCTACAATAACGCTCTTGAGCAGGGTAATTTTTCCACCAAAGGATAGAAGTCTTCCTCTCCATCCCGAATTTTTTTCTCAAATTTCTTAGTCAGCTCGAAGAAGTACTCGGTTTCGCCCGGCCTTTGAACACTGAAACCCCCAAATATTGTATAGGTAGATGAGTTATCTTGAAGCCTGTGCTCTCAGCGATCTCCTCAGCTCGAAGAGAAATATGGTCGTTATGGCAGACAATCAGAGCCAAATTTCCTATGTTAATGACCTGTCCCGAAGTTTCAGAGTATTTCTGTAACGTTTTCGGCAGATTGTCCACGCTTTCAGTGCCACCGTTGAAGAATACAAGGCTGTCATCCATATAGAAAAGGTGTGATATGGGAAGGCTATCTTTACGGCCCGAGAAGTGCTTTATTTGGCCGTGGAGATAAAGCTTGGAGATTTTTCTGCTGAGGGCGTCATGTGCAATGATAAACAAGACGGGGGAAATAGGATCCTCCTGTCTCAGACCTCTAGAAGATCAAAAGAAACTACCCTTCTTCCGATTGATGGAGATCGAGTACCAGTATTTAGAGATATTTCTGAAAATGAGGTCGATCCACTTCTAGCTGAATCCAAACTGGCACAAGACCCGGATCAGGAACCTCCAGTTCACCATGTCGTAGGCTTTCGACATATCCAGCTTAATAGCCACATTACCTCCGGTAATATTATTATCGATGGTCCCAAAGATTTCGTGGGCAAGGCTGATACTCTCATGAATGCTATGACCTCTGACAAAACTCGACTGCTCTCGTGAGATCATGGATGGGAGGACGCTAGCCAATCTGTCAGCCAAAATCTTAGAGATAATTTTATGGGAGAAGTTGCTCAGGCTAATAGGTCTAAAATCCTAGATTTTTGTAGGCATGGAGATCTTCGGAATGAGGACTAGGTTGGCCGCAGTGATCCCATTAGGGAGTTGGATTCCTAAAAAAGAAATCCGTGATAGCCGCCATCAGATCGTGCTTAATGATTCTCCAGCACTTAGTGTAAAAAACTCCAGTGAAGCCATCCTGGCCGGGAGCTCCCTGGGGGTTGAGCGAAGTGACTCTAGACTCAACTTCGGCTTCCAATGGAATCACGCACAAGTTCAGGTTTCGTTCCACAGAGATGAGGTTTGGGATGCAATCAATGAAATTATCCGGGTCCGTAGCTGACACTTGGTCAAAAAACTTAGAAAAATAGAGAATGGCCCGGTCCATAATAACCTGGTTCTCCACCATGGACCCATCTTGATGATAAAGATGAACTCTGTTCGTGCTGGCCCGCTCTTTAATGATCGCATGAAAGAAAGTAGAGTTCATGTCCCCCTCCTTGACCCAATTAATCCTGGCTTAATCCTGAAGTAACTGCTCTTCCAGACCCAAGACCGTATCCAATCTGTATTTTGTTTATATGAGCTCCTCACCGCCTGCGTCACACCATTGCACTTGAAGAGTGGCCTCTAAATTCTCGATCTTATTTTGTAGGTCACGTTTTTGTTTCCTAAGGTCACCAAAAACATTCTAATTCCAGTCCCCCAAGTCCGATCGGAGTCTCTGGAGTTTAGTATGAAAAACATAGAGCGGTGGTCCCTGGCAGTCTTTGTTCCAGCTGTTCAACACCAAATCCATGAAGGTCGGGTGGCTGCACCACATCCGTTGGAAACAAAAAGGCACCGGGATTGAGAGAAAATCTAAAAGGGGTAATGAGGAGAGGGGAGTGGTCGAAATGCAGGCGCGAAAGATGCATGACAGATATGGGCGGTCTGTTGAGGAGGAAATTGTGTCGTAGAGAACCCGATCAAGGCGTTTCCAGGTGTTAGGATTTTTGGTGAGGCCGTTACACCAAGTGTATATCGAACCATGATAGCCAGCGTCAATCAGCCTTGTATCTGATATAAATTTGTTTAAGTCCGTCACCGCAGCCGCATTTGTAGTGCCCCGCTTCGATAGGCGACGATCTTCATAATATGCTAGCACCGAGTCAGATCGGTCGGGAACTTAGATGGCCATCTGAATCGATCACTGAGCTTGGTAAACGATAACACCCTGCGGTATCGATCAAATCGATTTAGACGGATGTTACGATAATCGATCCAACTATGGAATGACTTCCGTTGGAATAAGTGCTAGATGCAGCGAGCTGCGTCTCGACGAGTGAGCTCTATATAAGAGTCCCTTCGAAGGGACCGGACCGATGTATGGTTTTCTTGGAGCTTTTGCCGTTGGGTTTTGATGAAGTGCTTTTGCGTCGTTTTTCTGGATACAATCTACAAATTTTGAAGCAAGGGAAAAAGAAGGAATCCTAACAAAGTGTTGGTGCCATTGCAGGAGCTCGCGTAACTAAAGCTTGAACGTTGCGAAGCGCTTCGATGGTCGACACAATCAAAGGACTTGGTGGGTGATTCGGCCCCTTCTTTTCTACTCTGTTCCGCTAACAAATTTCCTTTGCTTCGAATTTATTCAAACCGATGATGCCAAGCTAAATGTATGCCAATCCACTAAGGTCAATAACTCGGGAAAAATGTATCAATTTAGAGTAATCTACTCTGAAAAATACAAGTTTATCACATAAACGAGAAAGTTTAAGGTTCTAGTAAAAAGATAGACTATTTCACATGCTGCAAAATAATATGAAACGTCGATTGCGGGTTATGATGCCTCGGGCAATTTGGTGCCTACGGGACACTAAATCGTGAGTACGGCTTTGGGGAAAATAAATTGTTGCATGAGTTGGGAGAAATGATAATGTCACTCAATACTGTCCGTGCTATACAAATCTGTCCGTACATATTAAATGGTTCACGCATTGGCATGGTCATGGACGGCTTGTGCACAAGTTGAACTTTCCTCTATGCGGTATCCGACGCATCAGAACCGAATCGACCTAGGGGGAATAATCAAATTCGTGCTTCGGCACGAGGCATTGCGGGACCTGCAGCAGGGCTTGCAACCCAAGCTGACAGGCACGTCGTAATGCCATATAAAAGTCCCTCGTGATGCATAACATCAATGACCGCACATATAAGATAGAGCATGCTCACCTATTGTCTTATGCAGGTAATAAATATTATTTGTATTTTATGCAGGGACGAGCACGACCGTGGTAAGAAATGTGATAAATCGCTATGTTTTACTGTATGCTTTATTACTCAAAAAGGGCTATCGATATGAACTGAATTCATTTAGTTCTAAATAGAAAGACAACTCTAAAGCATGTCTACCTTAACAATCAGAGTCGGTTTAGACGAGTGGGTTCGTCTCGTCCACTTAGCAAGTGTGCTAATCCCCTCCCCCAATTTTTTCAGGTGCGACAGGCACTCTAAACTGAACCTGAAGTGCGAAGAGGCATTTTGAAGCTCTTCCTATGGTGAAGTATTTTGAAGCCAATTCAATCGACGGCTTATGTATAAAGGGGCGAATGTATGGAACGACAAGTTTTAGTTCAGGTAGCTTGTCGAGTGTATTTATTTCTGTTTTCAATCAATGTAGCCGCAACGGCATCCAATGTAATTATGACTTGCACTTCGTTACAAGCTATGAATGAAAAGTAAATTTCTATCTTCCTATACTGCGTCTTATATTCTGATGTGATTTATGAAGTTTCAACTTGGCGTATTAATATGAAAATCAACGTAACGTTCTTGCCTTGTACGAGTGCAATTCCAGACTCGTACGACATCATGCCTTAGCGAGGATGATCGAATCGGCAAAATAACACCGGGAATGAATGGTTCATCGACTCGGGGCATGACAAATTGGTATCAGAGCTCACTTATATTTCCTCAGATTTTTGAAAGATATTTTATTGTTGGAATGTTCGTTGCGATGGCTCGATTGAATGCTTGTCGACATGCTGCATGAAATAAAAGTTCCATACAGGTAAGCTCGTAGATATTTTTGAAAAATACTAACGAGTTTACTCTGTTTTATAGGAATGACTAAGAAAAATAGGAACAATCCTGGCACAACAACCCAAACCGTGGATAGTACGTCGAGCACAAAGAGTACTGGCCCTAGCGAGACGACTATGGAGAAAATGCTACAGTTGATGGAACTGCAGCAGCAACAGCTTCAGATGCAAATCAAAGCCCAATTTGATACGCAGCGGAAGCAAATAAACGACCTAACACAGATCGCAAGCAAGATGAACGACAATACCAAGGCAACAGTCGTGGTATCTGAAGAGAGGCAAGATGTTCAAGACGAAGTCGAGGAAGAAGTCCCACCGCAGATGATAAACTCTTCTTCCATGTTCAAAGTAAAGGAGTTCCGCAAGATGAACCCGCCGAAGTTCAACGGCCGAGCAGAGCCCGATGTGATAGTGGGATGGCTCACAGAAATGGAGGACTTGTTTGATCTTCTCTGCATCGAAGGGTCCCAGAGGGTGGGCTGTGCGGCGCTACAGTTACAACTGAGAGCATACGACTGGTGGGCGGCGAAGAAACAGAAAATTTGTGAAACTGACCCCAACACCATAATTTCCTGGGAAATGTTCAAGGCGGCCTTCCTTGAGCAGTACGTTCCTCGCGCCATCTGTCGACAGAAGGGGGATGAGTTCATGATGTTGAGGCAAGGGAATATGACTGTTGAAGATTATGATGCAAGCTTCTCAAAACTTGTAAAATTTGTCGGTGCCTTCCTACCCAACAAAGAATAATGGTGCGAGCATTTTCAACAAGGCCTCAACGACAAATTGCATAGGGACGTCATGAACCAACGATGCCAAACTTATCGTGAATCCTACGAAGTCGCACTTGATAGTGAGCGAATCTTTGGCCGTATGTCACAAAGGATCGTGCCTGTCGTCCGCAACAATTTCAACAAGCGTCCTAATGACGCTAGAGGATCGGGAGTACAAAAGCGTCCAAACACATCCGAGAATCGACGTCCGTATCCAGGATTACACTGTAATGTCTGCAACAAGCATGGGCATCGTCCGAGCGATTGTTTCTACAGAACATATTACGGGTGTGGCGAGAAGGGCCATTCAAAGCCGCAATGTCCAAGAAATGTTCCGAATCAACACCAACCACCAAGGAACGTTTCAAATCAATATAAAGCGCCTACACTACAAGGCGTAAATGCGGTGCCCGTGAATTCAAAGAATCAACGCCATGGAGCTCAAGGTCGAGTTTATGCATTAACTCAGGACGAGGCGTTCGCATACGATACTATTGTAACAGGTATATTACTCTACAAAAATATACCTGCTCGAGTACTATTCAATTCGGGTGCGATGCATAGTTTTATATCTGCTGATTATGCGAAAGAAAATAAAATAACCATGTAATCACTAGATATAGACATTAGCGTTAGCACTCCGTCGAGAGTCGATATGCCTGCGAACTTTATTTATAGGGATGGCTATATTTGTATCGGGAAAGAAATCTATCCTTGGATGCCGTCGTACTAGACATGAAAGAGTACGACATAATCCTGGGCATGGATTGGTTGGGCACTTGTCATGCAACGATCGAGTGCACGGAGAAGAGAGTGGTGTTTCGTCTTTCTGGCGAGACAGAGTTCTCATATTCATGTGGTACGGTCTCGAAGACGGCAATGATGGTATCGGCAATCTCGGCGAGACGAATGCTGCGTTCCGGCTGTGCGGGATACTTGGCATCAGTTCGAGACACGCGGAAGGATAATACAAACACAATGCAGACTGATGTTGTGGCAAATTTTCTCGATGTTTTTTCTGACGAGATGCCCGGGATGCTGCCGGATCGAGAAATAGAATTCAGCATCGACTCCTTTCCGGATACACGGCCGATATCAAAGGCGCCTTACCGAATGGCTCCAGCAGAACTGAAGGAGCTGAAGGTGCAATTACAAGAGTTGCTAGATCACAAATTTATTCGCCCTAGCGTATCTCCGTGGGGAGCTCCCGTACTGTTTGTGAAGAAGAATGATGGATCGATGCGGCTATGCATCGACTATCGTAAACTCAATAAGGCGACCGTGCGGAACAAGTATCCCTTGCCACGAATCGACGACTGACCAACTATAAGCCACGATAATATTTTCAAAAATCGATCTACATTTAGGCTATCATCAGTTGAAGATCAAGCCCGTCGATATATCGAAGTATGCCTTCCGCACTCGATATGGTCATTATGAATTCCTAGTCATGTCGTTCGATTTGACGAATGCCCCAGCCGCTTTCATGGATCTGATGAACCGAGTTTTCTGACCCCAAATTGATAAATTTGTAGTCGTGTTCATCGACGATATCCTTATCTACTCAAAGAATCGAGAAGAGCATGCAGGACACTTGAAGACGGTATTGCAAATTCTACGTGAAAACAAATTATACGCCAAGCAGAGTAAATGCGAGTTCTGGATGAGTAGTGTGACATCCCTCGGATATGTAATCTCTGCCGAAGGTGTCGCGGTGGACCCAAAGAAGATTGAAGCGGGGGTAGATTGGAAACGACCTACCTCGGCTAGCGATATTCGGAGTTTTCTGGGCTTAACGGGCTACTACCGAAGATTTGTGCGAAGCTTTTTAAAACTAGCGTCGCCTCTGACTCGCCTCACCCAGAAGGGAGTAGTATTTGAGTGGAGTGACGACTGTGAATCCAGCTTTCAAGAGTTAAAGAAACGGCCCGTCTCAGCTCCAATCCTTGCACTTCCAGATGGTCCAGAAGGCTTTCAGATATTCAGCGAAGCATCGGGAACTGGCCTCGGGTGCGTACTCATGCAGAGAGATAAAGTCATCTCCTATTCTTCACGGCAGTTGAAGCAGCATGAGAAAAACTATCCGACGTATGACCTAGAATTGGTGGCGATCGTATTTGCGTTGAAACTCTGACGGCACTACCTCTATGGTGTGGCTAGCAGAATATACACTGATCATAAAAACCTGAAATGCTTGTTTACGCAACGAGAACTCAACTTACGGCAGCGACGTTGACTCAAACTCATAAAAGATTACGAGCTAACGATCGAGTATATGCCGGACAAGGGAAACATTGTAGCCGACGCGCTTAGCAGAATGTTTATGGGATCACTCGCCATAAATAATGAGATACGTCGAGACCTTGAAGCGATGGGTATTGAACTCGGGATTGAGTATCGACACCTGCACCTAGTTCAGTTGAAGTTAGATCGAGCCTGCTTAGCAAAATAAAGACCGCAAAGAAGGATGATTCATTCTTGAAGAAGATGCACGAGCTGATTCCAACAGGAAGGGCGACTGACTTTGCGGAAGACGGAGATGGGACGATGCGACTAAAGGGAAGGCTCTCTATTCCTGAAAATGCCGAACTCAGAAAAGAAATTCTGACAGAGGCACACTATGCGAAGTACTCGTTACATCCTGGAAGCACCAAGATGTACAAGAACTTGTGCACAAACTTTTGGTGGCACGAACATCAAAGGCCATGCGGAGAGCTGCAGAACCTCGCCATTCTCGAGTGGAAGTGGGACAACATCTCGATAGATTTTTTTGTGGGATTTCCGAAGACGCCACGGGGAATGATACGATTTAGGTCATTGTTGATAGATTGACCAAGTCGGCTCACTTCATCGCAATTAAGTAGGATGGAGCGTCGATCGGTTAGCATAAATCTACATTGACGAGATTGTTCGACTGCACGGGGTACCGACCTTAATAATTTTAGACAGAGATGGACGATTCCTATCGCATTTTTGGACGAGCCTACAAGCAGGGTCGGCCCTAGGGCAAGCCCAACAAGCCAGTGGGCTTGGGCAACCCCCCGACCCTCGGGTAACTAACCGGTCCATAAATTAAACAAAAAAGTTTCATCCAGCAAAAGGAAATGAAAGAAAAGAAAAAGGAAAGTAGCTTGAAAGGAAAGGAAATGAAATGAAAGGTGTTGGAGCTCTGAAGGATGATTCTCTTTATCTTCGAATTATTTGAGGGAGAATACAAGATTGTTGGTCTTTACTCGTGGAAAAGTATGATATTTGATGTAGCAATGTTGTATTATTTTATTTGAAACATGGTTAACTTTTCTTTGGATGGTGCCTTCAGTGCCGGTCTATCAGTCTATCTGATCATCTGTCTAATTAGGTTTTTAAGATACCTCCTGCTTAAGTATAGTTCAGTTGTTGTGCAAACATGTGATTTGCTTCATATAAATGTGAGCTTTGTCTTTTTAGTGTATTCCTTCCTTTCAGCCTAAAAGGGATTGGCGTGACAATTTTATGAGATTGTTAGGTTGCTGCTGTATGTAGCATCCTAGAAACAATGGTTTGTCCACTAAATGTTTAAATCATTCCTTGATACTTTACAGACTTGAAAGTTATTATGGAAAGTTGAGATGTAGAAAGTCTCAATTCTATGTGGGTCTATATAGTACATACTCGATCCCTTCCCAGCCAAATCAACATATAAAACCTTGAGAATATTTGTGTTCTTATGTTATTTGGTACTACTGAACTAAACAGTCATAGTTCAAGATCTAGTGAGTCCAACAATTAGGTTATCTACCATCTTAATAAGATAATAACCACATTTTTTATGTAGTGTCACTTCTTGCAATAAGGGGCAACCAAAGTTTGTTCCGGCTGGGGCAACCCATCATCGTGGGCCGGCCCTGCCTACAAGCGACGATGGGGAACAAACTAAACTTTAGTTCTACGTACCATCTCCAGACAGACGGTCAGACGGAGAGGGTAAACCAAATCTTAGAGGATATATTGCGTCTATGTGCGATCGATCTAAAGACTAGTTGGGATACGCAGTTACCGCTTGCGGAGTTTGCGTATAACAACAGTTATCAGTCGAGCATTCAGATGGCTCCATATAAAGCGCTCTACGGGAGGAAGTATCATTCACCAATATGCTGGGACGAAGTCGGAGAGCGACAAGTGCTTGGACCGGAAATGGTAGAGTAGGCCGTCGAAAATGTCCGCTTGATTTAAGATAGACTCCGTATCGCGTAAAGTCGACAAAAGACATACGCAGATCTTCGCTGACAATCGCTAGAGTTTCTGGTCGGGGACCATGTATTTCTGAAAGTGACGCCCGTACGTGGATTGATGCGGTTCGGCGTTAAAGGCAAGTTGAGCCCGAGATTTGTAGGCCCCTTCGAGATAATCGAACGAGTTGTAACGGTAGCTTATCAGCTCGTACTACCTCCTGCCTTTGCGAATGTGTACGATGTTTTCTATGTTTTACAACTTCAAAAATACGTGTACGATCCAAAGTCTCGTGGTTAGCTTCGATCAGTTGGAGCTACGTACTGACTTGTCTTACTCGGAGGAGCCTATTCAATTCTTGGACCGTAAGGAGAAGGTATTACGAAATCGGTCGATGTCCTTGGTCCGCGTGCTTTGGTGGAACCATTCAGTTGAAGAGTCGACGTGGAAAATGGAAGCAGAGATGAAGGAGAAGTATCCTTCATTGTTTGCCTAATTTAAGGTCGGACCCTTGTTATTAAGTTTCGGGACGAAACTTTTTCTTAGTGGTATATTATGTAGTGCCCCGCTTCGATAGGCGACGGACTTCATAATATGCTAGCGCGGAGTCAGATCGGTCGAAAACTTAGATGGCCATCTGACTCGATTGCTGAGCTTAGTAAACGATAACACCTTGCGGCATCGATCAAATCGATTTGGACGAATGTTACGAGAATCGATCCAACCAATGGAACGACTTCTGTGGGAATAAGTCCAAGATGCAGCGGGCTGCATCTCGGTGAGTGAGCTCTATATAAGAGTCCCTTCGACGGGACCGGACCGCTGTATGATTTTCATGGAGCTTTTGCCGCTGGGTTTTGATGAAGTGCTTTCGCGTCATTTTTCTGGATGCAATCTACAAATTTCGAAGCAAGGGGAAAAGAAGGAATCCTAACAAAGTGTTGGTGCCATTGCAGGAGCTCGCATAACTAAAGCTTGAACGTTGCTAAGCGCTTCGACGGTCGGCACGATCAAAGAACTTGGTGGGCCCCTTCTTTTCTACTCTGTCCTGCTAACGAATTTTCTTTGCTTCGAATTCATTCAAATCGACGATACCAAGTTAAATGCATGCCAATCCACTAAGGTCAAGAACTCGGGAAAAATGTATCGTTTTATAGTAATCTACTCTAAAAAATACAAGTTTATCACATAAACGAGAAAGTTTAAGGTTCTAGTAAAAAGATAGACTATTTCACGTGCTACAAAATAATATGAAACGTCGATCGTGGGTTATGATGCCTCGGGCAATTTGGTGCCTACTGGTCACTAAATCGGGAGTACAGCTTTGGGGAAAATAAATCGTTGTATGAGTTGGAAGAAATGATAATGTCACTCAATACTGTCCGCGCTATACAAATCTGTCCGCACATATTAAACGGTTCACGCATTGGCATGGTCATGGACGGCTTGTGAACAAGTTGAACTTTCCTCGATGCGGTATCCGGGGCATCGGAACCGAATCGACCTAGGAGGAATAATCAAATTCGTGCTTCGACGCGAGGCATTGGAGGACCTGCAGCAGGGCTTGCAACCCAAGCTGACAGGCACGTCGTAATACCATATAAAAGTCCCTCGTGATGCATAGCATCAATGACCGTACATAAAAGATAGAGCATGATCACCTATTGTCTTATGCAGGTAGAAAATATTATCTATGTTTCATGCAGGGACGAGCACGGCCGTGGTAAGAAATGTGATAAATTGTTATATTTTACTGTATGCTTTATTACTCAAAAAGGGCTATCGATATGAACTGAAATCATTTAGTTCTAAATAGAAAGACAACTCTAAAGCATGCCTACCTTAACAATTAGAGTCGGTTTAGACGAGTGGGTTCATTTCGTCCACTTAGCAAGTGTGCTAATCCCCTCCCCCAATTTCCCCAGGTGCGGCGGATGCTCTAAACTGAACCTGAAGTGCGGAGAGGCGTTTTGAAGCTCTTCCTATGCTGAAGTATTTTGAAGCCAATTCAATCGACGGCTTATGTATAAAGGGGCGAATGTATGGAACGACAAGTGTTAGTTCAGGCAACTTGTCGAGTGTATTTCTGTCTATTTTTAATCAATGTAGCCGCAACGGCATCCAATATAATTACGACTTGCACTTCGTTGTAAGCTATGAATGAAAAGCAAATTTCTATCTTTCTATACTGCGTCTTATATTCTGATATGATTTGTGAAGTTTCAACTTGACGTATTAATATGAAAATCAACGTAACGTTCTTGCCTTGTACGAGTGCAATTACAGACTCGTACGGCATCACGCCTTAGCGAGGACGATCGAATCGGCAAAATAACACCGGGGATGAACGGTTTGTCGACTCGGGGCGTGACAGCATTAATATGACCCAGCCTAGATTTTTCAGCCGTCGAGGTGACTACATTAAAATTGCCAGCCAGGACTCACGGTTGATCAATGTGATTGAGAGTAGTAGACAGATCTTACCACAGCTCTCTTCTAGTACGCATTAGACAACTAGCATACACGACCGTGAGGGCCATTCTATGTCCCGACTTATTATCCAAAATGTTGCAGTGGATAAACTGTTTGTGAATCTCCGAGACCGTCACCTCAATGGAGTTGTTCTACAAAATCCAGATGAATTTGTTATGTTCCCCTCCGTGATAGAAGAAAGGGATGTGGACCTCATAAGCGAGGTATGGAATATTCTCCCCATCAATCATCTGCTCCAAGATAGCCAAAATGCTCGGGTAGTATTTCCTGTTAAGAGATTTAAGGTATGTCCTGGTAGGTTGGTTCCTGATACACCTCACATTCCAGATGATGGCTTTAAATACCATTAAGTTTAGAAAGATTGTTGTAGACGTCCCTCTGGCGTGTGGTAAGTATTGGTTTCGGAGGGTCTTGGAGTTGTCGTTCTTCTTGCTACTCTGAGCAGGTGGAGTTGGTATTTTTAGGTCAACTTTAGGAGTCTGCCCCCTTATATACTTTGATGTCGTGTTGCCCTTCTTTTTGCTTCCAGCCTTAACCGTCTTCCCAATATGTTGGTTTTCCCAATCGATCTTCTCTTCCACCATGCGATCCAGGGTGCTAGATCCAACCGTAATATCTTTCCCTTGGTCAGACAGCGGATCCAAATTCATGGAGTTTAACATGTCCGATATAGTTTCATCCCAGAATTTCCTTCCTCTGGTCTTGAAAGTCATGATATGGTTGATCTCTGCGTCTTGTGACTCTCCCGGCACCAGAGATTGTCTTCCCAATATTTTGGTCTGACAGCCCATCACAGCATAGGTGATACTATATCGGTTATGTTCGCGTACACACTCAGCGTCGGGTGACTCCTTATATTTTTTTCTCATGTACGGAGCTGCTCCTCGCCGCCCGGGGCTCCAGTATCTGTGTGATGGCCACATTTCCTTTAGATGTTGTCGCTGCAGACACGTTTGACTCCTTGGAATTATCTTTCGGCTGTGCAGTGTCTACGGGGTTTCTTATAATCGGTTGAGGATCCAATTTATGGGTGTTGTACACCTCCCTTTGGGACAAAGAGGCTTTCGCAGTTTCAAGGTTTCCGGTCCCCGAGGAGTCCTCTGAGATTTCTGCCTCCTGGCCGTCTACGCCCAGTTCAGAAGCCAGGATATCAAATTTATTGGCAAGGTTTAGGGAAATGGTTTTAGTGTAGCAGCTGGCACTCTTCAGGGGAGATGGTGCTCTTCTGGGGTCGATCTTGACCCCTATAGCCCCCTGCACTATTATCAAAATACAAGCGGGATTTTGGGAGAGGTAGGAGCGGAGCTTTATTGCTTTGAACAGTTGTGTGTACATTGGGGTCTTCGTGGGTTGTTTTCTTCTTCAAAGTCGGGTGCGCCCTGAAGCAGGACTCAAACGAATGGACTATTATGTGGCAATGTTTACAGTATATAACATTGTTATCATAGATAATTTGTTGAGTATGGGACTGTCATGACCCGCACCCACTTTTTCGGATACAAGACGTGTCCAAGCCAGCCTATGCCGCAGAGTCGGCGGTAGAACGCTGTCACGGCCAAGATACTCAAAATCACAAAATATACATTTATTGCCCATTCACATTATTAAATCAAGTTTACAAATTATAAGGTTTCACAACTTCACATTTGCTAAAAAATATAATATCTCAAAAATAGAAAAGATAGATAATTCAACTATCTAGGTTGACCTCAGCATACCCATGCCATCCCAGCGCTAAGAGTGATCGCGGCTAAACCTGAAAAATGTTGGTTTCCAGTCAGGAATGGAACAAGCACACAAACCGACGGCAATGCAAAAACATAATAGAATTCACAAGACATGAAAATAACATATGTGAGATGAAAGCTAGAAAGTAACTGATGACATGGCAAGCGGTGAGGAAAACCAGGAAACAAATAAAAGATAACTATCTATGTGGTTTGAAATATCTTGTTCGACATGTGAACGGCTAAGGGGTAAATACGGCACCCTGTACGTGTCGTGTGCATCTGCTATCAGTCAAGATTAGACATATTGGGATGGTTAAGGGGTAGTTCACACATCTACTAAGATATTTCCCCGCCCATCTAGTACTCATGGAATCAGGCCGCAAGCATGGTAATAATGAAAATGACAGTCAAGAATGTATAATAAATCTATGATACTAATCTTCGTGTGACGAGCGTGTTACAATCAGCGAGAGATATATATAAACATGAAATGAAAAGACTACTATGAATCGAAAGCAATCAGAAAGTGCACTTGCCCGAGGTCCTTTGCTGGTGAAACCGATAATACAACCACTCAGATGAGTCACTAAAGTCAACACATGCAAAAAGTCTCCGAATGCTGAAATAAATATTACCAACATTTTTAGAATAGTCAAATTAGTTAGGATTGCCTGTCCTTAAGTCCAATTCTGGACACAGAGGCAAAACGGTAATTTTGGGTCAAAACGGTGTCCGTCGTTGGACCCGCTTTGCACCAAAAAGCGTGCTAGAGTCAATGGTCTCTAAATTTATCAAACTATATGTCTTCGAATTCATTTTGATGATACCAACTCAACCGTATGTCCAAAGTTGGATTCCGGCAGGCAGTGCACAAAATCGCCCGTCGAATCGGGTCGTGGGGCCCGCAAAACGGCGATCCGATCAACTGTCTCTGAATCTGACCAAACTTGGTATACAGGACCACAAAAATGATACGGTCCTGTTGGCACAAGTTTCGTCTCGATCCGACGAACGTGTACAAAGTAAATAAGAAATTTGTAAAGGGGCCGATACGGTAAATTTTAACGGATACGCATCAAATTCGTCTCGCACACGGAACCAATTTGAATTCCGTCAAAGCCCACACGTCCACGAAGTTGATACACACCTTTTATGCTTTCGGTTTGTGACCACGTCGCCCGGATTGGCGGGATGCACGTCGTATCGAGGGTTTTTATTGAAATTCACTATTTTGAAAATGAGTTTTTTTCGATTTTCACAAAACAATATCTTACTGTTTAAACAACTATAAATGAAAGTAAAAATGGGGTTTCATTCTCATATATGTTGTCAATAGATGTGTTCAATTAGATTTCCTAAATCGTTGAGGAATCGACGATTATATGCCTTCCAAAACAGCCTTCGGTCATTTTATTCATGCTCTGTTTTTATAAGTTTTTGACCGACTTCGGGTCGATCTCATGGACTGGTCGTGCAACCTATACAAAATCCAATTGCTGAGGTTTCGAGGCGGTTATATTGGCTTTCAAAAACAATTTACGGGTCGCGAGATGATGGAGTATCGAGAGAGGAATCTTACCGCGAAGTTGGGTCGCTGCTACTGCACCCCGCTGCTGCTCGCCCGCGCATGTGCGCGCGCACGGCCTTGTCTGTCATGCCCCACTCCCATAGGAGCGATCGTCCTCGCTAAAGCGTGATGTCGTACGAGCCTAGATTGCGCTCATGCAAGACAGTTTTATAACGGCCGATTACAGCGGCTCCGACGGGGTCGTCGTACAGAAGTTCCAAGCAAAAATATTAAACATGCAGCAGAAATTTAGAAGCAAAATATAAGTTATTCAAAAGTGCTCTTTATTGATATTGAACAATATGATTACAGTGGGGCGCAAGGCCATGATTACAAGTCTCTCAAGCTCACTTTTCTCTCATTTTATAAGTTACTATGCTCTCTCTCATCTCTCGATACAATGCTTGAGCCAGCGGAAGCTTCGGAAGGCAATGTCCATACATTATATCCCGTATAAGTCCTGACTCCATGCGGCCGCATGCCTCGAAATACCAAGGAACTCCGTGCCTCGACGCATCCAAGCAGGCTCCGCGGCACGAGCTTCTACCTGTGCCTGCACATGAAGACTGTGTGAGTGTCAGTACTCAACTGTACTGGTGGAATGAGCTCCTCGCCCACCCATACAAAAATGACACATTTATTTACTTTGTGCTGCTTAATCCCTTTTTTATTGTCTTTCTATTCTTGCCTTAGGATCAATTTTAAGACAACGGCGCATTGGCCTATACTTGGTAATGCAACGACATGGTCGTGTTATACTCTCTTCGCGACTTCAATATATTCGAGGCAGTGCCTCGCCAAGTGGAAACTTATGCAACTTGGTCGTGCCAAGACCTTCACTTGTTCTATGTGCCTCTAGACCATTCTCGTGCCAACGACGTCAAGGGGACGACTCGTGCTGGTCGTGTCATTACACTTGCTCGTGCCTTAGAATCGAGACCGTGCCTCCCAAGTATCAACCAGACTTAATCAACATCCCTTACGGCCCTTTCCTGACTTAACTCGAGATGATGCCACATTCATGCCGAAGCATGTATCCTTGCTATAGCCAACTCTTAGGCTCCAGAATGGTGATGCAACCGTGCACACCTAACTCGTGCCGACTCAAGGCTAGTGCTTGCGATAAGCGTAACTTGTTAACCCAACTCATAACCTGCTAGTACTCGACGCAATCCAATGGCATACACGCGGATAGCTGCTCTTGCCGACACATCTATATGAGTGGTCACTAGCAATGTTACGCTATCCTGGATCTTATGCATACGGTGACCATTTGCGTGGCGAGGTACGAGCTCCCACCGAATGACCCATAGCCTATATTGTAACGGTTCACTTCAACGAGTCGTACCATCGATGAAGGTCGTACAAAATCTGTAATTCCTTCTAGGCCGACACAATCCCGGTACACCAGGATCGCTCGAGGAATTTTACCCTTGTGCGCAAGTTGTCCAATGACCATGCAAGACTCAACTCGATCTATCAAGTCCTTCCTTAATCATGACCATGCTTTCCATCTTTCTATCGAGACTCCCAAGTAACGGGACCAATCTCGCGTGATTCCTTATCGATACTCCCAAGTAGCGGGACCGATCTCGTGTGCTTCCTTATCAAGACTTAGGGAGACTCCCAAGTAGCGGGACCGATCTCGTGTTATTCCTTATCGAGACTCCCAAGTAGCGGGACCGATCTCGTGTACGAGACTTATCGAGACTCCCAAGTAGCGGGACCGATCTCGGCGATGACCAGTCGCATGGACTACCTTTGTCCGTGGCATGCTTTTCACTAAACCAACCGTGGCTCGTGCCTAGAACAGACCTTGTTCTCTAGGCGACGCTATCGCTCAAGTCATATACTTTATATGACGAGCCCTATTGTCGTGGGACTAAGTGACTTGGCAACCGCAGGAAACCAGGGACAGTGCTTGCTATGACTTTGATAGCCCAGCACAACTCTTGTCTAACTTATTTGGGCAATGACTTGACGAGCAAAGGCTACGCCAATCTTCGTATCGAGGGAACGTACCGTGCACGCGTTCGACTTGAACAACCAAGTTCTAGGATGCCTAGACTTAAGCCACAAACCGTGCAATACGACTTAACCTAGGGGACGTGCGAAGGCTATGCCAAGCCTTGGACGACGAGACCGTGCATGCTTTATCAAGCATTCACGCGGGCGACGCCTATGACTTAGGCTAATTCGAGTGTTGAGGCAACTTAACAACTTAGGCCAACTTCCTTCTCCCAAGCCACGGGACGAAGGACCGAGTGTCATTTTCAATACATGCTGAGCAGACCGTGAGACCTTTTTCCATATTCTAATACATTCCGACCCGTCGGGATTATTCTCTTAGCTATGTGGATGTGTCTATTTTATTATCAAGCCTAACTTGTGCAAGTTGAAAACATACGAGTTATTATGTGAAGGCTAAGATGAGACAAGTTCACTGAAACTACCCCACCTGAGCGTAGAGTCGCCTCGACCGAGCAAGTCTTCGAGCAGCCGTTGCAAGGCTAAGTCCGAACGCCGTCGGCGTTTCGATTCCTCCGATTGACTGAGCGGGACGGGATACTACATTATCACCGGCCGACGGCCGTGCAGGGGTGGCGCACGGCGGCGCTGAGATAGGGAGGGATTTGATTGTGGTAGGGTTTCTTCCCCCTTCTCTTTCGATATATACATGCTCGTGGAAAAACCCGAACAGGGTTTGGTTCAGTCGCGGGTGGAGGATTCTGCTCGGCTGGGTTTGGGGATGCCCGGGCTCGGGCTTGGCCCCAGGGCTGGGGCTGGGGCTGGGTTTGCTGTTGCTTTATTCTTTTATTTATTTCTTTTCTTTTCTCTATAGTTATATGTATATGTATATATATCTATATATACACACACATATATACCTTTATATATATACTTATATGATAATCCTCATAAAATCCAAATAACCCCAATACTATTTATTTCCTAGTGTAGGGCCTACCTACATAAATATGAACACATATACTATAGTATTTATTTAACAATAAAATAAACGTAACCAATAATAGTAAAATAATATTATTTAATAATAACTTCAACAATATTACTAATAATAATAATCCGAATAATACTGAAATTAAACCAATAATATATTTCGGTGAACTCATCAAACACGCCATTTATTTGGCTCCAGAAATTTGCGCATATATTCCAAAATGCCAGTTAGTGTTAATAATAGATATATTCTACGTTTATAGTAAGTATCTAGAAACATATATTAATTCCCAAATAGATACAAAATATTTGCATACAGATAAAGTACATCCTCAAGGACGTCCTTGGTCTCACTACATGCCTACCTGGGCTTGAGCTTGGTTTGGGTCCGGTTCGGCTAGTTTGGTGCAGCCAAGTTTCCCACAAGTCAATAATATAATATTAGTTAAATAATTAGATCATTTATAGGTTCATGTCACAACTTAGCCTAGTTTTCCTAGTTATGGCACACTTATGGCTGGGTCTTCCTAGGCATGGCTAATACACTAGCCAAAGCACGCAACTGCACTATCTGTGCCACGATTTCTAGTCACCTTGTACTCCAATTCCTAACCATGACTAAAATCATCTACCATAGTAATTAACTAATTAATTATTTATAAAAATCTAAAAATTACCATTTAAATAAAATAAATAATTATAAAAATATTTCAAAATTTTCGGGGAGGGGAGCTACAAATCTACCCACCTTAAAAATAATTTCGTCCTCGAAATTCTAATTCATAACTGTTCCTTAAAATTCAAAGTCTACTATTACCTTAATCTTCTCAATTTAATTCCTCAAAATTTTTTATAACCTTCTCTAGCCATTTTATAACTCCGAATACTTGAGGACTTCTACCCACCTTTGGTCACACTATCCCATCAAATCTTCTGTCGCTAAAACTTTATAATCTTTCAACTAATTTCTAAAATTTCTACTAATAGATATCTACTGTATATGGCATCTATAATCCTCTCATATTTATCAAGCAACACAAAATTTAATAAGCAACAAATTTACACAATTAGCTAAGAAATATTGATAAATTCTAATAAGCATGACCATCCGTCACTCTGTAATATGAAGGACAGGAAGATAAGAAAGAATAATCGAGAGCAAATATGAAGTTTCAAAACGGTAGAGAGTTTCCAATGATGTAGATAGAAAGGAAGTTTATGAACCATTGACTTATTTGCTAGATTGGGCTACTCTAGTCTAGTCACTAGCTAAATCGAAGAACCCTTCGTTTCTTTGAGGGGCTTGCAATCCGTACAATATAGAAGTCCCGTTCTCGAAATTAATCCCAACAAGGTTCCATAATAGAACAAAATTTAAGAAATCAAGATTGTGATCTTTTCTGTGGTTATTTAAACACACGAGCAAGGGATATAATTACAATACAAGA
The DNA here is from genome assembly GCA_029216955.1 of Iris pallida. Classification (NCBI taxonomy): domain Eukaryota; kingdom Viridiplantae; phylum Streptophyta; class Magnoliopsida; order Asparagales; family Iridaceae; genus Iris; species Iris pallida. The sequence continues at coordinate 8,578,068 of JANAVB010035418.1, forward strand.
TCGTATCGTGATTTACAGGTAGATAGAATAATGGTTACGAATGACTTCACATTCTAAGAGGTGGAGACTACATAATAGGTATAGGGACCTATTTCAAATAGTTCGGTTTTATAGTCCAAGTATGGTGGTATGCCTGGATAGATTTTACTGGGTCTTAATGGGTTCCCTGATTGGATATCAATCATTGGTTGGATGAACCTTGGATTTTAATCTATATTGGCTGGACAAGATCTCAATGATAAAACTATTTCTACTAGGTTAGGGTAACCTAGATTAGGTTTCAACCCAAGTAGTTGAGCTAGTTGCCAGTCAGGTTGGTTAGCTAGGTCCCTAAAGCCCCAAGATGCGCCTTTAGTAACTTTTGTTGTTTTAAGTAGCACATGAGGTCTCAATTGGGTGGCATACTAGTGGCATGTACGTAGTGGGCTTCGAGTAGATCACAACCATATATTGGGTCGAATGAATTGAGTTAAGGTTGAGGCTCTAGTGGAAATCGAAAAGTATATCGGTATTATGGTAAGGGTTATAGCTAGTCCTTTTGACCTGAAAGTCGTACCACAAAAATAGAGTACAAGGGGATGTGTTTGAGTGGACATGATATGTCTACATAAAGGTGGAGTCGTCTATGTCTTGCATATAAAATTTGTTGGGAGGTAACAGCTAGTATCACGCTCCGAGTATTGCTGACATGGCCGGGGACACAAAATGATCTAAATGGAAAGTGGGAGTCCATGGGGCTCTAATTATCATCCTAATGGAAATTATTCTAATCAATCGATAATCCTCGTATATCCTAAAATTTTAGAAGGCTTATAGTCTACTCACCTTAGAAGCTAGGACATGGTTTTAGGAATAATGAGGTTAGAAAAATTCCAAAGTCCGGATATTGTACCTCGACTCTTGTTAATAAAGAATAAGGCACGGCATAATGGGATACGGTAGATATAAGTCAAGCCAAGGATCGTTCCTTAATAAATGGAAAACGAGTGTGTATAATGACACATGGTCGATAAAATAGAATGATCTACTCGTCCATAGTATACAAGAGTTATCGACGGAGTAACCAACTCAAAGGCACATCATATGCAAAGATTTCTAACAACTGAGTCGTGAATTTCTATTTGTGTCAGGTCTGCCAGACTATTATCACAAGGGTTCTAGTGGTATGGGCTGTAGTAATCATGTATTGTTGTTGGTAACTGGTAGATCATAATATGACAGGGTATTTAAGCTATGGTATTGGCTAAGCTAGTGACTGTGGTGTTCCAATACTAGTTAGGTCTTAATAATAAAATTTACATATCCAGGGTAATATTTGTTGGAACCCAATCTCGGGATAGAGTCTACCATAATCACGGTAAATGATTTGTTCTTACCTTTGTCTATCCATCTCATGTCTAAACTGTGGGCTTTGGTCGAGAAAAGGTTGGGTTAAGTCTTAAGGGTTGATAGTTAACGCAAGCTTCAAACAAATAATTAGAGGCTCACAACAATTGGTCTCATTAGAATAGATAGTCTCCTAGGTTGGCTTTTGACTAAGGGTAAATCCCTAATCATTCTCAAATTCAGATGACTGAAGGTCCCAATAGTAGTTTGAGGTTCGAGATGAGAACGAGTAACTCAAGGCAAGGTTCTAATCACATGGCTAGCCGATGGTACTTACACTTTTGTATACAACTATCATAGCCATGGGGATACTCTGCATCTATCTATCAAATTCGAGCGTTCGTCTTTCCAATTAGTGAAAGAAAAAAGCAATAAGGAGTTCAAAAAAGATGTCATCGAATACAATTACGTGATTCAAGGGCGAATGTATAATTCATAGAGAATTGTCAATACAGCCGCAGATGAGATCCTAGATACCTCTATATCTCAATCCATGTAGGGTAATTAAATGAAGAGCGAACCAATGCATCATGATTGATCAGACCGTAACACACTGATTCTGATTAGACAATATGTTAGTAGGCGTCCCTAATAAACATATATCTTGAATCAAGTTCGATAAAAGTAAGCTTGCAAAACTAAGCTGTAATAGCAGCGTTGGTCAAGATAGTCAAAATATACGTATGCAAGATTTTTGGAAAGGAGGCACAAGTAGTTCGAGTTTTGAGAGAATCAAAACCTTACCTGGTGTTATTGCTTATACAATCATCCTACTACCTTCTTATCCATAAGGCCTTAGTCGACTAATGGGTTATGGACCTCTGAATTCTATATTCTAGGTAAACCTATTAGTGTCAGTCAATTACCTCGTCAATAGATCACAAAGACCACGAAATTCTAGGTTGGGAGACATGCTACCCAACTTACAGAACTTCCACTAGTATTGGCTTTGGGTTTTATGGGACATACATGGCATTTTCTATTTTCTATAGTATCCTAAACTTGTAATCACATCTGAAGTCATTTTACCGAGAATTATGCCTCGCCCGTATACTCTGGCTGTGGTAAACCCTTGGTTCCGTGATTCAAAATGTGATATGCTATCAGATACTCTACCTTATATTGACATAAGGTCTAAAGAGGTCAACGAAGATATAGTTTTAGTAATGTTCCATACCTACGATTCCTTGAAATAATTTCAATTCTATGGGTCGTGCCTCGCCAGTGCGCTGCTGGCTGGCCATCGCAGTCGTTAAAATTACTCTAATTATTTTTTTAAGAACTTCAAGGAGCTACTAGAGATTCAAACTAGTTGACTATGATAGGAAACCTAAACATCTGCCTATAAATCTCAATCCTTAAAGTAAAAGATTGATCGGGGGAGAAATAATTGAAGACAAGAGAAGTAAGAACATCCTAATCTGTATTTCATATATATTTCAATCGGTTGAGGGAAAACTTTGAATCAATCTACCTCAAGATTCGTATATGAATAACAGAATCAGGAATTATAAACCAATTCCTTACGGCAAATAGGATTTAAAATAGGCAATTCTAACTTATGATATAAGGTTTATATCTAATAGAGCAAAAGAGAATTGAACAATTTACCAAGATTAGAGCCTTAATTCTAGGAAAGTCTAACTTACCAAGTGATTAGTATACCCACATTGGATCATATCCTCATATCAAAAGTAACGGTGTATCTATAGAGATATGGCAAGCTATCTGAATTTAATAATTCCTTATCTAAATTTTATGGCCTATCAGACAATCTTAACTACCCAATTAGTTAAATTAATAAGGGACTCTTATCCTAGTTATCCTCCTAAATCATTTCAATCATATTGTGAATGAGCATTTACTAGTCGCAGGCTCGCAGTAGTACGACTGGCATAGGTACTACCATGAGTTCGCAATCTTTAGCAAAAACTGACCTGCATGGGCCACTAGAAAAACTTGTCACGATCCGCACCCGCTTTTTCGGATACGAGACGTATCCAAGCCAGCCTACGCCGCAGAGTCGGCTGTAGAACGCTGTCACGGCCAAGATGCACAAAATCACACAATATACATTTGTAGCTCCCCTTCCCGGAAATGTTTCAAATTATTTTTTTATTTATTTATTGGATTGAAATGGTGATTTTTAAAATTTATTTTTATAAATAATTATTTAGTTAATTATTAAGGTAGATGACTTTAGACATGGTTGAGTTTAATTTGAAGTACCTGACGACTAGGAACCATGGCACGGATAGTAAAGTGACGTGCCTTGCTAGTGTATTATCCATGCCAAGGAAGACCTAGCCATAGGGGTGCTCTAACTAGGAAAATCAAGCTAAGTTACGACTTAACTCCTAGAAATAGTTAAATTATTATTTATTTATGTTATTAAATATTAGGAGACCTGGTTGTACAAAATCAGTCTGGACTGGACTCGAACCAAGTCCAAGCCCATGTAATGATGCAGTGTGACCAAAGACGTCAGTGTCGATGTATTTTGTGTGTAAGTCATATTTTACCTTAATGCCCTATTAAAGTTATTTTATGAATAATTGTTATATATATGTATTAAGGATATTATTAGTAATTTATGGAAAATGATATGTGGACAGAATACTCTCTTAGTTGTCCTTATGCATGTTTGAGATTTTTTTAGACTGCACACATTTTGTAGGTACAATTATTATAGATTTTTCTCTATTACTATCATTATTAATTTATATTGTATTTTAGATTATTTCTGATTATGTACAACTATATACATATGTGTATATATATACACTGTTGTTATACTACTTTTTTATATGTAAACATTTCGTGTGGGTAATTCCATATGTGTGTATTGTATGTATATATAAATATATTATATATGTATGTGTATGTATGTACACATATATGTTAAATATGTGCATCTGAATTTATATATATAAATATATATATATGATATTTGTTTTAAATAAAAGAAAACAATTTAATCAAGCAGCCCGGGTCGACCCAGGAAAACCCAGCCAGCCAGGCCGGCCCAATCCAGCGTTTCCCCCACCCCTGAGCCCGAGCATCTAGCACAGGCCCGACCCCCTGTGTACACAGTCGGATGTGTGCATATTTATAACGAAGAGAACGAGAGAGAGTTTGAGAAAAACTCAAACCCTAATCTCCACCCCTAGTTACACCACCTGACCGCCGAACCCAGGCGCCCCTCCGCGTGTGTCACTGCCCGCAGACTGGCCGTCGGCCGGCGACAGCAAGGCCGCGCGCGGCCTGGGAACAGAGAACAGCAGCAGGACAAACACTTGAGGTAGGCACCTTATCGATCAAATTTTTTCCTGCATACTCGACGAAATCCCGAAATCCCTGATTCCTTTAGAAGCCTATTTAGCCAACTTGTCATACCAGTAAAGAGTTTAGGACCAAGTCGATCAACCTGTCGAGAAGTTCGACGCGAAGTCGAGTAGAAACTGTGGAAACCGAGACAGATTAACAAACCCCGATCCTAACTTTGGAAGGCAGATTTCTATAAATCTGTAGAGAAACTTAGAAATCATTTTGAATAGACTTGCAGACTACCTATACAGGATTAGAACCCTACTTTTAGTTTATTTTCTAGTTAATTAATTTCTGTTTAAAACCGATTTGAAAATCAGAAAAAAACTGAGAAAACATTTTTCAAAATTTAGAAAAATCTTCGATACGACGTGCGTCCCGCCATTCCGGGTGACGTGGTCATGAACCGAAAGCGTCGAAAGATGCATAATGGCTTTGTGGTCGTGTGAGCTTTGGCAGAATTCAAATTGGTCGCGTGTGTGCGACGAATTTGATGCGTATCCGTCAAAATTTGCCGTATCGGCCTCTGTGCAAATTTCCCAATTACTTTGTACACGTTTGTCAGATCGAGACAAAACTTGCGCCAACAGGACCGTATCATTTTTCTAGTCCTGTATGTCAAGTTTGGTCCCATTCTGTGACAGTTGATCGGATCGTCGTTTTGCGGGCCCCACGATCCGATTCAACGGGGGATTTTGTGCCCGGCCTACCGAAATCCAACTTTAGACATACGGTTGGATTCTTATCAAAAAACTGGACTAGTTGACATATAGTTTGACGACTTTAGATACCGTTGACTCTGGCACGATTTTTGGTGCAAAGCGGGTCCAACGGCGGACATCGTTTTGGTCCGAAATTAATGTTTTGCCCATGTATCCAGAATTGGACTTAAGGACAGGCAATCCTAGCTAATTTGACTATTTTGAGAATGTTGGCAATGTTTATTTCAGCTTTTGGAGACCGTGGTGATGATTTGGACTTTATGGCTTAGCAGTTGACTATATTCTGTTGGATCTGCGTGCAACCACCAGGCAAGTATACCTTGCCTTCCTCTACAGTTTTATTTACATGCATTGTATTTCATTTTCTAGTTTTGATTGTTTATGGACATGTGCTTTTCGTAGTATATTCTTTTGAGTTGTTTTCATTGCATATAGCCGTGTTCATGTTTGGTCTTGTGGTTCACACTTGGAGTTTCTCGTCAGTACCGTGCTTGAGTCATGTCATAGAACGAGTACGTGTAATTGAACTGCTAAATCCTTGATATTGTTTCCTTGGCACCAGAGAGTCCACACTCGGGAAGAGGGTGTTTTTTTGATCTGTTTACATCCGTGAGTCCACACTCGGGACGAGGATGTCGATTATTTGCACCAGAGAGTCCACGCACGGGATGAGGGTGTTGACTTGCCTTGCACCAGAGAGTCCATACTTGGAACGAGGGTGTTTACATCAGAGAGTCCACACTCGGGACGAGGATGTTATACTTGCACCAGAGAGTCCACACTCGGGACGAGGGTGTTTTGCCGTAAACTAACCAAATAGTCCACATTCGGGACGAGGGTTAGTGCTTAGTTCAAACCCGTGAGTCCACACTCGGGATGAGGGTTTGGTTCTTCCATTAATCTCGTGCATCGTTCATCCGGCAGTTCATTTATACGTAGTTGTTCTAGTGTTCGTGTTCGTGTTCGTGTTCGTGTTCGTGTTCCTATTTTCTTATTTATCCTCTTGCGCATGATAAAACTGTTAGATAGGCATGTATATTATATATCTTGCTATGCCCTCTGAGGACCTGATGATCTCTTCAGGTTTAGCGATTATATGGAGTTAGCTAGTAGTTCTGGATGGCAGAGGATTTGCGGTTCTTGTGGGATTCAGGTATCATTATTAGTTTGTTATCCTTCGTGCTTTACATTCCTTATCATGAGATATCATGTTTCTTGATTCAGTTATAGACTCTTGTTATTTCCTTTAGAGTCTTATCGGACATATATGCTAGTGGGCTGCAGACCACGACCTATAGTGTTCATTCATGTTTTATTATCTTATTGTGGATTGAGATATAGATTGCATTGCCATGATTTGGCAGTATACCATAGCCTTGACAGTGTTTACGTATTCGAGTTGGACTGGAGTCCGCTCGATACGTAGCTGGCTTGCTCACGCACTCGCGTCCGAAAAGCGGATGCGGGTCATGACAAGTTTTTTTGGTGGCCCATGCAGGTCAGAGCATATCTTATCGGTTACGTAACTGTACTGATACGAGCCTGCGACGATGACTAAACCTTAGAAATCTCAATCGACACTGTCTTGAAAATTCTCCTAGAAATTCTCTACGTCCTTGAAACTCCATACTTGCTCTCGATTATACTTTCTTGCTTTTCATACTATTGATTCTCGTCCCCTTTTATTTTGAGGTGACGAACGATCGTGCTGTCTAGAATTTACCTAGAAATTCTTAAGTTATAGGATAATACTGCTTGATTATTGAGTTTTGGTTGTTTATAGATATAAGGAAATACAGATGCCGTATGCCCTAGATATCTGTTGGAAGGATTGTTAGCAACTAGTTAGAAGATTATAAGAGTTTAGTGACCGTATTTTAAGGAGTAGTATGACCAAAGGTGGGTAGAAGTCCTCAAGTATTCGGAGTTATAAAATGGCTGGGAGAAGGATATACAATATTTTTGAGGAATTAAATTTAAGGAGATTGAGGTTAAGGTGGACTTCCTTATTGAATTTTAAGGAATAGTTACGAATTAGAATTTCGAGGACAAAATTATTTTAAGGTGGGTAGATTTATAGCTCCCCTTCCCAGAAATGTTTGAAATTATTTTTTTATTTTTTTATTAGATTTAAATGGTGATTTTTAAAATTTGTTTTTATAAATAATTATTTAGTTAATTATTACGGTAGATGACTTTAGATATGGTTGAGTTTTGAAGTACCTGACGACTAGGAACCATGGCACGGATAGTACAGTGGCGTGCCTTGACTAGTATATTATCCATGCCAAGGAAGACCCAGCCATAGGGGTGCTCTAACTAGGAAAACCAAGCTAAGTTGCGACTTAACTCCTAGAAATAGTTAAATTGTTATTTATTTATGTTATTAAATATTAGGATACCCGGTTGTACAAAATCAGTCTGGACTGGACTCGAACCAAGTCCAAGCCCATGTAATGATGCAGTGTGACCAAAGACGTCAGTATCGATGTATTTTGTGTGTAAGTCATATTTTACCTTAATGCCCTATTAAAGTTATTTTATGAATAATTGTTATATATATGTACTAAGAATATTATTAGTAATTTATGGAAAATGATAATTGTTGACAGAATACTCTCTTAGTTGTCCTTATGCATGTTAGAGGTTTTTTTAGACTGCACACATTTTGTAGGTACAATTATTATAGATTTTTCTCCATTACTATCATTATTAATTCATATTGTATTTTAGATTACAACTATATACATTTGTGTATATATATACACTGTTGTTATACTACTTTTTTATATGTAAACATTTCGTGTGGGTAATTCCATATGTGTGTATTGTATGTATATATAAATATATTATATATGTATGTGTATGTATGTACACATATATGTTAAATATATGCATCTGAATTTAAATATATATAAATATATATATGATATATATAGAGAGAGTTTTTTTAAATAAAAGAAAATAATTTAATCAAGCAGCCCGGGCCGGCCCAGGAAAACCCAGCCAGCCAGCCGGCCCAATCCAGCGTTTCTCCTACCCCTGAACCCGAGCATCTAGCACAGGCCTGACCCCCTGTGTACACAGCCGGATGTGTGCATATTTATAACGAAGAGACGAGAGAGAGTTTGAGAAAAACTTAAACCCTAATCTCCACCCCTAGTTACACCACCTGACCGCCGGACCCAGGAGCCCCTCCGCACGCATCGCCGCCCCCAGACTGGCCGTCGGCCGACGACAGCAAGGCCGCACGCGGTCTGGATACAGAGAATAGCAGCAGGAAAAACACTTGAGGTAGGCAACTTATCGATCAAATTTCTTCCTGCATACTCGACGAAATCCCGAAATCCCTGATTCGTTTAGAAGCCTATTTAGCCAACTTGTCATACCAGTAAATAGTTTAGGACCAAGTCGATCAACCTGTCGAGAAGATCGACGTGAATTCAAGTAGAAACTGTCGAGACAGATTAACAAACCCCGACCCTAACTTTGGAAGGCAGATTTCTACAAATCTGTAGAAAAACTTAGAAATCTTTTTGAATAGACTTGCAGACTACCTATACATGATTAGAACCCTACTTTTAGTTTATTTTCTAGTTGATTAGTTTAGGTTTAAAATCGATTTGAAAATCAGGAAAAAACTGAGAAAACATATTTCAAAATTTAGAAAAACCTTAGATACGACGTGCGTCCCGCCATTTCGGGCGACGTGGTCACGAACCGAAAGCATTGAAATGTGCGTAATGGCTTCGTGATCGTGTGAGCTTTGGCAGAATTCAAATTGGTCGCGTGTGCGCGACAAATTTGATGTATATCCGTCGAAATTCACCGTATTGGCCTCTGTGCAAATTTCCTAATTACTTTGTGCACGTTCGTCAGATCGAGACAAAACTTGCGCCAATAGTACCGTATCATTTTTCTGGTCCTGTATGCCAAGTTTGGTCCCATTCTGAGACAGTTGATCGGATCGCCGTTTTGCGGGCCCCACGATCTGATTCAACGGGAGATTTTGTGCCCGGTCTACCAAAATCCAACTTTGGACATACGGTTGGGTTCATATCAGAAAACCAGACCTATTGACATATAGTTTGACGACTTTAGAGACCGTTGACTCTGGCACGATTTTTGGTGCAAAGCAGGTCCAACGGCGGACATCGTTTTGTTTCAAAATTACTGTTTTGCCCCTGTGTCCAGATTTAGACTTAAGGATAGGCAATACTAGCTAATTTAACTATTCTGAGAATGTTGGCAATGTTTATTTCAGCTTTTAGTTACCGTGGTGATGATTTGGACTTTATGGCTTACCAGTTGACTATATTCTGTTGGATCTGCGTGCAACCCCCAGGAAAGTATACCTTGCCTTCCTCTTCAGTTTTATTTACATGCATTGTATTTCATTTTCAAGTTTTTATTGTTTATGGACATGTGCTTTTCGTAGTATATTCTTTTGAGTTGTTTTCATGGCATATAGCCGTGTTCATGTTTGGTCTTGTGGTTCACACTTGGAGTTTCTTGTCAGTACCTTGCTTGAGTTGTGTCATAGAACGAGTACGTGTAATTGAACTGCTAAATCCTTGATATTGTTTCCTTGGCACCAGAGAGTCCACACTCGGGACGAGGGTATTTTTCTTGATCTATTTACATCCGTGAGTCCACACTCGGGACGAGGATGTCGATTATTTGTACCAGAGAGTCCACACACGGGACGAGGGTGTTGACTTGACTTACACCAGAGAGTCCATATTCGGGATGAGGATGTTTACATCAGGGATTCCACACTCGGGACGAGGATGTTATACTTGCACCAGAGAGTCCACACTCGGGACGAGGGTATTTTGCCGTGAACTAACCAGAGAGTCCACACTCGGAATGAGGGTTAGTGCTTAGTTCAAACCCGTGAGTCCACACTCGGGATGAGGGTTTGGTTCTTCCATTGATCTCGTGTATCGTTCATCCGACAGTTCATTTATATGTAGTTGTTCTAGTGTTCGTGTTCGTGGTCATTTATCGTGTTCCTATTTTCTTGTTTATCCTCTTGCGCATGATAATACTGTTAGATAGGCATGTATATTATGTATCTTGCTATATCCTCTGAGGACCTGATGATCTCATCAGGTTTAGCGATTGCATGGAGTTAGCTAGTAGTTATGGATGGCGGAGGATTTACAATTCTTGTGGGATTCAGGTATCATTATTACATTTGTTATCCTTTCGTGCTTTACATTCCTTATCATGAGATATCATATTTTTTGATTCAGTTTTAGACTCTTGTTATTTTTTTAGAGTCTTATCGGACATGTATGCTAGTGGGCTGCAGACCACGACCCATAGTGTTCATTCATGTTTTATTATCTTATTGTGGATTGAAATATAGATTGCATTGCCATGATTTGAAAGTATACCATAGCCTTGACAGCGTTTACGTATTCGAGTTGGGCTGGAGTCTGCTTGATACGTAGATGGCTTGCTCACGCTCTCGCGTCCAAAAAGCGGGTGCAGGTCGTGACAACATTTATTGCTCATTCACATTATTAAATCAAGTTTACAAATTACAAGGTTTCACATCTTCACATTTGCTAGATAATATAATATCTCAAAAATAGAAAAGATAGCTAATTAAACTATCTCGGTTGACCTTAGCATACCCATGCCTTCCCAGTGCTAAGAGTGATCGTGGCTAAACCTGAAAAATATTGGTTTACAGTCAAGAAAGAAACAAGCACACAAACCGACGACAATACAAAAACATAATAGAATTCAAAAGACAAAAATAAAATATATGAGATGAAAGCTAGAAAGTAACTGATGACATGGCAAGCGGTGAGGAAAACCAGGAAATAAATAAAAGACAACTATCTATGTAGTTTGAAATATCTTGTTCGACATGTGAACAGCTAAGGGGTAAATACGGCACCCTGCACGTGTCGTGTGCAGCTGCTATTAGTCAAGATTAGACATATTGGGATGTGTAATGCCTGTGGTTCGTATTTCGTACTTTTGGAATACGTGTACGTATTTTATCTTGTATTGCATGATTTCTTGCTTAGCTTCCTTCTTGGCTTGGTTTATTCTTGGGTTAGTTCGGCTTGGCTTGGTTTTGCCTTGGTTCATCATGAACCAAGGATGAACCCCTACCTACCACCACCACTACCATTTATTAACCCCACTTCTTTCCTCTCTCCTCATTACTCTTCTTCTTTCCTCCATTAATTCTTCACCTACTAGAGAGGGGGAGAGAGAGGTCTAGGCAAGTGCAACTTGCTTCATGAAGGAACTCCAATTTTATTACTTCATCCTCTTCCTTACATTATTTTAACTTACTTTAGTACTTGGCATTTTTACTTTCCATGGCCGAATTCTTGTAGATCTAAGTTTATTATTATTTTTGAAATTCTTGGGTTTTGATCTAATTAATCATGTTGTTTCTAAGTTTTGATGGTTCTATGTTGTAGAGAATTTCGTTCTACCCTATTTTGACCTATGGAAGTTCGGATTTGGGCTCTGGATGATGGAGTTATGGAGCTTGAGAACTTGGCTCTCATGGTTTTTTTTTCTTCTCGGAATTTTGGAGAAGATGAACTGTGCTTGACTTGACCGCATGAACATTTCATGCGGCAAGTGCTCTCTCAGCCACATGTGCCCCCTTGCCTATTGCAGTCGCATGAGTGCTCGCCACGTTAGCCGCATGAATACGAATTCCTTGACCGCATAAGTCCTCAGTCCCTTCCAGCCGCATGGGTCCAACTCGCCCTCAGCCGCATAAGCCTACTCCCTTCTTAGCCACATAGACTGAGTATCACTCCTAGCCGCATAGGGCTGCATGACTTCTGAGTCGCATAGGCATTGCTCTCCTGTTAACCGCATGAATCTGAACTTCGCTAGCCGCATAAGGGCCGAACCCTGCTAGCCGTATGGAACTACTCTTCGGTCAGCCGCATGTGCGCCCATCACCCTAGCCGCATATGTTGCCTTCCTCCCTTGACCGCATGGACTTGCTTCCGTCAGCCGCATGAAGCCCACTCTTGAGCTGGCCGTATGAGACCCAACTTATTGGAACCGTATGCGCCCTTGCCTCCCTAGCCGCATGTGCTCTTGCCCTTCTAGCCGCATGCCCCTATCCTTACCAAGTTGTATGCGCTCTCCTTATTAGCCGCATGAGTTCTAGTGACCCTGAGCCGCAGGGCTCCTTTCTGTGCCTTGCCCTGATATTTAATTTTATTGTTATTTGATCTTTAGTGATAACTTGTGTCTTGTGACCTCATCATAACTTGAGTCTCCTGATTGAATGCTTGTACTATACTGTCCTGCACATGTACCCTGAATACGACAGTGACCCGTAGTGGTGCGCTCCTGACAAGTGAACATGATATGACCTGATAGTGGCCCGTCGTGGTGCACTCTTGATAAGTGAACTTGACATGATAATCTGACATGATATATCTTGATAAGCTATTGCGACAGCTACCTGACATGACATGACCTGTATAAATAACCTGAACACCGTGGGCGATTGTGCTTGTACAAATAATCCAGTCCTGTCTTGCATCATGTCTAGGAGGGGACTCCTGAGTACCACGGTCAGGAGTACCTACTGAAATGGATCAAGGCTAATAACTAGATTAATACATTAGTCATAAAGAGATCTCCCAGCTACAGGCAATCCCGTTACCTGGGCGCGCCTGGGATCTGTAGCCTGTCGTCGAGTAGGGCACATTTCCAGCACACTGTCATGTGTTGTACCCTTCAAGCTACCTAAGGGTACATGCGTTTCCTGGACGATGTACCCACCTGAATTCAACCCCTAATTTTTGACCTGGGTAACCTGGATGGTCTGCAGGGCTTGTGGCTGTAGAATAATCTCACTGCATCTTACTAGTAACTAGGCCTGTGATAACCCTAGTTAGTTAAAGTATCAAGCCGTACTTATCGTTTGGCCGTGATTGTTGAATGGAGAATTATCAGTCTAGTCTTGCCTTGATCCTATATAAGATTGTTACATGTTCTGATTTTCTTATATTATCTTGCTGATAAATGGGAGAAACCAAGTTCGGTTCAGACGAAGGGTTACAATCCCGGTCCTTGTTTGGTTTAAGGATTGTAACCTGGTTATCTGAATGGTCCCATGGTTATCTTACCGTATATCCTCGTGATGTTATATTTTCTCCAGTTTTACTATATATTATTATCTTCTGTGCTAATTGCTGGTTTTAGTTCCTAAGTGAAGCTTCTTTTGTGGCACTTGCTCTTTCTGGGGTGTGACCCAGCTGGTTTTGTATGGCCAGATTTCGGAGCAGCTCCAGAGGATCTACCGACTTTTCAGCCCGATGGTGGCGACTAGACGTAACCAAGGCAACGAGTGGGTTTATTTTTGATCTTCCACTTTATTGTAAAAATATTCTTTTGAGGCGTTTAGCCAACGAGCACCTGTTTAGCTCGATTGTACTTACTTACTGTCTGCCTACGGGCTGTAACATGATTGACAGATCCTAGGGTTGATCATGTATAATTAAAACTTTTGCTAGTCCTAACATTTTGTAAAAGACTAGCTTCATGATCAGCTGAATATGTAATATTTGGGACGCCTTATTATTGTATATTTAATGATCATACATCTTATGATTTTTACTTACTTGTTGATGATTGAGACACTAGGCTTGTTCATGACCATATGAGATTGTTGGCTTGTAGTAAACCCTCATGTATCTAGACAGCCGTGACCGTATAGCGAGATGGATTCTATTTCATATACGTAGCTGGCTATGTCTGCCCCTACTCTCCGGTATTCTGGTTCTGGGGCATGACATGGTTTAAGTGGTGGCCCATGCAGGTCTTGTAAATCAAGATATGTGAGGGTTTACCGAATAGATGTCTCAATCGGTATTCGCCCTTGATCTCTGCTCATATCATCTGAATCCCTGGATTCTTGTCCTGATCATATGCATGTATCGTTGATCTGTCCTGGTCCTTCCTTATTGTTCCCCATGTCGTCTTTTTCAGAGGTATCGTTCCTGGACCTGTCGGTCAGCAAGGCGGAGCACTTCCCGTGGATCAGCAGCAACCCGGAGATCAAGCCAGCATTCTGGAGTAGCCTCCAGAGTCGTGCCTTCTAGCGGAGAGCCACCAGTCCATCCAGTTCAGCCTGCCGAACCTGATGATGGCACTTTGGTAGGTCTCGTCAGGACCTTGATAGCTTCCCAAGATCGTCGAGGAGATGCCTTGTACCAGGCAGTGACGGATGCGATCGCCGAAGATGCTTGGCTTCAGGACACAGAGGTGATTCTAGAAGCAGCCAGGACCCCAGAGAACGAGAAGGTGGCCGTGGTGCGCCTGCAGTTACTAGATCTTGCCCGTAGCTGGTGGATAGCTCAGGCCGTTGGATTAGTGGCCCCCATTTCATGGACAGTATTCAGGAAGAGATTCCAGACCAAGTATTTCGATGCTGTAGCTCGGTACGATCTACAGACGAGGTTCACCAATCTGAAACAGATGGGCAGAACGATCGACGGATATACGGCCGAGTTTTCAAGGCTCAGTCGGTTTGCTCCCACCTTGTTGGCAACCGAGTATGATAGAGCCCAGCGATTTCAGCAAGGGCTTCACCTGGAGATTTTGTTGGCAGTTGAACAGTTTGAGCATCAGACTTTCGATGCAGTCTTTAGAGCAGCTAGGAGGCATGAGTATACCTCCCAGAGGATTGTGGATAGGGCCGGAGGTCGGAAGAGATCCTACGGCCAGATGAATCAGTCTTCAGCCCCAGCCCCAGCAGCCAGGGCTTTTACTATTGGAGCTCCGAGGCGGGCGGCCTCGGTAACGTCGGTTCAGCATTCAGCCCCGACGTACCCTCAGCAGCAGAAGCAGAAGCAATCTTCCGCAGTGGGATGTTCTCATTGTGGGAAGCCAGGCCATGTAGTGGCAGAGTGTCGCAGGGCACAGGGATTGTGTCTGGCTTGTGGAGCAGCAGACCATAGGGTTGGATCCTGCCCGAATAGGGGTGGTTCATCCTCGTCCAACCTTTCTAGCTCCTCGGTGAGAGGACCAGCTCCGGTCCAGCAGCAGCAATATCTATTGCCGAGGCCCTTGCCGTCTCAGTCCCAGGCATTCCAGCAGCAGACCCCCCAGCAGCATACTCAGGCCCAAGCCTTGAGTCAGAATAGGCAGCGAGGATTTCAGCAGAGGAGACCAGCACCCCGAGGGCATGGTCAGGCTATGGTGATGACCGCAGAGGAAGGATTGGCACCAGGAGAGATAGTGGCAGGTACTATTCTCGTCAACTCCTTTCCAGCTTCAGTTTTATTTGATTCTGGTGCATCGTATTCTTTTATGTCTGCACGATTCGTGACACGGATAGGATTGGAGCCCGAGTTATTATCAGTAAGGCTCAATATACTTACTGGTAACGGTCTTGTGGGAGTAGATCGAGCGTTTTCCTCGTGTCGAATCGTAGTTAGCGGTAGAGAGTTCCCCGCTAGATTCATAGAGTTTCCTATGGCAGACTATGATGTAGTCTTAGGCATGGATTGGTTGAGGAACCAGTATGCTAGGATAGACTGCCATGTTGGCAGGGTTGTCTTTAGTATTCCAGGCGAGCCAGAGTTCTCATTTTCCAGAGGCGCAGTGGAGCCATCTTCCCCAGTATTGCGGATGGCAGTAGCAGCAGTGCAGTTACCCCGAATAGTTGAAGAGTTTCCAGATGTCTTCCCAGATGAGCTTCCAGGGATGCCGCCAGAGCAGGAGATCGAGTTCACTATAGACTTGATCCCCGGGACAGCACCAGTATCAGAACGAGTCTACAGGATGGCGCCTTCAGAGTTGAAGATTTTGTATAAGATGATTGAAGAACTCAGGACCAAGGGATTCATTCGTGCAAGTGGATCACCTTGGGGAGCCCCGATGCTTCTTGTGAAAAAGAAGGATGGTACGTCCAGGTTATGTGTAGATTATCGTACCTTGAAATTAGTGACAATCAAGAACAGATACCCTCTCCCGAGGATAGATGACTTGTTTGATCAACTCAAAGGGGCTTCAGTGTTTTCGAAGATAGACTTACGGTAAGGATACCACCAGATCAGAGTCAGAGAGCAGGACATCCCAAAGATAGCATTTAGATCGAGGTATAGACATTGGGAGTTCCTTGTTATGCCCTTTGGAGCGACCAATGCACCGGCCGTATTCATGGACCTCATGAATCGCATTTTTACTCCTTACTTGGATCAGTTCGTGATCGTATTCCTAGATGATATCCTGGTCTACAGCAAGAGCGAAGCGGAGCATGAGCATCATCTCAGAATCGTCCTTCAGACGCTTAGAGAGCATCAGTTGTACGCCAAGTTCAGTAAATGCGAGTTCTGGCTCGATCGCATTTCGTACTTGGGTCATATCATCACTCGAGGGGGAGTTGAAGTGGATCCCCAGAAGATTGTGGCTATCGAGTCATGGCCAGTACGTAGTTCAGCGGCAGAGGTTCGCAGCTTCCTTGGATTGGCCAGGTACTACCTGCGATTCGTTTCAGATTTTGCAAGGATCTCGGCGCCATTGATCCAGTTGACCCGCAAGGAGGTGCGTTTTGCTTGGACAGCAGAGTGTCAGGAATCATTTGAGAAGTTGAAGCGAGGTTTGATGACGGCTCCCATTCTCACGCTTCCAGATGGAACCGGAGGATTCTCAGTATATTGTGATGCTTCAGGCAGAGGCCTAAGATGTGTTCTGATGCAGCATGGGAAGGTAATAGCTTATGCGTCACGACAACTTCGTGATCATGAGAGAAATTATCTAATCCATGACTTGGAGCTGGCAGCAGTAGTGTTTGCACTTAAGTTGTGGAGGCACTACTTGTACAGAGATAGAGTGGAGATATTTACTTATCACAAGAGCCTGAAGTATGTTTTCACCCAGAAGGATCTTAACATGCGTCAGAGGTGGTGGCTGGAGCTTCTTGTGGATTATGATGTCAACTTACAGTATCATCCCAGGAAGGCCAACGTCGTTACAGATGCATTGAGCAGGAGAGCCAAAGTTTATTTCCTAACAGCGCAACCAGAGCTGTTAGCCGATCTTCAGAAGATGGGTATTGAAGTTGTCCTTCCTACCAGTGTGGCATTGATCGCCAGCAAGCAAGTTCAGTCCACCATAGTCGAGAGGATCCGGATAGCGCAGTCAGCAGATTCCAAGCTTCAGCAACTCATGGCAGAGTGTGAGGCAGGACGAAGACCAGAGTTGTGTATTCATGAAGACGGTACACTTAGGCATGGTAAGCGTCTTTGTGTACCCAGTAGAGATATCAGACAGAAAATCATGGCAGAGGCTCACAGTTCTCAATATTCCATTCATCCGGGCGGTACGAAGATGTACCGTGATATCCGGCAGCACTTCTGGTAGAATGGCATGAAGAGGAAGATAGCCCGGTTTGTCTCTCGGTGTTTGGTTTGCCAGCAGCTTAAGGCTGAACATCAGAGGTCCGCTGGACTTCTTCAGCCCTTGTCGATTCCAGAATGGAAGTGGGAGCATGTGACCATGGATTTTGTGACCGGATTGCCTAGGTCCCCAGCTGGTCGAGATGCTATTTGGGTCATAGTTGACAGGCTCACGAAGGTAGCTCACTTCCTTCCGTTCAGAGTTAGTCAGTCGACGGATCAGTTAGCAGAGATGTACCTCAGGCAGATTTTCAGGTTGCACGGAATGCCAGTCAGTATCACCTCAGACCGAGATTCAAGATTCACGTCGCACTTTTGGCGTAGCCTGCAGGAGAGTTTGGGAACTCACCTCCAGTTCAGTTCAGCATATCATTCGCAGACAGATGGTCAGTCGGAGCGTACAATCCAGACTCTTGAAGATATGTTGCGATCTTATAAACTTGAATTTGGTGGTTCGTGGAAAGATCACCTGCACCTGGTAGAATTCTCGTACAACAATAGCTTCCAGGACAGTATCCAGATGGCACCGTTCGAGGCACTGTATGGCAGGAAGTGCCGATCCCCGTTAGCATGGGATAATGTGGAAGAGAGGCAGATGCTCGATCTAGAAATGATCACCCAGACAGTCGAAGTAGTCAGGAGAGTCCGAGATCATCTTCGAGTTGCCCAAGATCGCCAGCGCCATTGGACCAATTCTCATTGGCGCCCTCTCGAGTTTTCTGTCGGTGACCATGTATTTCTGAGGATTTCGCCTAACCGTGGCGTCATTCGTTTCGACATACGGGGAAAGCTTAGTCCTAGGTATATAGGGCCGTTCGATATTCTGGAGCGAGTAGGAGATGTGTCCTATCGTCTCGCTCTTCCGTCGTCGCTAAGCGAGGTGCATGACGTATTCCATGTATCCCAACTACGACGGTATATCCCAAACCCGAGCCACATCCTAGATCATTTGGAATTGGTTGTTGGTACCAACCTTTTGTATGAGGAGAGGCCCGTGTCTATATTGGACCGGAGAGAGAAGATACTCAAGAACAAGACTATCAAGTTAGTCCGAGTTGCTTGGGGTCATCACTCTTTAGGTGAGTCAACGTGGGAGCGTGATGATGATATCCGATCGCGATATCCCGACTTGTTTGACTCGTGAGGTATAATGTCTTCCTTACGCCTCATACCTTCGATTCCTTGCTTGAATGAGTGATTGCCTGCCTAGTTATAGCTTGCATGTGATTAATATAGCTTGTCCTCGTCTCTCTAGCCTCTTAATTAAATTCCGAGGACGGAATTCTTTTAAGGTGGGTAGAGTTGTAATGCCTGTGGTTCGTATTACGTATTTTTGGAATACGTGTACGTATTTTATCTTGTATTGCATGATTTCTTGCTTAGCTTCCTTCTTGGCTTGGTTTATTCTTGGGTTGGTTCGGCTTGGCTTGGTTTTGCCTTGGTTCATTATGAACCAAGGATGAACCCCTACCTACCACCACCACTACCATTTATTAACCCTACGTCTTTCCTCTCTCCTCATTACTCTTCTTCTTTCCTCCATTAATTCTTCACCTACCAGAGAGGGGGAGAGAGAGGTCTAGGCAAGTGCAACTTGCTTCATGAAGGAACTCCAATTTTATTACTTTATCCTCTTTCTTACATCATTTTAACTTACTTTAGTACTTGGCATTTTTACTTTCCATGGCCGGATTCTTGTAGATCTAACTTTATTATTATTTTTGGAATTCTTGGATTTTGATCTATTTAATCTTGTTGTTTCTAAGTTTTGATGATTCTACGTTGTAGAGAATTTTGTTCTACCCCATTTTGACCTATGGAAGTTCGGATTTGGGCTCTGGATGATGGAATTATGGAGCTTGAGAACTTGGCTCTCATGGTGTTTTTTCTTCTCGGAATTTTGGAGAAGATGAACTGTGCTTGACTTGATCGTATGAACATTTCATGCTGCAAGTGCTCTCTCAGCCGCATGCGCCCTCTTGCCTATTGCAGTCGCATGAGTGCTCGCCACGTTAGCCGCATGAATACGAATTCCTTGACCGCATAAGTCCTCAGTCCTTTCCAGCCGCATGGGTCCAACTTGTCCTCAGCCGCATAAGCCTACTCCCTTCTTAGCCGCATAGACTGAGTATCGCTCCTGGCCGCATAGGACTGCATGACTTCTGAGCCGCATAGGCATTGCTGTCATGTTAACCGCATGAATCCGAACTCCGCTAGCCGCATAAGGGCCGAACCCTGCCAGCCGCATGGAACTACTCTTCGGCCAGTCGCATGTGCACCCATCACCCTAGCCGTATATGTTGCCTTCCTCCCTTGACCGTATGGACTTGCTTCCGTCAGCCGCTAGAAGCCCACTCTTGAGCTGGCCGCATGAGACCCAACTTATTGGAACCGCATGCGCCCTTGCCTCCCTAGCCGCATGTGCTCTTTCCCTTCTAGCCGTATACCCCTATCCTTACCAAGTTGCATGCGCTCTCCTTATTAGTCGTATGAGTTCTAGTGACCCTGAGCCGCAGGGCTCCTTCCTGTGCCTTGCCCTGATATTTAATTTTATTGTTATTTGATCTTTAGTGATAACTTGTGTCTTGTGACCTTAGCATAACTTGAGTCTCCTGATTGAATGCTTGCACTATACTGTCCTGCACATGTACCCTGAACACGACAGTGACCCGTAATGGTACGCTCCTGACAAGTGAACATGACATGACCTGATAGTGGCCCGTCGTGGTGCACTCCTGACAAGTGAACTTGACATGATAACCTTACATGATATATCTTGATAAACTGTTGCGACAGCTACCTGACATGATATGACATGACTTGTATAAATAACCTGGATACCGTGGGCGATTGTGCTTGTACAAATAATCCAGTCCTGTCTTGCATCATGTCTAGGAGGGGACTCCTGAGTACCACGGTCAGGAGTACCTACTGAAATGGACTAAGGCTAATAACTAGATTAATACATTAGTCATAAAGAGATCTCCCAGCTACAGGCAATCCCGTTACCTGGGCGCGCCTGGGATCTGTAGCCTGTCGTCGAGTAGGGCACATTTCCAGCACACTGTCATGTGTTGCACCCTTCAAGCTACCTAAGGGTACATGCGTTTCCTGGACGATGTACCCACCTGAATTGAACCCCTAATTTTCGACCTGGGTAACCTGGATGGTCTGCAGGGCTTGTGGCTGTAGAATAATTTCACTGCATCTTGCTAGTAACTAGGCCTGTGATAACCCTAGTTAGTTAAAGTATCAAGCCGTACTTATTGCTTGGCCGTGATTGTTGAATGAGGAATTATCAGTCTAGTCTTGCCTTGATCCTATATAAGATTGTTACATGTTCTAATTTTCTTATATTATCTTGCTGATAAATGGAAAAAACTAAGTTCGGTTCAGACGAAAGGTTACAATCCCGGTCCTTGTTTGGTTTAAGGATTGTAACCTGGTTATCTGAATGGTCCCATGGTTATCTTACCGTATATCCTCGTGATGTTATATTTTCTCCAGTTTTACTATATATTATTATCTTCTGTGCTAATTGCTGGTTTTAGTTCCTAAGTGAAGCTTCCGTTGTGGCACTTGCTCTTTCTGGGGTCTGACCCAGCTGATTTTGTATGGCCATATTTCGGAGCAGTTCCAGAGGATCTACCGACTTTTTAGCCCGATGGTGGCGACTAGACGTAACCAGAAAGAGCATTTAGCCGACGAGCACCTGTTTAGCTCGACGAGCACCTGTTTAGCTCGATTGCACTTACTTACTGTCTGCCTACGGGCTGTAACATGATTAACAGATCCTAGGGTTGATCATATATGACTAAAACTCTTGCTAGTCCTAACATTTTGTAAACGACTAGCTTCATGATCAGCTGAATATGTAATATTTGGGACGCCTTATTATTGTATATTTAATGATCATACATCTTGTGACTTTTACTTACTTGCTGATGATTGAGACACTAGGCTTGTTCATGACCATAGGAGACTGTTGGCTTGTAGTAAACCCTCATGTATCTAGACAGCCGTGACCGTATAGTGAGATGGATTCCATTTCATATACGTAGCTGGCAATGTCTGTCCGCGCTCTCCAGTATTCTGGTTCTGGGGCGTGACAGGATGGATAAGGGGTAGTTTACACATCTACTAAGATATTTTCCCGTCCAGCTAGTACTCATGGAATCAGGTCGCAATCATGGTAATCATGAAAATGACCGTCAAGAATGTATAATAAATCCATGATACTAATCTCCGTATGACGAGCGTGTCACAAGCAGAAAGACATATGTATAAACATGAAATAAAAATACTACTATGAATCGAAAGCAATCAAAAAATGCACTTGCCTGAGGTCCTTTGCTGGTGAGACCGATAATACAACCACTCAGATGAGTCACTAAAGTCAACACATACAAAAAGTCTCTGGATGCTAAAATAAATATTGCCAACATTTTTAGAATAGTCAAATTAGCTAGGATTGCCTATCATTAAGTCTAATTCTGGACACAGGGGTAAAACGGTAATTTTAGGTCAAAACGGTTTCCGTCGTTGGACCCGCTTTGTACCGAAAAAGCGTGTCAGAGTCAATGGTCTCTAAAGTCGTCAAAATACATGTATACGGATTCGTTTTGATTATACGAACCCAACCGTATGTCCAAAGTTGGATTCCGGCAAGCCGTGCACAAAATCGCCCGACGAATCGGGTCGTAGGGCCCGCAAAACGGCGATCCGATCAACTGTCTCAGAATCTGACCAAACTTGGCATATAGGACCAGAAAAATGACATGGTCATGTTGGCTTAAGTTTCGTCTTGATCTGACGAACGTGTACAAAGTAATTGGAAAATTTGTAAAGGGGCCGATACGGTAAATTTTGACGGATACGCATCAAATTCGTCGTGCACACACAACAAATTTGAATTTTGTCAAAGTCCACATGTCCACAAAGTCGATACGCGCCTTTCGATGCTTTCGGTTCGCGACCACGTCGCCCTGATTGGTGGGACGCACGTTGTTTCGAGGGTTTTTATTAAAATTCACTATTTGGATTTTTCTCGATTTTCACAAAGAAATATCTTGCTGTTTAAACAACTATAAATGAAAGTAAAAATGGGGTTTCATTCTCGTATATGTTGTCAACAGATGTGTTCAATTAGATTTCCTAAACCGTCGAGGAATCGACGATTATGTGCCTTCCAAAATATCCTCCGGTCAGTTCATTCATGCTCTGTTTTTACAGGTTTTTGACCGACTTCGGGTCGATCTCGTGGACTGGTCGTACAACCTATACAAAATCCAATTATTGAGGTTTCAAGGCGGTTATATTGGCTTTCAAAAACAATTTACGGATCACGAGATGATGGAGTATCGAGAGAGGAATCTTACCGCGAAGTTGGGTCGATGCTACTGCACCCCGCTGCTGCTCGCCTGTGCCTGTGCGCGCGTGCGGCCTTGTCGCCGGCCGAAAATCGTGCAGGGGTTGCGCACGGTGGCACTGCGTCTAGGACGGCGCTGAGATGGGTAGGGATTTGATTGTGGTAGGGTTTCCTCCCCCTTCTCTCTCGATATATACATGCTCGCGAAAAAACCCAAACAAGGTTTCGGTTCAGTCGCGGATGGGGGATTCCGCTCGGCTGGGTTTGGGGATGCCCGGGCTGGGGTTGGGTTTGCTGTTGCTTTATTCTTTTATTTATTTCTTTTCTTTGTTCTATAGTTATATGTATATGTATATATATCTATATATACACACACACACATATACCTTTATATATATATACTTATATGATAATCCTCATAAAATCCAAATAACCTCAATAGTATTTATTTTCTAGTGTAGGACCTACCTACATAAATATGAACACATATACTATAGTATTTATTTGACAATAAAATAAACGTAACCAATAATAGTAAAATAATATTATTTAATAATAACTTCAACAAAATTACTAATAATAATAATCCTAATAACACTGAAATTAAACCAATAATATATTTCGGTGAACTCATCAAACACGCCATTTATTTGGCTCCAAAAATTTGTGCATATATTCCAAAACGCCAGTTAGTGTTAATAATAGCTATATTCTACGTTTATAGTAAATATCTAGAAACATATGTTAATTCCTAAATAGATACAAAATGTTTGCATACAGATAAAGTACATCCTCAAGGACGTCCTTGGTCTCACTATATGCCTACCCGGGCTTGAGCTTGGTTTAGGTCCCGTCCGGCTAGTTTGGTGCAGCCAAGTTTCCCACAAGTCAATAATATAATATTAGTTAAATAATTATAGGGTCATGTCACAACTTAGCCTGATTTTTCTAGTTAGGGCACACTTATGGCTGGATCTTCCTTGGCATGGCTAATACACTAGCCAAAGCACGCAACTGCACTATTTGTGCCACGATTTCTAGTCACCTTGTACTCCAATTCCTAACCATGACTAAAATTATCTACCGTAATAATTAACTAATTATTTATTTATAAAAATCTAAAAATCACCATTCAAATAAAATAAATAATAATAAAAATATTTTAAAATTTTCAGGGAGGAGAGCTACAGGGACTTGTTGCCAAGGAGGATTTGGATAGATTTTGGTAATTCCTTCGAAAGGTCCAGCTCCATGCACACTTTGGCGTAATTGGCTTTGGTTAAGTTGCGGGCTTTTGTCACCATGGCCTCGAAGGTTCCAAAGGAATTGACAATTCTCTTCATTGCCGCAGGAATGAAGCAGATAAGAGGTGGGTTAGGGAATGTGACCCAGACGGAAACTATAGGGGAGTCTTCCTTTGTGTTGAAATCCTGGGACCACTTGACGATCTTCAAGGTGTGTGAGTCAATCCTGCGGATACCCCTGGTCCGTACGGCAGTGTAGTCGATTTCGGAGGAGAGATGTAGCAGAATGTGCTTGGGGTCCATCGGAGTCACTCTGTAGACAGAGGCAAGCCCCCAGCTGGCCATCGTTTCTTGGACACGGAAGATTTTCGGGTATCCAGTGGTTAATTTTAGGACGAAGGTGAAAGGGAATAGATTCGACAGCTAGGATATTTCTTCACCGGAGAAGGGCACCATAATGTCTTGAGCGTCAGACGACTCATACTCAAGTTCAGGAAGTTCCAAGTCTCGGATTATCGGGGAGTTCATAGATTTTATGTGGGGCCTAAGCAGATCAGCATAGGATGGGCCAGTAGACGCCACCATGTCTTTCCCGAGAGACAGGTTGGAGGGACCACCGTAGTTGGCACAGCAACAGAAGGCTGGGGCATTGCGCCAAGTAAATTAGCAGGGGACAACTCATTGGCCAACGGCGATGCGCCGGATGAAGTATGCACCGTGGCCCCTGTCACGCCTCGCTCTCGTAGGAGCGATCAACCTTGCTAAGGCGTGATGCCGCACGAGCCTAGATTGCGCTCGTGCAAGGCAGTTCCATAACGGCCGATTACATCGGCGGCGACGGGGTCGTCGCACAGAAGTCCCAAGCAGAAATATTAAAACATGCAGCGGAATTTAAAAACAAGACACACATGAACACAAGTCATTCAAAAGAAGCTCTTTATTGATATTGAATACAAGATTACATTTGTGGGCGCAAGGCCAAATTACAAGTCTCTTGTGCTCACTTTTCTCTCATTTACAAGTCACTCTGCTCTCTCTCATCTCTCGATTACAATGCTTGAGCCAGCGGAAGCTTCGGAAGGCGATGTCCATACATTACGTCCTGTATAAGTCTTCAATCCATGCGGCCGCACGCTTCGAATTGCCAAGGAACTCCGTGCCTCGACGCATCCAAGCGAGCTCCGCACCACGAGCTTCTACCTGTGCCTGCACATGAACACTGTGTGGGTGTCAGTACTCAACTGTACTGGTGGAGTGAGGTCCTCGCCCACCCATACAAAATCGACACGTTCATTTACTTTGTGCAGTTTAAAACCCTTTTGATTGTCTTTCTAGTCTTGCCTTAGGGTTCATTTTATGTAACGCCCCAGTCCCAAAATACTTAGGACTAGATACATATCCATGTCAGCTGCATACATACGAAGTATACCCCAATATTTGGAAACCTCGTATGAATACATAAGCTGTAAAATGCAGTAGAACCATAATAACTAAATTTCATCCACTAAATAAATAAATGATATAAAAACAACTTTGAATTTGTCATGTATACAATCGTTGGACGGAGACAAAGTCCACTACCAACTATCTCAAATAAAATGTACAAGAAGTGATCGATAAAATAACGAGACAAACCAAGCGCAACCGTCTTCGAAAGAATGGAGAAAATCACGGTCTTGGCTAGAACACCTGCAAAATCACAGAAGCACACACCTGGAGAGATAACCAGGTCCTCAGAGGGACGTAACAAGATACAATAAACATGCCATATAAATACTAAATATAAAATATGCCACAATCAAAGAAAGTGACAAGACATAAATAAGGTACTCTAACCATACTAAAGTGAACATGCAGTTAAGAACAAACCTTTTGTCGCATGAGCCCTGGCTGTAAATGGGATCTGGTATAGTCTCCACTTGGGCACCAGTGACCTAAGAGCATGACGTTCAAAAACGACAGTGGCCAACCTGAGAGGCTCATACCCGTATCTCCAGCGGAGCTTCCGGGTTACAAGGGCAGTACAATCGAAGCCCATACGACAAGGAAATGTTCTCCCCACCCAATATACCTATCATGTCGCATCCACGACCATGTAACACTACTAACTACTAAGTCTCCTAACACGCCTCTATTAGCAGTTAGCCCTAACGCAAGCACATGGGGGATCAGCCCACACGCAAGAACCTCTACATGCTACTCATCTCACACATCCTCATGGTACAACTGTGTCAAGGTATATGCAATACACTACAACGGTAGTCCCTTAACTCTAGGTCAACATGCAATCAAAGGATAATAACAAAGTAAATTAATAATCACTGAACAGGCAGTAAATCATGAACTGTAAGAACCAGAAATAAAGAACAGTGATATATAAAATAAATGCAGACTGAATATAAATAGTTTAATGGCAAGGTATCTTGCCTGCGGGTGGTGCGAGAAGCAGCAAAATCCAACAATCAGAATCGTCAACACGAAAGTCAAAATCCACAAGAAGCTCCGGATGCTGAAACAATTATCACGAACGAGTTTGAAATATAAGATATACCTAGGAAACGCTTGTCCAAAAGTTAAATTCTAGAACAGGGGCAAAATCGTAATTTCGGATCAAAACGATATCCGCCGTTGGATCCGCTTTGCACCGAAATGTGTGCCAATATTTACGGTCTCTAAAGTTGTCAAACTACATGTCTACAGATTTGTTTTGATGAGATGAACCCAACAGTATGTCCAATTTTGGATTCCGGTGGCTGTGCACAAAATCGCCCGTTGAGTGGGATTGTGGGCCCGCCAAAATAGCGTCCCGATCAACGGTCTCAGAATCGGACCAAACTTGGCTCACAGGACCAAAAAAATATTTTGAGTCCAATGGCGCAAGTTTCATCGCGATATGCATGATGAGCGTGCACAAAGTTGTGACTTAATTTGCAAAGGGTCGATACGGGGGTATCTCGACGGATACGCATTGATTTCGTCGCGCACATGCAACGAAATCGGGTTCCGTCAGTTCCCACACGTCGACAACATCCATACGCGCCTTTCGATGTGTATAGTGCGTGACCACGTCGCCCGGTTTGTCGGGGCACACGCCGTATCGGGTGTTTTTCTAATTTTCAAAAACAGAATTTACAATTTTTCGTGAAACTTTAACAACGTATAAATTTCTACACACTAGATGAAAAGTGAATCCAAAAGGTGCGTTACAATCTCGGTTATGTTATCTTTGACTGCCTTCAACTAGTTTCTACAAATCTTTAATACAAAGCAAGAAAATTGGCCGACAAGTCGTCGTTTTAAAACAGTTTTTAGTACTACAGAAAACAGGTTTTTCTTCAACTTCGTATCGATTTTTCGAGCAAGTCGATAGGTTGTTTCGAAATCCACCTGGAGGATCTCGAAGAGGGTCAAGTCTACTTTTCAAAAAATCTTACGGATCGAAAATCGGTGCTACGAGTAAAAAGTTACGTCATCGGGAAGTCGGGTACCTTGAGTGGAAAAACTGCTCCGCTGATGACGAGGGACTGACTTCCGATGCTCCGTTCGTCGCGCACACAACTCCGTCGCTGGTGAAACGAACTCGTAGGCGAAGAGGGTATGTTCTGCCGCAATTTTCGTTTTGGGAGTCTAGGGTTTTGAGGTCTATGGAGGGAGTTATATATATTACAAGTGGGACGAAAAATCCTAATACTACTATTTATACCAATACGAATCCAATGCCCACGGGTTGGAATTTATGTTCGGTTGTTGCTGTACAGCAACCATGGAGAGGTGGGGCCGCCCCTTTTATGAGTGGGTGGACTTTTTTTTTTCTTTTCTTATTCCTTTCTTAAACTTTAATATATATATATATATATATATATATATATATATATATATATATATATATATATATATATATATATATATATATATATATATATATATATATACATATATATATATATATATATGTACATATCCATAAATACACCAAAAAATCTATTTAAATCCCAAATACCATTTAAAAGTCAACTATCCAATTATTTAATATATTTGAGCATATCTACATATATATATAAATCCAATCCTTAATAGATCAACTAAAAATAATAATAATATTTAAATAGGTAAACAAGTTTATTAAATCTTCGCAAAATATATAAAGTTTAATATTATCTAACTATATATATATATGATGCATCTAAAATATATTTTTACATATATACACAAATTTAAATTGCCATAAAAGGCAACAATAATAATATCACATAATATCAAATAATATCAACAATAATAAAATGCCTATTTAATTTTCACAAAATAACTTTAGTAATAATAAAATAATAAAAATTGTTCCAACGTGTGAACTTTACTATACACCCTCATTTGGGCCCAGAAAAATGTACCATTTTTGTAACATATTATTAAATAATAAAAACGTAAATTTTGTACAACTAATTAATATTTAGAAAATATTTTCCAAACCTTAAAATAAATTAAGAAATATTCTACACCCATAAAATATGCATCCATGGTCGTCATTGATCACACTACCTGTCTACTTGGGCTTGGGTTTGGTCCAGGCCCAGTTCGGGCTGATTTGGTTCAACCGGTTCATCTAAAAATCAATGTATAAAATAATGTTTAATAAAAATAATAAAAAATAGGGGGTTTTACATTTTAGGACGAGGACGTCTCGGCCTATACTTAACGACGCAACGACAGGGTCGTGCAACGACGGGGTCGTGCCATGCCAATGTGCATTTCGATCGAGGCAGTGCCTCATCGTGCATGTACTTGACCCAACTTAAACTCAAGACGGCAGGGTCGTGCCGTATTCTATTCGTAACTTAACATATTCGGGACAGTGATTCGTCGAGGAGCAACTTATGCGAACTCGGCCGTGCCAAGGCATCAAGGGGTTGACTCGTGCAGGGCGTGCCCTTAGACTTTGCTTAGACTTGTCCGTGCTTCAAGATGAGGTCGTGCCTAACGACTCCCTGACTTAGCCAACTTATACATTACGGTCCTTTTTGACTTAAAGCGATGGCACTCGACTTAACTTATGCAACTCAGGCCAACAATGCCAATACGCGAATGCCAATACTTGATACGCGGAAGCCTTGGTTTGTGCCGAAGCACGTATCTTGCTAACTTGATACATGTCGTGCTAGACTGTCTCATGATTCGACCGACGCTGTGCTAGTACTCGACGCTATCCAAAGGCAAACATGCGGATTGCCGCTCTTGTCGACACATCTACATGAGTGGTCACTAGCAATGTCAAGCTATCTTGGACACGGCTCGGCGGGGGTATCAGGCCGCCCTTCCAATGGGTAGCTAGCCCCGAAAGTGCCGATACTCTCATGCGGTTTTCCTGCATCCTACTTTGAACCGCAACTCGCTTCCCCCGGGCGAATGATTCCGACGCCTTGGCAATCATTCGAGAAGACTACACCTTGTCGACAAGTTGTCCAATGACCATGCAAGTCTCAACTCGATCTATCCAGTCCTTCCCTAATATGACCCTGCTTTCCTTCTAAATGTCGAGACTCCCAACCGCGGGACCGATCTCGTGTGTTTCCTTTTAAGACATAGCGAGACTCCCTAGTAGCGGGACCGATCTCGACGACAACCAGTCGCGTGGACTTCCTTTGTTCGTGGCAAGCTTTTCACTAAACCGACCGTAGCTCGTGCCTTAGACAGACCTGGTTCTCTAGGCGATGCCAATGCTCAAGTCATATACTTTATACGACGAACCTTGTTCTCAAGGGACTACACGACTTGACAACCGCAGATAGAGCGGGACAGTGCTAGAATTGGCTTCGATAATCCAGCACAACTCTTGTTTACTTATTCGGGCAACGAGTCGACGAGCAAAGGCTACGCCGAGCTCCGCATCGAGGGAACGTGCCGTGCACGCGTTCGACTTGAACAACCAAGTTCTCGGGTGCCTAGACTTAAGCCAATAAGCCGTGCAAGACGACTTAACTTGCGGAACGTGTGAAGGCTATGCCAAGCCTTGCGGGACAGGACCGAGCATGCTTTATTAAGCATTCATACGGATGACGCCTATGACTTAGGCTGATTCGAGCGTTAGGGCAAAACGACGGGACCGTGCATGCTTTATCAAGCATTTACGCAGGCGACGCCTAGGACTTAGGCTATTTCAAGTGTCGGGACAACTTAGCAACTTAAGCCAACTTCCTTCTCCCAAGCCACGGGATCGAAGGATCGAGTGTCATTTGAAAGCACGCTGAGCCGACTTCTATGAAGACCGTAGGACCATTTTCTATGTTCTAAGACATTCCTGATGGGTCGGGATTATTCCCTTAGCTATGTGCGTTCGTAGCTTTTATATTATCCTACTTGTGCAAGTTGAAAACATGTGCATTATTAAGTGAAGGCTAAGATGAGGCAAGTTTACCGAAACTATCCCACCTGAGCGAGGTGTCGCCTCGGACGAGCGAGCCTTCGAGCAGCCGTTGCAAGGCTAAGTTCCAACGCCGTCGGCGTTTCGATTCCTCCGATTGACTTTGCGGGACGGGGCACTACATCATACACCACTCAGAATAAGTCTCGTCCTCGAGACTTTCCTGAAGGCAAGCCATCCTACCATTTCTATGGCCAAGACTTAAGTGAGCCTAGACACGGGACTATAACAGTCGAGCGAGATACGCCAACGCGTTTCCTTGAGTCTGAGCCACGCTCCCACTATTATCATTCTTTTCCTTAACACGATTTCAAGTTCTCGACACTCTTCCATTCCCCAAGTTTTATTTGAATTTCAATGTATCACTTGGTTGGATCGTGCACGCATTTCAGGCGTCCCCAGAATACATGCATTCACCAAGCCGCATGATAGAGAATTCATCTTTCTCACTCGAGTCGCATCGTGCACATACTCAAGCATCCCTGGGATATATGCATGTCAGTCGAATCTCATGAGGGGTATTCCTATATTCGTGATTCACTATATCCATTCAAACCAATCCTCAAGATCAATCTTTCGATTGATAACTCATGAAACATGGCGTCTCGCCTAACCGCTAGGCTATTTCTTTTCGAGGCTAAGTCAATGTCAGGATTGGAATCATAGTTCCCAAACAATAATGCCAACACTGACCCCAATCCTAGGGTCAAACCAAAGTCGATAGTACGGGATTTTCTACCCAAGCTCGCGTCACTCAGATTTCTAAACATCGAGCACGATCATCTAATTCGCATCAATGCATTCGTTGCGCGTATTCGAATCTATTCAAATCACCAATTCTAAACAATTCATGTATTCGATCATGTGGTCGTCTAGCTTTGACAATACGTTGCGCCCCAATCTCACGTGAGTCCGATTATCTACGGTGGTTCATGAATCACCATGTAACGCACCCGCGGAATAATCATTCTCATCGGGGCGTAACTCTTGTTTGAGTCCAGACTCATTCATTCTCGATATGCGGATTGGACCTACAAAATCCTCAAATTCGATCATCAAGCACACTCAGTCGTTCTCGAGTTCACCTTCGCGTCAAACCACAAGTCGAAGCACACAAGTTGCCACGCCATGCTAGTTTAATCACCCCCGCTGTATGAATCACCATACCAGCGCTCACGCAGAGTGATCGCCCTAATCGACGCGATGCATGTGCGAGGCTGGAGTTGCGCTCGCATAAGATAAGAACGTCAACGTTGTGGTTATCGACAAAGCAAATCTAAACATATCATTTTCATCCAGTCCATGTTTGATAGTCCAACCGTCATTCATTCAACTAAAAAATCCTCGAGCCAAGTTTATCTTTTCTTCGACACGTTTTAATATCCCGAGTATAGCATCCATCGAAACAATGATATTTGTATGACCGTCATTCGCCGAGTCAGAGTACCCCGAGTTATTGCATATCGATCTTTGATACGCCTCAATACCATCGACGATATGCATAACCTGACGATCTTCCTTTGCAACCAATTTTGAGTCGTACGACTGATGCTATTGTCCGAACTGGATATTCCATAATTTCCTCGACATTTAAGATCAAGTTCGATCGCTATTCCTCAAGCTCGTTTCAAGATCGTTGTTCAAAACTCAAGTCACATTTCATTTGAAACAATCCAAAATCGTACGCGCGATCCTCTAAGTTTCCTCGATCACGACCATTCATTTTCATTCATCGTTCCGAATCATTTTCTAACACGCATTGCCTATTCTCAAGTTGTCCGAACGAGATGCTCGTTCGAGACATTTGAAGTCACGACCAACTAAGCGTGACGCGTTCTAAGGCTTTGCGCGATCGCATCGCCTCGTCGACCTACTCGTAATCCTCAATATTTGCTCGAATAATTTCCAAGACAAACCATACACCACTCAGATTCGAGCCATCCGATCTAGTCCTCAATCATGTTCGCATCATTCGCTAAGACATCTTTCAGATTCGTTCGACGAATCTCTAACATAATCGCTCGCGTCGTCTCGACGTACTAAGTCATCCGCACTAATCCTCAAAATCCAAGTCAATCTTTCGTGTATGCCTCAGCATTAACTCGATAGCGTTCCTATCGATAGACACTCTAAGTGTAACTTCGTTCTCGTCCGAGCGGTACTTGATATCTCTCGCAACTCGTTTGCACCAAAAGTCGAGGTGCGCGACACGCAGACTTAAGTTGTGCCGCATAACCATCCCGTACGATCAATACTTCGAGTTTGTACGCTCAACTGCTAGGTCGACGCAGGACTAGTTAGGCACGCATGCGATATGTTAACTTAGCACGTATTTTCTATCGAGTCAAGTTTAACATCGTTCGGCACAAAGGCCTACCAATGGGTCCGGCAATGGCCTATCGATGCGTTCGAGCGAACGCATGTGTACGAG
Organism: Iris pallida; assembly: GCA_029216955.1. NCBI lineage: Eukaryota > Viridiplantae > Streptophyta > Magnoliopsida > Asparagales > Iridaceae > Iris > Iris pallida. The sequence continues at coordinate 8,611,371 of JANAVB010035418.1, forward strand.
CTTTTGAAAATATTTAGACTTATTGTATGGACATGCCGAGGGACATTCGAGAGAGAGCGCACACTTATTTTTCCAACGACGAGCTTTCAAAACTGAGAAATTCGACGTGAAGTCCAAGGACGTAAAGCCGTACTCTGATACCATTATGTCACGCCCCGCTCCCGTAGGAGCGATCGTCCTCGCTAAGGCGTGATGCCGCACGAGCCTAGATTGCGCTCGTGCAAGGCAGTTCCATAACGGTCGATTACATCGGCGGCGACGGGGTCGTCGCACAGAAGTCCCAAGCAGAAATATTAAAACATGCAGAGGAATTTAAAAACAAGACACACATGAACATAAGTCATTCAAAAGAAGCTCTTTATTGATATTGAATACAAGATTACATTTCTGGGCGCAATGCCAAATTACAAGTCTCTTGTGCTCACTTTTCTCTCATTTACAAGTCACTCTGCTCTCTCATCTCTCGATTACAATGCTTGAGCCAGCGGAAGCTTCGGAAGGCGATGTCCATATATTACGTCCTGTATAAGTCTTCAATCCATGCGGCCGCACGTTTCGAATCGCCAAGGAACTCCGTACCTCGACGCATCCAAGCGAGCTCCGCACCACGAGCTTCTACCTGTGCCTGCACATGAACACTGTGTGGGTGTCAGTACTCAATTGTATTGGTGGAGTGAGCTCCTCGCCCACCCATACAAAACTGACACGTTCATTTACTTTGTGCAGTTTAAAACCCTTTCGATTGTCTTTCTAGTCTTGCCTTAGGGTTTATTTTAGGACAAGGACGTCTCGGCCTATACTTAACGACGCAACGACGGGGTCGTGCAACGACGGAATCGTGCAACGACGGGGTCGTGCAACGACGGGGTCGTGCCATGCCAATGTGCATTTCGATCGAGACAGTGCCTCATCGTGCATGTACTTGACCCAACTTGAACTCAGGGCGGCAGGGTCGTGCCGTATTCTATTCGTAACTTAACATATTCGGGACAGTGATTCGCCGAGGAGCAACTTATGCGAACTCGGCCGTGCCAAGGCATCAAGGGGTTGACTCGTACAGGGCGTGCCCTTAGACTTTGCTTAGACTTGTCCGTGCTTCAAGATGAGGTCGTGCCTAACGACTCCCTGACTTAGCCAACTTATACATTACGGTCCTTTTTGACTTAAAGCGATGGCACTCGACTTAACTTATGCAACTCAGGCCAACAATACCGATACGTGAATGCCAATACTTGATACGCGGAAGCCTTGGTTTGTGCCGAAGCACGTATCTTGCTAACTTGATACATGTTGTGCTAGACTGTCTCATGATTCGACCGACGCTGTGCTAGTACTCGACGCTATCCAAAGGCAAACATGCGGATTGCCGCTCTTGCCGACACATCTACATGAGTGGTCAGTAGCAATGTTAAGCTATCTTAGACACGGCTCGGCGGGGGTATCGGGCCGCCCTTCCAATGGGTAGCTAGCCCCGGAAGTGCCGATACTCCCATGCGGTTATCGTGCATCCTGCTTTGAGCCACAACTCGCTTCTCCCGGGCGAATGATTTCGGCGCCTTGGCAATCATTCGAGAAGACTACACCTTGTCGACAAGTTGTCCAATGACTATGCAAGTCTCAACTCGATCTAACCAGTCCTTCCCAAACATGACCCTGCTTTCCTTCTATATGTCGAGACTCCCAAGCCGCGGGACCGATCTCGTGTGTTTCTTTTCAAGACATAGCGAGACTCCCAAGTAGCGGGACCGATCTCGTGTACGAAACTTATCAAGACTTAGCGAGACTCCCATGCATCGGGACCGATCTCGTGTGTTTCCTTTCAAGATATAGCGAGACTCCCAGGTAGCGGGACCGATCTCGGCGACAACCAGTCGCGTGGACTTCCTTTGATCGTGGCAAGCTTTTCACTAAACCGACCGTAGCTCGTGCCTTAGACAGACCTGGTTCTCTAGGCGATGCTAATGCTCAAGTCATATACTTTATACGACGAGCCTTGTTCTCAAGGGACTACACGACTTGACAACCGCAGATAGAGCGGGACAGTAATAGAATTGGCTTCGATAGCCCAGCACAACTCTTGTTTACTTATTCGGGCAACGAGTCGACGAGCAAAGGCTACACCGAGCTTCGCATCGAGGGAACGTGTCGTGCACGCGTTCGACTTGAACAACCAAGTTCTCGGGTGCCTAGACTTAAGCCAACAAGCCGTGCAAGATGACTTAACTTACGGAACGTGCGAAGGCTATGCCAAGCCTTGTGGGACAGGACCGAGCATGCTTTATTAAGCATTCATGCGGACGATGCCTATGACTTAGGCTGATTCGAGTGTTAGGGCAAAAGGACGGGACCGTGCATGCTTTATCAAGCATTTACGCAGGCAACGCCTAGGACTTAGGCTATTTCAAGTGTCGGGACAACTTAGCAACTTAAGCCAACTTCCTTCTCCCAAGCCACGGGATCGAAGGATCGAGTGTCATTTAAAAGCACACTGAGCCGACTTCTATGAAGACCGTGGGACCATTTTCTATGTTCTAAGACATTCCTGACGGGTCGGGATTATTCCTTTAGCTATGTGCGTTCGTAGCTTTTATATTAGCCTACTTGTGCAAGTTGAAAACATGCGCGTTATTAAGTGAAGGCTAAGATGAGGCAAGTTCACCGAAACTAACCCACCTGAGCGAGGAGTCGCCTCGGACGAGCGAGCCTTCGAGCAGCCGTTGCAAGGCTAAGTTCTAACATCGTCGGTATTTCGATTCCTCCGATTGACTTTGCGGGACGGGGAACTACAGCCCCAAAAGAGGGTGCGCTGGTTAGGGTGCCAACGCTCTCTTCCCCACTATAGGCTAAACTTGGGGCGTTAGCAAGGAAGACGCGGAGGAGGACCCACACTCTGGTTGTGATATAGCTAAAGTGCGCTGGAGCATCAGTGGCACAGAAATAGAAGGTACAACCTGGGACGGTTCAAACAGCGACTGGGACGCGCCACCAGTGGGGCGTGCATGCTGGAATGAGAGGGAGGGGTGGTGTGTGCCTTGTCCAGGCTGGGTGCGCCCAGCAGGGCGCCCAAGAAGGAAGGCTGCAGAGGAGCATTAGTGGTTGGCGCAACCTGGAGAGGCGGATCGTAGGGGTTCCCAGCAAGGAGCTGAGCTTTGGTGGTTGGCACAACCTTGAGAGGCCAACCTAGGTTTTCCCAGCAAGGAGCGCAGTGGCCAGCAAAGGCTGGGGCACGCCAAGGATCGCGACGCCCAGCAAAGGCTAGGGCACGCCAGTGAGGGGGATGGCACGAGCAGGCCACCATTGTGCGCCATGAGGGATTGTACAGAGTGGCTTGTGCCACCTGCAGAGGAAGAAGTGGGGAGGGAAATTCGAATTTGAATTCAAAATTTAGGAAGTGATGAGGGTGGGCGAGAATATGGGGTTTGAATTCAAATGTGGAGGGGAAGGAGGTGGTAGGTGGGAAACAAGGGGGGACGACGTGGGGCCACCTGGAGCTGTGGAGTGGTACAGCCGATCGGCGGAAGGTCGCAACCAGTCGCGTCAGGGAGCAGCAAGCGGCCACCAAGGCCAAGGAGCTGAAGCTGGTCCGGGATCCATGCCATGGGCGGAGGAGAACCCACCGGCCCTTGAGAAGACGTTGCCGAAAGACCCATAGCACCCGGGCGGGGGAGGAGTGTCACTCCCGTTTCCTGTTGTACGTATTTTTATTATACGTGTACGGATTTCTGATATTTGTCAGGTGGATCGTAGTTAGACTTGTCTTACTTAGCCTAGTCTTGGTTTAATCTTGACTTGATTTATTTTGGGTTGGTTCAACATGTTGGCTTGGTTGGTTTGAGATGGTTTGGGCTTAATATATAAGTCAACTACACTCTCTCTCCTCCATAACTTTTATTTACTTCTTCATCTTCTTCATTTACTCCTCCCACCTACACCCAAGAGCCCTAGGCAAGTGCAACTTGCTTCATGATGTATCTTCCATTTTATTTTTCCATTCTCTTCTCCACTTGATTCTAAGCCTCTTTAGAGCTTGGCATTTTTGGTTTTGATGGATGAATTTTTGTAGATCTAAATTTTGATCTTTTCTTGTTTTTCTTGATTTTGATCTATTAAAGCTTCGTATTTCCTAAAAACCAGTCGTTCCAGGCTGTAGGAAATCTTGTTCTATGCAGTTTAAACCCTTGGAAGTCTCAATTCGGACTTGTTTTGAGCAAGTTATGGCATTTTGAAGTTTTCAGGTTCCATGGGTTCTTCTTTGCTGTTTTGGGAAAGAAGAACAGTGCCAGGCACAACCTGTCCCGCACGCGCTTCTTAGCGCGGCGCAACCTGAGTCAGGCACAACCTGAGTCAGGCGCAACCGGATCTCGCGCAGCTCAGTCTGGCGCAATTGTGAAACCCATAATTTTAAATTGCATTTTTCTCTAATTTTTTTTTTATTATTTTGCTAAATTAAATTTTTAGAATAATGTTAGATAATTTGTTAATATTGATAATTAATAAAAGTGTAGAATTATTTTTAAAAGTTATTAATTAATAGTTAAACAATCAATTTAGTGTAAATTAATTTCTGAAAAATCTAAACTTGGATTTTGAGTGTTAACCAGACCCGAACCTGATTTGTACTCAAAAATAATTTTTTAAACAAAATTATTGAATTATAAAATATACATTATATTTTTTTTTAAAAAAAAATGAATTTATGTTTGGCCCAAAGTCTTAAAATTAATAATTTTATTGGCTCATTTATTTTAGAGCCATAGTTAACCTTTAGATCACAACTAATAATACATTAGTTGAAACCTATGTTTGCTGAACCATTCATTCATAATGGTTTGTGTCTTAGCTAAAGGAATAACTTTCCTTTATGTTGGAGAGTTGGGTTCTCTGTTGATTTTTCTTAACGGAAGAACTCTTCTTCTTCCTCTCCCCAACGCTCGACTCACTGCCTCCCTCCACGCCGGTCGGCCATAAAGGCTGGGGGACTCCTCCCCTCCCTAAAGTTGGTAACTTCCAACTTTATTTTCCTATATAAACCCTTCATCTCAACCATTCTTCCCTACACCACCATTTCCCCAGTTTCTGAGAAATTCCTAGATCTACTTTTTCGGCGAACTTGAGCCGATCCACCCCTTTTTCGGAGTTCCCGGGCCGCCCCCTACTCGGCGCACCTCCCCGGCGCCGCTTTCCGTGGCCCGACACCCGATCCCGGGCCTCCCGCCAACCCGCGCGTCCCCGCGTCACCGTCGCCCGCGCCCTGTCGCCGCTCCCTGGCCGGCGCCCGACCCTCCGGCGACCCGCTGACCGCCGGTGACTGCCCCGTCCGTTTTCAGTGCTGACCCGTTCCCGTTCCGAGCTTCAATTTCGGTTTCGGTACACTCTGACCCAATATTCTATATTTGTCGATGATGAATTTCTGGTCCCCGAATCCTTCGGGATTTCGGATTTCGGCAACGTAAAAGTTACGTTGCTATTTTTCCGAAAATTGTCGGAACTGTTTTTGCTGGATATTCCTGACAGAACAATGTTCTGAGAATTCTTGGGGTTTCCGAGAAACTTTCCGGAAGAGTTCTGTGCTTGGGAAAAATTTCTCGGATTTCCGATAATATCTCGGAAGTGTTCTGGAGATTACAATTTTAATTCTTAATTTATACCCAAGAATTCGGTTTTGTTGAGTTCAATTCTAGTTCTGTGGTTTGAGAATGGTTTCTGTTTGATTCTTGGATGTCTTCTTAGTTTGGAATGGTTTATTGGATTCATTTGGGTTCTGTTGTGAAATCGGATTTCCGACTTGAATTCGGAATTCTGGAATTTTCGGGAAAATATTCTATATGGATGGTTATATAAATATCGGGTTTGGTATTAATTTGCAGGTTAACGGAAGCACTCCCAGTTTTTGGGTTGACCGAAAATAGAGGGAGTGTTGCCGAAATTTTTGGGAAATTTATTAAATGATTTTTAAAATGATTTTTCGGATTAAATATTTTTGGGCGACGACCTTAAAGGTCACTGGGCCCCAACGCAATGCAAACGCACCGGTTCGACCGGACGTTGAGGCAGAGCAGTTGAAAATGAAGTTTGGACCAGAGTCTGAGACTCGAAATCAATTTAATTTAATTTAATTTATTAGTTGTAGGATAATTTATAAAGACTAACCAAATGTTTTCTCTTATTTAAATTTATGTAAATGGTCTGTAAAGGCATAAGTCCATTCATTCGTGTTGGTGTGTAAAGTTTGTAATAGCTTAGTATTTTTATTTATTTGTTTTCTGGTTTATTGGTTGACGTAAAACACGTAAAACAATAAATAAATATTTATTTTATTATAGAAATTAAAATAATTTTCTCACAATAAATAACTAGGAAAAGTACAAGTTTGTAATTCAACAAATTCACAACTTTCTCATTAAAAGAAAAACCTAAATTTTATATATATACTAAAAAAAAAAAAATACAAGTTTTACGAAACAGTCGGAAAGAAACGAATTTTCTCAAATAAATGTTAACATGATTTAGTTCCTTCGCAAATTGATTTACAGAAACTATCTCGATAAGCGTGTAATTTAGTAACAACATAAAACTGGACTAGGACCAATTCTAGAGATTGTAACTAGCACACTTAGAATGGTTCAATTTTCTGATGCTGAGTCAGGATTCTCAATTGTAGGATTTCAAGGACGGTACTAGTCTCCATCAACAATCCTTTTTCCAGTCATAATCCAAGGCAAGTACGGTTGTGTTTAATTGCAGTTTAATTAATATTAGAATTTTGCATGTTAAATACACAACTGTTACACGTACTCTCTCCTAGAGTAATATTGAATCATTGCATCGGGATAATGGAGAGTAGCGTAGTTATCTATGATCAAAGCCAAATAGTTAATGAATGTGCGACCTTGCCCCTCTTCACACGGGGTTAGGCCGGACCGTATCAATAGGATACAATTGAATCATCCTAAACCGGTCATAGATACTGCTTACTCAAATCACAATTGTTTTATAGTTGGAAATCATTGTTTCAAAATTATTTAATATTGCAAGTTTCTATTAATTATGCAAATTGTTATTTTTCATAATTGTACTTGCTCCTTTCCTGACTGGATCCCCCACACCCAATAGGTTCTATTGATGACTCAGAGCTACTGATTAGTAGTTACTACGACCCGGAGCTGTACCCTGCTGTTCTCCCAGACGAGGTCCATGGAGATGATGATGACACTTCTGCTTAGTTGAAGTTTAGTTTATCTTTTAAATAAAATAAATGTTATGTTAAAGTTGTGGACAAGCTTTGTAATGGACAAGTTTATTTTATCGTTTAAATTAAATGTTGTGGCAATTATAGTTTCAAATGTTGTTGATTTTACCTGCATATGGAAAACAGCTTACTGCCGCCGTCTCAACAACGGTGCAGGTTGGGCATGATCCGAGTCGACCCAAGAAATTGGGATCGGGTCGTGACATGTTTTTAGTGGTGGCCCATGCAGGTCTCTAACAACAACTTAGAAAAACCTAGGAAACAGTTAGAACACTAGAACATCAAATTGCCACAACATAGGACCGATATATACATACATATTATTATTAAATATTTTGTTTGACTATAGATAGGCTACCTTGCTTATGTTTTTATCCTAAAACTTCCAGAGAATGACCACTGACAATACCAACCCTGCTGGCGATAGGATGTCAACACCTGACCACACCCCACCTCCCCAATCAAGTCCGGATCCTACACCTCGACAGCTGGCTGACCGTCCCCACAATACAACAATGGATCCATCATCTTCTCGGACGGAGATGCAACCCCCAGTAGTTACGCCTACTCCAGCTGCCCCACCGGTGCCTGTGGACCCCACTGACCTCATAGGTCTGCTAAGAGGAGTGTTAGAAGCCCAGAGAACTCAAGCTGAAGCTCATCGTGAGCAGACGGCCATTATGAGAGAAGGCATGGAGAACGCCCATAGCGTGGCAATGGCTGCACTGGAAAGAGGAGAAGCAGCTCAACAGGAACCAAGGCCTGCCAAGGTAAACATAAATTTAAGAATTAATTTATGTAATAATAAGGCCATTTAATTAATGGAAATCATATTGCCAAGGTGGGCGATATTGAGAGCTTTAAGAAGCAAAACCCTCGACCCTTCAAGGGAACCGAGGGAATTGTCTATGCTGATGAATGGCTCGACAATATGGAGCGTCTCCTGAGCGTTGCTCGGCTTCCAGAAGACCTCAAGGCCGAAGCAGTGGGACTCCAACTGCAGAATGTAGCAAGCACCTGGTATCGGAATGAACCCCGACTCCAGGATAGGCAAGTTGACTGGGACACCTTCAAGAGGTTGTTCCAGAGGAAGTTCTTCCCAACTTCAGAGTTGCGGGAGATGGAGCGACAATTCCAGAACCTGAAGCAGGGCAACATGTCTGTGGAAGAATATGCTGCTGAATTTGGCCAGCTCAGCCGATTTGCCAAGAATCTGGTGGCTGATCCTGACGATCGTGCTGAAAGGTTCAGATATGGACTAAGAGAAGAGATCCGCACCCATGTGATCTCAGGCGGTGCCAAGACTTATGAGAAGATCCTGGAACGAGCACAAGACATAGAGAAGAGCCAACCTGCCCGCTCGAAGAGAGATTATCCTGGAACTAGCAACTTCCAGGGTAATCAGAAGAAGCCCAACAACAACAACAACAACAGGCCCCAGCATCACCAGCAAGCAAGGAATAATGATGTAGCACCCCAGAAGCAGATCCCTGTTTGTAGCTATTGCAAGAGGCCGGGTCATCAGGTGAACATCTGTCGGAAGAGGCTTGGACAATGTCTGATCTGTGGGTCTACCACCCACCAAGTGAAGGACTGCCCCTCAGCGGCCAACAGAGCTGGAGGAAATCAGCAGAAAGGACCTCTGCCCACTCAGCAGCAACAATTTGGGCAGCATCAACAGAAGATGGGGCGAGCTTTTGCCCTAACTGCAGAGGAACCAGAGCCGGAGCGGGAACCTAATGCGGATGTCATATCAGGTTACATCTATGTTCATTCTCATCCTGCATTAGCTTTATTCGACTCTGGTGCAACACACAGTTTCATAGCAACAAAGTTTATCTCTGCACACCACATAGTTACAGGCTTTAGCAAGAGGATTTGTAGGGTTATGACTGGAGGTGGACCCTTACCCATTACGGAGACCTGTAATTGCCCCATTACAATATCTGGCCATAAGTTTGTAGCACCTTTACTGGTAATGCCCTTGCCCAACTATGACATAGTCCTTGGAATGGACTGGTTGAGCAAGCAGCATGCGCTGATAGATTGTCACAGAGGATGTGTAATCTTCAGCCCACCTGGAGGGCCAGAGTTTGAAGTCTCTAGAGCTCCGGAGGTTATGGAGAGTATTGTCTACTCTATTACTGAAGAATCTGGACCACCCCATCCCATCATAGCGGAATTCATGGATGTTTTCCCTGATAGTCTTCCTGGGCTACCCCCAGATCGGGACATAGAATTCACTATTGATTTAGTCCCTGGCTCTCCCCCGATTTCTAAGGGATGTTATAGAGTCAACCCGAAGGAGGCCAAAGAGATGAAGGAGCAGATCAACGAACTGAAGTCTCTGGGATTCATTCGAGACGGAGCTTCACCCTGGGGAGCACCTGTCTTGTTTGTGCCTAAGAAGGACGGAACGGTGCGGATGTGCATCGACTACCGGGCGCTGAACAATGTCACAATCAAGAACAAGTACCCTCTGTCCCGGATCGATGACTTATTTGACCAGTTGAGTGGAGCCAAGGTGTTTTCCAAGATTGATCTCAGGTCTGGCTATCATCAGATCAAGGTCAGGAAGGAAGACATTCCCAAGACGGCATTCAACACCAAGTATGGGCAGTTTGAATTCTTGGTCATGCCGTTTGGTCTGACGAATGCTCCTGCTGTGTTCATAAACCTTATGAACAAGGTTTTCCATGAATACTTAGACCAGTTTGTCGTCGTCTTCATTGATGACATACTGATCTATTCAAAGACGAAGGAGGAGCACGAAGAGCACCTCAGGAAAGTTCTGGAAACTTTGAGGAAGGAGAAGCTGTACGGTAAGCTATCCAAGTGTGAATTCTTTCTAGACAAGGTGGATTTTCTTGGCCATGTTGTCACAGGAGAAGGAATTTCTGTGGATCCTAAGAAGATAGCTGCTGTGGAGAAGTGGCCTACCCCAAGCTCAGTTGCTGACATCAGAAGTTTCTTGGGCTTGGCGGGCTACTATCGGAAGTTCGTGAAGGACTTTGCTAGAATTGCTGAACCAATGACGAAGCTGACTCGGAAGAATGAAGAGTTCATCTGGACGGAAGATTGCCAAGCAGCATTTGAGGAGTTGAAGAAGAGGCTCACCACTGTACCAATCCTTGCGCTACCCGCAGGATCCGGTGGATTCACAATCTACAGTGACGCCTCGGGCAAAGGACTGGGTTGCGTTCTTCAACAACATGGGAAAGTGATTGCTTATGCATCTAGGCAATTACGGACTCATGAGAAGAACTATCCCACTCATGATCTGGAGCTTGCTGCAGTCATCTTTGCGTTGAAGCTTTGGAAGCATTATCTATATGGAGAGAGAGTGGAAATATACACAGATCATAAAAGTCTGAAGTATGTTTTCACTCAGAAAGAGTTGAACATGAGGCAAAGGCGATGGCTGGAGTTAATGAAGGACTTCGACATCGACCTGCAATACCACCCGGGTAAGGCTAATGTGGTCGCTGATGCACTTAGTCGATACCCAGTGGCGATGTTCTTAACCAAGGAGAGGCACCTGTTGGAGGACATCGAGAAGCTTGAACTGGAGATTGTACTGCCTGGACGGAAGGAATTGGATGCTGATTCTGTATTGATAAAGTTGCAAGTGAGCTCGTACCTGATGGACAAGGTCAAGGAGACGCAGTTTCAAGACGAGGCACTTTGTAAGCTGAGAGATCAAGTGTTAGCAGGAACACTGGAGGGTTTCTCAATCGCCAGCAATGGAGCCCTGAAGAATGGTACGAGGCTTTGCGTACCGTCTGGCGAACTGAGGAACGAGTTGATGAAGGAAGCGCATCAGACTCAATATTCCATACATCCTGGAGCCAATAAGATGTATCGGGATATGCGCACTATTGTCTGGTGGAGTGGAATGAAGAAAGATGTCACCAGGTATGTTGCTAGATGCTTGATTTGTCAACAAGTAAAGGCTAGTAGACAGAGACCTGCAGGACTTCTACAACCGCTGGACATTCCAGAATGGAAGTGGGAGCACATCACGGTGGATTTCGTGTCAGGACTGCCTCGTTCCCAAGGAGGGAAGGATGCCATCTGGGTAATTGTAGACCGACTAACCAAGTCAGCTCACTTTATCCCCTTCAAAGTTGGTTTATCCACTGAGAAGTTGGCAGCATTGTACATGCGGCACATCTACCGGATTCATGGCGTACCGGTAAGTATTGTTTCTGACCGAGACACTCGTTTTACCTCACATTTTTGGAAGAGCTTGCATGACAGCTTGGGGACTCAGTTGAAGTTCAGCACGGCTTATCATCCTCAGACTGATGGGCAATCTGAGAGGACTATTCAGACACTTGAAGATATGCTGCGAGCTTGTGTCTTGGAATTTGGAGGATCGTGGGAAGACCATCTGCACTTGGTAGAGTTTTCTTACAATAACAGCTACCAAGCCAGTATTGGTATGACCCCGTTCGAAGCTCTTTATGGACGTCGTTGCCGTACACCATTGGCATGGGACGACGTTGGTGAAAGATTACTGCTGGGTCCAGAAATGGTGACTGACGCAGCAGAGAAGGTGAAGTTTATCAGAGACAGGCTCAGGATTGCTCAAGACAGACAGAAGCACTGGGCAGACAGCAGTCGTAGACCAATGGCATTTGAAGAAGGAGATAAGGTCTTCGTGAAGATTTCTCCTACCAGAGGGACAATCAGATTTGGTAGAGCTGGGAAGCTGAGTCCCAGATACATTGGCCCGTTCGAAGTTCTGAGCCGGATTGGAGAAGTGGCGTATAGGTTAGCTCTACCAGCTAATCTAGAAGGTGTGCATAACGTCTTCCACGTTTCACAGCTCAGAGAGTATGTACCTGATGAGAACCACGTCTTGGACCATTCAGAGTTGGAGATCGGACCAAGCCTCACTATACCAGAGAAGCCAGTGGCAATCTTGGACAGAGGTGAGAAGAGGACCAGAACCTCGGTAACTCCCATAGTTCGAGTGATGTGGAGGCATGATTCCCCAGGCGAATCTACCTGGGAGCGAGAGGATGAGATGCGGGAGAAATACCCGTACTTGTTTGAGACCTGAGGTATTTTCCTAACCTAACTCTTTAAATTTCGAGGACGAAATTTTCTTAAGGAGGGAAGGTTGTGAAACCCATAATTTTAAATTGCATTTTTCTCTAATTTTTTTTTTATTATTTTGCTAAATTAAATTTTTAGAATAATGTTAGATAATTTGTTAATATTGATAATTAATAAAAGTGTAGAATTATTTTTAAAAGTTATTAATTAATAGTTAAACAATCAATTTAGTGTAAATTAATTTCTGAAAAATCTAAACTTGGATTTTGAGTGTTAACCAGACCCGAACCTGATTTATACTCAAAAATAATTTTTTAAACAAAATTATTGAATTATAAAATATACATTATATTTTTTTTTTTTTAAAAATGAATTTATGTTTGGCCCAAAGTCTTAAAATTAATAATTTTATTGGCTCATTTATTTTAGAGCCATAGTTAACCTTTAGATCACAACTAATAATACATTAGTTGAAACCTATGTTTGCTGAACCATTCATTCATAATGGTTTGTGTCTTAGCTAAAGGAATAACTTTCCTTTATGTTGGAGAGTTGGGTTCTCTGTTGATTTTTCTTAACGGAAGAACTCTTCTTCTTCCTCTCCCCAACGCTCGACTCACTGCCTCCCTCCACGCCGGTCGGCCATAAAGGCTGAGGGACTCCTCCCCTCCCTAAAGTTGGTAACTTCCAACTTTATTTTCCTATATAAACCCTTCATCTCAACCATTCTTCCCTACACCACCATTTCCCCAGTTTCTGAGAAATTCCTAGATCTACTTTTCCGGCGAACTTGAGCCGATCCACCCCTTTTTCGGAGTTCCCGGGCCGCCCCCTACTCGGCGCACCTCCCCGGCGCCGCTTTCCGTGGCCCGACACCCGATCCCGGGCCTCCCGCCGACCCGCGCGTCCCTCCGTCACCGTCGCCCGCGCCCTGTCGCCGCTCCCTGGCCGGCGCCCGACCCTCCGGCGACCCGCTGACCGCCGGTGACTGCCCCGTCCGTTTTCAGTGCTGACCCGTTCCCGTTCCGAGCTTCAATTTCGGTTTCGGTACACTCTGACCCAATATTCTATATTTGTCGATGATGAATTTCTGGTCCCCGAATCCTTCGGGATTTCGGATTTCGGCAACATAAAAGTTACGTTGCTATTTTTCCGAAAATTGTCGGAACTGTTTTTGCTGGATATTCCTGACAGAACAATGTTCTGAGAATTCTTGGGGTTTCCGAGAAACTTTCCGGAAGAGTTCTGTGCTTGGGAAAAATTTCTCGGATTTCCGATAATATCTCGGAAGTGTTCTGGAGATTACAATTTTAATTCTTAATTTATACCCAAGAATTCGGTTTTGTTGAGTTCAATTCTAGTTCTGTGGTTTGAGAATGGTTTCTGTTTGATTCTTGGATGTCTTCTTAGTTTGGAATGGTTTATTGGATTCATTTGGGTTCTGTTGTGAAATCGGATTTCCGACTTGAATTCGGAATTCTGGAATTTTCGGGAAAATATTCTATATGGATGGTTATATAAATATCGGGTTTGGTATTAATTTGCAGGTTAACGGAAGCACTCCCAGTTTTTGGGTTGACCGAAAATAGAGGGAGTGCTGCCGAAATTTTTGGGAAATTTATTAAATGATTTTTAAAATGATTTTTCGGATTAAATATTTTTGGGCGACGACCTTAACGGTCACTGGGCCCCAACGCAATGCAAACGCACCGGTTCGACCGGACGTTGAGGCAGAGCAGTTGAAAATGAAGTTTGGACCAGAGTCTGAGACTCGAAATCAATTTAATTTAATTTAATTTATTAGTTGTAGGATAATTTATAAAGACTAACCAAATGTTTTCTCTTATTTAAATTTATGTAAATGGTCTGTAAAGGCATAAGTCCATTCATTCTTGTTGGTGTGTAAAGTTTGTAATAGCTTATTATTTTTATTTATTTGTTTTCTGGTTTATTGGTTGACGTAAAACACGTAAAACAATAAATAAATATTTATTTTATTATAGAAATTAAAATAATTTTCTCACAATAAATAACTAGGAAAAGTACAAGTTTGTAATTCAACAAATTCACAACTTTCTCATTAAAAGAAAAACCTAAATTTTATATATATACTAAAAAAAAAATACAAGTTTTGCGAAACAGTCGGAAAGAAACGAATTTTCTCAAATAAATGTTAACATGATTTAGTTCCTTCGTAAATTGATTTACAGAAACTATCTCGATAAGCGTGTAATTTAGTAACAACATAAAACTGGACTAGGACCAATTCTAGAGATTGTAACTAGCACACTTAGAATGGTTCAATTTTCTGATGCTGAGTCAGGATTCTCAATTGTAGGATTTCAAGGACGGTACTAGTCTCCATCAACAATCTTTTTTCCAGTCATAATCCAAGGCAAGTACGGTTGTGTTTAATTGCAGTTTAATTAATATTAGAATTTTGCATGTTAAATACACAACTGTTACACGTACTCTCTCCTAGAGTAATATTGAATCATTGCATCGGGATAATGGGGAGTAGCGTAGTTATCTATGATCAAAGCCAAATAGTTAATGAATGTGCGAGCTTGCCCCTCTTCACACGGGGTTAGGCCGGACCGTATCAATAGGATACAATTGAATCATCCTAAACCGGTCATAGATACTGCTTACTCAAATCATAATTGTTTTATAGTTGGAAATCATTGTTTCAAAATTATTTAATATTGCAAGTTTCTATTAATTATGCAAATTGTTATTTTTCATAATTGTACTTGCTCCTTTCCTGACTGGATCCCCCACACCCAATAGGTTCTATTGATGACTCAGAGCTACTGATTAGTAGTTACTACGACCCGGAGCTGTACCCTGCTGTGCTCCCAGACGAGGTCCATGGAGATGATGATGACACTTCTGCTTAGTTGAAGTTTAGTTTATCTTTTAAATAAAATAAATGTTATGTTAAAGTTGTGGACAAGCTTTGTAATGGACAAGTTTATTTTATCGTTTAAATTAAATGTTGTGGCAATTATAGTTTCAAATGTTGTTGATTTTACCTGCATATGGAAAACAGCTTACTGCCGCCGTCTCAACAACGGTGCAGGCTGGACATGATCCGAGTCGACCCAAGAAATTGGGATCGGGTCGTGACAGCAATCTAGCCCAGTGCCCCCTTAGGCCCTGGCGTAACCTGACCCGGCGCACCCTAGTCCGGCGCAACCTAGCCTCGCGCAACCTAGTGCCTGGCGCAACCTGACTTGGCCCGACTTGTTCTGGCGCAACCTAGCCTGTCTTGACCCGACTTGCCTTGGCACAACTTGACCAGACCTGGCGCACCCTAGTGCCTGACACTCCAATGCCTGGCACTCCAGTGCCTGGCACCCCAGTGCCTAGGCGCAACCTAATGTTTGGGTGCAACCTGTAGCCTTGGCACCCCCTAGTGTCTGGCGCAGCCTATTACCCTGACGCAACATGGCTAATGCCACTTGTTGGCCATGGTACCCCTTGCCCCTTGCATGATCTGTCATTTAATTATTGGTTTTATGTTAATTGCTTATCCCATGTACTTAACCTATTTGTGACGACCCGACTCGATAACTTATTGAGCATAGCATTACTTGTCAGTATTGATGTTGACATGAACACGACATAAAAATCTGGATAGTGGTCCGTCGAGGCGCACTCTTGATAAGCACTCTTGACATGATAAGTAACTTGATAAGGCATGTACAATCTTGATAGTGGTCCGTCGAGGTGCACTCCTGACAAGTAATCTTGACAAGTAACAAGTAACCTGGCATGACGTGATAATCTTGAACGTTGTTGCGACAGCTACCCTGACTTGCTAAGTAACTCTTGTCTTGACACCGTGGTTGATTTTCTCGATTGTGCCTGTATAAGCTACATGTCTCGTCTTGCATCATGTCTAGGCCATGAATTCCTGATTTTTCACGGTCAGGGATTTATACTGAATCTGACTAAGTTAATGACTAGATTGATCAAGTAGTTCATATAGAGAGATGTTTCCAATTACAGGCGATCCCGTTATCCCGGCCACACCTGAGGGACTTGTAGCCTACCATCGAGTAGGGCACATTTTCAGCCCACTGTCATGTGGGACTCTTCATGAAACAAGTTCTATGCATATTGTCATGTGTTGCACTCCAAGCCACCTAATAATTCTTGATAACTCTTAAATGAATCTCACCTGGATAACCTGGATAGCTGCAGGGCTTGTGACTGCAGAAACATCTCATTGCATCTTGCTTGTAACTAGGCTTGTGATAACCCTAGTTAGTTAAAGTATCAAGCCGTACTCCTTATTTGGCCGTGAATGATGGATGTAGTCCTGTCTAGCCTTGTCTAATCGATGCCAATCTATGATTACTTCAGCACATGCTTACTCATGTTGTACTCTTGTCGATAATTGGTTGGAGACTAAGCTCTGTTCAGGTGAAGGGTTACAACTCCGGTTCTTGTTTGATTTACGGGTTGTAACTTGGCTACCGGAATAGTCCCTTAGTTGTCTTATCGTTTATCACCTTGTTTCCTCTAACTCATGTCGTTTATTACCATTTATGTTCCCATGCGCTAATATGTTGGTTTTAGTTCTTAAGTGAAACCTCATTTGTGGCACTTGCTCTTCTGGGGTCTGATCCAGCTGGTTTTGTATGGCTAGATTTCGGAGTAGGACTCGAGGATCCTCTAGCCTTCCAGCCAGGTGGTGACCACTAGGCGCAACCCTGGCAACGAGTGGATTCTTATTTTGCTCTCCCACTCTCTTGTAAAAATATTCTTTTGAGACGTTTAGCCGCTGAGCAAGTGTTAGCTCGTTTGCAACTTTACTTACTGTCTACCTACGGGCTGTAACATGATTGACAAATCCTAGAGTTGATCATGTATGACTGAAATTCTTACTAGTCTTCATATTTTGTATGACTAGCTTCATGATCATCTGAATATGTAATATTTGGGACGCCTTACTTTGTATGTTTGATGATCTAACATCTTGTAACATTTACTTACTTGCTTGAGATTGAGACACTAGGCTTGTTCAGGACCATAAGAGACTGTTGGCTTGTAGATAAGCCCTCATGCATCTAGACAGACGTAACCGTATATCGAGGTAGATTATACATCAATGTACGTAGATGGTTGTGTCTGTCCCCTGCTCTCCAGTATTCTGGTTCTGGGACGTGACAAGGAGGGGAGCAGGAGGTGATACGAGGTTCGTCGCGTCAGTGAGGAGGAGGATGTCCACCGGCGCCAGAGGCGGTGGCCGGCCATCAAAGGCCCTGAAGATGGGGTCCTCGTCCATCGCGGGGAAGAGTCGCAGCAAGTGTATCTAGGGGGCTCCACAAAAAAGGGACCAGGTTTGGTTCGCAGAATCAGTGTCTTGAAGATAAATCTTAAGGTTCACCATCCAAGACAACATGAAGGGAAGATCTGCGCGGGAAGTCGTCGTCGTCTTTATACATGGAGATCGCTACCGGTAAGTTCTGTGATTTCAAGTTATAATCTTCTTCTTTCTAGTTGAGTTTAGTGAGGGGGTTAAACCTTTGGACAGAGGATTCAACATTCTTTTTATTCAATCTTGTAATTTTACCGGACTTATATAGATTGAAATTTGTCCATGTGACGTAGTCGCCGAACATATATGTTGTTTGATCTGTGCTTGGTGCTTGCGATAGAGGGGGGTTGGTTATCTAAGATGGGTTGGCCTAAGTTTTCACTGCAGTCACGATTTAGACTTAATATCGGAACATGAAATTGCCGTATCGGTTCCATCATAAGGTACGTTCAATTTTCAAATCTCGTCCTAGGCCCATAGACGTTAGGAGTCTTAGGGCATTGATGTCATTCTCGAGATAAAAATACGGTACCAATAACAACATGAGAGGAAGCCAAACGTGGATTCAGTGTATTTATTTCTAGATATTATTAAACACAAAATGTGATCTTCAGCTAAACAAATTGAACCTGCAGTAAATCAAAGTATTCGCTATAGAGGCTTAAAGAATGTGTTATCTAGCTCTGATCATTTATGTTTGGACAATAAACTAAGTAGCATGCTTATACTGACTTTTATAATTAAAGGAAAATTGTAATATAGGCACTAAAGTATTAACTTATTGTGCAAAAGGAACTAAGTTTCCAAAAATTATATTGAGAGCAACGTCACGCCGTAAAATAGGGCGTGAAATTTATACGCCCTTTACTTGGACGTTGGAAATAAAGTGATTGGGATTAATTGGCTTCATAAGAATTAATTATGGTTTAATATATTAGTTAAAAGTGTTAGGAATTTAATTGGCTGGAGGGAAAAAGGGCGCCCAACAAAAGGGCGTTTATTTCATTTTGCCACCCATTTTTTAGGCGTTTATTTATTTATTTATTTGGTAAAATTACTTTTACAACGGCTATTTTTACAATGTCTAAATTTTACAACGGCTATTTTTACTGACTGTGTATATAAATTACCTACACTACTCAAATTCTAGAAGTACTCCATTCAACTCCTCCATTCATCCAAACTTCAACTCCATTGACGAGTTGTGAGATACCATCCGTGGCGCCAATCTCCATGCTCACGTAATTTTACCGTCGGATAATCATATAACTAAATAATGTCTCAAATTTTTTAGTGCCTATAATTATCAAGTATAATAATTATAATTTACTTTAACTAAAAATTCATGTCCGTCGAATACCAGATTCGAAACGTGATTGCCTCGCTCCTGGATAATAGTCCGTGTAGTAGGTCCACCTGGTATTCGACTGTCATTTCGAACATCCATATATAAAATTGATAAAAAAAATATTATACATTAATTTTACCAAAACTTAAAATATACATGAAAAGTTCAGTAAAACTTACGTCCTTCTTTAGGCACGCAATTTTTTTTAAAAAAATGCCCTTCATTTGGGCACCAAAGTGAAATATGCACCCTTCTGAAGGGGGCCAAAAATTATGCTCTCATGCTTCAGAGAAAGCATTCTGCTTAAGGAATTAAAGCAGACATGGTTAAGGAAAAAGCATTCTGCTTAAGGAATTGGTTAAGAGGAAACAATATATCGATGGCTTAATTTAAAACGTTTAACTTTTAACGCCCTATTTTAGAGCGCGATGATGCTCTTCTTGGAATTATTCCATACTTTATATCTTTTACGCAATTTTTAGAACTTTTTTGGCTTCTGATGAAATTTTCTGTATAATTAAATCTTCTGACATAGTTTATAAGCAAATTATAGTGCACTGACAAAAAATAATATTTATATCTAAAAATGTTATATCTGTATTTATATCCGTATTCATATTTTAGTATTTGTGTAAGATATATATATATATATATATATATATATATATATATATATATATATATATATATATATATATATATATATATATATATATATATATATATATATCCGTGTACATATTTTGGTATTTATGTAACATAGATAAATATATTGTACCTACTTAAAGATGTTATGTCCCATATAACATATTTGTATTATATTTTTATTTGTATTCTTGCAACGTAGTAAGCAAGACTCGGCAGAATGTTATTGATATAAGATGCATTAATTTGACATTTAGGTTGCGTTTGGTTCATTGTAATGTAATCGTAATCGTAATGGAATTTGATTTGTAATGTAATGGAATTATAATTACATTACTATGTTTGGTTGAAGCATGTAATCAAATCATGTAATGTAATATCAATTGTATTCATATGTTTGGTTTACCATGTAATGTAATTAAGTTTCTAATTTAATATTTTTTTAAATACAACATAAAATTTAAAAAGTGGATCACTAAATTTTTTTAAAAATTTAAAAAGAAATAAACTAAAAATAAATAATAAATAAATAAGGAAAAAATAGTTTATTTTCTGCTAATAAAAGACAAAAAATGAAAAAACGACAAAAAATAAAAAATACAAAAAATGACAAACGAACAAAATAGAAGAAAAAAAAAACCAAAAATGAAAAAGCGATAAAAAAAATGACAAAAAAAAATCAAAATGTGAAAACCATAAATAGTGACCAATAATGATAAAAAAAAGACTAAAAACAAAAAACAACAATAAATGAAAGGAAAACGATAGAAGACGATAAAAACGTGAAAAATGCGAAAACGATAGAAGACGATAAAAACATGAAAAATGGTCAAAAACGTACAAGATCGACAAAAATCGATAAATAACATGCAGAAATGGCAAAAAATGTGCAAAATCGACAAAAAGATTAAAAAAAAAGGTAAAAAAATTGACAAAAAACGATAAAAAAATAAAAAAAAAAGGCAAAAAGACAGACAAAAAAGGGCAAAAACAACAAAAAAAAAGGACAAAAACGATAAAAAAACAAACAAAAATAACCAAAAACGAACAAAAATGACAAAAAAACCGAACAAAAACGACAAAAAAACAAAAAAAAACAACAAAAAAGGACAAAAACGACAAAAAAAATAAAACAACCAAAAAGGAACAAAAATGACAAAAAACGAACAAAAACAACAAAAAAATAACAAAAACCGAAAAAAAGGACAAAAAACGAACAAAAATTACAAAAAACGACAAAAAACGACCAAAAAGAAAAAAATCGACCAAAAACAAAAAAGGACAAAAACGACAAAAAAACAAACAAAAACAACAAAAAACGAACAAAAATGACAAAAAAGGAACAAAAATGACAAAAGAACGAACAAAAACGACAAAAAAGGGACAAAAACAACAAAAAAGGACCAAAACGACAAAAAAAAAAGACGAACAAAAATGACAAAAGACAAACAAAAACGACAAAAAACGTACAAAAACGACCAAAAACGACAAAAAAGAAACAAAAACAACAAAAAATGACCAAAAACAAACAAAAATGACAAAAAAGAACAAAAACGACAAAAAAGACCAAAAACGAACAAAATGACCAAAAACGACAAAAACAAACAAAAACAACAAAAAATGACCAAAAACGAACAAAAAGACCAAATTATAGCATACCAACATTCCGCTTAAGTTGTAATGTAATTGCGATTACATAGGTTTTATGATATAATTGAGTTTAAAGAAACTGATGTAATGTAATCAAACTTGTAATCGCGATTACATTACATCTAATTTTTTTTGTCAAACCAAACATCCGAGTTAGATTGACAACGTAATACCAATTACATTACGTTGTCCAATCCTGCAAACCAAACGGGCCTTAGTTCCTTAGGCGTTGGCTTTATCTAAAATTGACTTCCTTGTCACCATCGACACCTTGTTGAAGTTTTCTCTCCTATTTTGTTAAGAACCCAGAAAGGATGGATTGGTAAAGATGTCGGATTTATTCTACTTATTTATTTGTTTGGTTCCTTGGATGTTCAAATATATAAATGACTTCCTTGCCATCATCAACTCAATTGACGTTGAAATGTGATCCGAAATTAAAGAAAAGGCTTGGTAAAGACGTATGCATTTTACTATTTACTTACATGTTGTTGTGTCCTACGTCGGATTTATACAATTTAGATATCTGTTGTTGCATCTTGTCGCGTTTCATATATTTAAGTCTCTAATGTAAGTTATGTTGGGAACCAAGTTCGGAAACCGTTTTCCTAAATCAGAAAGTCCTACAAAAGAACCGAACAAAAGCACGCAAACTAAAAATGCCAAACACAATCGCAGACACAAAGATTTTTGATGTGGAAAATCCTTGCAGAAAAAATCACAGGACGATCGGAGTCCAATCCTGAAGAACCTCCACTAATGGAATAAAGAGAATACACCCTCTACAAGCTCCTCCCGATCCAACACGGATCACCACAACTCACTTTAAAGAAGAAATTTTTTGATTGCGGACTCCGAAGAACAAGAGATGTCGAAAAATTATTGGAAACAATCTCTGTCGGCTCTTTGTCGTACCCTTACAACCAAACACTCTGCAGGTGATTGAAATCGTACATAGCTTTTTCAAATAAAATTTAAAATAAAGAGTTAAATTTATTTAGGATGATAAAATCTAACTTTCTCACGTAACTATCAAATAAAAAAAAGTTAGGAAAAAAAAAAGATTGGACGCCATCTTAGATGGCGCCACGCTAAAAAAAAAAAAGTTGGACGCCCTCTAAGATGGCGCCACATCCTTTTTCTTACAAATATTGAAAACTTCTCATCTTTTATATAAATTTACCAAATTTTATCACTCTATATGAATTTTCTTGTTTATAAAAGTTTCTAACAACTGTTTGGTAACGACTGTTTGGTAACAACTTTTTAAAATAAATATAATATCTAAAAGCGAATTGTGGGACATGATGCATTTCCACATGTTAATTCAGATATATTTTTTTAGAATAATACTATTTGCCCTTCCAAATTATACTTTTAAACCGTTCCTCCTTACGTGACAGCTGACGTGGCATGTTGATTTGGCAGCTGACGTGACAAATTTTAAAATTAAAATTAACATTAACATTAACATTAACATTAACATTAGCATAAAATTAATGTTAATATTAACATTAAAATTAATATTAACATTAACAATAATATTAATATTAATATTAACATTAAAATCAACATTAATATTAATTAATATTAATATTAATATTAATATTAACATTAAATTAACATTAATTAATATTAATATTAAATTAATATGGACAAAATTGGGTAATTAACTTTTTGTGTTAAAATTTGTCATATTATCGGCTATGTCAGATGACACATAATATTAATTAACATGCCACGTCAGCTGCCACATAAGAAAGGATGTATTGGAGGAACAATTTGAAAGTACGAATAGCATTACTCTTTTTTTTTAAACACCAACAATCTTGAACGAGTATATGATAAATTTTCTATTTTATGCTAAATATAGATTAGTACATGCTTTCTTAGTTATCTAAACTTGTAATTAAGTTTACTATAGATTAATATTTTTTCTAAGTTATCTAAACTCTTAATTATTAGTCGATTCCATAATAATATGCTTGGCCACTAACTATGCCCTCTCTCTCCACCTTTTCATTGAAACAGAAGGGGAAATTTTGTAAGACGTCAATGTTTTCCAGAAACATAGATCACTGGCATTGTTGACTAGTCAATTTCTTACCATCCCCTCTCTTCACCTTATTATTATTATTTTATTTTTTTTAAATATGAGTCCATTATGCCTTCCTCTTTTAAGTTAGCTTGTGGTCCATCCCTCTCACTTTCTCTCATGAGTCATGACAACACACCCCTCTTATCTTATCTTATGCCATCTTTCTCTTTACATAGCAACCTCTTATCTTTTCAGTTATTTAAATAAATATATTTTTAAAATTAAATATTTAGTTTCTATGTTCAATAGGCTATAATTATTTAGAACTAATTATAACTATTTATAAGTACCTACAACCAATAAAAACAAAGACGGGGCCATGATTAAAATCTTGGAAAAGCCGTGGTACTGTATATTAAAAAAATGTTGCCATGTTACTTGAACTACAATAATAAAAAATATATAAAAGGTGAAACAAAAATAAAACTTTCAACAAAGATGAGATTCGAACTCATGTCTATTATTTAAAAAAATCAAAATGCTTCCACTAGAGACAACATATTTTTTTTACATGAAAAGGTCAAACTAACATATTTATAGAATACGAGACATATTTGGTACACAGGATTTGGGGACAAAATATCTTCTCCCGCTATCTCATGCTCAAGGTAGTAATGCAAGCTACAAAGCATAGATTATGGTGAGCATTATTCGATTTTAGACCGAAAATTGAATCAGACCGAACTGAACCGAATAAGAAATTTGGTCCGGTTTGAAAAAAATTAATCGGTTCAATTTTAATTTTGAAAAATACGACAATTCCTTATTCGGTTTTGTTCCAAAACCGAAAATTAAATAAGACTTATATAATTATGTAAATTTTCTCAATTCTATGCATACTTTATTATTAAAAATGTGAATACTTTTGTGTATATTTTGAAAACAATAATTTTATACATGTGTTTTGAAGTTCAACTTTAATAATTTAACTGTTAGTCCAACTTTGGACCTAAATTTGAAATACAAAAAAGTATATAAAATTATATTTTTTTAATATAATTAACCACAATTTTAACTTTGGGCTCGGTCTCTTAAACAATAGGCGTAGACAACCGAATAAACCGAATCGATTATATTGGTTCGATTAGATTTCCGCTATGACTAATTTCGGTTCAATTTTGATATTGATTTTTTTGAATTTTAGTTTATTCAATTTTGGTAATTTTGGTTCGTTTGAAATCAAATAGACCAAATGTTCACCCCTAGCACTCGATTTCTCTCTGTGTTGTGTCGAGCATGCTCAGCAGCTCAAGATAGTAACGCAAGCTAAGAAGCACAAATACTCTAATAACTGATATAAATTCTGTATTGTGTTGTGTCGTATATATACTAACATAACATCGGCTAAGATGCCAAAATTGATATCTTTGTGTTTGCATTGTGATATGTGTTTTCTTTTGTGTGATAGAGAGCAGGGAACTAAAGAATACTGTTATTGTTAGATTGTTAGATTATATTTGTAATGTAAATATGGCCCATAATCCATAAGTCCAAATGTAGACACTATATATATTGTAACAAATCCTAGCAATGAGAACAAGGCATTATTATTTCCTACATGGTATCAGAGCCATCCGAAAAATCCTAGCCGCCAGACTCGACATCTCCCTTCCCCTCCCGGCTCCGACTTAGCCGTCCGCCGATCCCGCTTCTGCCAATCCGCGCCGATCCGATCCCGTTGAGAAACAATACGCCTCTCAACTTCATACGCCTCTCAACTTCTCCATGGGTCTTTTCTCTCGTAGGAGCAATCGAATTGATCTCATCAATAAAAATAATTGAAGAAGAAGAAGGCCCCTGTTTCATTTGCAACAGCTCTAGCTACGAGGGTCTTCCCAGAACCAGGAGGGCCATATAGCAAGATTCCCTTAGGCGGTTTGACTCCTATAGATTTGAAGAATTGAGGATGCCTGAGGGGAAGCTCAACTAACTCTCTGATCTGAGCCATTTGTTTCCGCAGGAACAGTCAGTCGTACGGGCCGACCCGCCGCCGTACGCGCCAGCTCTCGTCCGATCCCGATTCCGACAGCGCCGATTCGCGCGCCTGACCCCGTCCATCAGCGGCAGATTCGTCGGAGTTGTACAAATTTTTGTACATCCGACATCCGCTCGCCCCTTCGCGCCAGATCCGGCGCCCCTGATCGCGGCCGATTCGCCGTCGACCCCGTCCATCAGCGGTCGATTCGTCGGAGTTGTACAAAATTTTTGTACACCCGACATCCGCGATGGCAGATGATGCTGCGTCCAGCTATTTCGTCGCGACTGGCGGTGGCAGTGCACACAATCCAAATTATCCTAATCCGAAGGATCCATATTTTCTGAGCTCTGCTGATCAACCAGGAAATATCATTACTCCTATTGTTTTCCGTGGACCGAACTATACTGAGTGGTCTCGGTCGATACGTCTCTCCCTGATCTCTAGGTGAAAGATCACTTTTCTTGAGGGTACTGAAGTCAAACCTGTTAATGATGCTAGCAAATTGCTTGATTGGAGATGCGTGCAAGCATTATTGGTTCAATGGGTTCTTAATACCATTGATCCGTCTCTGAAAAAATCTTTGCCGTACTTTGAGGAGGTTTATCCATTGTGGAACTTGTTGGAGAAAAGATTTGTTGTTAGCAATGACATTCGGAAGCAACAAATTAAGGTGGCTTTGGCTGAGTATAAACAGACGGCTTCGATGTCTGTGAAAACCTACTTTGGAAATTTGCAGTCTTTGTGGGATGAACAAGCTGCTTATTTTCCATTGCCTTCTTGTACCTGTGGTGAACTTGCTGCAAAGCTACAGGCTATGAGGGATGAAGACCACTTTCAGGACTTTGTGTATGGGTTGAATGCTGAGTTGTATGGTCATACCCGATCTAATCTTCTGGCTCAGGATCCTCAGCCAAGTTTAGATCGGACATACCAGGCAGTCCGTGAGGAGGAGGATATGCGAAAAACTCAGGTCCACTCCGCTGCTGAGGAGGTATTGACGCTGGCTATCAAGACTTCACCTCGTCCGTCTACTACTTCTAATAGTAGGACCTCAGATTCCAGGAACAAATCAGGTATGATATGTACTCATTGCAAGAAAACAGGTCATGATGTTGCAACTTGCTTTGCCAAGATTGGCTATCCAGAGTGGTGGGAGACTCGTCCTCGGCGTGAGGACGGACGTGGTGCTGGTGGTGGCAGAGGCCCGGCACCACAGCAGAGACGTGATGGGGGACGTGGTGCTGGTGGCGCAGGGGTTGTTCATCATGTCGCCGCTGCTGGTCATGGTGTCCCTGCTGGTCTTGCTGGGTCGGCGGATATGATGCATGGAGGGTATCCTTCACCACTCTCAGGTGAACAATGGCAGAAACTGATGAGCTTGCTGGGTAACGATAATCCTTCAAACCCTGGTACTTCAAACTCTGATCGTCTGATGGGTAAGAATTCTTCTGTCACTTGGATATTCGATACTGGGGCTACTCTTCATGCGACAGGTTCTCGTGATTGTTTAGTTGATTGCTTTGAAGGCCCTGTATGTCCTGTGACTTTGCCTGATGGGAGCACTATTGAGGCTGTTCTAAGAGGCAAAGTATTTTTGACTGCTTCGTTGGTGTTGACAGATGTTCTTTACGTTCCGACATTGACTTGCAACTTGATCTCTGTCTCACAATTGATTGGTGCCAGAAACTGTGATATGTTATTTACTCCTGATTTGTGTTTTGTTCAGGACCGAAGTACGAGGATGGTGATTGGAGCAGGTGAACAAAGAGGTGGACTTTACTTCTTGGGGGAGGTTCCAGCTTCTTTGGCTTTGGTGATCCTGGCATGCAGAGAGAGTGATACCGAGATTTGGCATAGTAGACTGGGGCATCCTTCAGATAAAGTAATGCAGACTTTACCTTTTCTCTCTGGTAGTAGTGTGTTTTCTCATAAGGCTTGTGATATTTGTCATCAAGCTAAACAGACTCGTGATGCTTTTTCTGATAGTAGTAGTCGTGCTTTGAGATGCTCTGAACTTATCCATTGTGATCTGTGGGGACCATATAGTATTCCGTCATCTAATGGGGCACGATATTTTTTGACTTTGGTGGATGATTTTTCTAGAGCTGTTTGGGTTGTTTTGTTGAAGAATAAGTGTGTTGTCTATTCTATGTTTCTTAAATTCATTGCTATGGTGAAGCGTCAGTTTGGGTCCGATGTACGTCGTGTGCGGAGTGACAATTGTAATGCCCCGCTCCGCTCGGTACATTATGTTGAGTCGTTGACTCGAAGAGTTGCGTTGACCCGATGAAATATCGATATGAATCGATGTAAGAGTTACGTTGGCCAAAGGTAAGCTTTGAGTCGGTTGGAATCTATGAATCGAATCGATGCAAAGGCTAAGTCTCGTTTGAGCAAGTGCTGACTTTAGTTGATCTGGTGTGCAGGCTATGCTTTTACGCTGGACGATAAGAGGTCTGCATTTTGCCTTATGCAATGAAGTGTCCGCAAAACCAAATCGTGGCCTTGCAACGGATTGTGGCATGGGTGCGATAGGCCAAATCAACCGAGTAGTTCAAAGGAATGGCTAAGTCCGGGAGTTAGCTATGCGATCGAGTTATAGAAGCGAGACGCTTCAATCGGCGAGACGGCAAGGCGTATCGGCTTAAGGTGGGCGGGTTCTTGACTCTCTCTCCCTATTCCTTCACGTCTAGTAAGAGATATCATTGTATGCGTAATATGTTATCGAGTTAGCGAGCGTGGCTCGGCGAGTAAGTGTCTAAATATGCGTTGAACACTAAGGTAGAACATTGAACATTGAATAATTGAAGCGACGTACATCAAGTGTACGAGTCACGGTAGGGCAATGATGGTAGAACATTGAAAGAAAATATCGAGATGTGCATCACGTGCACGGCTCCGAGAACATTGAACACTAGGCGTAGAACATTGATTACGGCGCTGAGCGTGCCCTCGGGCACTTATGCTACGAAAAGACTAAGTAACTACGGAACTAGGCTATGAGAATGACTTACGAATGGTACGCGTTGAATATGAGTATGAGATGACTAAGCCGTTGGGCATCGTGCATCAATATGGATGTGTTGGAGCATAACGCCGATGGAGCTCCCCATATGGATGGTGGATTATGTTTATGAGACGCGAATATGTTTATGGTGCGGAACTATGTTTATGGAACACGAGATTGGTTGGACGATATGACTTGTATGCTATGGTACGTATTGCATGGTCAATGGACTCGGATGGCCCGTGCACGGGTGCGGCTTCCCTCGGACGGTTACGCCGGAGCACCGGGACCGTTCGGCCTAGGAGGAAATTATGTATGGTATTTATGGTACACAACATTCGGACGGATTGTGACCGTCCAGTGCTGTGATAAGCTATGATATCCGTAAGTTTGGGATCCTTCGGATACTGGGCTAGCAACCCGTATCGAAGTGATCGTAGGCTTACACATAAGAGATGCCAAGTCCATTACGGTGCGAAACACCGTGACCTTCATATAGATAGGGCCGGTAGGCTGAGATGAGAGTTGGGTGCAGGCGCAGGGCCTGCGACCCTTATGCATTGTCTAAGTTTATAATTGGTTGGTTGCGCAAATCGTATGTTTGCTTATGTAAGTTTAACCATTGCAGGCTAGGCAAATGGGACGGAGATGAGCACGAATCACTAAGTTTATGTTTCAGATTATGTCTAACTGTATCTGCTGCAGGAACACGGTGTGGGACACATTTACGATATGTTACTATACATCGAATATTGCCATGAAACTGATCCTATGGCTAAATCGAAAGATCACCAATTAAGATGCATGTTTCACTAAATGATTTAGTGTTTGGTTTGGGTGCGAGCGGATTTTGATCAGTGCGAAGCGAGGATGAAAGCACTAATCCCCCACTAGTTTATGTGCAGGCTCAGGTTATGATCGGCTCGGAGCGGAGCTTGGCTTGGACGTGTCGAGGCATGGAGTCCTTGGCGTTCAAGAGGAGCTACCGCATAGGCGTTCGGACTTGCGACATGGAGATGTTCGACCGAAGACTACTTGGTGGCTATAAGAGGCATAATGTATGGAACAATGTAATCCTTTGTGAGCTAGAGAGATCATGAGCGTTGTAGCCAATTGGCATATATGTTGGGCTATTCAGAGCCTTTGTAATCTTCAGTTCAATATGAATAAAAGAAATTCTTGTGTTATACTTTGTTTCATTCCGCTGCTTATGTTACGAATTTGAGATAATCACTATGTGAACCGTTATCTTGCCTTGCACGAGCGCAACTCCAGGCTCGTGCGGCATCACGCCCCAGCGAGGACGATGATTCGGGTAAAATCTAGCGAGGATGAGCGATTTCCCGGATCGGGGAGTGACAAGTTGGTATCAGAGCGGTTCCATCCTTTGGACCGTGCGTGAATCTCTTTGACCCTCAGTTGCTTCACTATCGAATTCAGTTGACTCTAAGTTGTTTCCGCAACCGCATGGCTCATGGATCTGCTCGACGCTACATTGGATGTTCCATACAATAAGTCTATATTAAGTGCGTACGTCTGCCACAAGTATGTCATGACTATCACGCTATCTTCGGGTGCCATCGGAGAACGTTGGTTGCACGCAGTGCAACGAGTTATGGCGTGTTGGTTGCACGAAGTGCAACGGATTACGAGATTATGGTTTTCCGAAGTGTAAGAAAGTTATGAGTCTTTGATTGCACGAAGTGCAACAAATATGGTGATGTTGGTTGCATGAAGTGCAATGATATATGTGTTGTCGATCGCACGAAGTATGAGGAGTTATGTGTTGTTGGTCGCACGAAGTGCGAGGAGATATGTGTTGTTGGTTGCACGAAGTGCAACGGGTCGATATGTGAGGCGATGCGTATTATGTGGCTATGCGAATGGTTATGCGTTGTTGGTTGCACGGAGTGCAGCAAGTCGTGAATCGTTCGCTGCATCGGTACAACGAGTCGATATGGTATGATGCGTGTGTATGGCTATGCGGATGGATAGCGATATGTTGCGTGAGATTGAGTAAAGACCTTAAGTATCGAGAATGAGTTATTGCACGAGTTACAATGAGTGAGATTGAAAGATCGCGGATGCGATAGTACGAGTCGAATTGGTCGCTAAGTTGAGTTGAGTAGACAAACATGTATGTCAGCCGAATGTCACGTTAAGCTTTGAATAAGCGAATGTTGCGTGTGTGATCGATATGATCGCTAAGGCACAGTGAGACTTGAATGAATGTCAAACTTGAGCGAACGCTAGAGCTGGGATCGGAAAGATCGCCATACGGGATAGTTGATTGGAAGAATAGATGTCGGACCTATGCGAAATGTGATGCCGAGTAACGACTCGATTCCGAGTGGTATATGCAATACCAATTGTGCGATCAGTATAGCAAGGTGTTGTATTGATGATGATAGGCTCGATTCCTGAGTGGTATATGGAATACCACTTAGCGATAGCGACGTTAAGCCGGTTGGTAACTTGTGATAGATTTCGTCGAGATGATTATGTTGTTACGATATGTCTGTCCTCAACGGACGAAGTAGTACCGAGACTTGAGTGGGAATGAATTAAGAGAAGCCGATGCAAGTATGCCTTGAGGAAGT